>OY776280.1:35263967-36003533 GCA_963675445.1 Linnaemya vulpina
TTGATATGGTGGTGCCAGTAGCTGACTACAGAGCGACACTTGTTGTTGGCGGTATATGCAGTCATTGTAGTCGGTAGCCTGCTGCGATGAATGTGTTTAATGCTTTATAATTAGTTTGGTTAGGCTTTCAACCCAAAGAGACTGGAACGCTTCAGAATTGTGTAAATTTATTTTGAAAATCATGGTTCTGCTCGAAATCCGTATCGCGCTTTTAGCGATAATGTGATTGTCGATAAGCAAAGCTGCCGTATATGGAGTGGCGATACTTTACAAGTGAATGTTGAGCCCCTGTGACATCTAGAAAACCAGCCTGTTGGGTGTGCTTTATGGGCTGGTGGAATCGTTGCTTTATACTTCTTGAAAAAATTTAAAACGTTACAGTCAAAAGTGATCCTGATTACTGACCTTTTCTGTTCATCAACTTAACAGCCAAGATGTCACAAAACTCTTACCACAATTGATTTATTAAAGGCAACGCTTAGCAGCTGCATATTTCCACATTTTGGATCCGTGACTTGGCCTCCCAGATCTTGCGATCTAGTGCTGCTTCTTTCTGGGGATTTATGAAGTCTTTAGTCTTACGCAGATAAGCCCGAAAATATTGACTCCTTTAGAGGACAATATTCGCCGGCTTATTGCCGATACGTTCCCATTTGTTGGAAGAGGTAATCGCATAGGACCTCCAGCTCAGACTATGTCCGAGTCAGCCATGATGGTCATCTGCCAAAAGTCATATTTAAATTAAAACGCCTCAAGTTTATCTATCGAATGAAATAAATTTCATGTCAATTTCAAAAATGTATCCCTCTTTTATTCCATTTTAATATATGGAATATATTTTTTGAAAAATTTTTTTTATATCGCACAAGGAAGTTTATCTGATTTTAGCAAATAATTTACTCTATTTAATCACAAATTTGTTAATATTGAAATTATTTGTGTTGCCTTGATTCTTTTGAAGGAGCGTCAATATATAAAAATGTTTTTAGTTCTCTGTTTTTACCGCCACAAGGAAAACTTTTAACAATTTAATGATTATAATTTTTGTTTAACTGCAAAATGAATTTAAAACCAGCCAAATAAAATTTCAGCTGAAACGTTTCATTTTTATCGTTATTTTTGTATCTCTCGCGCTACATAAAAGCAGCCAGACAAACTGATGCTTTGTTTTATACGTCTGTATGTGTGGGTGTAAGTTTTTTTGTTTGTTTATTTTTGTTGTCGTCTACGGGCAACAAAACAGCGGAAGAAGGAAATGCGAAAGAATGTAACAAAAAGCTTGTTGTTTTAAAATGTCTTTATTGCAGCAGTCCTTGTCACTGCTGTTAATGAATTTTTAATAAACTTGTCCTTCTCTCTATCTCTAACATAAATGTTCGTGCTCATGTATGTGAGTGTGTGTGTGTGTGTGAATTTGTGTCATTGTATTATGTTTTGGGTTTTGTTTTTTTTTTGCTCAACTCCACTGAAATTTATAAATTATTTAGAAATACTTAAATAAAGTGCCATCGGGAGAGCACGAAAAATCAATGGTCAGAATATCACGATTTTTTTTATTACATTTTCTGCTAAAAAATATGCTGCACGTACAATTGAGGTTAAACGAATAAAATATGTCACAGATTGTTGGGACAAAATTCTAAATTAAATAAGTTCTAAAAAGTGTATACGAGGGCGAGTTATAGAAATTATCTTAACCATACCTCATTTGGTCGTGTGTGAATTTCTAAGTCTGTGTGTGTGATGTTGAGGTGTAGATAAAACCAATTTGATAACTTTAAGATGAAAATAATATACCAAAATTTTATGTTTCTTTTTTTCTACACTTAACATTTATCTGTGGTATTTTCATGCTCTTTTATGACTTTTTTCAGGGTACAATGAGACCATAACTTGCCAATATTATTGCTACAACATAAAAATATGTAAAATATTTACTCTACGACACTCTAAAACTCGAAAACAATAATGTCGTTTTCTTTTCTGAAAAACATGCAACATTTTTTCACTTCTTTTTTAAAAAGTGGCAGTTTTGAGAAGTTATAAAACAGCAGTGATTTTTTGTAAAGGATGATGGATTAGTTTCCAATAAATTCTTTGTTTTCAAATGACTTAATGTTGCCCTCTTTCTAATAAAAAGTATAAGAAATGTAGCATTATTTTTTAGAAAAGAACACAGCATAAGATCATGATGAAAATGCAGCGGCTTTCGAAAGCGGCTCTACTGCTTTGGTGTGTAATTTGAATAGCTAAATTGATGCTGACTTTCTCTTAAAATATTTATCATGTCTTTCTAAATTAAGCATTAATCACAATAACGACAGCAGGCTACACGAACACCTACTACAAAAGCCGTTGGCTACAATTGTCGACTCGTAGTCAGCTGCTTAATTATTTTTAAAACGACACCACCAAATCAATAACCATGAGTTGTTGTTTGTAGTAGAACTCTATTCAAACGCCAGTGTAGCCGCCTTCATATATGTAATGCCTTTAAATAATGTTATTCCAATAAAATATATATAAAGTCCACAGTATATTACATGAAATCATATCATTAGCTGGGAAATATAGTTTGTTGTTTCTTTTTGTATAATAAAACAATACATTTTCAAGTTGACTTTATTTATATTAAACTGGCAACACTGCATCTACTCATTGTCGCTCATCAAAATAGAAATTATTTGAATTTGACTACAACAACAAAAACAGCATGTTCAACAACCCGTAGCCGTGTTGCCTGTAGTAGTAAAAATAATCATTCTCATATACGTACATGTATTCTATTTTTGACAAGTTGTGGTCTGTAGCCTGTTGTCGTTATTGTGTTTAATGCCTTAGAGCACCGTTGCCCATCAATTTTATTTATTTATTTATTTATTTCAGTCAATGGACAAATAATCCTTATAGACTTAAAAACAAAAACAAAAAAGTTTTAAACAAACAACAATAATGTAATATAATTAATATAATATCACCAATATGTACAACTAACGTCCTAAAAATAACAACTTAATAATTTAATGATAGATTTCCCAATAATATTTATTTAAGCAAGCAAAAAAAAGTAACATTTTGAACTCTGTTTTCTCAGTGCTGAATTCAATAGAATTGTTAGAACATTGTTGGATATTGTAATTTATTTCATTCTTGAAGGAGAAAGTGCGTGACAAAGTACCATTACGTGCATAGTCTGTACGATGAAACGGGACATCAAATAATTTAGTTAGTCTAAGATTTCTAAAAGGAATATAAAATCGTATGGAATGAAGTAAGTCTGAGCAATCAATAAGTCCGTTGGTAATATCATATACCAGCAAGGCAGATTGAATTTTTCTACGTGACTCAAGAGTCCGCAGGCCAATAAATAAGCATCTAGATTCATATTGAACGGATGCTAAATATGATAACGAACGAGTAGCGTATTTAACAAAGATACGTTGAATTCTCTCTATACGAGTAATAAGATTGAAGATATGTGGGTTCCAAATAACAGAGGCATATTCTAATTTAGACCTAACAAAAGACGTATAAACGTGTTTAAGTGTGTAAGGATCAGCAAAATCAGAACAGGCTTTAGGTAATATATACTCTACATGAGCAGTAAAAGACAACGAACTGCTAAATAAAACGCCTAGGTCAAGTTTAGTATCAGAAGTATTCAACATCACACCATCAATATAAAACGCTACAACATTGTGGGCAACAGACCTATGAAAAGAAGCATGCAAACATTTGCTAATGTTCAAACTAAGACAATTTAGACGACACCAACTACTGAGATTATTGAGCTCAGTTTGTATAATTTGCGCATCATCAATCGAATCTAGTTTCATGAAAAATTTTAAGTCGTCAACATATAATAGATAATTTTTAATTTAAATTTTAATCAAATTTAATATAAAACAAAACAATAACAAAACCTGTTCCAATAGAGATTAAAAAAATTTTAATTTTTCAGCTGGAATATCTTCTGCTACAATTTTCGACCCCCGAAACTGCCGCAGTAGGACTCATCTCACTACACCTTTTCAAGGTTTTGGTGCAAAATGCCTTTGAAAGATTAGAATATGAGACTACAATTTCTGGAACGCCAGTCTTGGAAAGAACAACCCCCAGTTGCTTACGCGCTTAAAATAAAAACTACGGTAAGTACGGATTTTCATACAGTTTTATTTTTAAAAAATACAAAATCAATCATCCAGTTTTATTTCTGAATAACTTTTTTTTCTAACAGCCTGTTTTTGCAAATAGAACTTTTATTGGAATTTTATACAGAAAGCAAAAAAAAATTAGTTTTTTTTATTGTTGTTTCAGTATAAACTTCAGGGGAAAGTTTTTATTTTATTTACAAAAAAACAGGCAGGAAATTCCAAAAAATTTCTACAACGCACAATTAAGAACAACGAGTTTTGCAAGACGATTTATAAGAACTCAAATTGGCGAAATCAATTTTTATTTCCTTTAAATCCTTATCAATATTATTGAATACATGTATTTCAATTTTCCATCCCTGATTAGCATTAATTAATTATTGATATTTTTTTATGAAATAAAAATTTTGCAATTTTCTTGCCACCTCTACAGGAATTTAACGCAGGCTCGTGGTGCAGCCTGGAAATATTTTATTTTATATTTAAAAACATATAATTTATTCACTTCTTCTTAACCCACTCGCAAACATGTTCTGCATTTTATATATTTTTTATCGCCTTCATTTGCTGCCGTTTCTTGATTAACTGTCGGTTTTCATTGCAAATCTGCATGTTCAGCGTTTATTAAATTATGCGAAAAATAACAATATTTTGCATTTTATTTAAATTAAAAGCGGCGCATAACTCTGTCGCTGCATGCACCATCATGGTTGTGGGGTAAATCGTGGAAATTCTACTCCAGTGCGTAGTTGTGTGTAAAGTTTTCTTTTTTGTACTTCATTATCACACGAGAACATGAAAACTTTGCGTTTGTATTGATTCAAATCTGCAGCACTCTGCGTTGTTGTTGTAGGTTTTTTCTCCCGCTGGTTAATTTATTTGATTTATGACAGGTTTAGGGGGCTTTTGTGCCCATTAAAAAAGGAATTTCTTGTTTGTGGTTGGTCACATTTAGATTTACAAGTGGAATAAATTATTATTGAAAAATTCAAATTTTTCTCTTCGTAATAATATTTTTACAGATAAAACTTCTTTAAAAATATTTCAGTCAGATTATGGCAATAAAAATAATGAATACTTTTTCCCCTTTTCTAAATATGCAACTGAGAAAAAATACTCTGTGAATAATTTCATACTAAAATAAATTTCTCTTGATTGTGAATGATTTCTTTTCCTCAAGTTGTCTTAATTTTCTCTCTAAAAAATATTTTTTTTGTGCTCCTGAACAGAACACAACAATTAAGTAGTTCCAATCGTATACTAAAAAGAGTTTTAAGGCAGACTGCCAAAGCGGCTTATAGGCCACAGCGCTGGCCTGTCAGTCCCGTGGTTTTGGAGTCGACTTCCGCTGGAGAGTTTGCCTCAATGAAATTTATATAAAAAATTGAACAAAATTATTGTTTTATTTTGTGCACAATTTGCTCAAACAAACGTAAAGAAATGTTTGCGTTGCTTGGCTTTTCAAGTATTAAACACAATAACGACAGCAGACTACAGGTTACAACTTGTCAAAAATAGAAAACAGTGCGTATATACGAATGATTATTTTTACTGCTACAGACAACACGGCTACGGGTTGTTGTCCCTGCTGTTTTTGTGGTTGTAGCCAAATGAAACAAATTTCTATTTTGGTGAGTAAATGCAGTGTTGCCAGTATAATATAAATAAATTAAATTATTGAAAACTTGAAAATATATTATTTTATTATAAAAATAAGGAATAAAAAATTATATTTCTAAGCAAATGAAATGATTCATTGTCATATACTGTGGACTTTAAATATATTTTATGGGAATAACATTATTAATACTCTTAATAAATATATGAAAGCGGCTACACTTTCATGTGAAGAGAATTCTACTATAAACAACAAATCATGGTTATTGATTTGGTGGTATCGTTTTAAAAATAATTAAGTAGCTGACCACGAGGCGACAATTGTAGCCAACGGCTTTTGTAGCCGGTGTTCGTGTAGCCTGCTGTCGTTATTGTGTTTAATACCTCAAAATGTTTAAAATTTGTATGAGAACTATAAACAAATAGAGTAAAAGAGAGCAGAGTATGAATATTTGAATAAATTTCACTAAGGGAAGGTTATTTCCAAAATTACGGCCTGAATTTTTATATCCTCATTTTCTTTTTCAAATTAAAAAATGTCGTCTTTTAGCCTTTTTTTAATTTTCCATTTACTTTAAATTGATATATTGAAGTATTGTTTATGATGCTCTTGCTACTCGGGAACGGAGTGATAGTTCTTTTCTTAGCTGCAATTCTCGTATACTAATTTCTAACAAAGTTTTCATAAATAAAAACTGTTGCCACAAGTAACTAATCAAGTAATAACTGATGATAAACAAGACTACACAGGCGTGTTGGCGTTGAAAGTGTATCCGCTTTCGAAAACAGCTGTGCTGCTCTTTTGTACAAGTTGCATAAGTAAATTGATGTTGATTTCCTTTAATTCTTGGATTATATATCATTTTCTTCTGGATTTAACTCTTAACAAATCCTAGTCTGCTAATTTTAATTTAATAGTTTTCTTTAATTGCGGGAAGCATTTTTGCAAAACCGGTAACTTTTTTGATGCTGCAGGTTTTGTATTTGTCAAAATTTCAATATTTTTGCAAAATTCATGGTATTTTTTTCATATTGTTTTGATAATGACATAAATTGATCAACACATTTATTCTACATAAATTGTGGGATTAACTTAATTGTGCCCATTCACAATAACGACTGCAGCAGATGTTATGACATATTAAATCCATTCTGAATGAATGATGTTCTCTGCTGTCGTTCGGTCATTTAAAACAAAATCTAATTTTACATGTTTTTTCTGTGTTTCAAATATTTTTTTTTGTGCCAACCAGCGATTGGCACGCCTTTGCACAGGCAGTGCAGGTGCAACACAGTCGTTGCAACAGTCGTTTTTAATTTTTTTTTTCAGTGTACCAGGGACTTTTTTCAATTTAAAATATGCTATTTAAATTTGTTATCAATTTATAAATTGATTACTTTGCTGTTTATTTAACAACCATTTTTATTATAAATTTTTCATTTGAATGTTGTTGGTGGCTTTTATTTAATTCGCTGTGATCCATTTAAATGCTGAATGTCACGAAACTAATAAATGAAAGAAATTTTCTTGCTAAAACCACAACCAAACGTTTGCAACAATAACATTTTTTATTGCTAGAATTAAGGTCGTTGTTGTGTTCTTTAGCCGTACAGTCAATAACTCACCAGCATATAACATTTCAGACATTAAAATTCTTGCAAATTAACATTAAAAAATTTATATCTGTTAAAGTATTAAAGCAAAACTGGAACTTTAAAACCCCCCTGCCAACACTGGAAAATAATATATTGAAATTTGAAAATTTTATGTCTTCATTCATGACCTGGCGACGATAAAAGGAACACAAGGATAACAAGATGTGCAACGGTTTGTAACAAAAACAATAGAGTCTCTATCTGAAATAGATATTTAACTTGGAAAAGAAAACAATTTTTTATTACCCAACCAGCCAACCAACCGAACAACCATCGAACTGAAACTTTACTTTTCCAACAACATACGCCAGAGGAACTCCATTTATTCGTTTTCTTTTTATTATTAAAATATCCTTTTAGTCCTCATTTCACCGCCACCGAATACGAAGGAACGGAATGTGTGGCAAAACTTTTATACATTTTCATTCACTGGAATGAAAACGAAACTTTGCTTCATCTATTGTGCCGCATAGAAAATAATTTTCCGTGCTACATGTTTTAGTGTAAATGAACATGTTGCTGTTTTTGTTGCATGCACGGGTACATATGTTTGTGTGAGTGTATGTGTGTGTGTGTGCAGGAGTAGATGTTAGCAAGGCAAGTATTTTTTCAAGACACGCTCTACTATTGTGTGTTTAATAAAACTGTTGTTCTGCCATTATTTATGTTCATACTCCCAACTTCCCATTTGCCTTTAGACTTTCCGATACTTCGGCAATAATTCTTGGGAAGAGAATTTGTGTTGAAGAAAATAAAAAAAAGTGAAAAGGAGAAATACAACACACGGAATGTATCCAGCTGACAATGATTTATGTGGGACTGCAATAGATAAAAGTAACGAACCCTTCCAACTCCACGATAACAGATTGAAAAGGATCTCATTCTGTTCTGAGAACTGTCGACGTGGATAATTAAGGTTTGATAGCAATGCTGTCTTATCTGTTCAGTAACATCATGGGTAGTTAAACGCCAGAACAGCGCTCATAAATTGTAGAAAATTTCTTTCAAAAATAGCAACAATAATTCAAAAATTCATAGAGCGCTTCTATCAAAGAGTTATTTTTAGAGATTCCGATCATACAAAAATTGTGATATTTCCAGCGAAGACAATCCTCATGCTTTCTAAATAAATTTTTAGTTAAAGTAATTATTTGCCAATTTTAAGTCTGCAGGGTTTATGTGTACCGGCATCGCAAGATGGTCGAAATTTAGAATTAAAAACAATTTTTAATTTCCAAAAATAAAACGACTTTCATATTTCCATTTATTTCTTATATAGGGTGTTTTTTTATAGAGTGATACAACTTTGAGTTGGCATCACTGCTTTATTTGACCATTGAACAGCTGATAGTTGCCTTTTGTTTAGTTTGCTTTGACATTTCATTATGGATCGACTTACACCAGAGCAGCGCGTGCAAATTGTGGAAATTTTTAATCAAAATAATGGTTCTGTTCGTCAAAATTTTATTTTCCGATTAAGCCCATTTCTGGTTAAATGGGGACGTAAATAAGCAGAATTGTCTCATTTCAAAGGAGGATAATCCACAGCCTTTTGTCGAAACATCATTACATCCACAGAAAATTACTGTATGGTGCGCTTTATGGAGTGGCGAGGTCATTGGCCCACATGTCGTCAAAAACGATGATGGTCAGAATGTTACTGTTTGTGAAAATTGCTGTTCCAGATCGCGCCTTGTACGCGCCAGCCGTGGCGGCCACATGGCCGAAATCATATTTAAACATTAATGTCATGAAATTTTCTATCGAATATAGACGGTTTCATTGATATCAAAAATATATTACTATGTTTTATTATGATTTAAACTTGTATCACTCTATAAAAAAATAAAATATGCCACAGAGACTTGAACTTATATAAATGTTTGTTTGCATTTACATTTCTTTTTCTTCTTTTATGCTAAAACTTTAAGAAGAAATATTTGTATTGTACACACCTACACACAAAAAACTTTCAAATCATACATTTCCATCAAAAATAGCAAAAGAGAAAGTTGTTGAAAATGTATCACTAAGTATGACTTGGTTGTGTGTAAGATGTTAACATTAATGTTATTTATATGGAAAAATTTTCGTCACCACATGAATGTGTGTGTGTGTGTGCGTCAAATATTTGCATGCACATGCATGTTAGATAATAAATAAGAAACTTTTAGAAATAAATAAAATGTCTTTTAGATAATGAAAATAACAATAATAATCACAAAATCATAATTAAAATATTTATATAATAACAACAACAAAACCAAATCATTGAACATTTTAATGGTTATAACGGATACACCACAATGGCCTTCATTGAAATTTAACTATTCATTCTACTGTTTAAGCATTAAACACAATAACGACGGCAGGATACACGAACACCGACTACAAAAGTCGTTGGCTACAATCGTCGCCTACTTAATTATTTTAGAACGACACCACCAAATCAATAACCAGTAGTTGTTGTTTGTAGTAGAATTCTCTTCAAACGCCAGTGTAGCCGCTTTCATATATTTAATACTCCTAAATAGTGTTATTCCTTTAATATATATATAAAGTCCACAATATATGACAAGAAATCACTTCATTTGCTTAGAAATATAATTTGTTATTCCTTTTTTTTTTATAATAAAATAATATATTGAATTTATTTATATTAAACTGGCAACCCTGCATTTATTTACCAAAATAGAAATTAGTTTAATTTGACTACAACTACAAAAACAGCATGGACAACAACCAGTAGCCGTGTTGCCTGTAGTAGTAAAAATATTCATTCTCATACACGCACATGAATTGTATTTTTGACACGTTGTAGCCTGTAGTCTGTTGTCCTTATTGTGTTTAATGCCTTATGATTACAAATTAACGTTTCGGTAAATAATTTTCATTTATTTCCCACAAAATCGCAAATAAATTTTTTCATACTTCATGTGTTTGTTGTTTCGGAGAAGGCACACATACATTTGCGCTACATTAACTTTTTATATAAACGATTTCAAGGGCCGGCTAATTCTGCCGTAAGATATAAAATTTCAAATATTATCTTTTGCCGAAAAACACTGGAGCGTACGCGAAACGCATGAAGCACTGATATTAAGTCTACGCACACACACTCATGTCAAAAGATATTGATGTGCGAATAAACTCATACCCCAGTATTTTATTTCATATTTAATGTCATTCTGCTGACATTAAGAACACTCATAACGAGAAGTCTAAGGATAACGACAGATTACTGCAGAGAAAAACATAAAATCATCAACTTATTAACATTTAAAAGTCATGGCAGAGTAGGATAGTGAGTTATTTGACTGTGAAGGTTTGCAAAAGGTATCGAAATATATAAAATTTTATATCCGCTGGGCGGAGACAACTTGACAATAAGACTAATTCAAGCTTTCAGGGTCTGCTAAAAGGATATTTACGTAGATTATTTAATGGCATATTTACGATTGAATTAAATTGTTGTTACTTTTTGATTTAAATATTTATTGTTGGTATATTGAAATTATAAAAAATATATTTGAATTGAATCTTAATTTTATTTATAAAAACGGAATAAGTTGAATTTGCTGTTGGAAAGGATGCCTTAAAAGATTATCCCTTCATATTTATAAAGAAATAAAATGTATTTAAAATCTATTTTACGAAAGTTCTTTTAATAAAATACATTTTAAATCCATTTTAAATATTATGAATATGGGGGGTATTCCTTTAAGGACAACTACTGATCCGTGTCTGTTTTCTTTTCTTCTTGAAGTCAGCGTAAAGAAATGATCTGAGAGATATTTTTCAAGATGTCGATTTTTCCTTGAAAGAAGTTCCTTATTTGTTGACATCAAAGGAAATTCAGTGTTTTCTTACAGGACAGTATATGAAAGAACACAACAGCGTAAAATAAAAATAAATTAAAAGAATTTGTTCTCTTATGGAACTTAATATATTTTTATATTCAAATTTAAGTATAACTTGAGGACTTTCATATCTACGCGGTGCTTAATGATCTCTCATTCTAGAGTCAGTTTTATATAAAAATTTTAGAAAAACTATTTGAAAATATTATTACTTCCATTTATTAGCATCAATAAAACATTGACATAAAATAGCAAAACTAAATTTTCTTTCCAAAAAAGACTTCAGTTGAATTTATTACGATTTGTACTGCAGCAGTTTTGTAACATTGTATTTAATTTTTTGTAATAAAGTATAATATCGGAATATATATAACGATCTTGAAGTCACTGAAATGAAAACCGTTCCTACACGGATTGTTAGTGCACTATGGGGACAGAAGTAGGCAAATAAGGATGTATTCATAAATTAAAGTTTAACAAATTAGTAGCAGACGGTGACAAAGTTTTTTTTTCGAAATAAACGCGAATAACTCAAAAATAAATGGAGCGCTTGTCTTAAAACTTATATTGATGAAAAAGTGAAATATACCGAGTCTGAGCACATTTCATTAAAAAAACAACACCCATAGTTAACCACCCGATTTTTAAGATCAAATATTTTGGAGAAGCAACTTGGTTTTGGTTGTAATTTTAACAAATCCCATCAATTTATTGGAATCGCTATAGAGATTTTAATGAAACTATCGGATTGGTTGGAAGACACTTTACAGAATTTAACGCCAGTTTTCTTATATATCTGATTTAAGTATGAGAGATAAAGTATGAGAGGATAATGCCATAAGGCACCGGATGTATGTGAATTCCATCAAGTTTTACTTATCTTTCTTTGAAAACCGACAGCCTTAAATAAACTTTACCCCTACAAAGATAACGTTATTTTTTAGTACGTTAAAGATAACGATACGTCTGAGAGACGTATGATTTTTCACGTCCTTTTAAGGACGTTTAAAAATCTTTATTTCTTTTCTCTTTAATAACATAAAAATTGTGTAAGTAAACATACATTAAATAAAAAAAAAACAACAGTCAATTCAATAGAGATCATAAATTAACATAAAATAAAATGCCTCTTTCAAAGGACTCAAAAATAATTATAAATAAAATAAAAAGTATATATTTTTTTGAATTCATTTAGTTGTTTGCATATAATACCAGTTTTATAATAAAAAAATATTTTATTATTGTATCGTTATATGCAAGTGTTACAGACTAGATTTTTGTGTTCTCCACACACAGGTGTTTGACACTTATCACATGACATTTTGGACATTCTTCGAATATTTGAAGGACAAAATCCACAATATCTTCTCTTTTTAGGAACAGGTTGATTTTCGTTATCAATTTCAACTTCACCGAGAACTAAATTTTGAATGCTGCCACGCAAGGATTTGGACAAAGTCGGAACTTCGAGCCTCATTTGCATCCAAGGAGTTGTTAGGGACAATGAACGTTTTTTCATGTATTCTCTTCGACTCAAAGGCTTTTGATTAGCAGAAATCGCAATATCGAGTTGGTCCCCTCGCTGTTCGAAATATATTTATTACCGATGTTCTACCAGTATTTTGACCTTTTGAGGTACTCCAGCAGTGGCCATTTTTACTTCTCAAATTAGGTTGACGAAACTGTATTATACGTTCGCAAGTTATAGCAGCTTCGATAGACTCACTGGCCTCAGTATTTACTAATTGGCCAAAAGATGTAGTAGCTTGAATGGGTTGAAAATTTTCATTGACCTCGTATTCTATATCGCTTTGAGCATCATGCTCTAGTACTTCATTTTCTAATTCACTTGCAGTTTCAGATGAATTTGAGTCATCAACAGAGCAGCAATTTCTGCATTATCCAAGCCACGTTTACATGTCATTATTATAACAAAATTTTAATTTAAAAAAAACGATAAATGACCTAAAAATGTTAAGTAAAATAATAAGACGATAATTTAAAAAGTCACACAAAAGATAACGATACGTCTCCGAGACGTATGGCTTTGCAATTTCTCAGAAACAGATCAACTTACCAAACGAAAACAACCACCACCAGTAAGCAGCAGAGGCCAACTGAGAATACTGCGCAAAACTAATTTCTCTCACAACAAATAACAGAAACAAAGAAGAAATTCAAAAAGTCATACGTCTGATAGGCGTAGCTTATCTTTCTAGGGTTAAGAGCTGTTTTCTTTATTTATGAAATTTTAAAAATCATATAAGAATTATCATTCAAAATAATCTCTATGAAATTAAGGATCGCGAGTTTGGCTCTCTACTCAGTCATGAATGTTGTATCAAAGTTTTCTAATCTGGTGTAGGGCATGTTTGTTAATTATTATCGAAGTGTTTTAATAACTAAAAAGCCGATCTTCAATAATATAAAAAAATATATATAAAATACTAATAAAATTATGTTTTAATATTCAAAAAGTTTTGATTATTAAAATCGTATAGGAAAATTGCATTTAAAAAAAATTATAAAGATTTGAATAGTCAACCGTAATTTCAGCAAAACATTAAAGGCGGCTTTTCATCCTGGCATTTATTCAGTGCAAAACAACCCGTTTTATGAAGAAAAAACTGAAAGCTCTTGTTCCCTTTCTGTCAGCCAATAAAAAAATTGCACAGACATTTCAAGGTATCTAAAATAAAATAAAACGCATTGTTGTTGATTTTTAAGAAATTTTAAAAAGCTAAAAAATATGTTTACGTTAATTGTGCATCTGTGCACACCAACACTTGTTAAACCGAATAGTGTCACCGAAATTGTAAACTAAAAATTACCTAAAAGTGCACCACCGTAATTCTATTTCATATTCATCAATAACGTGTTGATACTAAAACGATTGCACAGAAATATTTATGAATGACATGCAAAAAGAGAATAAAATGACTTTTAGATGATTATAAAAACCATAAAGCAAATATTAATCAAATAATAAACACAATAAGCCAAATCATTAAATATATTTATGGTTATAACGGATACACAACAACGGCCGGATGTCCAGTTTCACTATTTATTCTGCTGCTGTTTACGATTACAAAATATCGTCTCTGTAAATAATTTTCATATTTTTCCCACAAAATCATAAATACTTTTTTCATACTTCATGTGTATGTGTAAGTGCATATTTATTATGAAAAAAAACACACATACACTTTTCCTATTTACGTTTTCAACGGCCGGCTAAATCTGCCTGAACATAAAAAATTGTACAGAAAAACACTGGAGCGTATGAGAAACGCATTAAGTATTATTATTAAGTATACGCACACGTACTCAAGTCAAGAGCACATTTTTCATAATTAAACCATTTTGAAAGCTTGGAAGCATATTTTTCATTTTACCTCATAGCATATTTTTCATGTACCTCTTAGTTCAAAAAATCGATTTTTTCAAAAATTGTCTTAGAAATGGCTAATTTTTTGTTTGAGCCTTTATTTTTGGCAATAGATTCCAAAACAAGTCGATTTTGAAAGCTTGGAAGGATATTTTACATTTTATAGGACCAAAGCGAAAATTGAAAATTTCATAAGGGGTACCTCTTAGTTCAAAAAATCGATTTTTCAAAAATTGTCTTAGAAATGGCTAATTTTTTGTTTGAGCCTTTATTTTTGCCAATAGATTTCATAACAAATCGATTTTGAAAGCTTGGAAGCATATTTATCATTTTATAGGATCGAAGCGAAAATTGAAAATTTCATAAGGGGTACCTCTTAGTTCAAAAAATCGATTTTTCAAAAATTGTCTTAGAAATGGCTAATTTTTTGTTTGAGCCTTTATTTTTGCCAATAGATTTCATAACAAATCGATTTTGAAAGCTTGGAAGCATATTTATCATTTTATAGGATCGAAGCGAAAATTGAAAATTTCATAAGGGGTACCTCTTAGTTCAAAAAATCGATTTTTCAAAAATTTTCTTAGAAATGGCTAATTTTTTGTTTGAGCCTTTATTTTTGCCAATAGATTTCATAACAAATCGATTTTGAAAGCTTGGAAGCATATTTATCATTTTATAGGATCGAAGCGAAAATTGAAAATTTCATAAGGGGTACCTCTTAGTTCAAAAAATCGATTTTTCAAAAATTGTCTTAGAAATGGCTAATTTTTTGTTTGAGCCTTTATTTTTGCCAATAGATTTCATAACAAATCGATTTTGAAAGCTTGGAAGCATATTTATCATTTTATAGGATCGAAGCGAAAATTGAAAATTTCATAAGGGGTACCTCTTAGTTCAAAAAATCGATTTTTCAAAAATTGTCTTAGAAATGGCTAATTTTTTGTTTGAGCCTTTATTTTTGCCAATAGATTTCATAACAAATCGATTTTGAAAGCTTGGAAGCATATTTATCATTTTATAGGATCGAAGCGAAAATTGAAAATTTCATAAGGGGTACCTCTTAGTTCAAAAAATCGATTTTTCAAAAATTGTCTTAGAAATGGCTAATTTTTTGTTTGAGCCTTTATTTTTGCCAATAGATTTCATAACAAATCGATTTTGAAAGCTTGGAAGCATATTTATCATTTTATAGGATCGAAGCGAAAATTGAAAATTTCATAAGGGGTACCTCTTAGTTCAAAAAATCGATTTTTCAAAAATTGTCTTAGAAATGGCTAATTTTTTGTTTGAGCCTTTATTTTTGCCAATAGATTTCATAACAAATCGATTTTGAAAGCTTGGAAGCATATTTATCATTTTATAGGATCGAAGCGAAAATTGAAAATTTCATAAGGGGTACCTCTTAGTTCAAAAAATCGATTTTTCAAAAATTGTCTTAGAAATGGCTAATTTTTTGTTTGAGCCTTTATTTTTGCCAATAGATTTCATAACAAATCGATTTTGAAAGCTTGGAAGCATATTTATCATTTTATAGGATCGAAGCGAAAATTGAAAATTTCATAAGGGGTACCTCTTAGTTCAAAAAATCGATTTTTCAAAAATTGTCTTAGAAATGGCTAATTTTTTGTTTGAGCCTTTATTTTTACCAATAGATTTCATAACAAATCGATTTTGAAAGCTTGGAAGCATATTTATCATTTTATAGGATCGAAGCGAAAATTGAAAATTTCATAAGGGGTACCTCTTAGTTCAAAAAATCGATTTTTCAAAAATTGTCTTAGAAATGGCTAATTTTTTGTTTGAGCCTTTATTTTTGCCAATAGATTTCATAACAAATCGATTTTGAAAGCTTGGAAGCATATTTATCATTTTATAGGATCGAAGCGAAAATTGAAAATTTCATAAGGGGTACCTCTTAGTTCAAAAAATCGATTTTTCAAAAATTGTCTTAGAAATGGCTAATTTTTTGTTTGAGCCTTTATTTTTGCCAATAGATTTCATAACAAATCGATTTTGAAAGCTTGGAAGCATATTTATCATTTTATAGCATCGAAGCGAAAATTGAAAATTTCATAAGGGGTACCTCTTAGTTCAAAAAATCGATTTTTCAAAAATTGTCTTAGAAATGGCTAATTTTTTGTTTGAGCCTTTATTTTTGCCAATAGATTTCATAACAAATCGATTTTGAAAGCTTGGAAGCATATTTATCATTTTACAGGATCGAAGCGAAAATTGAAAATTTCATAAGGGGTACCTCTTAGTTCAAAAAATCGATTTTTCAAAAATTGTCTTAGAAATGGCTAATTTTTTGTTTGAGCCTTTATTTTTACCAATAGATTTCATAACAAATCGATTTTGAAAGCTTGGAAGCATATTTATCATTTTATAGGATCGAAGCGAAAATTGAAAATTTCATAAGGGGTACCTCTTAGTTCAAAAAATCGATTTTTCAAAAATTGTCTTAGAAATGGCTAATTTTTTGTTTGAGCCTTTATTTTTGCCAATAGATTTCATAACAAATCGATTTTGAAAGCTTGGAAGCATATTTATCATTTTATAGGATCGAAGCGAAAATTGAAAATTTCATAAGGGGTACCTCTTAGTTCAAAAAATCGATTTTTCAAAAATTGTCTTAGAAATGGCTAATTTTTTGTTTGAGCCTTTATTTTTGCCAATAGATTTCATAACAAATCGATTTTGAAAGCTTGGAAGCATATTTATCATTTTATAGGATCGAAGCGAAAATTGAAAATTTCATAAGGGGTACGTACCTCTTAGTTCAAAAAATCGATTTTTCAAAAATTGTCTTAGAAATGGCTAATTTTTTGTTTGAGCCTTTATTTTTGCCAATAGATTTCATAACAAATCGATTTTGAAAGCTTGGAAGCATATTTATCATTTTATAGGATCGAAGCGAAAATTGAAAATTTCATAAGGGGTACCTCTTAGTTCAAAAAATCGATTTTTCAAAAATTGTCTTAGAAATGGCTAATTTTTTGTTTGAGCCTTTATTTTTGCCAATAGATTTCATAACAAATCGATTTTGAAAGCTTGGAAGCATATTTACCATTTTATAGGATCGAAGCGAAAATTGAAAATTTCATAAGGGGTACCTCTTAGTTCAAAAAATCGATTTTTCAAAAATTGTCTTAGAAATGGCTAATTTTTTGTTTGAGCCTTTATTTTTGCCAATAGATTTCATAACAAATCGATTTTGAAAGCTTGGAAGCATATTTATCATTTTATAGGATCGAAGCGAAAATTGAAAATTTCATAAGGGGTACCTCTTAGTTCAAAAAATCGATTTTTCAAAAATTGTCTTAGAAATGGCTAATTTTTTGTTTGAGCCTTTATTTTTGCCAATAGATTTCATAACAAATCGATTTTGAAAGCTTGGAAGCATATTTATCATTTTATAGGATCGAAGCGAAAATTGAAAATTTCATAAGGGGTACGTACCTCTTAGTTCAAAAAATCGATTTTTCAAAAATTGTCTTAGAAATGGCTAATTTTTTGTTTGAGCCTTTATTTTTGCCAATAGATTTCATAACAAATCGATTTTGAAAGCTTGGAAGCATATTTATCATTTTATAGGATCGAAGCGAAAATTGAAAATTTCATAAGGGGTACCTCTTAGTTCAAAAAATCGATTTTTCAAAAATTGTCTTAGAAATGGCTAATTTTTTGTTTGAGCCTTTATTTTTGCCAATAGATTTCATAACAAATCGATTTTGAAAGCTTGGAAGCATATTTACCATTTTATAGGATCGAAGCGAAAATTGAAAATTTCATAAGGGGTACCTCTTAGTTCAAAAAATCGATTTTTCAAAAATTGTCTTAGAAATGGCTAATTTTTTGTTTGAGCCTTTATTTTTGCCAATAGATTTCATAACAAATCGATTTTGAAAGCTTGGAAGCATATTTATCATTTTATAGGATCGAAGCGAAAATTGAAAATTTCATAAGGGGTACCTCTTAGTTCAAAAAATCGATTTTTCAAAAATTGTCTTAGAAATGGCTAATTTTTTGTTTGAGCCTTTATTTTTGCCAATAGATTTCATAACAAATCGATTTTGAAAGCTTGGAAGCATATTTATCATTTTATAGGATCGAAGCGAAAATTGAAAATTTCATAAGGGGTACCTCTTAGTTCAAAAAATCGATTTTTCAAAAATTGTCTTAGAAATGGCTAATTTTTTGTTTGAGCCTTTATTTTTGCCAATAGATTTCATAACAAATCGATTTTGAAAGCTTGGAAGCATATTTATCATTTTATAGGATCGAAGCGAAATTTGAAAATTTTATAAGGGGTACGTACCTCTTAGTTCAAAAAATCGATTTTTCAAAAATTGTCTTAGAAATGGCTAATTTTTTGTTTGAGCCTTTATTTTTGCCAATAGATTTCATAACAAATCGATTTTGAAAGCTTGGAAGCATATTTATCATTTTATAGGATCGAAGCGAAATTTGAAAATTTTATAAGGGGTACGTACCTCTTAGTTCAAAAAATCGATTTTTCAAAAATTGTCTTAGAAATGGCAAATTTTTTGTTTGAACCTTTATTTTTGCCAATAGATTTCATAACAAATCGATTTTGAAAGCTTGGAAGCATATTTTTCATTTTATAGGATCGAAGCGGAAATTGAAAATTTCATAAGGGGTACCTTTTAGTTAAAAAAATCGATTTTTAAAAAATTGTCTTAGAAATGGCTAATTTTTTGTTTGAACCTTTATTTTTGCCAATAGATTTCATAACGAATCGATTTTGAAAGCTTGGAAGCATATTTTTCATTTTATAGGATCGAAGCGGAAATTGAAAATTTCATAAGGGGTACCTCTTAGTTCAAAAAATCGATTTTTCAAAAATTGTCTTAGAAATGGCTAATTTTTTGTTTGAGCCTTTATTTTTGCCAATAGATTTCATAACGAATCGATTTTGAAAGCTTGGAAGGATATTTTTCATTTTATAGGATCGAAGCGAAATTTGAAAATTTCATAAGGGGTACCTCTTAGTTCAAAAAATCGATTTTTCAAAAATTGTCTTAGAAATGGCTAATTTTTTGTTTGAACCTTTATTTTTGCCAATAGATTTCATAACAAATATATTTTGAAAGCTTGGAAGCATATTTTTCATTTTATAGGATCGAAGCGGAAATTGAAAATTTCATAAGGGGTACCTCTTAGTTAAAAAAATCGATTTTTCAAAAATTGTCTTAGAAATGGCTAATTTTTTGTTTGAACCTTTATTTTTGCCAATAGATTTCATAACAAATCGATTTTGAAAGCTTGGAAGCATATTTATCATTTTATAGGATCGAAGCGAAATTTGAAAATTTCATAAGGGGTTTTTGTTTGAACTTCTATTTTTGCCAATAGATTTCATAACAAATCGATTTTGAAAATTTGGAAGCATATTTATCATTTTATAGGATCGAAGCGAAAATTGAAAATTTCATAAGAAATTTCATAAAAATCGATTTTTCAAAAATTGTCTTAGAAATGGCTAATTTTTTGTTTGAACCTTTATTTTTGCCAATAGATTTCATAACAAATCGATTTTGAAAGCTTGGAAGCATATTTATCATTTTATAGGATCGAAGCGAAATTTGAAAATTTCATAAGGGGTACCTCTTAGTTCAAAAAATCGATTTTTCAAAAATTGTCTTAGAAATGGCTAATTTTTTGTTTGAGCCTTTATTTTTGCCAATAGATTTCATAACGAATCGATTTTGAAAGCTTGGAAGCATATTTTTCATTTTATAGGATCGAAGCGAAATTTGAAAATTTCATAAGGGGTACGTACCTCTTAGTTCAAAAAATCGATTTTTCAAAAATTGTCTTAGAAATGGCTAATTTTTTGTTTGAACCTTTATTTTTGCCAATAGATTTCATAACAAATCGATTTTGAAAGCTTGGAAGAATATTTATCATTTTATAGGATCGAAGCGAAATTTGAAAATTTCATAAGGGGTACCTCTTAGTTCAAAAAATCGATTTTTCAAAAATTGTCTTAGAAATGGCTAATTTTTTTTTTGAACCTTTATTTTTGCCAATAGATTTCATGACAAATCGATTTTGAAAGCTTGGAAGCATATTTTTCATTTTATAGGATCGAAGCGGAAATTTAAAATTTCATAAGGGGTACCTCTTAGTTCAAAAAATCGATTTTTCAAAAATTGTCTTAGAAATGGCTAATTTTTTGTTTGAGCCTTTATTTTTGCCAATAGATTTCATAACGAATCGATTTTGAAAGCTTGGAAGCATATTTTTCATTTTATAGGATCGAAGCGAAATTTGAAAATTTCATAAGGGGTACGTACCTCTTAGTTCAAAAAATCGATTTTTCAAAAATTGTCTTAGAAATGGCTAATTTTTTGTTTGAACCTTTATTTTTGCCAATAGATTTCATAACAAATCGATTTTGAAAATTTGGAAGCACATTTATCATTTTATAGAATCGAAGCGGAAATTGAAAATTTCATAAGGGGTACCTCTTAGTTCAAAAAATCGATTTTTCAAAAATTGTCTTAGAAATGGCTAATTTTTTGTTTGAACCTTTATTTTTGCCAATAGATTTCATAACAAATCGATTTTGAAAATTTGGAAGCATATTTATCATTTTATAGAATCGAAGCGAAAATTGAAAATTTCATAAGGGGTACCTCTTAGTTCAAAAAATCGATTTTTCAAAAATTGTCTTAGAAATGGCTAATTTTTTGTTTGAACCTTTATTTTTGCCAATAGATTTCATAACAAATCGATTTTGAAAATTTGGAAGCATATTTAACATTTTATAGAATCGAAGCGAAAATTGAAAATTTCATAAGGGGTACCTCTTAGTTCAAAAAATCGATTTTTCAAAAATTGTCTTAGAAATGGCTAATTTTTTGTTTGAACCTTTATTTTTGCCAATAGATTTCATAACAAATCGATTTTGAAAATTTGGAAGCATATTTATCATTTTATAGAATCGAAGCGAAAATTGAAAATTTCATAAGGGGTACCTCTTAGTTCAAAAAATCGATTTTTCAAAAATTGTCTTAGAAATGGCTAATTTTTTGTTTGAACCTTTATTTTTGCCAATAGATTTCATAACAAATCGATTTTGAAAATTTGGAAGCATATTTAACATTTTATAGAATCGAAGCGAAAATTGAAAATTTCATAAGGGGTACCTCTTAGTTCAAAAAATCGATTTTTCAAAAATTGTCTTAGAAATGGCTAATTTTTTGTTTGAACCTTTATTTTTGCCAATAGATTTCATAACAAATCGATTTTGAAAATTTGGAAGCATATTTATCATTTTATAGAATCGAAGCGAAAATTGAAAATTTCATAAGGGGTACCTCTTAGTTCAAAAAATCGATTTTTCAAAAATTGTCTTAGAAATGGCTAATTTTTTGTTTGAACCTTTATTTTTGCCAATAGATTTCATAACAAATCGATTTTGAAAATTTGGAAGCATATTTATCATTTTATAGAATCGAAGCGAAAATTGAAAATTTCATAAGGGGTACCTCTTAGTTCAAAAAATCGATTTTTCAAAAATTGTCTTAGAAATGGCTAATTTTTTGTTTGAACCTTTATTTTTGCCAATAGATTTCATAACAAATCGATTTTGAAAATTTGGAAGCATATTTATCATTTTATAGAATCGAAGCGAAAATTGAAAATTTCATAAGGGGTACCTCTTAGTTCAAAAAATCGATTTTTCAAAAATTGTCTTAGAAATGGCTAATTTTTTGTTTGAACCTTTATTTTTGCCAATAGATTTCATAACAAATCGATTTTGAAAATTTGGAAGCATATTTATCATTTTATAGGATCGAAGCGAAAATTGAAAATTTCATAAGAAATTTCATAAAAATCGATTTTTCAAAAATTGTCTTAGAAATGGCTAATTTTTTGTTTGAACTTCTATTTTTGCCAATAGATTCCAAAACAAGTCGATTTTGAAAGCTTGGAAGGATATTTTACATTTTATAGGACCAAAGCGAAAATTGAAAATTTCATAAGGGGTACCTCTTAGTTCAAAAAAGCGATTTTTCAAAAATTGTCTTAGAAATGGCTAATTTTTTGTTTGAACCTTTATTTTTGCCAATAGATTTCATAACAAATCGATTTTGAAAATTTGGAAGCATATTTATCATTTTATAGAATCGAAGCGAAAATTGAAAATTTCATAAGGGGTACCTCTTAGTTCAAAAAATCGATTTTTCAAAAATTGTCTTAGAAATGGCTAATTTTTTGTTTGAACCTTTATTTTTGCCAATAGATTTCATAACAAATCGATTTTGAAAGCTTGGAAGCATATTTACCATTTTATAGGATCGAAGCGAAAATTGAAAATTTCATAAGGGGTACCTCTTAGTTCAAAAAATCGATTTTTCAAAAATTGTCTTAGAAATGGCTAATTTTTTGTTTGAGCCTTTATTTTTGCCAATAGATTTCATAACAAATCGATTTTGAAAGCTTGGAAGCATATTTATCATTTTATAGGATCGAAGCGAAATTTGAAAATTTCATAAGGGGTACCTCTTAGTTCAAAAAATCGATTTTTCAAAAATTGTCTTAGAAATGGCTAATTTTTTGTTTGAACCTTTATTTTTGCCAATAGATTTCATAACAAATATATTTTGAAAGCTTGGAAGCATATTTTTCATTTTATAGGATCGAAGCGGAAATTGAAAATTTCATAAGGGGTACCTCTTAGTTAAAAAAATCGATTTTTCAAAAATTGTCTTAGAAATGGCTAATTTTTTGTTTGAGCCTTTATTTTTGCCAATAGATTTCATAACGAATCGATTTTGAAAGCTTGGAAGCATATTTTTCATTTTATAGGATCGAAGCGAAATTTGAAAATTTCATAAGGGGTACCTCTTAGTTCAAAAAATCGATTTTTCAAAAATTGTCTTAGAAATGGCTAATTTTTTGTTTGAACCTTTATTTTTGCCAATAGATTTCATAACAAATCGATTTTGAAAGCTTGGAAGCATATTTATCATTTTATAGGATCGAAGCGAAAATTGAAAATTTCATAAGAAATTTCATAAAAATCGATTTTTCAAAAATTGTCTTAGAAATGGCTAATTTTTTGTTTGAGCCTTTATTTTTGCCAATAGATTTCATAACAAATCGATTTTGAAAGCTTGGAAGCATATTTTTCATTTTATAGGATCGAAGCGAAAATTGAAAATTTCATAAGAAATTTCATAAAAATCGATTTTTCAAAAATTGTCTTAGAAATGGCTAATTTTTTGTTTGAGCCTTTATTTTTGCCAATAGATTTCATAACAAATCGATTTTGAAAATTTGGAAGCATATTTATCATTTTATAGAATCGAAGCGAAAATTGAAAATTTCATAAGGGGTACCTCTTAGTTCAAAAAATCGATTTTTCAAAAATTGTCTTAGAAATGGCTAATTTTTTGTTTGAACCTTTATTTTTGCCAATAGATTTCATAACAAATCGATTTTGAAAGCTTGGAAGCATATTTATCATTTTATAGGATCGAAGCGAAATTTGAAAATTTCATAAGGGGTACCTCTTAGTTCAAAAAATCGATTTTTCAAAAATTGTCTTAGAAATGGCTAATTTTTTGTTTGAACCTTTATTTTTGCCAATAGATTTCATAACAAATCGATTTTGAAAGCTTGGAAGCATATTTATCATTTTATAGGATCGAAGCGAAATTTGAAAATTTCATAAGGGGTACCTCTTAGTTCAAAAAATCGATTTTTCAAAAATTGTCTTAGAAATGGCTAATTTTTTGTTTGAACCTTTATTTTTGCCAATAGATTTCATAACAAATCGATTTTGAAAATTTGGAAGCATATTTATCATATTATAGAATCGAAGCGAAAATTGAAAATTTCATAAGGGGTACCTCTTAGTTCAAAAAATCGATTTTTCAAAAATTGTCTTAGAAATGGCTAATTTTTTGTTTGAACCTTTATTTTTGCCAATAGATTTCATAACAAATCGATTTTAAAAATTTGGAAGCATATTTATCATTTTATAGAATCGAAGCGAAAATTGAAAATTTCATAAGGGGTACCTCTTAGTTCAAAAAATCGATTTTTCAAAAATTGTCTTAGAAATGGCTAATTTTTTGTTTGAACTTCTATTTTTGCCAATAGATTCCAAAACAAGTCGATTTTGAAAGCTTGGAAGGATATTTTACATTTTATAGGACCAAAGCGAAAATTGAAAATTTCATAAGGGGTACCTCTTAGTTCAAAAAATCGATTTTTCAAAAATTGTCTTAGAAATGGCTAATTTTTTGTTTGAACCTTTATTTTTGCCAATAGATTTCATAACAAATCGATTTTGAAAATTTGGAAGCATGCTTATCATATTATAGAATCGAAGCGAAAATTGAAAATTTCATAAGGGGTACCTCTTAGTTCAAAAAATCGATTTTTCAAAAATTGTCTTAGAAATGGCTAATTTTTTGTTTGAACCTTTATTTTTGCCAATAGATTTCATAACAAATCGATTTTGAAAGCTTGGAAGCATATTTATCATTTTATAGGATCGAAGCGAAATTTGAAAATTTCATAAGGGGTACCTCTTAGTTCAAAAAATCGATTTTTCAAAAATTGTCTTAGAAATGGCTAATTTTTTGTTTGAACCTTTATTTTTGCCAATAGATTTCATAACAAATCGATTTTGAAAATTTGGAAGCATATTTATCATTTTATAGAATCGAAGCGAAAATTGAAAATTTCATAAGGGGTACCTCTTAGTTCAAAAAATCGATTTTTCAAAAATTGTCTTAGAAATGGCTAATTTTTTGTTTGAACCTTTATTTTTGCCAATAGATTTCATAACAAATCGATTTTGAAAGCTTGGAAGCATATTTATCATTTTATAGGATCGAAGCGAAAATTGAAAATTTCATAAGGGGTACCTCTTAGATCAAAAAATCGATTTTTCAAAAATTGTCTTAGAAATGGCTAATTTTTTGTTTGAACCTTTATTTTTGCCAATAGATTTCATAACAAATCGATTTTGAAAGCTTGGAAGCATATTTATCATTTTATAGGATCGAAGCGAAATTTGAAAATTTCATAAGGGGTACCTCTTAGTTCAAAAAATCGATTTTTCAAAAATTGTCTTAGAAATGGCTAATTTTTTGTTTGAACCTTTATTTTTGCCAATAGATTTCATAACAAATCGATTTTGAAAATTTGGAAGCATATTTATCATATTATAGAATCGAAGCGAAAATTGAAAATTTCATAAGGGGTACCTCTTAGTTCAAAAAATCGATTTTTCAAAAATTGTCTTAGAAATGGCTAATTTTTTGTTTGAACCTTTATTTTTGCCAATAGATTTCATAACAAATCGATTTTAAAAATTTGGAAGCATATTTATCATTTTATAGAATCGAAGCGAAAATTGAAAATTTCATAAGGGGTACCTCTTAGTTCAAAAAATCGATTTTTCAAAAATTGTCTTAGAAATGGCTAATTTTTTGTTTGAACTTCTATTTTTGCCAATAGATTCCAAAACAAGTCGATTTTGAAAGCTTGGAAGGATATTTTACATTTTATAGGACCAAAGCGAAAATTGAAAATTTTATAAGGGGTACCTCTTAGTTCAAAAAATCGATTTTTCAAAAATTGTCTTAGAAATGGCTAATTTTTTGTTTGAGCCTTTATTTTTGCCAATAGATTTCATAACAAATCGATTTTGAAAGCTTGGAAGCATATTTATCATTTTATAGGATCGAAGCGAAATTTGAAAATTTCATAAGGGGTACCTCTTAGTTCAAAAAATCGATTTTTCAAAAATTGTCTTAGAAATGGCTAATTTTTTGTTTGAACCTTTATTTTTGCCAATAGATTTCATAACAAATCGATTTTGAAAGCTTGGAAGCATATTTATCATTTTATAGGATCGAAGCGGAAATTGAAAATTTCATAAGGGGTACCTCATAGTTCAAAAAATCGATTTTTCAAAAATTGTCTTAGAAATGGCTAATTTTTTGTTTGAACCTTTATTTTTGCCAATAGATTTCATAACAAATCGATTTTAAAAATTTGGAAGCATATTTATCATTTTATAGAATCGAAGCGAAAATTGAAAATTTCATAAGGGGTACCTCTTAGTTCAAAAAATCGATTTTTCAAAAATTGTCTTAGAAATGGCTAATTTTTTGTTTGAACCTTTATTTTTGCCAATAGATTTCATAACAAATCGATTTTGAAAATTTGGAAGCATATTTATCATTTTATAGAATCGAAGCGAAAATTGAAAATTTCATAAGGGGTACCTCTTAGTTCAAAAAATCGATTTTTCAAAAATTGTCTTAGAAATGGCTAATTTTTTGTTTGAACCTTTATTTTTGCCAATAGATTTCATAACAAATCGATTTTGAAAGCTTGGAAGCATATTTATCATTTTATAGGATCGAAGCGAAATTTGAAAATTTCATAAGGGGTACCTCTTAGTTCAAAAAATCGATTTTTAAAAAATTGTCTTAGAAATGGCTAATTTTTTGTTTGAACCTTTATTTTTGCCAATAGATTTCATAACAAATCGATTTTGAAAATTTGGAAGCATATTTATCATTTTATAGAATCGAAGCGAAAATTGAAAATTTCATAAGGGGTACCTCTTAGTTCAAAAAATCGATTTTTCAAAAATTGTCTTAGAAATGGCTAATTTTTTGTTTGAACCTTTATTTTTGCCAATAGATTTCATAACAAATCGATTTTGAAAGCTTGGAAGCATATTTATCATTTTATAGGATCGAAGCGAAATTTGAAAATTTCATAAGGGGTACCTCTTAGTTCAAAAAATCGATTTTTCAAAAATTGTCTTAGAAATGGCTAATTTTTTGTTTGAACCTTTATTTTTGCCAATAGATTTCATAACAAATCGATTTTGAAAGCTTGGAAGCATATTTATCATTTTATAGGATCGAAGCGAAATTTGAAAATTTCATAAGGGGTACCTCTTAGTTCAAAAAATCGATTTTTCAAAAATTGTCTTAGAAATGGCTAATTTTTTGTTTGAACCTTTATTTTTGCCAATAGATTTCATAACAAATCGATTTTGAAAATTTGGAAGCATATTTATCATTTTATAGAATCGAAGCGAAAATTTAAAATTTCATAAGGGGTACCTCTTAGTTCAAAAAATCGATTTTTCAAAAATTGTCTTAGAAATGGCTAATTTTTTGTTTGAACCTTTATTTTTGCCAATAGATTTCATAACAAATCGATTTTGAAAGCTTGGAAGCATATTTATCATTTTATAGGATCGAAGCGAAATTTGAAAATTTCATAAGGGGTACCTCTTAGTTCAAAAAATCGATTTTTCAAAAATTGTCTTAGAAATGGCTAATTTTTTGTTTGAACCTTTATTTTTGCCAATAGATTTCATAACAAATCGATTTTGAAAATTTGGAAGCATATTTATCATTTTATAGAATCGAAGCGAAAATTGAAAATTTCATAAGGGTACCTCTTAGTTCAAAAAATCGATTTTTCAAAAATTGTCTTAGAAATGGCTAATTTTTTGTTTGAACCTTTATTTTTGCCAATAGATTTCATAACAAATCGATTTTGAAAGCTTGGAAGCATATTTATCATTTTATAGGATCGAAGCGAAAATTGAAAATTTCATAAGGGGTACCTCTTAGTTCAAAAAATCGATTTTTCAAAAATTGTCTTAGAAATGGCTAATTTTTTGTTTGAACCTTTATTTTTGCCAATAGATTTCATAACAAATCGATTTTGAAAGCTTGGAAGCATATTTATCATTTTATAGGATCGAAGCGAAATTTGAAAATTTCATAAGGGGTACCTCTTAGTTCAAAAAATCGATTTTTCAAAAATTGTCTTAGAAATGGCTAATTTTTTGTTTGAACCTTTATTTTTGCCAATAGATTTCATAACAAATCGATTTTGAAAATTTGGAAGCATATTTATCATATTATAGAATCGAAGCGAAAATTGAAAATTTCATAAGGGGTACCTCTTAGTTCAAAAAATCGATTTTTCAAAAATTGTCTTAGAAATGGCTAATTTTTTGTTTGAACCTTTATTTTTGCCAATAGATTTCATAACAAATCGATTTTAAAAATTTGGAAGCATATTTATCATTTTATAGAATCGAAGCGAAAATTGAAAATTTCATAAGGGGTACCTCTTAGTTCAAAAAATCGATTTTTCAAAAATTGTCTTAGAAATGGCTAATTTTTTGTTTGAACTTCTATTTTTGCCAATAGATTCCAAAACAAGTCGATTTTGAAAGCTTGGAAGGATATTTTACATTTTATAGGACCAAAGCGAAAATTGAAAATTTTATAAGGGGTACCTCTTAGTTCAAAAAATCGATTTTTCAAAAATTGTCTTAGAAATGGCTAATTTTTTGTTTGAGCCTTTATTTTTGCCAATAGATTTCATAACAAATCGATTTTGAAAGCTTGGAAGCATATTTATCATTTTATAGGATCGAAGCGAAATTTGAAAATTTCATAAGGGGTACCTCTTAGTTCAAAAAATCGATTTTTCAAAAATTGTCTTAGAAATGGCTAATTTTTTGTTTGAACCTTTATTTTTGCCAATAGATTTCATAACAAATCGATTTTGAAAGCTTGGAAGCATATTTATCATTTTATAGGATCGAAGCGGAAATTGAAAATTTCATAAGGGGTACCTCATAGTTCAAAAAATCGATTTTTCAAAAATTGTCTTAGAAATGGCTAATTTTTTGTTTGAACCTTTATTTTTGCCAATAGATTTCATAACAAATCGATTTTAAAAATTTGGAAGCATATTTATCATTTTATAGAATCGAAGCGAAAATTGAAAATTTCATAAGGGGTACCTCTTAGTTCAAAAAATCGATTTTTCAAAAATTGTCTTAGAAATGGCTAATTTTTTGTTTGAACCTTTATTTTTGCCAATAGATTTCATAACAAATCGATTTTGAAAGCTTGGAAGCATACTTTTCATTTTATAGGATCGAAGCGGAAATTGAAAATTTCATAAGGGGTACCTCTTAGTTCAAAAAATCGATTTTTCAAAAATTGTCTTGGAAATGGCTAATTTTTTGTTTGAACCTTTATTTTTGCCAATAGATTTCATAACAAATCGATTTTGAAAACTTGGAAGCATATTTATCATTTTATAGGATCGAAGCGAAAATTGAAAATTTCATAAGGGGTACCTCTTAGTTCAAAAAATCGATTTTTCAAAAATTGTCTTAGAAATGGCTAATTTTTTGTTTGAACCTTTATTTTTGCCAATAGATTTCATAACAAATCGATTTTGAAAATTTGGAAGCATATTTATCATTTTATAGAATCGAAGCGAAAATTGAAAATTTCATAAGGGGTACCTCTTAGTTCAAAAAATCGATTTTTCAAAAATTGTCTTAGAAATGGCTAATTTTTTGTTTGAACCTTTATTTTTGCCAATAGATTTCATAACAAATCGATTTTGAAAATTTGGAAGCATATTTATCATTTTATAGAATCGAAGCGAAAATTGAAAATTTCATAAGGGGTACCTCTTAGTTCAAAAAATCGATTTTTCAAAAATTGTCTTAGAAATGGCTAATTTTTTGTTTGAACCTTTATTTTTGCCAATAGATTTCATAACAAATCGATTTTGAAAGCTTGGAAGCATATTTATCATTTTATAGGATCGAAGCGAAAATTGAAAATTTCATAAGGGGTACGTACCTCTTAGTTCAAAAAATCGATTTTTCAAAAATTGTCTTAGAAATGGCTAATTTTTTGTTTGAACCTTTATTTTTGCCAATAGATTTCATAACAAATCGATTTTGAAAGCTTGGAAGCATATTTATCATTTTATAGGATCGAAGCGAAATTTGAAAATTTCATAAGGGGTACCTCTTAGTTCAAAAAATCGATTTTTCAAAAATTGTCTTAGAAATGGCTAATTTTTTGTTTGAACCTTTATTTTTGCCAATAGATTTCATAACAAATCGATTTTGAAAATTTGGAAGCATGCTTATCATATTATAGAATCAAAGCGAAAATTGAAAATTTCATAAGGGGTACCTCTTAGTTCAAAAAATCGATTTTTCAAAAATTGTCTTAGAAATGGCTAATTTTTTGTTTGAACCTTTATTTTTGCCAATAGATTTCATAACAAATCGATTTTGAAAATTTGGAAGCATATTTATCATATTATAGAATCGAAGCGAAAATTGAAAATTTCATAAGGGGTACCTCTTAGTTCAAAAAATCGATTTTTCAAAAATTGTCTTAGAAATGGCTAATTTTTTGTTTGAACCTTTATTTTTGCCAATAGATTTCATAACAAATCGATTTTGAAAATTTGGAAGCATATTTATCATTTTATAGAATCGAAGCGAAAATTGAAAATTTCATAAGGGGTACCTCTTAGTTCAAAAAATCGATTTTTCAAAAATTGTCTTAGAAATGGCTAATTTTTTGTTTGAACTTCTATTTTTGCCAATAGATTCCAAAACAAGTCGATTTTGAAAGCTTGGAAGGATATTTTACATTTTATAGGACCAAAGCGAAAATTGAAAATTTTATAAGGGGTACCTCTTAGTTCAAAAAATCGATTTTTCAAAAATTGTCTTAGAAATGGCTAATTTTTTGTTTGAACCTTTATTTTTGCCAATAGATTTCATAACAAATCGATTTTGAAAGCTTGTAAGCATATTTTTCATTTTATAGGATCGAAGCGGAAATTGAAAATTTCATAAGGGGTACCTCTTAGTTCAAAAAATCGATTTTTCAAAAATTGTCTTGGAAATGGCTAATTGTTTGTTTGAACCTTTATTTTTGCCAATAGATTTCATAACAAATCGATTTTGAAAACTTGGAAGCATATTTATCATTTTATAGGATCGAAGCGAAAATTGAAAATTTCATAAGGGGTACCTCTTAGTTCAAAAAATCGATTTTTCAAAAATTGTCTTGGAAATGGCTAATTTTTTGTTTGAACCTTTATTTTTGCCAATAGATTTCATAACAAATCGATTTTGAAAATTTGGAAGCACATTTATCATTTTATAGAATCGAAGCGAAAATTGAAAATTTCATAAGGGGTACCTCTTAGTTCAAAAAATCGATTTTTCAAAAATTGTCTTGGAAATGGCTAATTTTTTGTTTGAACCTTTATTTTTGCCAATAGATTTCATAACAAATCGATTTTGAAAATTTGGAAGCATATTTATCATTTTATAGAATCGAAGCGAAAATTGAAAATTTCATAAGGGGTACCTCTTAGTTCAAAAAATCGATTTTTCAAAAATTGTCTTAGAAATGGCTAATTTTTTGTTTGAACCTTTATTTTTGCCAATAGATTTCATAACAAATCGATTTTGAAAGCTTGGAAGCATATTTATCATTTTATAGGATCGAAGCGAAAATTGAAAATTTCATAAGGGGTACCTCTTAGTTCAAAAAATCGATTTTTCAAAAATTGTCTTAGAAATGGCTAATTTTTTGTTTGAACTTTTATTTTTGCCAATAGATTTCATAACAAATCGATTTTGAAAATTTGGAAGCATATTTATCATATTATAGAATCGAAGCGAAAATTGAAAATTTCATAAGGGGTACCTCTTAGTTCAAAAAATCGATTTTTCAAAAATTGTCTTAGAAATGGCTAATTTTTTGTTTGAACTTCTATTTTTGCCAATAGATTCCAAAACAAGTCGATTTTGAAAGCTTGGAAGGATATTTTACATTTTATAGGACCAAAGCGAAAATTGAAAATTTTATAAGGGGTACCTCTCAGTTCAAAAAATCGATTTTTCAAAAATTGTCTTAGAAATGGCTAATTTTTTGTTTGAACCTTTATTTTTGCCAATAGATTTCATAACAAATCGATTTTGAAAGCTTGTAAGCATATTTTTCATTTTATAGGATCGAAGCGGAAATTGAAAATTTCATAAGGGGTACCTCTTAGTTCAAAAAATCGATTTTTCAAAAATTGTCTTGGAAATGGCTAATTGTTTGTTTGAACCTTTATTTTTGCCAATAGATTTCATAACAAATCGATTTTGAAAACTTGGAAGCATATTTATCATTTTATAGGATCGAAGCGAAAATTGAAAATTTCATAAGGGGTACCTCTTAGTTCAAAAAATCGATTTTTCAAAAATTGTCTTGGAAATGGCTAATTTTTTGTTTGAACCTTTATTTTTGCCAATAGATTTCATAACAAATCGATTTTGAAAATTTGGAAGCACATTTATCATTTTATAGAATCGAAGCGAAAATTGAAAATTTCATAAGGGGTACCTCTTAGTTCAAAAAATCGATTTTTCAAAAATTGTCTTGGAAATGGCTAATTTTTTGTTTGAACCTTTATTTTTGCCAATAGATTTCATAACAAATCGATTTTGAAAACTTGGAAGCATATTTATCATTTTATAGGATCGAAGCGAAATTTGAAAATTTCATAAGGGGTACCTCTTAGTTCAAAAAATCGATTTTTCAAAAATTGTCTTAGAAATGGCTAATTTTTTGTTTGAACCTTTATTTTTGCCAATAGATTTCATAACAAATCGATTTTGAAAATTTGGAAGCATATTTATCATTTTATAGAATCGAAGCGAAAATTGAAAATTTCATAAGGGGTACCTCTTAGTTCAAAAAATCGATTTTTCAAAAATTGTCTTAGAAATGGCTAATTTTTTGTTTGAACCTTTATTTTTGCCAATAGATTTCATAACAAATCGATTTTGAAAGCTTGGAAGCATATTTATCATTTTATAGGATCGAAGCGAAAATTGAAAATTTCATAAGGGGTACCTCTTAGTTCAAAAAATCGATTTTTCAAAAATTGTCTTAGAAATGGCTAATTTTTTGTTTGAACCTTTATTTTTGCCAATAGATTTCATAACAAATCGATTTTGAAAGCTTGGAAGCATACTTTTCATTTTATAGGATCGAAGCGGAAATTGAAAATTTCATAAGGGGTACCTCTTAGTTCAAAAAATCGATTTTTCAAAAATTGTCTTGGAAATGGCTAATTGTTTGTTTGAACCTTTATTTTTGCCAATAGATTTCATAACAAATCGATTTTGAAAACTTGGAAGCATATTTATCATTTTATAGGATCGAAGCGAAAATTGAAAATTTCATAAGGGGTACCTCTTAGTTCAAAAAATCGATTTTTCAAAAATTGTCTTGGAAATGGCTAATTTTTTGTTTGAACCTTTATTTTTGCCAATAGATTTCATAACAAATCGATTTTGAAAACTTGGAAGCATATTTATCATTTTATAGGATCGAAGCGAAAATTGAAAATTTCATAAGGGGTACCTCTTAGTTCAAAAAATCGATTTTTCAAAAATTGTCTTAGAAATGGCTAATTTTTTGTTTGAACCTTTATTTTTGCCAATAGATTTCATAACAGATCGATTTTGAAAATTTGGAAGCATATTTATCATTTTATAGAATCGAAGCGAAAATTGAAAATTTCATAAGGGGTACCTCTTAGTTCAAAAAATCGATTTTTCAAAAATTGTCTTAGAAATGGCTAATTTTTTGTTTGAACCTTTATTTTTGCCAATAGATTTCATAACAAATCGATTTTGAAAGCTTGGAAGCATATTTATCATTTTATAGGATCGAAGCGAAAATTGAAAATTTCATAAGGGGTACCTCTTAGTTCAAAAAATCGATTTTTCAAAAATTGTCTTAGAAATGGCTAATTTTTTGTTTGAACCTTTATTTTTGCCAATAGATTTCATAACAAATCGATTTTGAAAGCTTGGAAGCATATTTATCATTTTATAGGATCGAAGCGAAATTTGAAAATTTCATAAGGGGTACCTCTTAGTTCAAAAAATCGATTTTTCAAAAATTGTCTTAGAAATGGCTAATTTTTTGTTTGAACCTTTATTTTTGCCAATAGATTTCATAACAAATCGATTTTGAAAATTTGGAAGCATGCTTATCATATTATAGAATCAAAGCGAAAATTGAAAATTTCATAAGGGGTACCTCTTAGTTCAAAAAATCGATTTTTCAAAAATTGTCTTAGAAATGGCTAATTTTTTGTTTGAACCTTTATTTTTGCCAATAGATTTCATAACAAATCGATTTTGAAAATTTGGAAGCATATTTATCATATTATAGAATCGAAGCGAAAATTGAAAATTTCATAAGGGGTACCTCTTAGTTCAAAAAATCGATTTTTCAAAAATTGTCTTAGAAATGGCTAATTTTTTGTTTGAACTTCTATTTTTGCCAATAGATTCCAAAACAAGTCGATTTTGAAAGCTTGGAAGGATATTTTACATTTTATAGGACCAAAGCGAAAATTGAAAATTTTATAAGGGGTACCTCTTAGTTCAAAAAATCGATTTTTCAAAAATTGTCTTGGAAATGGCTAATTTTTTGTTTGAACCTTTATTTTTGCCAATAGATTTCATAACAAATCGATTTTGAAAATTTGGAAGCACATTTATCATTTTATAGAATCGAAGCGAAAATTGAAAATTTCATAAGGGGTACCTCTTAGTTCAAAAAATCGATTTTTCAAAAATTGTCTTGGAAATGGCTAATTTTTTGTTTGAACCTTTATTTTTGCCAATAGATTTCATAACAAATCGATTTTGAAAACTTGGAAGCATATTTATCATTTTATAGGATCGAAGCGAAATTTGAAAATTTCATAAGGGGTACCTCTTAGTTCAAAAAATCGATTTTTCAAAAATTGTCTTAGAAATGGCTAATTTTTTGTTTGAACCTTTATTTTTGCCAATAGATTTCATAACAAATCGATTTTGAAAATTTGGAAGCATGCTTATCATATTATAGAATCAAAGCGAAAATTGAAAATTTCATAAGGGGTACCTCTTAGTTCAAAAAATCGATTTTTCAAAAATTGTCTTAGAAATGGCTAATTTTTTGTTTGAACCTTTATTTTTGCCAATAGATTTCATAACAAATCGATTTTGAAAGCTTGGAAGCATACTTTTCATTTTATAGGATCGAAGCGGAAATTGAAAATTTCATAAGGGGTACCTCTTAGTTCAAAAAATCGATTTTTCAAAAATTGTCTTGGAAATGGCTAATTGTTTGTTTGAACCTTTATTTTTGCCAATAGATTTCATAACAAATCGATTTTGAAAACTTGGAAGCATATTTATCATTTTATAGGATCGAAGCGAAAATTGAAAATTTCATAAGGGGTACCTCTTAGTTCAAAAAATCGATTTTTCAAAAATTGTCTTGGAAATGGCTAATTTTTTGTTTGAACCTTTATTTTTGCCAATAGATTTCATAACAAATCGATTTTGAAAACTTGGAAGCATATTTATCATTTTATAGGATCGAAGCGAAAATTGAAAATTTCATAAGGGGTACCTCTTAGTTCAAAAAATCGATTTTTCAAAAATTGTCTTAGAAATGGCTAATTTTTTGTTTGAACCTTTATTTTTGCCAATAGATTTCATAACAAATCGATTTTGAAAATTTGGAAGCATATTTATCATTTTATAGAATCGAAGCGAAAATTGAAAATTTCATAAGGGGTACCTCTTAGTTCAAAAAATCGATTTTTCAAAAATTGTCTTAGAAATGGCTAATTTTTTGTTTGAACCTTTATTTTTGCCAATAGATTTCATAACAGATCGATTTTGAAAATTTGGAAGCATATTTATCATTTTATAGAATCGAAGCGAAAATTGAAAATTTCATAAGGGGTACCTCTTAGTTCAAAAAATCGATTTTTCAAAAATTGTCTTAGAAATGGCTAATTTTTTGTTTGAACCTTTATTTTTGCCAATAGATTTCATAACAAATCGATTTTGAAAGCTTGGAAGCATATTTATCATTTTATAGGATCGAAGCGAAAATTGAAAATTTCATAAGGGGTACCTCTTAGTTCAAAAAATCGATTTTTCAAAAATTGTCTTAGAAATGGCTAATTTTTTGTTTGAACCTTTATTTTTGCCAATAGATTTCATAACAAATCGATTTTGAAAGCTTGGAAGCATATTTATCATTTTATAGGATCGAAGCGAAATTTGAAAATTTCATAAGGGGTACCTCTTAGTTCAAAAAATCGATTTTTCAAAAATTGTCTTAGAAATGGCTAATTTTTTGTTTGAACCTTTATTTTTGCCAATAGATTTCATAACAAATCGATTTTGAAAATTTGGAAGCATGCTTATCATATTATAGAATCAAAGCGAAAATTGAAAATTTCATAAGGGGTACCTCTTAGTTCAAAAAATCGATTTTTCAAAAATTGTCTTAGAAATGGCTAATTTTTTGTTTGAACCTTTATTTTTGCCAATAGATTTCATAACAAATCGATTTTGAAAATTTGGAAGCATATTTATCATATTATAGAATCGAAGCGAAAATTGAAAATTTCATAAGGGGTACCTCTTAGTTCAAAAAATCGATTTTTCAAAAATTGTCTTAGAAATGGCTAATTTTTTGTTTGAACTTCTATTTTTGCCAATAGATTCCAAAACAAGTCGATTTTGAAAGCTTGGAAGGATATTTTACATTTTATAGGACCAAAGCGAAAATTGAAAATTTTATAAGGGGTACCTCTTAGTTCAAAAAATCGATTTTTCAAAAATTGTCTTGGAAATGGCTAATTTTTTGTTTGAACCTTTATTTTTGCCAATAGATTTCATAACAAATCGATTTTGAAAATTTGGAAGCACATTTATCATTTTATAGAATCGAAGCGAAAATTGAAAATTTCATAAGGGGTACCTCTTAGTTCAAAAAATCGATTTTTCAAAAATTGTCTTGGAAATGGCTAATTTTTTGTTTGAACCTTTATTTTTGCCAATAGATTTCATAACAAATCGATTTTGAAAACTTGGAAGCATATTTATCATTTTATAGGATCGAAGCGAAATTTGAAAATTTCATAAGGGGTACCTCTTAGTTCAAAAAATCGATTTTTCAAAAATTGTCTTAGAAATGGCTAATTTTTTGTTTGAACCTTTATTTTTGCCAATAGATTTCATAACAAATCGATTTTGAAAATTTGGAAGCATGCTTATCATATTATAGAATCAAAGCGAAAATTGAAAATTTCATAAGGGGTACCTCTTAGTTCAAAAAATCGATTTTTCAAAAATTGTCTTAGAAATGGCTAATTTTTTGTTTGAACCTTTATTTTTGCCAATAGATTTCATAACAAATCGATTTTGAAAATTTGGAAGCATATTTATCATATTATAGAATCGAAGCGAAAATTGAAAATTTCATAAGGGGTACCTCTTAGTTCAAAAAATCGATTTTTCAAAAATTGTCTTAGAAATGGCTAATTTTTTGTTTGAACCTTTATTTTTGCCAATAGATTTCATAACAAATCGATTTTGAAAATTTGGAAGCATGCTTATCATATTATAGAATCAAAGCGAAAATTGAAAATTTCATAAGGGGTACCTCTTAGTTCAAAAAATCGATTTTTCAAAAATTGTCTTAGAAATGGCTAATTTTTTGTTTGAACCTTTATTTTTGCCAATAGATTTCATAACAAATCGATTTTGAAAATTTGGAAGCATATTTATCATATTATAGAATCGAAGCGAAAATTGAAAATTTCATAAGGGGTACCTCTTAGTTCAAAAAATCGATTTTTCAAAAATTGTCTTCGAAATGGCTAATTTTTTGTTTGAACCTTTATTTTTGCCAATAGATTTCATAACAAATCGATTTTGAAAATTTGGAAGCATATTTATCATTTTATAGAATCGAAGCGAAAATTGAAAATTTCATAAGGGGTACCTCTTAGTTCAAAAAATCGATTTTTCAAAAATTGTCTTAGAAATGGCTAATTTTTTGTTTGAACTTCTATTTTTGCCAATAGATTCCAAAACAAGTCGATTTTGAAAGCTTGGAAGGATATTTTACATTTTATAGGACCAAAGCGAAAATTGAAAATTTTATAAGGGGTACCTCTTAGTTCAAAAAATCGATTTTTCAAAAATTGTCTTGGAAATGGCTAATTTTTTGTTTGAACCTTTATTTTTGCCAATAGATTTCATAACAAATCGATTTTGAAAATTTGGAAGCACATTTATCATTTTATAGAATCGAAGCGAAAATTGAAAATTTCATAAGGGGTACCTCTTAGTTCAAAAAATCGATTTTTCAAAAATTGTCTTGGAAATGGCTAATTTTTTGTTTGAACCTTTATTTTTGCCAATAGATTTCATAACAAATCGATTTTGAAAACTTGGAAGCATATTTATCATTTTATAGGATCGAAGCGAAATTTGAAAATTTCATAAGGGGTACCTCTTAGTTCAAAAAATCGATTTTTCAAAAATTGTCTTAGAAATGGCTAATTTTTTGTTTGAACCTTTATTTTTGCCAATAGATTTCATAACAAATCGATTTTGAAAATTTGGAAGCATATTTATCATTTTATAGAATCGAAGCGAAAATTGAAAATTTCATAAGGGGTACCTCTTAGTTCAAAAAATCGATTTTTCAAAAATTGTCTTAGAAATGGCTAATTTTTTGTTTGAGCCTTTATTTTTGCCAATAGATTTCATAACAAATCGATTTTGAAAATTTGGAAGCATATTTATCATTTTATAGAATCGAAGCGAAAATTGAAAATTTCATAAGGGGTACCTCTTAGTTCAAAAAATCGATTTTTCAAAAATTGTCTTAGAAATGGCTAATTTTTTGTTTGAACTTCTATTTTTGCCAATAGATTCCAAAACAAGTCGATTTTGAAAGCTTGGAAGGATATTTTACATTTTATAGGACCAAAGCGAAAATTGAAAATTTTATAAGGGGTACCTCTTAGTTCAAAAAATCGATTTTTCAAAAATTGTCTTAGAAATGGCTAATTTTTTGTTTGAACCTTTATTTTTGCCAATAGATTTCATAACAAATCGATTTTGAAAGCTTGTAAGCATATTTTTCATTTTATAGGATCGAAGCGGAAATTGAAAATTTCATAAGGGGTACCTCTTAGTTCAAAAAATCGATTTTTCAAAAATTGTCTTGGAAATGGCTAATTGTTTGTTTGAACCTTTATTTTTGCCAATAGATTTCATAACAAATCGATTTTGAAAACTTGGAAGCATATTTATCATTTTATAGGATCGAAGCGAAAATTGAAAATTTCATAAGGGGTACCTCTTAGTTCAAAAAATCGATTTTTCAAAAATTGTCTTGGAAATGGCTAATTTTTTGTTTGAACCTTTATTTTTGCCAATAGATTTCATAACAAATCGATTTTGAAAATTTGGAAGCACATTTATCATTTTATAGAATCGAAGCGAAAATTGAAAATTTCATAAGGGGTACCTCTTAGTTCAAAAAATCGATTTTTCCAAAATTGTCTTGGAAATGGCTAATTTTTTGTTTGAACCTTTATTTTTGCCAATAGATTTCATAACAAATCGATTTTGAAAACTTGGAAGCATATTTATCATTTTATAGGATCGAAGCGAAATTTGAAAATTTCATAAGGGGTACCTCTTAGTTCAAAAAATCGATTTTTCAAAAATTGTCTTAGAAATGGCTAATTTTTTGTTTGAACCTTTATTTTTGCCAATAGATTTCATAACAAATCGATTTTGAAAATTTGGAAGCATATTTATCATTTTATAGAATCGAAGCGAAAATTGAAAATTTCATAAGGGGTACCTCTTAGTTCAAAAAATCGATTTTTCAAAAATTGTCTTAGAAATGGCTAATTTTTTGTTTGAACCTTTATTTTTGCCAATAGATTTCATAACAAATCGATTTTGAAAGCTTGGAAGCATATTTATCATTTTATAGGATCGAAGCGAAAATTGAAAATTTCATAAGGGGTACCTCTTAGTTCAAAAAATCGATTTTTCAAAAATTGTCTTAGAAATGGCTAATTTTTTGTTTGAACCTTTATTTTTGCCAATAGATTTCATAACAAATCGATTTTGAAAGCTTGGAAGCATATTTATCATTTTATAGGATCGAAGCGAAATTTGAAAATTTCATAAGGGGTACCTCTTAGTTCAAAAAATCGATTTTTCAAAAATTGTCTTAGAAATGGCTAATTTTTTGTTTGAACCTTTATTTTTGCCAATAGATTTCATAACAAATCGATTTTGAAAATTTGGAAGCATATTTATCATTTTATAGAATCGAAGCGAAAATTGAAAATTTCATAAGGGGTACCTCTTAGTTCAAAAAATCGATTTTTCAAAAATTGTCTTAGAAATGGCTAATTTTTTGTTTGAACCTTTATTTTTGCCAATAGATTTCATAACAAATCGATTTTGAAAGCTTGGAAGCATATTTATCATTTTATAGGATCGAAGCGAAAATTGAAAATTTCATAAGGGGTACCTCTTAGTTCAAAAAATCGATTTTTCAAAAATTGTCTTAGAAATGGCTAATTTTTTGTTTGAACCTTTATTTTTGCCAATAGATTTCATAACAAATCGATTTTGAAAGCTTGGAAGCATATTTATCATTTTATAGGATCGAAGCGAAAATTGAAAATTTCATAAGGGGTACCTCTTAGTTCAAAAAATCGATTTTTCAAAAATTGTCTTAGAAATGGCTAATTTTTTGTTTCAACCTTTATTTTTGCCAATAGATTTCATAACAAATCGATTTTGAAAATTTGGAAGCATATTTATCATTTTATAGAATCGAAGCGAAAATTGAAAATTTCATAAGGGGTACCTCTTAGTTCAAAAAATCGATTTTTCAAAAATTGTCTTAGAAATGGCTAATTTTTTGTTTGAACCTTTATTTTTGCCAATAGATTTCATAACAAATCGATTTTGAAAGCTTGGAAGCATATTTATCATTTTATAGGATCGAAGCGAAAATTGAAAATTTCATAAGGGGTACCTCTTAGTTCAAAAAATCGATTTTTCAAAAATTGTCTTAGAAATGGCTAATTTTTTGTTTGAACCTTTATTTTTGCCAATAGATTTCATAACAAATCGATTTTGAAAATTTGGAAGCATATTTATCATTTTATAGAATCGAAGCGAAAATTGAAAATTTCATAAGGGGTACCTCTTAGTTCAAAAAATCGATTTTTCAAAAATTGTCTTAGAAATGGCTAATTTTTTGTTTGAACCTTTATTTTTGCCAATAGATTTCATAACAAATCGATTTTGAAAGCTTGGAAGCATATTTATCATTTTATAGGATCGAAGCGAAAATTGAAAATTTCATAAGGGGTACCTCTTAGTTCAAAAAATCGATTTTTCAAAAATTGTCTTAGAAATGGCTAATTTTTTGTTTGAACCTTTATTTTTGCCAATAGATTTCATAACAAATCGATTTTGAAAATTTGGAAGCATATTTATCATTTTATAGAATCGAAGCGAAAATTGAAAATTTCATAAGGGGTACCTCTTAGTTCAAAAAATCGATTTTTCACAAATTGTCTTAGAAATGGCTAATTTTTTGTTTGAACCTTTATTTTTGCCAATAGATTTCATAACAAATCGATTTTGAAAATTTGGAAGCATATTTATCATTTTATAGAATCGAAGCGAAAATTGAAAATTTCATAAGGGGTACCTCTTAGTTCAAAAAATCGATTTTTCAAAAATTGTCTTAGAAATGGCTAATTTTTTGTTTGAACCTTTATTTTTGCCAATAGATTTCATAACAAATCGATTTTGAAAATTTGGAAGCATATTTATCATTTTATAGAATCGAAGCGAAAATTGAAAATTTCATAAGGGGTACCTCTTAGTTCAAAAAATCGATTTTTCAAAAATTGTCTTAGAAATGGCTAATTTTTTGTTTGAACCTTTATTTTTGCCAATAGATTTCATAACAAATCGATTTTGAAAGCTTGGAAGCATATTTATCATTTTATAGGATCGAAGCGAAAATTGAAAATTTCATAAGGGGTACCTCTTAGTTCAAAAAATCGATTTTTCAAAAATTGTCTTAGAAATGGCTAATTTTTTGTTTGAACCTTTATTTTTGCCAATAGATTTCATAACAAATCGATTTTGAAAGCTTGGAAGCATATTTATCATTTTATAGGATCGAAGCGAAATTTGAAAATTTCATAAGGGGTACCTCTTAGTTCAAAAAATCGATTTTTCAAAAATTGTCTTAGAAATGGCTAATTTTTTGTTTCAACCTTTATTTTTGCCAATAGATTTCATAACAAATCGATTTTGAAAATTTGGAAGCATATTTATCATTTTATAGAATCGAAGCGAAAATTGAAAATTTCATAAGGGGTACCTCTTAGTTCAAAAAATCGATTTTTCACAAATTGTCTTAGAAATGGCTAATTTTTTGTTTGAGCCTTTATTTTTGCCAATAGATTTCATAACAAATCGATTTTGAAAGCTTGGAAGCATATTTATCATTTTATAGGATCGAAGCGAAATTTGAAAATTTCATAAGGGGTACCTCTTAGTTCAAAAAATCGATTTTTCAAAAATTGTCTTAGAAATGGCTAATTTTTTGTTTGAACCTTTATTTTTGCCAATAGATTTCATAACAAATCGATTTTGAAAATTTGGAAGCATATTTATCATTTTATAGAATCGAAGCGAAAATTTAAAATTTCATAAGGGGTACCTCTTAGTTCAAAAAATCGATTTTTCAAAAATTGTCTTAGAAATGGCTAATTTTTTGTTTGAACCTTTATTTTTGCCAATAGATTTCATAACAAATCCATTTTGAAAGCTTGGAAGCATATTTATCATTTTATAGGATCGAAGCGAAAATTGAAAATTTCATAAGGGGTACCTCTTAGTTCAAAAAATCGATTTTTCAAAAATTGTCTTAGAAATGGCAAATTTTTTGTTTGAACCTTTATTTTTGCCAATAGATTTCATAACAAATCGATTTTGAAAATTTGGAAGCATATTTATCATTTTATAGAATCGAAGCGAAAATTGAAAATTTCATAAGGGGTACCTCTTAGTTCAAAAAATCGATTTTTCAAAAATTGTCTTAGAAATGGCTAATTTTTTGTTTGAACCTTTATTTTTGCCAATAGATTTCATAACAAATCGATTTTGAAAGCTTGGAAGCATATTTATCATTTTATAGGATCGAAGCGAAAATTGAAAATTTCATAAGGGGTACCTCTTAGTTCAAAAAATCGATTTTTCAAAAATTGTCTTAGAAATGGCTAATTTTTTGTTTGAACCTTTATTTTTGCCAATAGATTTCATAACAAATCGATTTTGAAAGCTTGGAAGCATATTTATCATTTTATAGGATCGAAGCGAAATTTGAAAATTTCATAAGGGGTACCTCTTAGTTCAAAAAATCGATTTTTCAAAAATTGTCTTAGAAATGGCTAATTTTTTGTTTGAACCTTTATTTTTGCCAATAGATTTCATAACAAATCGATTTTGAAAATTTGGAAGCATATTTATCATTTTATAGAATCGAAGCGAAAATTGAAAATTTCATAAGGGGTACCTCTTAGTTCAAAAAATCGATTTTTCAAAAATTGTCTTAGAAATGGCTAATTTTTTGTTTGAACCTTTATTTTTGCCAATAGATTTCATAACAAATCGATTTTGAAAGCTTGGAAGCATATTTATCATTTTATAGGATCGAAGCGAAAATTGAAAATTTCATAAGGGGTACCTCTTAGTTCAAAAAATCGATTTTTCAAAAATTGTCTTAGAAATGGCTAATTTTTTGTTTGAACCTTTATTTTTGCCAATAGATTTCATAACAAATCGATTTTGAAAGCTTGGAAGCATATTTATCATTTTATAGGATCGAAGCGAAATTTGAAAATTTCATAAGGGGTACCTCTTAGTTCAAAAAATCGATTTTTCAAAAATTGTCTTAGAAATGGCTAATTTTTTGTTTCAACCTTTATTTTTGCCAATAGATTTCATAACAAATCGATTTTGAAAATTTGGAAGCATATTTATCATATTATAGAATCGAAGCGAAAATTGAAAATTTCATAAGGGGTACCTCTTAGTTCAAAAAATCGATTTTTCAAAAATTGTCTTAGAAATGGCTAATTTTTTGTTTGAACCTTTATTTTTGCCAATAGATTTCATAACAAATCGATTTTGAAAATTTGGAAGCATATTTATCATATTATAGAATCGAAGCGAAAATTGAAAATTTCATAAGGGGTACCTCTTAGTTCAAAAAATCGATTTTTCAAAAATTGTCTTAGAAATGGCTAATTTTTTGTTTGAACCTTTATTTTTGCCAATAGATTTCATAACAAATCGATTTTGAAAATTTGGAAGCATGCTTATCATATTATAGAATCGAAGCGAAAATTGAAAATTTCATAAGGGGTACCTCTTAGTTCAAAAAATCGATTTTTCAAAAATTGTCTTAGAAATGGCTAATTTTTTGTTTGAACCTTTATTTTTGCCAATAGATTTCATAACAAATCGATTTTGAAAATTTGGAAGCATGCTTATCATATTATAGAATCGAAGCGAAAATTGAAAATTTCATAAGGGAAATGGCTAATTTTTTGTTTGAACCTTTATTTTTGCCAATAGATTTCATAACAAATCGATTTTGAAAGCTTGGAAGCATATTTATCATTTTATAGGATCGAAGCGAAATTTGAAAATTTCATAAGGGGTACCTCTTAGTTCAAAAAATCGATTTTTCAAAAATTGTCTTAGAAATGGCTAATTTTTTGTTTGAACCTTTATTTTTGCCAATAGATTTCATAACAAATCGATTTTGAAAATTTGGAAGCATATTTATCATATTATAGAATCGAAGCGAAAATTGAAAATTTCATAAGGGGTACCTCTTAGTTCAAAAAATCGATTTTTCAAAAATTGTCTTAGAAATGGCTAATTTTTTGTTTGAACCTTTATTTTTGCCAATAGATTTCATAACAAATCGATTTTGAAAATTTGGAAGCATGCTTATCATATTATAGAATCGAAGCGAAAATTGAAAATTTCATAAGGGGTACCTCTTAGTTCAAAAAATCGATTTTTCAAAAATTGTCTTAGAAATGGCTAATTTTTTGTTTGAACCTTTATTTTTGCCAATAGATTTCATAACAAATCGATTTTGAAAATTTGGAAGCATATTTATCATATTATAGAATCGAAGCGAAAATTGAAAATTTCATAAGGGGTACCTCTTAGTTCAAAAAATCGATTTTTCAAAAATTGTCTTAGAAATGGCTAATTTTTTGTTTGAACCTTTATTTTTGCCAATAGATTTCATAACAAATCGATTTTGAAAATTTGGAAGCATGCTTATCATATTATAGAATCGAAGCGAAAATTGAAAATTTCATAAGGGGTACCTCTTAGTTCAAAAAATCGATTTTTCAAAAATTGTCTTAGAAATGGCTAATTTTTTGTTTGAACCTTTATTTTTGCCAATAGATTTCATAACAAATCGATTTTGAAAATTTGGAAGCATGCTTATCATATTATAGAATCGAAGCGAAAATTGAAAATTTCATAAGGGGTACCTCTTAGTTCAAAAAATCGATTTTTCAAAAATTGTCTTAGAAATGGCTAATTTTTTGTTTGAACCTTTATTTTTGCCAATAGATTTCATAACAAATCGATTTTGAAAATTTGGAAGCATGCTTATCATATTATAGAATCGAAGCGAAAATTGAAAATTTCATAAGGGGTACCTCTTAGTTCAAAAAATCGATTTTTCAAAAATTGTCTTAGAAATGGCTAATTTTTTGTTTGAACCTTTATTTTTGCCAATAGATTTCATAACAAATCGATTTTGAAAATTTGGAAGCATGCTTATCATATTATAGAATCGAAGCGAAAATTGAAAATTTCATAAGGGGTACCTCTTAGTTCAAAAAATCGATTTTTCAAAAATTGTCTTAGAAATGGCTAATTTTTTGTTTGAACCTTTATTTTTGCCAATAGATTTCATAACAAATCGATTTTGAAAATTTGGAAGCATGCTTATCATATTATAGAATCGAAGCGAAAATTGAAAATTTCATAAGGGGTACCTCTTAGTTCAAAAAATCGATTTTTCAAAAATTGTCTTAGAAATGGCTAATTTTTTGTTTGAACCTTTATTTTTGCCAATAGATTTCATAACAAATCGATTTTGAAAATTTGGAAGCATGCTTATCATATTATAGAATCGAAGCGAAAATTGAAAATTTCATAAGGGGTACCTCTTAGTTCAAAAAATCGATTTTTCAAAAATTGTCTTAGAAATGGCTAATTTTTTGTTTGAACCTTTATTTTTGCCAATAGATTTCATAACAAATCGATTTTGAAAATTTGGAAGCATGCTTATCATATTATAGAATCGAAGCGAAAATTGAAAATTTCATAAGGGGTACCTCTTAGTTCAAAAAATCGATTTTTCAAAAATTGTCTTAGAAATGGCTAATTTTTTGTTTGAACCTTTATTTTTGCCAATAGATTTCATAACAAATCGATTTTGAAAATTTGGAAGCATGCTTATCATATTATAGAATCGAAGCGAAAATTGAAAATTTCATAAGGGGTACCTCTTAGTTCAAAAAATCGATTTTTCAAAAATTGTCTTAGAAATGGCTAATTTTTTGTTTGAACCTTTATTTTTGCCAATAGATTTCATAACAAATCGATTTTGAAAATTTGGAAGCATGCTTATCATATTATAGAATCGAAGCGAAAATTGAAAATTTCATAAGGGGTACCTCTTAGTTCAAAAAATCGATTTTTCAAAAATTGTCTTAGAAATGGCTAATTTTTTGTTTGAACCTTTATTTTTGCCAATAGATTTCATAACAAATCGATTTTGAAAATTTGGAAGCATGCTTATCATATTATAGAATCGAAGCGAAAATTGAAAATTTCATAAGGGGTACCTCTTAGTTCAAAAAATCGATTTTTCAAAAATTGTCTTAGAAATGGCTAATTTTTTGTTTGAACCTTTATTTTTGCCAATAGATTTCATAACAAATCGATTTTGAAAATTTGGAAGCATGCTTATCATATTATAGAATCGAAGCGAAAATTGAAAATTTCATAAGGGGTACCTCTTAGTTCAAAAAATCGATTTTTCAAAAATTGTCTTAGAAATGGCTAATTTTTTGTTTGAACCTTTATTTTTGCCAATAGATTTCATAACAAATCGATTTTGAAAATTTGGAAGCATGCTTATCATATTATAGAATCGAAGCGAAAATTGAAAATTTCATAAGGGGTACCTCTTAGTTCAAAAAATCGATTTTTCAAAAATTGTCTTAGAAATGGCTAATTTTTTGTTTGAACCTTTATTTTTGCCAATAGATTTCATAACAAATCGATTTTGAAAATTTGGAAGCATATTTATCATATTATAGAATCGAAGCGAAAATTGAAAATTTCATAAGGGGTACCTCTTAGTTCAAAAAATCGATTTTTCAAAAATTGTCTTAGAAATGGCTAATTTTTTGTTTGAACCTTTATTTTTGCCAATAGATTTCATAACAAATCGATTTTGAAAATTTGGAAGCATGCTTATCATATTATAGAATCGAAGCGAAAATTGAAAATTTCATAAGGGGTACCTCTTAGTTCAAAAAATCGATTTTTCAAAAATTGTCTTAGAAATGGCTAATTTTTTGTTTGAACCTTTATTTTTGCCAATAGATTTCATAACAAATCGATTTTGAAAGCTTGGAAGCATATTTATCATTTTATAGGATCGAAGCGAAATTTGAAAATTTCATAAGGGGTACCTCTTAGTTCAAAAAATCGATTTTTCAAAAATTGTCTTAGAAATGGCTAATTTTTTGTTTCAACCTTTATTTTTGCCAATAGATTTCATAACAAATCGATTTTGAAAATTTGGAAGCATATTTATCATATTATAGAATCGAAGCGAAAATTGAAAATTTCATAAGGGGTACGTACCTCTTAGTTCAAAAAATCGATTTTTCAAAAATTGTCTTAGAAATGGCTAATTTTTTGTTTGAACCTTTATTTTTGCCAATAGATTTCATAACAAATCGATTTTGAAAATTTGGAAGCATATTTATCATTTTATAGGATCGAAGCGAAATTTGAAAATTTCATAAGGGGTACCTCTTAGTTCAAAAAATCGATTTTTCAAAAATTGTCTTAGAAATGGCTAATTTTTTGTTTCAACCTTTATTTTTGCCAATAGATTTCATAACAAATCGATTTTGAAAATTTGGAAGCATATTTATCATATTATAGAATCGAAGCGAAAATTGAAAATTTCATAAGGGGTACCTCTTAGTTCAAAAAATCGATTTTTCAAAAATTGTCTTAGAAATGGCTAATTTTTTGTTTGAACCTTTATTTTTGCCAATAGATTTCATAACAAATCGATTTTGAAAATTTGGAAGCATATTTATCATTTTATAGGATCGAAGCGAAATTTGAAAATTTCATAAGGGGTACCTCTTAGTTCAAAAAATCGATTTTTCAAAAATTGTCTTAGAAATGGCTAATTTTTTGTTTCAACCTTTATTTTTGCCAATAGATTTCATAACAAATCGATTTTGAAAATTTGGAAGCATATTTATCATATTATAGAATCGAAGCGAAAATTGAAAATTTCATAAGGGGTACCTCTTAGTTCAAAAAATCGATTTTTCAAAAATTGTCTTAGAAATGGCTAATTTTTTGTTTGAACCTTTATTTTTGCCAATAGATTTCATAACAAATCGATTTTGAAAATTTGGAAGCATATTTATCATATTATAGAATCGAAGCGAAAATTGAAAATTTCATAAGGGGTACCTCTTAGTTCAAAAAATCGATTTTTCAAAAATTGTCTTAGAAATGGCTAATTTTTTGTTTGAACCTTTATTTTTGCCAATAGATTTCATAACAAATCGATTTTGAAAATTTGGAAGCATGCTTATCATATTATAGAATCGAAGCGAAAATTGAAAATTTCATAAGGGGTACCTCTTAGTTCAAAAAATCGATTTTTCAAAAATTGTCTTAGAAATGGCTAATTTTTTGTTTGAACCTTTATTTTTGCCAATAGATTTCATAACAAATCGATTTTGAAAGCTTGGAAGCATATTTATCATTTTATAGGATCGAAGCGAAATTTGAAAATTTCATAAGGGGTACCTCTTAGTTCAAAAAATCGATTTTTCAAAAATTGTCTTAGAAATGGCTAATTTTTTGTTTGAACCTTTATTTTTGCCAATAGATTTCATAACAAATCGATTTTGAAAATTTGGAAGCATATTTATCATTTTATAGAATCGAAGCGAAAATTGAAAATTTCATAAGGGGTACCTCTTAGTTCAAAAAATCGATTTTTCAAAAATTGTCTTAGAAATGGCTAATTTTTTGTTTGAACCTTTATTTTTGCCAATAGATTTCATAACAAATCGATTTTGAAAGCTTGGAAGCATATTTATCATTTTATAGGATCGAAGCGAAAATTGAAAATTTCATAAGGGGTACCTCTTAGTTCAAAAAATCGATTTTTCAAAAATTGTCTTAGAAATGGCTAATTTTTTGTTTGAACCTTTATTTTTGCCAATAGATTTCATAACAAATCGATTTTGAAAGCTTGGAAGCATATTTATCATTTTATAGGATCGAAGCGAAATTTGAAAATTTCATAAGGGGTACCTCTTAGTTCAAAAAATCGATTTTTCAAAAATTGTCTTAGAAATGGCTAATTTTTTGTTTCAACCTTTATTTTTGCCAATAGATTTCATAACAAATCGATTTTGAAAATTTGGAAGCATATTTATCATATTATAGAATCGAAGCGAAAATTGAAAATTTCATAAGGGGTACCTCTTAGTTCAAAAAATCGATTTTTCAAAAATTGTCTTAGAAATGGCTAATTTTTTGTTTGAACCTTTATTTTTGCCAATAGATTTCATAACAAATCGATTTTGAAAGCTTGGAAGCATATTTATCATTTTATAGGATCGAAGCGAAATTTGAAAATTTCATAAGGGGTACCTCTTAGTTCAAAAAATCGATTTTTCAAAAATTGTCTTAGAAATGGCTAATTTTTTGTTTCAACCTTTATTTTTGCCGATAGATTTCATAACAAATCGATTTTGAAAATTTGGAAGCATATTTATCATATTATAGAATCGAAGCGAAAATTGAAAATTTCATAAGGGGTACCTCTTAGTTCAAAAAATCGATTTTTCAAAAATTGTCTTAGAAATGGCTAATTTTTTGTTTGAACCTTTATTTTTGCCAATAGATTTCATAACAAATCGATTTTGAAAATTTGGAAGCATATTTATCATTTTATAGAATCGAAGCGAAAATTGAAAATTTCATAAGGGGTACCTCTTAGTTCAAAAAATCGATTTTTCAAAAATTGTCTTAGAAATGGCTAATTTTTTGTTTGAACCTTTATTTTTGCCAATAGATTTCATAACAAATCGATTTTGAAAATTTGGAAGCATATTTATCATTTTATAGAATCGAAGCGAAAATTGAAAATTTCATAAGGGGTACCTCTTAGTTCAAAAAATCGATTTTTCAAAAATTGTCTTAGAAATGGCTAATTTTTTGTTTTAACCTTTATTTTTGCCAATAGATTTCATAACAAATCGATTTTGAAAGCTTGGAAGCATATTTATCATTTTATAGGATCGAAGCGAAATTTGAAAATTTCATAAGGGGTACCTCTTAGTTCAAAAAATCGATTTTTCAAAAATTGTCTTAGAAATGGCTAATTTTTTGTTTGAACCTTTATTTTTGCCAATAGATTTCATAACAAATCGATTTTGAAAGCTTGGAAGCATATTTATCATTTTATAGAATCGAAGCGAAAATTGAAAATTTCATAAGGGGTACCTCTTAGTTCAAAAAATCGATTTTCAAAAATTGTCTTAGAAATGGCTAATTTTTTGTTTGAACCTTTATTTTTGCCAATAGATTTCATAACAAATCGATTTTGAAAATTTGGAAGCATATTTATCATTTTATAGAATCGAAGCGAAAATTGAAAATTTCATAAGGGGTACCTCTTAGTTCAAAAAATCGATTTTTCAAAAATTGTCTTAGAAATGGCTAATTTTTTGTTTGAACCTTTATTTTTGCCAATAGATTTCATAACAAATCGATTTTGAAAGCTTGGAAGCATATTTATCATTTTATAGAATCGAAGCGAAAATTGAAAATTTCATAAGGGGTACCTCTTAGTTCAAAAAATCGATTTTCCAAAAATTGTCTTAGAAATGGCTAATTTTTTGTTTGAACCTTTATTTTTGCCAATAGATTTCATAACAAATCGATTTTGAAAGCTTGGAAGCATATTTATCATTTTATAGAATCGAAGCGAAAATTTAAAATTTCATAAGGGGTACCTCTTAGTTCAAAAAATCGATTTTTCAAAAATTGTCTTAGAAATGGCTAATTTTTTGTTTGAACCTTTATTTTTGCCAATAGATTTCATAACAAATCGATTTTGAAAGCTTGGAAGCATATTTATCATTTTATAGGATCGAAGCGAAAATTGAAAATTTCATAAGGGGAACCTCTTAGTTCAAAAAATCGATTTTTCAAAAATTGTCTTAGAAATGGCTAATTTTTTGTTTGAACCTTTATTTTTGCCAATAGATTTCATAACAAATCGATTTTGAAAATTTGGAAGCATATTTATCATTTTATAGGATCGAAGCGAAAATTGAAAATTTCATAAGGGGTACCTCTTAGTTCAAAAAATCGATTTTTCAAAAATTGTCTTAGAAATGGCTAATTTTTTGTTTGAACCTTTATTTTTGCCAATAGATTTCATAACAAATCGATTTTGAAAATTTGGAAGCATATTTATCATTTTATAGAATCGAAGCGAAAATTGAAAATTTCATAAGGGGTACCTCTTAGTTCAAAAAATCGATTTTCCAAAAATTGTCTTAGAAATGGCTAATTTTTTGTTTGAACCTTTATTTTTGCCAATAGATTTCATAACAAATCGATTTTGAAAGCTTGGAAGCATATTTATCATTTTATAGAATCGAAGCGAAAATTGAAAATTTCATAAGGGGTACCTCTTAGTTCAAAAAATCGATTTTTCAAAAATTGTCTTAGAAATGGCTAATTTTTTGTTTGAACCTTTATTTTTGCCAATAGATTTCATAACAAATCGATTTTGAAAGCTTGGAAGCATATTTATCATTTTATAGGATCGAAGCGAAAATTGAAAATTTCATAAGGGGTACCTCTTAGTTCAAAAAATCGATTTTTCAAAAATTGTCTTAGAAATGGCTAATTTTTTGTTTGAACCTTTATTTTTGCCAATAGATTTCATAACAAATCGATTTTGAAAATTTGGAAGCATATTTATCATTTTATAGAATCGAAGCGAAAATTGAAAATTTCATAAGGGGTACGTACCTCTTAGTTCAAAAAATCGATTTTTCAAAAATTGTCTTAGAAATGGCTAATTTTTTGTTTGAACCTTTATTTTTGCCAATAGATTTCATAACAAATCGATTTTGAAAGCTTGGAAGCATATTTATCATTTTATAGGATCGAAGCGAAAATTGAAAATTTCATAAGGGGAACCTCTTAGTTCAAAAAATCGATTTTTCAAAAATTGTCTTAGAAATGGCTAATTTTTTGTTTGAACCTTTATTTTTGCCAATAGATTTCATAACAAATCGATTTTGAAAATTTGGAAGCATATTTATCATTTTATAGGATCGAAGCGAAAATTGAAAATTTCATAAGGGGTACCTCTTAGTTCAAAAAATCGATTTTTCAAAAATTGTCTTAGAAATGGCTAATTTTTTGTTTGAACCTTTATTTTTGCCAATAGATTTCATAACAAATCGATTTTGAAAATTTGGAAGCATATTTATCATTTTCTAGAATCGAAGCGAAAATTGAAAATTTCATAAGGGGTACCTCTTAGTTCAAAAAATCGATTTTTCAAAAATTGTCTTAGAAATGGCTAATTTTTTGTTTGAACCTTTATTTTTGCCAATAGATTTCATAACAAATCGATTTTGAAAATTTGAAAGCATATTTATCATTTTATAGAATAGAAGCGAAAATTGAAAATTTCATAAGGGTACCTCTTAGTTCAAAAAATCGATTTTTCAAAAATTGTCTTAGAAATGGCTAATTTTTTATTTGAACCTTTATTTTTGCCAATAGATTTCATAACAAATCGATTTTGAAAATTTGGAAGCATATTTATTATTTTATAGAATCGAAGCGAAAATTGAAAATTTCATAAGGGGTACCTCTTAGTTCAAAAAATCGATTTTTCAAAAATTGTCTTAGAAATGGCTAATTTTTTGTTTGAACCTTTATTTTTGCCAATAGATTTCATAACAAATCGATTTTGAAAATTTGGAAGCATATTTATCATTTTATAGAATCGAAGCGAAAATTGAAAATTTCATAAGGGGTACCTCTTAGTTCAAAAAATCGATTTTTCAAAAATTGTCTTAGAAATGGCTAATTTTTCGTTTGAACCTTTATTTTTGCCAATAGATTTCATAACAAATCGATTTTGAAAGCTTGGAAGCATATTTATCATTTTATAGGATCGAAGCGAAAATTGAAAATTTCATAAGGGGTACCTCTTAGTTCAAAAAATCGATTTTTCAAAAATTGTCTTAGAAATGGCTAATTTTTTGTTTGAACCTTTATTTTTGCCAATAGATTTCATAACAAATCGATTTTGAAAATTTGGAAGCATATTTATCATTTTATAGAATCGAAGCGAAAATTGAAAATTTCATAAGGGGTACCTCTTAGTTCAAAAAATCGATTTTTCAAAAATTGTCTTAGAAATGGCTAATTTTTTGTTTGAACCTTTATTTTTGCCAATAGATTTCATAACAGATCGATTTTGAAAATTTGGAAGCATATTTATCATTTTATAGAATCGAAGCGAAAATTGAAAATTTCATAAGGGGTACCTCTTAGTTCAAAAAATCGATTTTTCAAAAATTGTCTTAGAAATGGCTAATTTTTTGTTTGAACCTTTATTTTTGCCAATAGATTTCATAACAAATCGATTTTGAAAGCTTGGAAGCATATTTATCATTTTATAGGATCGAAGCGAAAATTGAAAATTTCATAAGGGGTACCTCTTAGTTCAAAAAATCGATTTTTCAAAAATTGTCTTAGAAATGGCTAATTTTTTGTTTGAACCTTTATTTTTGCCAATAGATTTCATAACAAATCGATTTTGAAAGCTTGGAAGCATATTTATCATTTTATAGGATCGAAGCGAAATTTGAAAATTTCATAAGGGGTACCTCTTAGTTCAAAAAATCGATTTTTCGAAAATTGTCTTAGAAATGGCTAATTTTTTGTTTGAACCTTTATTTTTGCCAATAGATTTCATAACAAATCGATTTTGAAAATTTGGAAGCATATTTATCATATTATAGAATCGAAGCGAAAATTGAAAATTTCATAAGGGGTACCTCTTAGTTCAAAAAATCGATTTTTCAAAAATTGTCTTAGAAATGGCTAATTTTTTGTTTGAACCTTTATTTTTGCCAATAGATTTCATAACAAATCGATTTTGAAAATTTGGAAGCATATTTATCATTTTATAGAATCGAAGCGAAAATTGAAAATTTCATAAGGGGTACCTCTTAGTTCAAAAAATCGATTTTTCAAAAATTGTCTTAGAAATGGCTAATTTTTTGTTTGAACCTTTATTTTTGCCAATAGATTTCATAACAAATCGATTTTGAAAATTTGGAAGCATATTTATCATTTTATAGAATCGAAGCGAAAATTGAAAATTTCATAAGGGGTACCTCTTAGTTCAAAAAATCGATTTTTCAAAAATTGTCTTAGAAATGGCTAATTTTTTGTTTGAACCTTTATTTTTGCCAATAGATTTCATAACAAATCGATTTTGAAAATTTGGAAGCATATTTATCATTTTATAGAATCGAAGCGAAAATTGAAAATTTCATAAGGGGTACCTCTTAGTTCAAAAAATCGATTTTTCAAAAATTGTCTTAGAAATGGCTAATTTTTTGTTTGAACCTTTATTTTTGCCAATAGATTTCATAACAAATCGATTTTGAAAGCTTGGAAGCATATTTATCATTTTATAGGATCGAAGCGAAAATTGAAAATTTCATAAGGGGTACCTCTTAGTTCAAAAAATCGATTTTTCAAAAATTGTCTTAGAAATGGCTAATTTTTTGTTTGAACCTTTATTTTTGCCAATAGATTTCATAACAAATCGATTTTGAAAGCTTGGAAGCATATTTATCATTTTATAGGATCGAAGCGAAATTTGAAAATTTCATAAGGGGTACCTCTTAGTTCAAAAAATCGATTTTTCAAAAATTGTCTTAGAAATGGCTAATTTTTTGTTTGAACCTTTATTTTTGCCAATAGATTTCATAACAAATCGATTTTGAAAATTTGGAAGCATATTTATCATATTATAGAATCGAAGCGAAAATTGAAAATTTCATAAGGGGTACCTCTTAGTTCAAAAAATCGATTTTTCAAAAATTGTCTTAGAAATGGCTAATTTTTTGTTTGAACCTTTATTTTTGCCAATAGATTTCATAACAAATCGATTTTGAAAATTTGGAAGCATATTTATCATTTTATAGAATCGAAGCGAAAATTGAAAATTTCATAAGGGGTACCTCTTAGTTCAAAAAATCGATTTTTCAAAAATTGTCTTAGAAATGGCTAATTTTTTGTTTGAACCTTTATTTTTGCCAATAGATTTCATAACAAATCGATTTTGAAAATTTGGAAGCATATTTATCATTTTATAGAATCGAAGCGAAAATTGAAAATTTCATAAGGGGTACCTCTTAGTTCAAAAAATCGATTTTTCAAAAATTGTCTTAGAAATGGCTAATTTTTTGTTTGAACCTTTATTTTTGCCAATAGATTTCATAACAAATCGATTTTGAAAGCTTGGAAGCATATTTATCATTTTATAGGATCGAAGCGAAAATTGAAAATTTCATAAGGGGTACCTCTTAGTTCAAAAAATCGATTTTTCAAAAATTGTCTTAGAAATGGCTAATTTTTTGTTTGAACCTTTATTTTTGCCAATAGATTTCATAACAAATCGATTTTGAAAGCTTGGAAGCATATTTATCATTTTATAGGATCGAAGCGAAATTTGAAAATTTCATAAGGGGTACCTCTTAGTTCAAAAAATCGATTTTTCAAAAATTGTCTTAGAAATGGCTAATTTTTTGTTTGAACCTTTATTTTTGCCAATAGATTTCATAACAAATCGATTTTGAAAATTTGGAAGCATATTTATCATTTTATAGAATCGAAGCGAAAATTGAAAATTTCATAAGGGGTACCTCTTAGTTCAAAAAATCGATTTTTCAAAAATTGTCTTAGAAATGGCTAATTTTTTGTTTGAACCTTTATTTTTGCCAATAGATTTCATAACAAATCGATTTTGAAAGCTTGGAAGCATATTTATCATTTTATAGGATCGAAGCGAAAATTGAAAATTTCATAAGGGGTACCTCTTAGTTCAAAAAATCGATTTTTCAAAAATTGTCTTAGAAATGGCTAATTTTTTGTTTGAACCTTTATTTTTGCCAATAGATTTCATAACAAATCGATTTTGAAAGCTTGGAAGCATATTTATCATTTTATAGGATCGAAGCGAAATTTGAAAATTTCATAAGGGGTACCTCTTAGTTCAAAAAATCGATTTTTCAAAAATTGTCTTAGAAATGGCTAATTTTTTGTTTGAACCTTTATTTTTGCCAATAGATTTCATAACAAATCGATTTTGAAAATTTGGAAGCATATTTATCATTTTATAGAATCGAAGCGAAAATTGAAAATTTCATAAGGGGTACCTCTTAGTTCAAAAAATCGATTTTTCAAAAATTGTCTTAGAAATGGCTAATTTTTTGTTTGAACCTTTATTTTTGCCAATAGATTTCATAACAAATCGATTTTGAAAATTTGGAAGCATATTTATCATTTTATAGAATCGAAGCGAAAATTGAAAATTTCATAAGGGGTACCTCTTAGTTCAAAAAATCGATTTTTCAAAAATTGTCTTAGAAATGGCTAATTTTTTGTTTGAACCTTTATTTTTGCCAATAGATTTCATAACAAATCGATTTTGAAAATTTGGAAGCATATTTATCATTTTATAGAATCGAAGCGAAAATTGAAAATTTCATAAGGGGTACCTCTTAGTTCAAAAAATCGATTTTTCAAAAATTGTCTTAGAAATGGCTAATTTTTTGTTTGAACCTTTATTTTTGCCAATAGATTTCATAACAAATCGATTTTGAAAATTTGGAAGCATATTTATCATATTATAGAATCGAAGCGAAAATTGAAAATTTCATAAGGGGTACCTCTTAGTTCAAAAAATCGATTTTTCAAAAATTGTCTTAGAAATGGCTAATTTTTTGTTTGAACCTTTATTTTTGCCAATAGATTTCATAACAAATCGATTTTGAAAATTTGGAAGCATATTTATCATTTTATAGAATCGAAGCGAAAATTGAAAATTTCATAAGGGGTACCTCTTAGTTCAAAAAATCGATTTTTCAAAAATTGTCTTAGAAATGGCTAATTTTTTGTTTGAACCTTTATTTTTGCCAATAGATTTCATAACAAATCGATTTTGAAAATTTGGAAGCATATTTATCATTTTATAGAATCGAAGCGAAAATTGAAAATTTCATAAGGGGTACCTCTTAGTTCAAAAAATCGATTTTTCAAAAATTGTCTTAGAAATGGCTAATTTTTTGTTTGAACCTTTATTTTTGCCAATAGATTTCATAACAAATCGATTTTGAAAATTTGGAAGCATATTTATCATTTTATAGAATCGAAGCGAAAATTGAAAATTTCATAAGGGGTACCTCTTAGTTCAAAAAATCGATTTTTCAAAAATTGTCTTAGAAATGGCTAATTTTTTGTTTGAACCTTTATTTTTGCCAATAGATTTCATAACAAATCGATTTTGAAAGCTTGGAAGCATATTTATCATTTTATAGGATCGAAGCGAAAATTGAAAATTTCATAAGGGGTACCTCTTAGTTCAAAAAATCGATTTTTCAAAAATTGTCTTAGAAATGGCTAATTTTTTGTTTGAACCTTTATTTTTGCCAATAGATTTCATAACAAATCGATTTTGAAAGCTTGGAAGCATATTTATCATTTTATAGGATCGAAGCGAAATTTGAAAATTTCATAAGGGGTACCTCTTAGTTCAAAAAATCGATTTTTCAAAAATTGTCTTAGAAATGGCTAATTTTTTGTTTGAACCTTTATTTTTGCCAATAGATTTCATAACAAATCGATTTTGAAAATTTGGAAGCATATTTATCATATTATAGAATCGAAGCGAAAATTGAAAATTTCATAAGGGGTACCTCTTAGTTCAAAAAATCGATTTTTCAAAAATTGTCTTAGAAATGGCTAATTTTTTGTTTGAACCTTTATTTTTGCCAATAGATTTCATAACAAATCGATTTTGAAAATTTGGAAGCATATTTATCATTTTATAGAATCGAAGCGAAAATTGAAAATTTCATAAGGGGTACCTCTTAGTTCAAAAAATCGATTTTTCAAAAATTGTCTTAGAAATGGCTAATTTTTTGTTTGAACCTTTATTTTTGCCAATAGATTTCATAACAAATCGATTTTGAAAGCTTGGAAGCATATTTATCATTTTATAGGATCGAAGCGAAAATTGAAAATTTCATAAGGGGTACCTCTTAGTTCAAAAAATCGATTTTTCAAAAATTGTCTTAGAAATGGCTAATTTTTTGTTTGAACCTTTATTTTTGCCAATAGATTTCATAACAAATCGATTTTGAAAATTTGGAAGCATATTTATCATTTTATAGAATCGAAGCGAAAATTGAAAATTTCATAAGGGGTACCTCTTAGTTCAAAAAATCGATTTTTCAAAAATTGTCTTAGAAATGGCTAATTTTTTGTTTGAACCTTTATTTTTGCCAATAGATTTCATAACAAATCGATTTTGAAAGCTTGGAAGCATATTTATCATTTTATAGGATCGAAGCGAAAATTGAAAATTTCATAAGGGGTACCTCTTAGTTCAAAAAATCGATTTTTCAAAAATTGTCTTAGAAATGGCTAATTTTTTGTTTGAACCTTTATTTTTGCCAATAGATTTCATAACAAATCGATTTTGAAAGCTTGGAAGCATATTTATCATTTTATAGGATCGAAGCGAAATTTGAAAATTTCATAAGGGGTACCTCTTAGTTCAAAAAATCGATTTTTCAAAAATTGTCTTAGAAATGGCTAATTTTTTGTTTGAACCTTTATTTTTGCCAATAGATTTCATAACAAATCGATTTTGAAAATTTGGAAGCATATTTATCATATTATAGAATCGAAGCGAAAATTGAAAATTTCATAAGGGGTACCTCTTAGTTCAAAAAATCGATTTTTCAAAAATTGTCTTAGAAATGGCTAATTTTTTGTTTGAACCTTTATTTTTGCCAATAGATTTCATAACAAATCGATTTTGAAAATTTGGAAGCATATTTATCATTTTATAGAATCGAAGCGAAAATTGAAAATTTCATAAGGGGTACCTCTTAGTTCAAAAAATCGATTTTTCAAAAATTGTCTTAGAAATGGCTAATTTTTTGTTTGAACCTTTATTTTTGCCAATAGATTTCATAACAAATCGATTTTGAAAATTTGGAAGCATATTTATCATTTTATAGAATCGAAGCGAAAATTGAAAATTTCATAAGGGGTACCTCTTAGTTCAAAAAATCGATTTTTCAAAAATTGTCTTAGAAATGGCTAATTTTTTGTTTGAACCTTTATTTTTGCCAATAGATTTCATAACAAATCGATTTTGAAAATTTGGAAGCATATTTATCATTTTATAGAATCGAAGCGAAAATTGAAAATTTCATAAGGGGTACCTCTTAGTTCAAAAAATCGATTTTTCAAAAATTGTCTTAGAAATGGCTAATTTTTTGTTTGAACCTTTATTTTTGCCAATAGATTTCATAACAAATCGATTTTGAAAGCTTGGAAGCATATTTATCATTTTATAGGATCGAAGCGAAAATTGAAAATTTCATAAGGGGTACCTCTTAGTTCAAAAAATCGATTTTTCAAAAATTGTCTTAGAAATGGCTAATTTTTTGTTTGAACCTTTATTTTTGCCAATAGATTTCATAACAAATCGATTTTGAAAGCTTGGAAGCATATTTATCATTTTATAGGATCGAAGCGAAATTTGAAAATTTCATAAGGGGTACCTCTTAGTTCAAAAAATCGATTTTTCAAAAATTGTCTTAGAAATGGCTAATTTTTTGTTTGAACCTTTATTTTTGCCAATAGATTTCATAACAAATCGATTTTGAAAATTTGGAAGCATATTTATCATTTTATAGAATCGAAGCGAAAATTGAAAATTTCATAAGGGGTACCTCTTAGTTCAAAAAATCGATTTTTCAAAAATTGTCTTAGAAATGGCTAATTTTTTGTTTGAACCTTTATTTTTGCCAATAGATTTCATAACAAATCGATTTTGAAAGCTTGGAAGCATATTTATCATTTTATAGGATCGAAGCGAAAATTGAAAATTTCATAAGGGGTACCTCTTAGTTCAAAAAATCGATTTTTCAAAAATTGTCTTAGAAATGGCTAATTTTTTGTTTGAACTTTTATTTTTGCCAATAGATTTCATAACAAATCGATTTTGAAAATTTGGAAGCATATTTATCATATTATAGAATCGAAGCGAAAATTGAAAATTTCATAAGGGGTACCTCTTAGTTCAAAAAATCGATTTTTCAAAAATTGTCTTAGAAATGGCTAATTTTTTGTTTGAACTTCTATTTTTGCCAATAGATTCCAAAACAAGTCGATTTTGAAAGCTTGGAAGGATATTTTACATTTTATAGGACCAAAGCGAAAATTGAAAATTTTATAAGGGGTACCTCTTAGTTCAAAAAATCGATTTTTCAAAAATTGTCTTAGAAATGGCTAATTTTTTGTTTGAACCTTTATTTTTGCCAATAGATTTCATAACAAATCGATTTTGAAAGCTTGTAAGCATATTTTTCATTTTATAGGATCGAAGCGGAAATTGAAAATTTCATAAGGGGTACCTCTTAGTTCAAAAAATCGATTTTTCAAAAATTGTCTTGGAAATGGCTAATTGTTTGTTTGAACCTTTATTTTTGCCAATAGATTTCATAACAAATCGATTTTGAAAACTTGGAAGCATATTTATCATTTTATAGAATCGAAGCGAAAATTGAAAATTTCATATGGGGTACCTCTTAGTTCAAAAAATCGATTTTTCAAAAATTGTCTTAGAAATGGCTAATTTTTTGTTTGAACCTTTATTTTTGCCAATAGATTTCATAACAAATCGATTTTGAAAATTTGGAAGCATATTTATCATTTTATAGAATCGAAGCGAAAATTGAAAATTTCATAAGGGGTACCTCTTAGTTCAAAAAATCGATTTTTCAAAAATTGTCTTAGAAATGGCTAATTTTTTGTTTGAACCTTTATTTTTGCCAATAGATTTCATAACAAATCGATTTTGAAAATTTGGAAGCATATTTATCATTTTATAGAATCGAAGCGGAAATTGAAAATTTCATAAGGGGTACCTCTTAGTTCAAAAAATCGATTTTTCAAAAATTGTCTTGGAAATGGCTAATTGTTTGTTTGAACCTTTATTTTTGCCAATAGATTTCATAACAAATCGATTTTGAAAACTTGGAAGCATATTTATCATTTTATAGAATCGAAGCGAAAATTGAAAATTTCATAAGGGGTACCTCTTAGTTCAAAAAATCGATTTTTCAAAAATTGTCTTAGAAATGGCTAATTTTTTGTTTGAACCTTTATTTTTGCCAATAGATTTCATAACAAATCGATTTTGAAAATTTGGAAGCATATTTATCATATTATAGAATCGAAGCGAAAATTGAAAATTTCATAAGGGGTACCTCTTAGTTCAAAAAATCGATTTTTCAAAAATTGTCTTAGAAATGGCTAATTTTTTGTTTGAACTTCTATTTTTGCCAATAGATTCCAAAACAAGTCGATTTTGAAAGCTTGGAAGGATATTTTACATTTTATAGGACCAAAGCGAAAATTGAAAATTTTATAAGGGGTACCTCTTAGTTCAAAAAATCGATTTTTCAAAAATTGTCTTAGAAATGGGTAATTTTTTGTTTGAACCTTTATTTTTGCCAATAGATTTCATAACAAATCGATTTTGAAAGCTTGTAAGCATATTTTTCATTTTATAGGATCGAAGCGGAAATTGAAAATTTCATAAGGGGTACCTCTTAGTTCAAAAAATCGATTTTTCAAAAATTGTCTTGGAAATGGCTAATTGTTTGTTTGAACCTTTATTTTTGCCAATAGATTTCATAACAAATCGATTTTGAAAACTTGGAAGCATATTTATCATTTTATAGAATCGAAGCGAAAATTGAAAATTTCATAAGGGGTACCTCTTAGTTCAAAAAATCGATTTTTCAAAAATTGTCTTAGAAATGGCTAATTTTTTGTTTGAACCTTTATTTTTGCCAATAGATTTCATAACAAATCGATTTTGAAAATTTGGAAGCATATTTATCATTTTATAGAATCGAAGCGAAAATTGAAAATTTCATAAGGGGTACCTCTTAGTTCAAAAAATCGATTTTTCAAAAATTGTCTTAGAAATGGCTAATTTTTTGTTTGAACCTTTATTTTTGCCAATAGATTTCATAACAAATCGATTTTGAAAATTTGGAAGCATATTTATCATTTTATAGAATCGAAGCGAAAATTGAAAATTTCATAAGGGGTACCTCTTAGTTCAAAAAATCGATTTTTCAAAAATTGTCTTAGAAATGGCTAATTTTTTGTTTGAACCTTTATTTTTGCCAATAGATTTCATAACAAATCGATTTTGAAAGCTTGGAAGCATATTTATCATTTTATAGGATCGAAGCGAAAATTGAAAATTTCATAAGGGGTACCTCTTAGTTCAAAAAATCGATTTTTCAAAAATTGTCTTAGAAATGGCTAATTTTTTGTTTGAACCTTTATTTTTGCCAATAGATTTCATAACAAATCGATTTTGAAAGCTTGGAAGCATATTTATCATTTTATAGGATCGAAGCGAAATTTGAAAATTTCATAAGGGGTACCTCTTAGTTCAAAAAATCGATTTTTCAAAAATTGTCTTAGAAATGGCTAATTTTTTGTTTGAACCTTTATTTTTGCCAATAGATTTCATAACAAATCGATTTTGAAAATTTGGAAGCATATTTATCATTTTATAGAATCGAAGCGAAAATTGAAAATTTCATAAGGGGTACCTCTTAGTTCAAAAAATCGATTTTTCAAAAATTGTCTTAGAAATGGCTAATTTTTTGTTTGAACCTTTATTTTTGCCAATAGATTTCATAACAAATCGATTTTGAAAGCTTGGAAGCATATTTATCATTTTATAGGATCGAAGCGAAAATTGAAAATTTCATAAGGGGTACCTCTTAGTTCAAAAAATCGATTTTTCAAAAATTGTCTTAGAAATGGCTAATTTTTTGTTTGAACTTTTATTTTTGCCAATAGATTTCATAACAAATCGATTTTGAAAGCTTGGAAGCATATTTATCATTTTATAGGATCGAAGCGAAATTTGAAAATTTCATAAGGGGTACCTCTTAGTTCAAAAAATCGATTTTTCAAAAATTGTCTTAGAAATGGCTAATTTTTTGTTTGAACCTTTATTTTTGCCAATAGATTTCATAACAAATCGATTTTGAAAATTTGGAAGCATATTTATCATTTTATAGAATCGAAGCGAAAATTGAAAATTTCATAAGGGGTACCTCTTAGTTCAAAAAATCGATTTTTCAAAAATTGTCTTAGAAATGGCTAATTTTTTGTTTGAACCTTTATTTTTGCCAATAGATTTCATAACAAATCGATTTTGAAAGCTTGGAAGCATATTTATCATTTTATAGGATCGAAGCGAAATTTGAAAATTTCATAAGGGGTACCTCTTAGTTCAAAAAATCGATTTTTCAAAAATTGTCTTAGAAATGGCTAATTTTTTGTTTGAACCTTTATTTTTGCCAATAGATTTCATAACAAATCGATTTTGAAAATTTGGAAGCATATTTATCATATTATAGAATCGAAGCGAAAATTGAAAATTTCATAAGGGGTACCTCTTAGTTCAAAAAATCGATTTTTCAAAAATTGTCTTAGAAATGGCTAATTTTTTGTTTGAACCTTTATTTTTGCCAATAGATTTCATAACAAATCGATTTTGAAAATTTGGAAGCATGCTTATCATATTATAGAATCGAAGCGAAAATTGAAAATTTCATAAGGGGTACCTCTTAGTTCAAAAAATCGATTTTTCAAAAATTGTCTTAGAAATGGCTAATTTTTTGTTTGAACCTTTATTTTTGCCAATAGATTTCATAACAAATCGATTTTGAAAATTTGGAAGCATATTTATCATATTATAGAATCGAAGCGAAAATTGAAAATTTCATAAGGGCTACCTCTTAGTTCAAAAAATCGATTTTTCAAAAATTGTCTTAGAAATGGCTAATTTTTTGTTTGAACTTCTATTTTTGCCAATAGATTCCAAAACAAGTCGATTTTGAAAGCTTGGAAGGATATTTTACATTTTATAGGACCAAAGCGAAAATTGAAAATTTTATAAGGGGTACCTCTTAGTTCAAAAAATCGATTTTTCAAAAATTGTCTTAGAAATGGCTAATTTTTTGTTTGAACCTTTATTTTTGCCAATAGATTTCATAACAAATCGATTTTGAAAGCTTGTAAGCATATTTTTCATTTTATAGGATCGAAGCGGAAATTGAAAATTTCATAAGGGGTACCTCTTAGTTCAAAAAATCGATTTTTCAAAAATTGTCTTGGAAATGGCTAATTGTTTGTTTGAACCTTTATTTTTGCCAATAGATTTCATAACAAATCGATTTTGAAAACTTGGAAGCATATTTATCATTTTATAGGATCGAAGCGAAAATTGAAAATTTCATAAGGGGTACCTCTTAGTTCAAAAAATCGATTTTTCAAAAATTGTCTTGGAAATGGCTAATTTTTTGTTTGAACCTTTATTTTTGCCAATAGATTTCATAACAAATCGATTTTGAAAATTTGGAAGCACATTTATCATTTTATAGAATCGAAGCGAAAATTGAAAATTTCATAAGGGGTACCTCTTAGTTCAAAAAATCGATTTTTCACAAATTGTCTTGGAAATGGCTAATTTTTTGTTTGAACCTTTATTTTTGCCAATAGATTTCATAACAAATCGATTTTGAAAACTTGGAAGCATATTTATCATTTTATAGGATCGAAGCGAAATTTGAAAATTTCATAAGGGGTACCTCTTAGTTCAAAAAATCGATTTTTCAAAAATTGTCTTAGAAATGGCTAATTTTTTGTTTGAACCTTTATTTTTGCCAATAGATTTCATAACAAATCGATTTTGAAAATTTGGAAGCATATTTATCATTTTATAGAATCGAAGCGAAAATTGAAAATTTCATAAGGGGTACCTCTTAGTTCAAAAAATCGATTTTTCAAAAATTGTCTTAGAAATGGCTAATTTTTTGTTTGAACCTTTATTTTTGCCAATAGATTTCATAACAAATCGATTTTGAAAGCTTGGAAGCATATTTATCATTTTATAGGATCGAAGCGAAAATTGAAAATTTCATAAGGGGTACCTCTTAGTTCAAAAAATCGATTTTTCAAAAATTGTCTTAGAAATGGCTAATTTTTTGTTTGAACCTTTATTTTTGCCAATAGATTTCATAACAAATCGATTTTGAAAGCTTGGAAGCATATTTATCATTTTATAGGATCGAAGCGAAATTTGAAAATTTCATAAGGGGTACCTCTTAGTTCAAAAAATCGATTTTTCAAAAATTGTCTTAGAAATGGCTAATTTTTTGTTTGAACCTTTATTTTTGCCAATAGATTTCATAACAAATCGATTTTGAAAATTTGGAAGCATATTTATCATTTTATAGAATCGAAGCGAAAATTGAAAATTTCATAAGGGGTACCTCTTAGTTCAAAAAATCGATTTTTCAAAAATTGTCTTAGAAATGGCTAATTTTTTGTTTGAACCTTTATTTTTGCCAATAGATTTCATAACAAATCGATTTTGAAAGCTTGGAAGCATATTTATCATTTTATAGGATCGAAGCGAAAATTGAAAATTTCATAAGGGGTACCTCTTAGTTCAAAAAATCGATTTTTCAAAAATTGTCTTAGAAATGGCTAATTTTTTGTTTGAACTTTTATTTTTGCCAATAGATTTCATAACAAATCGATTTTGAAAATTTGGAAGCATATTTATCATTTTATAGAATCGAAGCGAAAATTGAAAATTTCATAAGGGGTACCTCTTAGTTCAAAAAATCGATTTTTCAAAAATTGTCTTAGAAATGGCTAATTTTTTGTTTCAACCTTTATTTTTGCCAATAGATTTCATAACAAATCGATTTTGAAAATTTGGAAGCATATTTATCATATTATAGAATCGAAGCGAAAATTTAAAATTTCATAAGGGGTACCTCTTAGTTCAAAAAATCGATTTTTCAAAAATTGTCTTAGAAATGGCTAATTTTTTGTTTGAACCTTTATTTTTGCCAATAGATTTCATAACAAATCGATTTTGAAAATTTGGAAGCATATTTATCATATTATAGAATCGAAGCGAAAATTGAAAATTTCATAAGGGGTACCTCTTAGTTCAAAAAATCGATTTTTCAAAAATTGTCTTAGAAATGGCTAATTTTTTGTTTGAACCTTTATTTTTGCCAATAGATTTCATAACAAATCGATTTTGAAAATTTGGAAGCATGCTTATCATATTATAGAATCGAAGCGAAAATTGAAAATTTCATAAGGGGTACCTCTTAGTTCAAAAAATCGATTTTTCAAAAATTGTCTTAGAAATGGCTAATTTTTTGTTTGAACCTTTATTTTTGCCAATAGATTTCATAACAAATCGATTTTGAAAGCTTGGAAGCATATTTATCATTTTATAGGATCGAAGCGAAATTTGAAAATTTCATAAGGGGTACCTCTTAGTTCAAAAAATCGATTTTTCAAAAATTGTCTTAGAAATGGCTAATTTTTTGTTTGAACCTTTATTTTTGCCAATAGATTTCATAACAAATCGATTTTGAAAATTTGGAAGCATATTTATCATATTATAGAATCGAAGCGAAAATTGAAAATTTCATAAGGGGTACCTCTTAGTTCAAAAAATCGATTTTTCAAAAATTGTCTTAGAAATGGCTAATTTTTTGTTTGAACCTTTATTTTTGCCAATAGATTTCATAACAAATCGATTTTGAAAATTTGGAAGCATGCTTATCATATTATAGAATCGAAGCGAAAATTGAAAATTTCATAAGGGGTACCTCTTAGTTCAAAAAATCGATTTTTCAAAAATTGTCTTAGAAATGGCTAATTTTTTGTTTGAACCTTTATTTTTGCCAATAGATTTCATAACAAATCGATTTTGAAAATTTGGAAGCATATTTATCATATTATAGAATCGAAGCGAAAATTGAAAATTTCATAAGGGGTACCTCTTAGTTCAAAAAATCGATTTTTCAAAAATTGTCTTAGAAATGGCTAATTTTTTGTTTGAACCTTTATTTTTGCCAATAGATTTCATAACAAATCGATTTTGAAAATTTGGAAGCATGCTTATCATATTATAGAATCGAAGCGAAAATTGAAAATTTCATAAGGGGTACCTCTTAGTTCAAAAAATCGATTTTTCAAAAATTGTCTTAGAAATGGCTAATTTTTTGTTTGAACCTTTATTTTTGCCAATAGATTTCATAACAAATCGATTTTGAAAATTTGGAAGCATGCTTATCATATTATAGAATCGAAGCGAAAATTGAAAATTTCATAAGGGGTACCTCTTAGTTCAAAAAATCGATTTTTCAAAAATTTTCTTAGAAATGGCTAATTTTTTGTTTGAACCTTTATTTTTGCCAATAGATTTCATAACAAATCGATTTTGAAAATTTGGAAGCATGCTTATCATATTATAGAATCGAAGCGAAAATTGAAAATTTCATAAGGGGTACCTCTTAGTTCAAAAAATCGATTTTTCAAAAATTGTCTTAGAAATGGCTAATTTTTTGTTTGAACCTTTATTTTTGCCAATAGATTTCATAACAAATCGATTTTGAAAATTTGGAAGCATATTTATCATATTATAGAATCGAAGCGAAAATTGAAAATTTCATAAGGGGTACCTCTTAGTTCAAAAAATCGATTTTTCAAAAATTGTCTTAGAAATGGCTAATTTTTTGTTTGAACCTTTATTTTTGCCAATAGATTTCATAACAAATCGATTTTGAAAGCTTGGAAGCATATTTATCATATTATAGAATCGAAGCGAAAATTGAAAATTTCATAAGGGCTACCTCTTAGTTCAAAAAATCGATTTTTCAAAAATTGTCTTAGAAATGGCTAATTTTTTGTTTGAACTTCTATTTTTGCCAATAGATTCCAAAACAAGTCGATTTTGAAAGCTTGGAAGGATATTTTACATTTTATAGGACCAAAGCGAAAATTGAAAATTTTATAAGGGGTACCTCTTAGTTCAAAAAATCGATTTTTCAAAAATTGTCTTAGAAATGGCTAATTTTTTGTTTGAACCTTTATTTTTGCCAATAGATTTCATAACAAATCGATTTTGAAAGCTTGTAAGCATATTTTTCATTTTATAGGATCGAAGCGGAAATTGAAAATTTCATAAGGGGTACCTCTTAGTTCAAAAAATCGATTTTTCAAAAATTGTCTTGGAAATGGCTAATTGTTTGTTTGAACCTTTATTTTTGCCAATAGATTTCATAACAAATCGATTTTGAAAACTTGGAAGCATATTTATCATTTTATAGGATCGAAGCGAAAATTGAAAATTTCATAAGGGGTACCTCTTAGTTCAAAAAATCGATTTTTCAAAAATTGTCTTGGAAATGGCTAATTTTTTGTTTGAACCTTTATTTTTGCCAATAGATTTCATAACAAATCGATTTTGAAAATTTGGAAGCACATTTATCATTTTATAGAATCGAAGCGAAAATTGAAAATTTCATAAGGGGTACCTCTTAGTTCAAAAAATCGATTTTTCACAAATTGTCTTGGAAATGGCTAATTTTTTGTTTGAACCTTTATTTTTGCCAATAGATTTCATAACAAATCGATTTTGAAAACTTGGAAGCATATTTATCATTTTATAGGATCGAAGCGAAATTTGAAAATTTCATAAGGGGTACCTCTTAGTTCAAAAAATCGATTTTTCAAAAATTGTCTTAGAAATGGCTAATTTTTTGTTTGAACCTTTATTTTTGCCAATAGATTTCATAACAAATCGATTTTGAAAATTTGGAAGCATATTTATCATTTTATAGAATCGAAGCGAAAATTGAAAATTTCATAAGGGGTACCTCTTAGTTCAAAAAATCGATTTTTCAAAAATTGTCTTAGAAATGGCTAATTTTTTGTTTGAACCTTTATTTTTGCCAATAGATTTCATAACAAATCGATTTTGAAAGCTTGGAAGCATATTTATCATTTTATAGGATCGAAGCGAAAATTGAAAATTTCATAAGGGGTACCTCTTAGTTCAAAAAATCGATTTTTCAAAAATTGTCTTAGAAATGGCTAATTTTTTGTTTGAACCTTTATTTTTGCCAATAGATTTCATAACAAATCGATTTTGAAAGCTTGGAAGCATATTTATCATTTTATAGGATCGAAGCGAAATTTGAAAATTTCATAAGGGGTACCTCTTAGTTCAAAAAATCGATTTTTCAAAAATTGTCTTAGAAATGGCTAATTTTTTGTTTGAACCTTTATTTTTGCCAATAGATTTCATAACAAATCGATTTTGAAAATTTGGAAGCATATTTATCATTTTATAGAATCGAAGCGAAAATTGAAAATTTCATAAGGGGTACCTCTTAGTTCAAAAAATCGATTTTTCAAAAATTGTCTTAGAAATGGCTAATTTTTTGTTTGAACCTTTATTTTTGCCAATAGATTTCATAACAAATCGATTTTGAAAGCTTGGAAGCATATTTATCATTTTATAGGATCGAAGCGAAAATTGAAAATTTCATAAGGGGTACCTCTTAGTTCAAAAAATCGATTTTTCAAAAATTGTCTTAGAAATGGCTAATTTTTTGTTTGAACTTTTATTTTTGCCAATAGATTTCATAACAAATCGATTTTGAAAATTTGGAAGCATATTTATCATTTTATAGAATCGAAGCGAAAATTGAAAATTTCATAAGGGGTACCTCTTAGTTCAAAAAATCGATTTTTCAAAAATTGTCTTAGAAATGGCTAATTTTTTGTTTCAACCTTTATTTTTGCCAATAGATTTCATAACAAATCGATTTTGAAAATTTGGAAGCATATTTATCATATTATAGAATCGAAGCGAAAATTTAAAATTTCATAAGGGGTACCTCTTAGTTCAAAAAATCGATTTTTCAAAAATTGTCTTAGAAATGGCTAATTTTTTGTTTGAACCTTTATTTTTGCCAATAGATTTCATAACAAATCGATTTTGAAAATTTGGAAGCATATTTATCATATTATAGAATCGAAGCGAAAATTGAAAATTTCATAAGGGGTACCTCTTAGTTCAAAAAATCGATTTTTCAAAAATTGTCTTAGAAATGGCTAATTTTTTGTTTGAACCTTTATTTTTGCCAATAGATTTCATAACAAATCGATTTTGAAAATTTGGAAGCATGCTTATCATATTATAGAATCGAAGCGAAAATTGAAAATTTCATAAGGGGTACCTCTTAGTTCAAAAAATCGATTTTTCAAAAATTGTCTTAGAAATGGCTAATTTTTTGTTTGAACCTTTATTTTTGCCAATAGATTTCATAACAAATCGATTTTGAAAATTTGGAAGCATGCTTATCATATTATAGAATCGAAGCGAAAATTGAAAATTTCATAAGGGGTACCTCTTAGTTCAAAAAATCGATTTTTCAAAAATTGTCTTAGAAATGGCTAATTTTTTGTTTGAACCTTTATTTTTGCCAATAGATTTCATAACAAATCGATTTTGAAAGCTTGGAAGCATATTTATCATTTTATAGGATCGAAGCGAAATTTGAAAATTTCATAAGGGGTACCTCTTAGTTCAAAAAATCGATTTTTCAAAAATTGTCTTAGAAATGGCTAATTTTTTGTTTGAACCTTTATTTTTGCCAATAGATTTCATAACAAATCGATTTTGAAAATTTGGAAGCATATTTATCATATTATAGAATCGAAGCGAAAATTGAAAATTTCATAAGGGGTACCTCTTAGTTCAAAAAATCGATTTTTCAAAAATTGTCTTAGAAATGGCTAATTTTTTGTTTGAACCTTTATTTTTGCCAATAGATTTCATAACAAATCGATTTTGAAAATTTGGAAGCATGCTTATCATATTATAGAATCGAAGCGAAAATTGAAAATTTCATAAGGGGTACCTCTTAGTTCAAAAAATCGATTTTTCAAAAATTGTCTTAGAAATGGCTAATTTTTTGTTTGAACCTTTATTTTTGCCAATAGATTTCATAACAAATCGATTTTGAAAATTTGGAAGCATATTTATCATATTATAGAATCGAAGCGAAAATTGAAAATTTCATAAGGGGTACCTCTTAGTTCAAAAAATCGATTTTTCAAAAATTGTCTTAGAAATGGCTAATTTTTTGTTTGAACCTTTATTTTTGCCAATAGATTTCATAACAAATCGATTTTGAAAATTTGGAAGCATGCTTATCATATTATAGAATCGAAGCGAAAATTGAAAATTTCATAAGGGGTACCTCTTAGTTCAAAAAATCGATTTTTCAAAAATTGTCTTAGAAATGGCTAATTTTTTGTTTGAACCTTTATTTTTGCCAATAGATTTCATAACAAATCGATTTTGAAAATTTGGAAGCATGCTTATCATATTATAGAATCGAAGCGAAAATTGAAAATTTCATAAGGGGTACCTCTTAGTTCAAAAAATCGATTTTTCAAAAATTTTCTTAGAAATGGCTAATTTTTTGTTTGAACCTTTATTTTTGCCAATAGATTTCATAACAAATCGATTTTGAAAATTTGGAAGCATGCTTATCATATTATAGAATCGAAGCGAAAATTGAAAATTTCATAAGGGGTACCTCTTAGTTCAAAAAATCGATTTTTCAAAAATTGTCTTAGAAATGGCTAATTTTTTGTTTGAACCTTTATTTTTGCCAATAGATTTCATAACAAATCGATTTTGAAAATTTGGAAGCATGCTTATCATATTATAGAATCGAAGCGAAAATTGAAAATTTCATAAGGGGTACCTCTTAGTTCAAAAAATCGATTTTTCAAAAATTGTCTTAGAAATGGCTAATTTTTTGTTTGAACCTTTATTTTTGCCAATAGATTTCATAACAAATCGATTTTGAAAGCTTGGAAGCATATTTATCATTTTATAGGATCGAAGCGAAATTTGAAAATTTCATAAGGGGTACCTCTTAGTTCAAAAAATCGATTTTTCAAAAATTGTCTTAGAAATGGCTAATTTTTTGTTTGAACCTTTATTTTTGCCAATAGATTTCATAACAAATCGATTTTGAAAATTTGGAAGCATATTTATCATATTATAGAATCGAAGCGAAAATTGAAAATTTCATAAGGGGTACCTCTTAGTTCAAAAAATCGATTTTTCAAAAATTGTCTTAGAAATGGCTAATTTTTTGTTTGAACCTTTATTTTTGCCAATAGATTTCATAACAAATCGATTTTGAAAATTTGGAAGCATGCTTATCATATTATAGAATCGAAGCGAAAATTGAAAATTTCATAAGGGGTACCTCTTAGTTCAAAAAATCGATTTTTCAAAAATTGTCTTAGAAATGGCTAATTTTTTGTTTGAACCTTTATTTTTGCCAATAGATTTCATAACAAATCGATTTTGAAAGCTTGGAAGCATATTTATCATTTTATAGGATCGAAGCGAAATTTGAAAATTTCATAAGGGGTACCTCTTAGTTCAAAAAATCGATTTTTCAAAAATTGTCTTAGAAATGGCTAATTTTTTGTTTCAACCTTTATTTTTGCCAATAGATTTCATAACAAATCGATTTTGAAAATTTGGAAGCATATTTATCATATTATAGAATCGAAGCGAAAATTGAAAATTTCATAAGGGGTACCTCTTAGTTCAAAAAATCGATTTTTCAAAAATTGTCTTAGAAATGGCTAATTTTTTGTTTGAACCTTTATTTTTGCCAATAGATTTCATAACAAATCGATTTTGAAAGCTTGGAAGCATATTTATCATTTTATAGGATCGAAGCGAAATTTGAAAATTTCATAAGGGGTACCTCTTAGTTCAAAAAATCGATTTTTCAAAAATTGTCTTAGAAATGGCTAATTTTTTGTTTCAACCTTTATTTTTGCCAATAGATTTCATAACAAATCGATTTTGAAAATTTGGAAGCATATTTATCATTTTATAGAATCGAAGCGAAAATTGAAAATTTCATAAGGGGTACCTCTTAGTTCAAAAAATCGATTTTTCAAAAATTGTCTTAGAAATGGCTAATTTTTTGTTTGAACCTTTATTTTTGCCAATAGATTTCATAACAAATCGATTTTGAAAATTTGGAAGCATATTTATCATATTATAGAATCGAAGCGAAAATTGAAAATTTCATAAGGGGTACCTCTTAGTTCAAAAAATCGATTTTTCAAAAATTGTCTTAGAAATGGCTAATTTTTTGTTTGAACCTTTATTTTTGCCAATAGATTTCATAACAAATCGATTTTGAAAATTTGGAAGCATATTTATCATTTTATAGAATCGAAGCGAAAATTGAAAATTTCATAAGGGGTACCTCTTAGTTCAAAAAATCGATTTTTCAAAAATTGTCTTAGAAATGGCTAATTTTTTGTTTGAACCTTTATTTTTGCCAATAGATTTCATAACAAATCGATTTTGAAAATTTGGAAGCATATTTATCATTTTATAGAATCGAAGCGAAAATTGAAAATTTCATAAGGGGTACCTCTTAGTTCAAAAAATCGATTTTTCAAAAATTGTCTTAGAAATGGCTAATTTTTTGTTTGAACCTTTATTTTTGCCAATAGATTTCATAACAAATCGATTTTGAAAGCTTGGAAGCATATTTATCATTTTATAGGATCGAAGCGAAATTTGAAAATTTCATAAGGGGTACCTCTTAGTTCAAAAAATCGATTTTTCAAAAATTGTCTTAGAAATGGCTAATTTTTTGTTTGAACCTTTATTTTTGCCAATAGATTTCATAACAAATCGATTTTGAAAATTTGGAAGCATATTTATCATATTATAGAATCGAAGCGAAAATTGAAAATTTCATAAGGGGTACCTCTTAGTTCAAAAAATCGATTTTTCAAAAATTGTCTTAGAAATGGCTAATTTTTTGTTTGAACCTTTATTTTTGCCAATAGATTTCATAACAAATCGATTTTGAAAATTTGGAAGCATGCTTATCATATTATAGAATCGAAGCGAAAATTGAAAATTTCATAAGGGGTACCTCTTAGTTCAAAAAATCGATTTTTCAAAAATTGTCTTAGAAATGGCTAATTTTTTGTTTGAACCTTTATTTTTGCCAATAGATTTCATAACAAATCGATTTTGAAAGCTTGGAAGCATATTTATCATTTTATAGGATCGAAGCGGAAATTGAAAATTTCATAAGGGGAACCTCTTAGTTCAAAAAATCGATTTTTCAAAAATTGTCTTAGAAATGGCTAATTTTTTGTTTGAACCTTTATTTTTGCCAATAGATTTCATAACAAATCGATTTTGAAAATTTGGAAGCATATTTATCATTTTATAGGATCGAAGCGAAAATTGAAAATTTCATAAGGGGTACCTCTTAGTTCAAAAAATCGATTTTTCAAAAATTGTCTTAGAAATGGCTAATTTTTTGTTTGAACCTTTATTTTTGCCAATAGATTTCATAACAAATCGATTTTGAAAGTTTGGAAGCATATTTATCATTTTATAGGATCGAAGCGAAAATTGAAAATTTCATAAGGGGTACCTCTTAGTTCAAAAAATCGATTTTTCAAAAATTGTCTTAGAAATGGCTAATTTTTTGTTTGAACCTTTATTTTTGCCAATAGATTTCATAACAAATCGATTTTGAAAGCTTGGAAGCATATTTATCATTTTATAGGATCGAAGCGAAAATTGAAAATTTCATAAGGGGTACCTCTTAGTTCAAAAAATCGATTTTTCAAAAATTGTCTTAGAAATGGCTAATTTTTTGTTTGAACCTTTATTTTTGCCAATAGATTTCATAACAAATCGATTTTGAAAATTTGGAAGCATATTTATCATTTTATAGAATCGAAGCGAAAATTGAAAATTTCATAAGGGGTACGTACCTCTTAGTTCAAAAAATCGATTTTTCAAAAATTGTCTTAGAAATGGCTAATTTTTTGTTTGAACCTTTATTTTTGCCAATAGATTTCATAACAAATCGATTTTGAAAGCTTGGAAGCATATTTATCATTTTATAGGATCGAAGCGAAAATTGAAAATTTCATAAGGGGAACCTCTTAGTTCAAAAAATCGATTTTTCAAAAATTGTCTTAGAAATGGCTAATTTTTTGTTTGAACCTTTATTTTTGCCAATAGATTTCATAACAAATCGATTTTGAAAATTTGGAAGCATATTTATCATTTTATAGGATCGAAGCGAAAATTGAAAATTTCATAAGGGGTACCTCTTAGTTCAAAAAATCGATTTTTCAAAAATTGTCTTAGAAATGGCTAATTTTTTGTTTGAACCTTTATTTTTGCCAATAGATTTCATAACAAATCGATTTTGAAAATTTGGAAGCATATTTATCATTTTATAGAATCGAAGCGAAAATTGAAAATTTCATAAGGGGTACCTCTTAGTTCAAAAAATCGATTTTTCAAAAATTGTCTTAGAAATGGCTAATTTTTTGTTTGAACCTTTATTTTTGCCAATAGATTTCATAACAAATTGATTTTGAAAGCTTGGAAGCATATTTATCATTTTATAGGATCGAAGCGAAATTTGAAAATTTCATAAGGGGTACCTCTTAGTTCAAAAAATCGATTTTTCAAAAATTGTCTTAGAAATGGCTAATTTTTTGTTTGAACCTTTATTTTTGCCAATAGATTTCATAACAAATCGATTTTGAAAATTTGGAAGCATATTTATCATTTTCTAGAATCGAAGCGAAAATTGAAAATTTCATAAGGGGTACCTCTTAGTTCAAAAAATCGATTTTTCAAAAATTGTCTTAGAAATGGCTAATTTTTTGTTTGAACCTTTATTTTTGCCAATAGATTTCATAACAAATCGATTTTGAAAATTTGAAAGCATATTTATCATTTTATAGAATAGAAGCGAAAATTGAAAATTTCATAAGGGTACCTCTTAGTTCAAAAAATCGATTTTTCAAAAATTGTCTTAGAAATGGCTAATTTTTTATTTGAACCTTTATTTTTGCCAATAGATTTCATAACAAATCGATTTTGAAAATTTGGAAGCATATTTATTATTTTATAGAATCGAAGCGAAAATTGAAAATTTCATAAGGGGTACCTCTTAGTTCAAAAAATCGATTTTTCAAAAATTGTCTTAGAAATGGCTAATTTTTCGTTTGAACCTTTATTTTTGCCAATAGATTTCATAACAAATCGATTTTGAAAATTTGGAAGCACATTTATCATTTTATAGAATCGAAGCGAAAATTGAAAATTTCATAAGGGGTACTCTTAGTTCAAAAAATCGATTTTTCAAAAATTGTCTTAGAAATGGCTAATTTTTTGTTTGAACCTTTATTTTTGCCAATAGATTTCATAACAAATCGATTTTGAAAATTTGGAAGCATATTTATCATTTTATAGAATCGAAGCGAAAATTGAAAATTTCATAAGGGGTACCTCTTAGTTCAAAAAATCGATTTTTCAAAAATTGTCTTAGAAATGGCTAATTTTTCGTTTGAACCTTTATTTTTGCCAATAGATTTCATAACAAATCGATTTTGAAAATTTGGAAGCACATTTATCATTTTATAGAATCGAAGCGAAAATTGAAAATTTCATAAGGGGTACCTCTTAGTTCAAAAAATCGATTTTTCAAAAATTGTCTTAGAAATGGCTAATTTTTTGTTTGAACCTTTATTTTTGCCAATAGATTTCATAACAAATCGATTTTGAAAGCTTGGAAGCATATTTATCATTTTATAGAATCGAAGCGAAAATTGAAAATTTCATAAGGGGTACCTCTTAGTTCAAAAAATCGATTTTTCAAAAATTGTCTTAGAAATGGCTAATTTTTTGTTTGAACCTTTATTTTTGCCAATAGATTTCATAACAAATCGATTTTGAAAATTTGGAAGCATATTTATCATTTTATAGAATCGAAGCGAAAATTGAAAATTTCATAAGGGGTACCTCTTAGTTCAAAAAATCGATTTTTCAAAAATTGTCTTAGAAATGGCTAATTTTTTGTTTGAACCTTTATTTTTGCCAATAGATTTCATAACAAATCGATTTTGAAAATTTGGAAGCATATTTATCATTTTATAGAATCGAAGCGAAAATTGAAAATTTCATAAGGGGTACCTCTTAGTTCAAAAAATCGATTTTTCAAAAATTGTCTTAGAAATGGCTAATTTTTTGTTTGAACCTTTATTTTTGCCAATAGATTTCATAACAAATCGATTTTGAAAATTTGGAAGCATATTTATCATTTTATAGAATCGAAGCGAAAATTGAAAATTTCATAAGGGGTACCTCTTAGTTCAAAAAATCGATTTTTCAAAAATTGTCTTAGAAATGGCAAATTTTTTTTTTTAACCTTTATTTTTGCCAATAGATTTCATAACAAATCGATTTTGAAAATTTGGAAGCATATTTATCATTTTATAGAATCGAAGCGAAAATTGAAAATTTCATAAGGGGTACCTCTTAGTTCAAAAAATCGATTTTTCAAAAATTGTCTTAGAAATGGCTAATTTTTTGTTTGAACCTTTATTTTTGCCAATAGATTTCATAACAAATCGATTTTGAAAATTTGGAAGCATATTTATCATTTTATAGAATCGAAGCGAAAATTGAAAATTTCATAAGGGGTACCTCTTAGTTCAAAAAATCGATTTTTCAAAAATTGTCTTAGAAATGGCTAATTTTTTGTTTGAACCTTTATTTTTGCCAATAGATTTCATAACAAATCGATTTTGAAAATTTGGAAGCATATTTATCATTTTATAGAATCGAGGCGAAAATTGAAAATTTCATAAGGGGTACCTCTTAGTTCAAAAAATCGATTTTTCAAAAATTGTCTTAGAAATGGCTAATTTTTTGTTTGAACCTTTATTTTTGCCAATAGATTTCATAACAAATTGATTTTGAAAGCTTGGAAGCATATTTATCATTTTATAGGATCGAAGCGAAATTTGAAAATTTCATAAGGGGTACCTCTTAGTTCAAAAAATCGATTTTTCAAAAATTGTCTTAGAAATGGCTAATTTTTTGTTTGAACCTTTATTTTTGCCAATAGATTTCATAACAAATCGATTTTGAAAATTTGAAAGCATATTTATCATTTTATAGAATAGAAGCGAAAATTGAAAATTTCATAAGGGTACCTCTTAGTTCAAAAAATCGATTTTTCAAAAATTGTCTTAGAAATGGCTAATTTTTTATTTGAACCTTTATTTTTGCCAATAGATTTCATAACAAATCGATTTTGAAAATTTGGAAGCATATTTATTATTTTATAGAATCGAAGCGAAAATTGAAAATTTCATAAGAGGTACCTCTTAGTTCAAAAAATCGATTTTTCAAAAATTGTCTTAGAAATGGCTAATTTTTTGTTTGAACCTTTATTTTTGCCAATAGATTTCATAACAAATCGATTTTGAAAATTTGGAAGCATATTTATCATTTTATAGAATCGAAGCGAAAATTGAAAATTTCATAAGGGGTACCTCTTAGTTCAAAAAATCGATTTTTCAAAAATTGTCTTAGAAATGGCTAATTTTTCGTTTGAACCTTTATTTTTGCCAATAGATTTCATAACAAATCGATTTTGAAAATTTGGAAGCACATTTATCATTTTATAGAATCGAAGCGAAAATTGAAAATTTCATAAGGGGTACCTCTTAGTTCAAAAAATCGATTTTTCAAAAATTGTCTTAGAAATGGCTAATTTTTTGTTTGAACCTTTATTTTTGCCAATAGATTTCATAACAAATCGATTTTGAAAATTTGGAAGCATATTTATCATTTTATAGAATCGAAGCGAAAATTGAAAATTTCATAAGGGGTACCTCTTAGTTCAAAAAATCTATTTTTCAAAAATTGTCTTAGAAATGGCTAATTTTTTGTTTGAACCTTTATTTTTGCCAATAGATTTCATAACAAATCGATTTTGAAAATTTGGAAGCATATTTATCATTTTATAGAATCGAAGCGAAAATTGAAAATTTCATAAGGGGTACCTCTTAGTTCAAAAAATCGATTTTTCAAAAATTGTCTTAGAAATGGCTAATTTTTTGTTTGAACCTTTATTTTTGCCAATAGATTTCATAACAAATCGATTTTGAAAGCTTGGAAGCATATTTATCATTTTATAGAATCGAAGCGAAAATTGAAAATTTCATAAGGGGTACCTCTTAGTTCAAAAAATCGATTTTTCAAAAATTGTCTTAGAAATGGCTAATTTTTTGTTTGAACCTTTATTTTTGCCAATAGATTTCATAACAAATCGATTTTGAAAATTTGGAAGCATATTTATCATTTTATAGAATCGAAGCGAAAATTGAAAATTTCATAAGGGGTACCTCTTAGTTCAAAAAATCGATTTTTCAAAAATTGTCTTAGAAATGGCTAATTTTTTGTTTGAACCTTTATTTTTGCCAATAGATTTCATAACAAATCGATTTTGAAAATTTGGAAGCATATTTATCATTTTATAGAATCGAAGCGAAAATTGAAAATTTCATAAGGGGTACCTCTTAGTTCAAAAAATCGATTTTTCAAAAATTGTCTTAGAAATGGCTAATTTTTTGTTTGAACCTTTATTTTTGCCAATAGATTTCATAACAAATCGATTTTGAAAATTTGGAAGCATATTTATCATTTTATAGAATCGAAGCGAAAATTGAAAATTTCATAAGGGGTACCTCTTAGTTCAAAAAATCGATTTTTCAAAAATTGTCTTAGAAATGGCTAATTTTTTGTTTGAACCTTTATTTTTGCCAATAGATTTCATAACAAATCGATTTTGAAAATTTGGAAGCATATTTATCATTTTATAGAATCGAAGCGAAAATTGAAAATTTCATAAGGGGTACCTCTTAGTTCAAAAAATCGATTTTTCAAAAATTGTCTTAGAAATGGCTAATTTTTTGTTTGAACCTTTATTTTTGCCAATAGATTTCATAACAAATCGATTTTGAAAATTTGGAAGCATATTTATCATTTTATAGAATCGAAGCGAAAATTGAAAATTTCATAAGGGGTACCTCTTAGTTCAAAAAATCGATTTTTCAAAAATTGTCTTAGAAATGGCTAATTTTTTGTTTGAACCTTTATTTTTGCCAATAGATTTCATAACAAATCGATTTTGAAAATTTGGAAGCATATTTATCATTTTATAGAATCGAAGCGAAAATTGAAAATTTCATAAGGGGTACCTCTTAGTTCAAAAAATCGATTTTTCAAAAATTGTCTTAGAAATGGCTAATTTTTTTTTTTAACCTTTATTTTTGCCAATAGATTTCATAACAAATCGATTTTGAAAATTTGGAAGCATATTTATCATTTTATAGAATCGAAGCGAAAATTGAAAATTTCATAAGGGGTACCCTTAGTTCAAAAAATCGATTTTTCAAAAATTGTCTTAGAAATGGCTAATTTTTTGTTTGAACCTTTATTTTTGCCAATAGATTTCATAACAAATCGATTTTGAAAATTTGGAAGCATATTTATCATTTTATAGAATCGAAGCGAAAATTGAAAATTTCATAAGGGGTACCTCTTAGTTCAAAAAATCGATTTTTCAAAAATTGTCTTAGAAATGGCTAATTTTTTGTTTGAACCTTTATTTTTGCCAATAGATTTCATAACAAATCGATTTTGAAAATTTGGAAGCATATTTATCATTTTATAGAATCGAAGCGAAAATTGAAAATTTCATAAGGGGTACCTCTTAGTTCAAAAAATCGATTTTTCAAAAATTGTCTTAGAAATGGCTAATTTTTTGTTTGAACCTTTATTTTTGCCAATAGATTTCATAACAAATCGATTTTGAAAATTTGGAAGCATATTTATCATTTTATAGAATCGAAGCGAAAATTGAAAATTTCATGAGGGGTACCTCTTAGTTCAAAAAATCGATTTTTCAAAAATTGTCTTAGAAATGGCTAATTCGTTGTTTGAACCCTTATATTTGCACGTATTGTTCAAAATAAAACATTTTAAAAAGTGAAGATGTTTATTTTTGAATTTTTAGAAAAATTACAAAATCGATAAATATAAATATATATATAAATATTTCTTTTAATAGATTCTTATTTTTATTTTATATTTTCAGACGGAGTGACCTGACCGATTGTGTATACCGAACAGTAGAAGTATCAAAATTCGTCAGTCTGTCAGTGTGATGAATAACAAACTAGTTTGTGGTCCGATGGATAAATGAATATGATGGATTTCCTTCTATTTTGGTACAAAGAAATGCTTTGGAAATGGATTCCTTCTATCTCAGGCAGCATTTGGTTCATATTTTAATATATTTAGTTATTCGTATTTATAAGTGTGTATTTTTAATAACATTTCAATCAAATATCATGTATCTTCTCGCAATTTGTTAAAAAAGTAGTAAATTAAGATAAATTATAAGCAAAATTACTTATAATGTATTTGCAATAATAAATCAATCACCATTTTTTTGTATGCAAAAATAATTCAATAAAAATATCATTTAAATAATCAAAAATACTTGTGTTGTTTTATTCTATCATCAGTAGTAGTAGTCAGTCGGGTCCTTTTACGTTCTAGCTGGTCGCGTCATTTTTTTCTCTCACAAAATCGCGAAAATTTCAATTTGTTTTTTTTGTAAAACACCAGGCCCCCAGAATGTGCTGAAAAGCAGCAGGTGGATTTTTTCTTGCTAAAGTTTAGCAGCCACTGGACGAAAAACGACTTTAAAGTCACTGGCTAAATACAGTTAGGCAAGCACTATTGAATTTTTCCGCCTGAAATTATGCTGCAAAAAACCGACTTGCATGTTGCCAGTGCAGAATGACTTTTGCATGTTGCCAGTGCAGGATGACTTTTGCTTGTAGTTTCGTTGCATTCTTCTTTGTTGGGCTTCTTTTCATACGTACATGCGATGAATGAACTTACCTTCTCTTCAGTAACATTTTAAATAAAACACTCTTTCAATTAGAAAATCTGTTTATTAAAAATTTTCTTAGAATTGGCTAAACTTTTTATTCAACATAAAATTTTTTCAAAAGAAAAATGTTTAATTTTTAATTTATACAAAAATTGCTTAAATCAAATATTCACAAGGGGTACCCCTTTATTAAAAAAAACAACTTTTTAATCTTAGAAATGTTTAATTTTTTGTTCACACTCTTATTTTTGCCAGTATTTTTCAAACCAAATCAGGTTTTAACGTTTTGAAGCATATTTTTCATTTTATAGGACGAAAGCTAAAACTTAAAATTTCACAAGGGGTACCTCTTTATCCAAAAAACGACTTTTTAATCTTCGAAATGGCAAAATTTTTGTAAGAACTCAACTTTTTGCTAGTATTTTTCAAAATAAATCACTTTTGAAGGTATTAAAGCCTATTTTCGCGTTTTAGAGAACCAAAGTGAAAATTTAAACTTTCACAAGGGGTACCTCTTTATTCAAATAACGACTTTTTAATCTTAGAAATTCCAAAATTTTTGTAAGAACTCAACTTTTCCCCTGTATTTTCCAAAATAAATCACTTTTGAAGGTATTAAAGCCTATTTTTGCATTTTAGAGAACCAAAGTGAAAATTTAAACTTTCACAAGGGGTACCTCTTTATTCAAATAACGACTTTTTAAGCTTAGAAATTGCAAAATTTTTGTAAGAACTCAACTTTTTGCCTGTATTTTCCAAAATAAATCACTTTTGAAGGTATTAAAGCCTATTTTTGCATTTTAGAGAACCAAAGTGAAAATTTAAACTTTCACAAGGGGTACCTCTTTATTCAAATAACGACTTTTTAAGCTTAGAAATTGCAAAATTTTTGTAAGAACTCAACTTTTTGCTAGTATTTTTCAAAATAAATCACTTTTGAAGGTATTAAAGCCTATTTTCGCGTTTTAGAGAACCAAAGTGAAAATTTAAACTTTCACAAGGGGTACCTCTTTATTCAAATAACGACTTTTTAAGCTTAGAAATTGCAAAATTTTTGTAAGAACTCAACTTTTTGCTAGTATTTTTCAAAATAAATCACTTTTGAAGGTATTAAAGCCTATTTTCGCGTTTTAGAGAACCAAAGTGAAAATTTAAACTTTCACAAGGGGTACCTCTTTATTCAAATAACGACTTTTTAAGCTTAGAAATTGCAAAATTTTTGTAAGAACTCAACTTTTTGCTAGTATTTTTCAAAATAAATCACTTTTGAAGGTATTAAAGCCTATTTTCGCGTTTTAGAGAACCAAAGTGAAAATTTAAACTTTCACAAGGGGTACCTCTTTATTCAAATAACGACTTTTTAATCTTAGAAATTCCAAAATTTTTGTAAGAACTCAACTTTTCCCCTGTATTTTCCAAAATAAATCACTTTTGAAGGTATTAAAGCCTATTTTTGCATTTTAGAGAACCAAAGTGAAAATTTAAACTTTCACAAGGGGTACCTCTTTATTCAAATAACGACTTTTTAAGCTTAGAAATTGCAAAATTTTTGTAAGAACTCAACTTTTTGCCTGTATTTTCCAAAATAAATCACTTTTGAAGGTATTAAAGCCTATTTTTGCATTTTAGAGAACCAAAGTGAAAATTTAAACTTTCACAAGGGGTACCTCTTTATTCAAATAACGACTTTTTAAGCTTAGAAATTGCAAAATTTTTGTAAGAACTCAACTTTTTGCTAGTATTTTTCAAAATAAATCACTTTTGAAGGTATTAAAGCCTATTTTCGCGTTTTAGAGAACCAAAGTGAAAATTTAAACTTTCACAAGGGGTACCTCTTTATTCAAATAACGACTTTTTAAGCTTAGAAATTGCAAAATTTTTGTAAGAACTCAACTTTTTGCTAGTATTTTTCAAAATAAATCACTTTTGAAGGTATTAAAGCCTATTTTCGCGTTTTAGAGAACCAAAGTGAAAATTTAAACTTTCACAAGGGGTACCTCTTTATTCAAATAACGACTTTTTAAGCTTAGAAATTGCAAAATTTTTGTAAGAACTCAACTTTTTGCTAGTATTTTTCAAAATAAATCACTTTTGAAGGTATTAAAGCCTATTTTCGCGTTTTAGAGAACCAAAGTGAAAATTTAAACTTTCACAAGGGGTACCTCTTTATTCAAATAACGACTTTTTAAGCTTAGAAATTGCAAAATTTTTGTAAGAACTCAACTTTTTGCTAGTATTTTTCAAAATAAATCACTTTTGAAGGTATTAAAGCCTATTTTCGCGTTTTAGAGAACCAAAGTGAAAATTTAAACTTTCACAAGGGGTACCTCTTTATTCAAATAACGACTTTTTAATCTTAGAAATTCCAAAATTTTTGTAAGAACTCAACTTTTCCCCTGTATTTTCCAAAATAAATCACTTTTGAAGGTATTAAAGCCTATTTTTGCATTTTAGAGAACCAAAGTGAAAATTTAAACTTTCACAAGGGGTACCTCTTTATTCAAATAACGACTTTTTAAGCTTAGAAATTGCAAAATTTTTGTAAGAACTCAACTTTTTGCCTGTATTTTCCAAAATAAATCACTTTTGAAGGTATTAAAGCCTATTTTTGCATTTTAGAGAACCAAAGTGAAAATTTAAACTTTCACAAGGGGTACCTCTTTATTCAAATAACGACTTTTTAAGCTTAGAAATTGCAAAATTTTTGTAAGAACTCAACTTTTTGCTAGTATTTTTCAAAATAAATCACTTTTGAAGGTATTAAAGCCTATTTTCGCGTTTTAGAGAACCAAAGTGAAAATTTAAACTTTCACAAGGGGTACCTCTTTATTCAAATAACGACTTTTTAAGCTTAGAAATTGCAAAATTTTTGTAAGAACTCAACTTTTTGCTAGTATTTTTCAAAATAAATCACTTTTGAAGGTATTAAAGCCTATTTTCGCGTTTTAGAGAACCAAAGTGAAAATTTAAACTTTCACAAGGGGTACCTCTTTATTCAAATAACGACTTTTTAAGCTTAGAAATTGCAAAATTTTTGTAAGAACTCAACTTTTTGCTAGTATTTTTCAAAATAAATCACTTTTGAAGGTATTAAAGCCTATTTTCGCGTTTTAGAGAACCAAAGTGAAAATTTAAACTTTCACAAGGGGTACCTCTTTATTCAAATAACGACTTTTTAAGCTTAGAAATTGCAAAATTTTTGTAAGAACTCAACTTTTTGCCTGTATTTTCCAAAATAAATCACTTTTGAAGGTATTAAAGCCTATTTTTGCATTTTAGAGAACCAAAGTGAAAATTTAAACTTTCACAAGGGGTACCTCTTTATTCAAATAACGACTTTTTAAGCTTAGAAATTGCAAAATTTTTGTAAGAACTCAACTTTTTGCCTGTATTTTCCAAAATAAATCACTTTTGAAGGTATTAAAGCCTATTTTTGCATTTTAGAGAACCAAAGTGAAAATTTAAACTTTCACAAGGGGTACCTCTTTATTCAAATAACGACTTTTTAAGCTTAGAAATTGCAAAATTTTTGTAAGAACTCAACTTTTTGCCTGTATTTTCCAAAATAAATCACTTTTGAAGGTATTAAAGCCTATTTTCGCGTTTTAGAGAACCAAAGTGAAAATTTAAACTTTCACAAGGGGTACCTCTTTATTCAAATAACGACTTTTTAAGCTTAGAAATTGCAAAATTTTTGTAAGAACTCAACTTTTTGCCTGTATTTTCCAAAATAAATCACTTTTGAAGGTATTAAAGCCTATTTTCGCGTTTTAGAGAACCAAAGTGAAAATTTAAACTTTCACAAGGGGTACCTCTTTATTCAAATAACGACTTTTTAATCTTAGAAATTGCAAAATTTTTGTAAGAACTCAACTTTTTGCCTGTATTTTCCAAAATAAATCACTTTTGAAGGTATTAAAGCCTATTTTCGCGTTTTAGAGAACCAAAGTGAAAATTTAAACTTTCACAAGGGGTACCTCTTTATTCAAATAACGACTTTTTAAGCTTAGAAATTGCAAAATTTTTGTAAGAACTCAACTTTTTGCCTGTATTTTCCAAAATAAATCACTTTTGAAGGTATTAAAGCCTATTTTCGCGTTTTAGAGAACCAAAGTGAAAATTTAAACTTTCACAAGGGGTACCTCTTTATTCAAATAACGACTTTTTAATCTTAGAAATTGCAAAATTTTTGTAAGAACTCAACTTTTTGCCTGTATTTTCCAAAATAAATCACTTTTGAAGGTATTAAAGCCTATTTTTGCATTTTAGAGGACCAAAGTGAAAATTGAAAATTTAAACTTTCACAAGGGGTACCTCTTTATTCAAATAACGACTTTTTAAGCTTAGAAATTGCAAAATTTTTGTAAGAACTCAACTTTTTGCCTGTATTTTCCAAAATAAATCACTTTTGAAGGTATTAAAGCCTATTTTTGCATTTTAGAGGACCAAAGTGAAAATTGAAAATTTAAACTTTCACAAGGGGTACCTCTTTATTCAAATAACGACTTTTTAAGCTTAGAAATTGCAAAATTTTTGTAAGAACTCAACTTTTTGCCTGTATTTTCCAAAATAAATCACTTTTGAAGGTATTAAAGCCTATTTTCGCGTTTTAGAGAACCAAAGTGAAAATTTAAACTTTCACAAGGGGTACCTCTTTATTCAAATAACGACTTTTTAAGCTTAGAAATTGCAAAATTTTTGTAAGAACTCAACTTTTTGCCTGTATTTTCCAAAATAAATCACTTTTGAAGGTATTAAAGCCTATTTTTGCATTTTAGAGGACCAAAGTGAAAATTGAAAATTTAAACTTTCACAAGGGGTACCTCTTTATTCAAATAACGACTTTTTAAGCTTAGAAATTGCAAAATTTTTGTAAGAACTCAACTTTTTGCCTGTATTTTCCAAAATAAATCACTTTTGAAGGTATTAAAGCCTATTTTTGCATTTTAGAGAACCAAAGTGAAAATTTGAACTTTCACAAGGGGTACCTCTTTATTCAAATAACGACTTTTTAAGCTTAGAAATTGCAAAATTTTTGTAAGAACTCAACTTTTTGCCTGTATTTTCCAAAATAAATCACTTTTGAAGGTATTAAAGCCTATTTTTGCATTTTAGAGAACCAAAGTGAAAATTTAAACTTTCACAAGGGGTACCTCTTTATTCAAATAACGACTTTTTAAGCTTAGAAATTGCTAAATTTTTGTAAGAACTCAACTTTTTGCCTGTATTTTCCAAAATAAATCACTTTTGAAGGTATTAAAGCCTATTTTTGCATTTTAGAGGACCAAAGTGAAAATTGAAAATTTAAACTTTCACAAGGGGTACCTCTTTATTCAAATAACGACTTTTTAAGCTTAGAAATTGCAAAATTTTTGTAAGAACTCAACTTTTTGCCTGTATTTTCCAAAATAAATCACTTTTGAAGGTATTAAAGCCTATTTTTGCATTTTAGAGAACTAAAGTGAAAATTTAAACTTTCACAAGGGGTACCTCTTTATTCAAATAACGACTTTTTAATCTTAGAAATTCCAAAATTTTTGTAAGAACTCAACTTTTCCCCTGTATTTTCCAAAATAAATCACTTTTGAAGGTATTAAAGCCTATTTTTGCATTTTAGAGAACTAAAGTGAAAATTTAAACTTTCACAAGGGGTACCTCTTTATTCAAATAACGACTTTTTAATCTTAGAAATTCCAAAATTTTTGTAAGAACTCAACTTTTCCCCTGTATTTTCCAAAATAAATCACTTTTGAAGGTATTAAAGCCTATTTTTGCATTTTAGAGAACCAAAGTGAAAATTGAAAATTTCACAAGGGATACCTCTTTGTTTAAGAAATGGACTTTTTAAAAATTTTCTTATAAATGGCAAAATTTTTTTTGCACTGTCCTTTTTGGCAGTATTTCGCAAAATAATTCAATTTTGAAAGTATTGAAGCTTATTTTTCCTTCTATAAGACAAAATCTAAAATTTAAACTTTCACAAGGGGTACCTCTTTGTTCAAAATTTTCTTTGAAATGGCTAAATTTTTGTTATTTTGTTTGTATCCAAAATAAATCATTTTCAAAAGTAGGGAAGCTTCCAAAATTAGATTCGGCAATTTACATGAAAAAGTTACACTTTTTTGTTGTAATTGTTGTTACGTTCATGGCAGCTGCTGAGTATTAAGCCACAGAGCTTTATGAAACTACTGTTTCAGTGTTCGTACCGCAACGAATGACTTGCATTGTTGTCGTGAATGACATATTGATTTGATTTAAATAAAAAAAGTTTAATGCAACATATAAAATATTTAGATAGAACATTCTTGAGATAATCGAGGAAAACAAACACTCCTGCCAAATAAAATATCCTCTAAAAGATGTTAAGTAGGCATGACTTAGTTTTAAGTTCATCAATAAATATAATTAAGCTCTGAGAATATTTAATTAATTTCTTTATATGTAACAAACAATTTGCAAGTTCAATTTACCAGAAAAGGCCTTGAAATGTCACTCGAACACAATAAGAAATGACAGCAGCCCACAAAACGACATGAAGAGAAGTACGTTTGATTAGTGGCCAAGAATTACAATAGAAATTGGCCTGAAAGTTTGATAAATTGCTTGGCTGGCAAAAACGTTATAAAACAGGCCATCAAGACACACGTCAGACCACAGCCTATCAGACGTTTATTTAAATATTCCTTAATTACTAAAAGAGCCAAACATATTTAAAAAAATTAATTAAGAGAAACGCTTTATCCAAATGACACAGAACGTAGAGGAGCCTGCATAAATTGTTTACGACTTTTACAAAACGTAAAAGAAAACTAAAAAGAGATAAAAATAAAGATAAATTTTGTAAATACGTAAAATACCGGGGATTTGAATTCCTTCTTCCCACAAAAACTAAATGGCAGTGTTGAGGTAAAATATCATTATGTTGGCATGTGGATGGGGCAGCTCCTACAGATGTGCATGTTGCTCTTTGTGTTTGTTTGTTGGTGTATGGCACCAACTGCTATACGATTGAAAATGGTACTCCAGGTACACATCGCCGTGCTTCATTCATATTCATCCACCAAAACATACATTTAAATAGAAGAAATTTTTTTTCATTTCATTTATTATTTTTTATTACACTTAAGTACTACGTGAGTTTAATTAAATTTCGAATATCATGTTGTTGTACTGCACTTTCAAGCAAACAACAACAACACTAGAGATTAATGAACAAACAGTTTGTATGAAAGTTATAGTTGAAGGACTTAATTATAAATAAAATTTGAGTCTGTTATTTAATTTTTGGTTTTATCATTAACAAAAATACAATGTTGTATAACTATACGATAAGACAATGCATTTGATATAAATGATCGTGTATTTTATTTAGTTATTTGAATAGCATTATGGCGTTTTCTTTTCTAGAAAACATGTAACATATTTTCACTTATTTTCTAAAAAGTGGCGGTTGGGAAAAGTTTTAAAACATAAATTATTTTTCGTGAGGGATTTTGGATCTATTTCTAATAAATTCCTTATTTTCAAATGACAAAATGTTGCCATTTTCTGTTAAAAAGTGTGAAAAATGTTGCATTTTTTGGTAGAAAAGAAATCGACATTAGAAAATGGCTTGTTAATGTTGATTTGTTGGTTGCAGTTAAAGTGTTTTTACATGCCTGCATTTGATCGTCAAGAGACTTCAACTGATTTGAAAATCTGTATGTTATTTGTGAGTATTCAATTGGGCAGTATTCAATATTTATTTGCAATTATGATTGGCGTTTCGATATCATTTTGGTTTTGACTTGAGGTTTTCTGATATAAAAAAATGTTTGGAGATGTTTCTAAATTTTTAATATATAAAAATATACATTAACTATCTTTTATAAAAAGTCTTTAAGCTTAAAAAACATATTAATACCCTAATTTTGTAAATCACTTTGCGTTAGTAAAATTCTTATTTCAAATTTGTTCACTCTCTTTTAATCAATTTAATTTAATTTTCCACATAAATTTGAAACACTTCGATAGAAAAAGTAACGGATGAAGTTTGGTTCGTTTGTGTGAAATTGCGTTAAAAAGAAAAACAGATATAGATATAGATATTGATATGGATAGATATAGATATATATATGGATATAGATAAAGATATAGACATAGATATATGTAGATAAAGATATAGATATAGTTATAGATATATAAAAGTGGAAAAATTCAACAAAAAATGCTGATATCAGCACTGATCCCATTCTGCCAGTGTGATGATATCAAAAAAAAATCTCAAATTTTATTCAAATTAAAAATAATTTCCAAGTTCGCAGATTTCAACTTGTCTTAATAGTTTTACAAATTTGTTTTAACGTTCCTACAAATTTTATTAAATTAAAGCGATTTGCAAATGAGGCTTTAATTGGGAATAATATTTCCCACTAAATAAAATTCAGAGGATGATATATTATAGAAACCGATCGTTTTATAAACCAAAATTGATGAGGAATAACAGAAAATAATTTCCGATTCCGATAAACATCTTCGGAAGGGAAACTTTAACGATTTATTCAATACCAAGAGATTTAAGATGAAGAAGAAGTATCGGGTGTTTTTTATAGAGTGTTACAACTTTAATTTGACATCACTCCTTTATTTGACGTCCCATTTAACAGCTGATTGTTGCTTTTTGTTTAGTTTGCTTTGACATTTCACTGTGGATCGACTTACACCAGAGCAATGCGTGCAAATTGTGGAAATTTTTAATCAAAATAATTGTTCTATTCATCAAAATCATCCATATAAAATTGTATTTTCCGATTAGCCCATTTCTGGTTGCATGGGCACTTAAATAAGCGGAATTGTCGCATAGAAGAGAGAAGAATCCATACGCTTTTGTCGAAACACCGTGATATCCACAGAAAATTACTGTTTGGTGCGCTTTATGGGCGGGCGGAATCTTTGGCCCGATGATGGTCAAAATGTTGCTGTTTGTGAAAATTGGCGTTCCAGATTGCGCCTTGTACGAGCCAGCCGTGGCGGCCACATGGCCGAAATCATATTTAAACATTAATGTCATAAAATTATTTATCCCATAAAGACCGTTTCATTGATAGCAAAAATATATTACTATGTTTTATTATGATTTAAACTTGTATCACTCTATAAAAAACATTAAATTTTTGACATTGAATTTATTAAGAGTCAAGGCGTTTTCCACCCCCATCACATGAAAAGCAACGGCCCCAACACACACACACACACATTAAATAACTTAAGGATTAGCTGAGAGTGTAAATATTATTGGCAGAGAGGTTTTTGGTTACATAATAAAGTTTTAACTGGCTTCCTGTAAATTGTTAGTATTTAATAACTTCCTAAGGAGTCGCAAAATTAACACTTCGAAAGTAGTAAATATAACTTCCAACAACCAGCGAGAAGGTTGTGTATTCGTTAGAAGCATTTAACAAAGTACGCAACTACTTGTAAGGGCCACATCTTTCCATCCCAGTTACTTAAAGTCATGTAGCAGTGGCAGTTATGCTTGTGATCTGTGAAGAGAAAAGTTCAGGTACTAAAAACTGATGGCAACATTTTTCCCATTTTGTTCCTTAATTACAGTTGCTCTGAATGTACGAGCAAGAGTCGCCCGCCACTCATTTGCATGTGTACGTGTAGTTTTTAATTACTTTTTGTAGTATTTTTTTATTATTTTCCAAACAAAAACTGAAGCTAAATAATAAACAACACAAAAGTTGGAAAGAGAATAATAATTAGGAATTGGCTTTTGTGTAGAATTTCCACATGCGACAAAGTTGTAATTTTTCTTACTACCAACAACAATATTTTTGATAATATATTGTTCTAATTGTTTTATATATTTTAAATAATAATTTCGAGCTTAAGGCTTAATTTTATAAAAAAAAAATTATTTATTTTTTATTTATATCAATATTTCGATATCCTTTGGATGCCTTCTTCAGGATAATAAACTAAAATTAATTATAATTTATTAACAAAAACAAAATTTTCAAATTTTGCAATTTTCAATAAAAGACAAAAATATTGAAATTTGTAAAATTTGAAAATTTTGTTTTTTTGTTAATAAATTATTAATAATTTTTGTTTGTTCTCCTGAAAAAGATATCCTCTGGATATCGATATAAATAAAATATAAATAATTTTCCATAAAACTTAAGCCTAAAGCTGGAAATTATTATTTAAAATATATTTTTGGTAATAATTTAAAATTTTACTTAAACGAAGATTTGCAGAAAAAGATACGATTTCTGTACTTCAGCTGGTCTGTATTTCCGCTGGTCAATGAAAATTTTAGTTTGTGTCCGTTCTGCGCACAATTTCCGGCTACTGAAGAGATGGGGAGGACACTTTCCAACAGAACTAGAATTGATCATTTGAAACTGTTTAATTAAAAAGAAATTTGAATCTGTACTTAACGCGAACTTCAATTCTTCTTTCGTTTTAGAAAAATTTTCTATAATATTGAATAATTTTTAAATTTATACATATTTTGGGGAATCGATGTTTTTTAAAGCTCTTTAATTTGAATTATGTGCTGTTTCTTTTTTCCCAAAATCTTACTAAGAAATTCTTAGTTCTTTATTTTTCTTATAACTACAATTTGAGTCGGAAAAAAGCCAACCAGTTGTAGAATAAAACTTAAGAAAATAAAAAAGCAAAAGTGATCAGTGAGTTCTTGTTGTGACTTTGATGTTTGTTTTTTTATACTTCTCACTTATTATAGTGGAAGTTTGAAATAAATATCTTTAGTTCCGTGATGCATTAGTCCGAGTGAAATGGGCATAGGAACTAACTAAAATCCCTCAATTGATCACTTTGAATTTTTTAGTAAGATTTTAGTAAAAAAGAATCAGCACATAATTAATATTAAAGAATTTTTTATTATTTTTCTTAATTTCAAATCTGCTATCGGCAAATATATTTTTTGTTTGTTTTCTTAATAAAATTAGAGTTTGACCAAATTTAAAAAAAAACCAAAATATTTGCCGAAGGCAGATTTGAACTTGAGAAAGAGCCTGTTAAATAACTTTCAAGTTGGTAATTTAATAAGATTCTCATTGTCAATTGATTTTTCTCAATGAAATTTATCTTATCTATATAAAATTAAAAACTTAACAGATCTTTTTACACAATTTATTTCCCAAAAAAAAAAACTAAAACTATTTGGCTATCAAAATTAAACTTAATTTGGCATATCAAGCCCTGGCATGTCAAGTCCTGAGTAGAGAACACAAGACTAGGATGCCTCACATCCCCAGTTCGACTCCTCCCCTAGTCATGACCTGCATTAGTGCAAGCTTGTGTTGCCAGCTTGTCTCAATGATCGACAATATCGACATCGATTAATACCGTCATGTACTAAAAGAGCGGAATACGGTGCCGTCCTTCGTCGGTAATTGTAGCGAAAATTCACCGACGAAGTGAAAATTATAAACAGCTAAAACAAATTCTCTATCTCATAATCTGGATTCCTGCGTCCTCTTAAAAGTACCCCTGCTTTCTAGCTCTGACACAACGCAATGCTTGTGTAGGGTTCATCCCCTGAGCGCTATATAAGACCAAAAAAAACTCCGAAGTTTTCCATGTAATAAATTCAGCACAATTTAAAGGTTTTTCATGGGAATTATAATTTGATGAAAATTTTTGGCAAAAAATGCTTTAAAATTTTAGTAAGAAAATCTTCTTTTAGTTGTTTTGTGTTTTATTGGACCGGCTCTCAGAGTATGAACCCTATTGATGCACTACAGTGTGTCGGAATGGTGTCGAGAGGAGAGATAAAGGAAAATAAGAAAATGGAGAGTTGGATTCTTAATGACTTCTTATTTTTCAAACAGCACCCAGAAAAAGAGGGTGCGTTGTTGCCTTCTTCAGTACATCAATAATTATTGTTAAATAAAATTATTATGACCAACTGTTGGCCTACGGCTCTTTCGTTCGAGCCATTAATTGTAAATTGTTTGCACAATTATATTTACGAACAAAAGCTTGATGCACAATAATTAAAGCAACAACAAAATTTGTATTCATTTGCTAATTATTGTGTCAACTGTCGTTATTACTGACAAATCCACACACACACGCACACACACACGTATTCACAAACGTACATCCTGTGTGAGACAACAACGTTCTTAAGTTAATAGTTTTTGTTGTCTATATTAAAAAAAATAAAAACGGACAACTGAAAGTACAAAAGTGTCATTAAGAGTTTGAATTACGACACACAATATATCCGGTATGGAACTCGTTGTCAATTGTAATAGTTTTTTAGTATTTTTTGGGTGGTGTTGCAGCCACTTATTAGCAACAATTTTATAATCCATTTTTTACAATTTCCAATCGCAGGAGAGCAAAGAAAACTCCATCCCAAAGCCGCCACAGCTGCTGATGATGTTATTAAGACTAGAGCCGTCAGATGGTCAATATTCGATCAATTTAGATTTCGGGTTAAAATATGAACTCTCTCTCGTACGAATTTTTTTTATTGTTGTTATTCTCCTTCCATCATAACTCTGAACGTTTCGGTGTGTTCTTGCGAAACAGAAAATTTTGTTTTCATGAAAATATCTCAAATGCATATTGCATATTGATATAATTAAAATTGTGCTTATCTATATAAAAATACCTTTCGAATCATTTATATTTCATTAATATTAACGAACATGAAAATAGTTAAAAGTGTACCACAAAAAAGTGGACCTGATAGTAATTATTGAATTTAATTTTTAACTTCTTTTTGTTATTCTCTTTTCATCATATCTCTGGACGTTTGGCTGTGTTTTTTGGCGAATAATAAGCAAAAGCGAAAAAGAAAATTTTGTTTTCATGAAAGGCTTTTAAACGCCTTTTAATAACTTTTATTAAAAATTATAAATAGTAAGCTATTGATGTAATTAAAATGTATTGTGCTTATCTATATAAAAATACCTTTCGAATCATTTATGTTTCATTAATATTAGCGAACATGAAAGTACTTAAAAGTGTACCACAAAAAAGTGTGTGCCATAGTGGCATATTTGATTAAGGCCAAGAAATCGGGCGGAACTTGAAGTCCTGTCCAACTTTTCCTTCCCCTACGTTGCAACGGCGTAACAAATCCTGTAATTCACTCATTTTTAGTAGACGCTGTGCTCATTATTTTTACTTAAAACAAGAAGAAGTCTTCACTGTATTTTATTATTATTTTTTTTTTTTTGTTCAGAAATTCATGAAAAATATTCCTCAAATAATTTTACTTTTATATCATAATTTTAAATATAATATAATTAATAAAGTTTTTTTGTGCATCAAACTCTTTTAATTCCCGGAATTAAATTCCTGGAGTGAAAAATATTAACAAAGAAACATTAAAGTTTTTGTTTTTAAAACACCTCAAAATAATTTACCCTTTGCGAAGTAATTTCCTTAGTCAACTAATGAATGTCTTGGCCAATGTCCATAATATCCTTAACACATTTATTATACAATTATTATTCATTACAAGGATTTGTTATCTAAAGGACACAAGAACAATATAATGAAAGAGCACTTAATAACATGTATTTTCGTAATAACTTTCTTGATTGTTGTTATCTCTTTGTGATAATAAAAATCAATTCATTTGAAGATAATTATCGTATATAGATGTTGTGTTTACAACTAACAAAAGATTCTTTAGATAGTTTCTTAAGATGGCAAACAGTAATTATTTTATGTGATTTGTTTATTTTATGAACATTTTTATTTTTGCTATATTAATATTTTTTATAGGCTAATTGTTCTAACTTAGTTAAAATCTCAGAATTATTTAATTAATTATTTTATGCCAACGTTTAAATAACAACTTCAGAAACAAGGGCATTGGCAGATGAAAATGGCATCAGTGTGGCAGTACGAGTGCATAATTTTTTTTTAATTTTATTGAATTTTAAGAAATTTGGAAAGTGCAAATATTAGTGCGTTTTAAAAATCACGTTTGAATTAATTGGGGGATTCACACTGTAGTCATAAAGTCATAAGCCATAAAATAATAGCACGAAATATATGACTAGTGTGAACAACCCGTCATAACTTTTTCTGTATCTATAAACTCTAACAGCTGCTACCTTGTCATGAGCTGAATTCATGTTTTTTGCGGCGCCATACGAAAAAACGTTCAGTGGCTGCTAGCTACGCAAGTTAAACGAGAAAAAATTTTCCCTTGTATATCTTTAGATTTTACGATTTAGTCTTTTAATATTTTTTATGTTATAAAAATGTGATTTAATGTACAGACATATAAGTATGAATAATTTTTTAACCGCTTTTTAGTCGTGAATCATGTATAAGTAACATTTACTATCGCCGTGTCGACTAAAGATTTTCAGCCCTTCGACTCAGATCTCTAGAGCATTTTATGACAACACAAAAACACACCTGAAAGAGTGCTATTATTTTATGACTTTTAGATCTGCAGCACAACAACAACTTTTTTAAACTGGTCTAAAATATTATGACTTTACGACAATATGACTAAATAGCACCAATTGTGAATACCCCAAATATTTCCTGAGTTTTATTTTTCATTTTTTATATTCGAATAAAAGTTTTATATTCATATTCGGAAGAATATTAATGCACAACACCATGATCTAAGTTAAATTGCCTACTGATGGATACTCGTGTGCGTCTGTTTAACAAAACGCCCCAATTAATTTAAATCAAGTAAACGCATACGCACACTCTAGGGTAACAAACAAAAACATAAATTGCACGCAATTAGAATTTCCAGTTCATTAATGCGCTTTTTTAAGGTTTATTTTTTATTTTAATAAATTGCAACTCATTAAAATCAAACCATAAAAACAAGTTACAACGCGCCCCAAAAGGACTTGCATTCATTGAACTTATAAAACCAATAACCACAATAATTTTAGCACAAAAACATGAAAGTATTTGTGTAATTAAAGGCATTCCTTTTTTTTCAAAACGAGGAAATTACATTTTAATGTCAGACCATTTATTACTGTAACTTTTATGACCAGCAGCGACCTGATTCTTTGTTAGACGTTACAATTCTGCAGCAGAAGTAATTTATTGTTTATTGACTGAGTGTTTAATAGAAATTGAAAATAATTTTAAAAAAATTTTGTAATATCGCAACCGCATTATTTTTAATTATTGTGATACACTAACAAGAATTGCTGGGCTGGTTGATGTCTGTACTCAGCCGGTACGGCTGATAATTACTAGGCAATTTTAGTTACATGTTTAAAAATTGCATTTTGCAATTGAATTTGGAAAATCTCATAAAACTTCTTGTTCTATATGTTCATAAAATAAATAAATTTGATTTTTATCATGTCTTATCTTCAAAAAGATTTGGGTTCTGCAGGGAGCGAATTGACAACTTTGTGAAGTCAAACTTTAACCAGCAAATATTAATTGCCTTAGTGAGTTAAAAAATTAGGCTGCAGGTAAGTTGGCTTTTTCTAGCGAGTTATAAGTGAAGTATTTTATATAACGGAAGAATGTCCTAAGTTTCAATAAAACACTTAATCAATTGGGGTATTCACACTGTGTGCTATGTTGTCATATTGTTATAAAGTCATAATATTTTAGACCAATTTAAAAGAGTTGTTGCTGTGCAGCATATTAAAAAGAGTCATAAAATAATATCACTCTTTCAGGTGGGTTTTTCCTTTGTCATAAAATAGCTCTAGAGATCTGAGTCGCACAGCTGAAAACCTTTAAGCGAGACGGCGATAGTTTGAAGCCGTTAAATATATAAGATTCACAACTAAAAAGCGGCTAAAAAATTATGTCTGTACATTAAATCACATTTTTATAAAATAAAAATATGTGAAAGAGAATTAAATCGCAAAATCTAAACAAAAATTTCTCTCGTTTAATTTATGCAACTGGCAGCTACTGAAAGTAAAAAGAAAAGAAAATAGCGCCGCCAAAAATGTGTATTTTTATCGCATCTAGACAGCAACTGTTTTACTTTATACATATAAATTCATTTAGTAGACTAAAGCCGTTTTCTACTTGTGAAAAACATGTAACATTTTTTCACACCTTTTCTAAAAACGGGCAGTTTGGAGGAGCTTTAAAACAGAAATTATTTTTCTTAAGGGATGTCGGATTAATTTTTAAGAAATTCTTTATTTGCAAATTGCAGAATGTTGCCATTTTCTATTAAAAAGTTTAAGAAATTTTGCATTCTTTTCTGGAAAAGAAATCAACGTAAGTTATGAGGGGTTGTTCACACTAGTCATAGTTTGCGTGCTATTATTTTATGACTTATGACTTTATGACTACAGTGTGAATCCCCCAAATATATTTCGCTATTAAAGAATATTATGTTTTTTCTTCCTAAGATCAGTATAAATTGTGGAGTAATTGAATTGGAGAAGACCGTGAAATATTTAAGTGCAGTTCTAGACACGAAGTCGACCTTCAAGGATTAATTTTTTTATTATTATTATTGTTATTATTGTTGTTTATTATTATTGTTATTATTTTTATTGTTATTATTATTATTATTATTATTGTTATTATTATTATTATTATTATTATAATTATTATTATTATTATTATTATTATTATTATTATTATTATATTATTATTACTATTATTATTATATTATTATTATTATTATTATTGTAGATGTTGTTATTGTTATTGTTATTATTATTAACTTCATTTTATTTATTTATTTACTTTTTTATGTGTAACTTCTAATTCGAACGCAAGAGATGCTCTGACCGAATTTCATTCAAATTAATAGGGCTCGTGTCCAACTCCCTGTTGACTTTACATGAAATCACCCAAATCCCACGAACACAATAAAAACTAATATCTCCCACGGTTGCGTCCCTTATTCCTTTCCTCATAAAGAAATCAAACTAAATTCGGAATTGCGTGTATATTTTGGTGAATTGTCGTTTTAAACTCTTCAATTTTAATTATGTTTTCCAAAAAATTCAAAGTGATCAATTGAGGGGTTTTAGATAGTTCCCGTGCGCATTTCACTGGGGCTAATGCAGATCACCAGGAAGCCTTTACCCAACATTTCTTAGAATAACTAAAGATATTTATTCCAAACTTCCACTTTAATAAGTGAGAAGTTTAAAAACAAAATCAAAGTCACAACAAGAACTCACTGATCACTTTTCCTTTTTTATTTTCTTAGGTTTTATTCTACAACTGGTTGGCTTTTTTCCGACTCAAATTGTAGTTGTAGGAGAAATAATTGCAATCGAAATATTTAATTAATGAATTTTGTTTAGTGAAGGAATACATAATAAATAAAAAAATATATAATAAAATATACAAAATGTTGAGAGACCATAATTCTCATAATATTTTTACTACAAGACGGTGCCTTCAAAAGGAATTATATAAAAAAATATGCTTTAAAAGCAAAATATAACGCTTCACTTACAAAAATATTTAACCCCCTACTCATAAAAATTATGACAGGCTTATAAGAGTTTAATAGAGCAAATTTTATATGAAATTTAGTTTTATTACACTATTATTAGACTCTCATAATTTTTATGAATAAGGTTTTAGTTGTTACATTTATTTCGTTCATGTATTTTTAAAATTAAAATTAATTTCAACCAACAATATTGCAAAATCTAAACATACGACTAAAAGAATTAGTAATTTGCACAGATTTTAATATCCCTAAAAACATTTGTACCCCGTATTTGTTAAATAGAAAAAATAAATAAAAATGTAAATTAAAAACTTACGGTTGGCCGTTGTGGTGAGAGGCAGTAGGGTTATTAGCGCCAGCATGTAGAGAACAACAAGACAGGAAAAAGCGGGCATGTTGTTGTACGCTATTTGTCTTCTCCTACTGCTGCTGTCAGTGAACTTCTTAAAGGTTTGAAGTTTGTTTGTGTTGCTTTTGTTTTCTTGTTTTGAAACAACACGCTGGAGATGTTGGCTCAACTTTTGTGGCCATATTGACTGTGTGGTGTTTCTGCTGGATGTGATGAGTTTTGCCATTTTATTACAAACACACATACACACTTTTACACAATACAAACGAAATTTTAAGACAACAAAAAACAACAATCAAGTCGGTGGTAGCACACAAAGTAGCACTTGAAAAGATTAAAAGCAACCAGAACAGGCAAGAATATGTTAATGTCGTGTTTGGTTTAATTTTCTTCGTTTTTTTTAATTGGAATTTGTTGTTGCTTTACTCCTTATCTAATTTGCCGTTATGTAAATTTCCAGTTAAATGAAGGGCCTTAATTAATTGTTGTTGTTGTTGCTCCTTTAGCTTTTATGCTTGTAATTACGTTAAGAGATAAACTTGCTGATAATTAATTTTAATTATGGCGTAATTGTTATTTAAAATTTCGTCGATTTGTTTCCTTGCCAAAGTAGCGTTATCAATTTGAAACAGCTGCGTTTTATTAATATTATTATATATATTTTTTATTATTTTTTTTTTTGTTACATTTTTGGTGTAGCCAAGTTTGCCCACGTTATGGCAGCCAACAAAAAGAATCTGAATCTAGAGAAAATGATATGTTAAGTTGTGTAGCACAAAATAAGTTAGTTGTCTCTTCATAAAATTATAATAAAAACTTATTGGATTTTTCGACACGTTCCTTTTGTTTCCCTTTTCGTCATAATGACATTATGCTGAGTTGTTTAGTTTTTTAATCTAAGTTTTATTGCTTATTTGCAGTTTGTTTTCTATTTCTTATATCTTTGATACAATTTCACTTGAAAGGAATGCCAGATATTCATGGAGTAGCATTTGAAATTAAATGGAAATTACACTGAAGCAATTCCACTTAATTATATTTTAATTCTATTATATAAGAGAACAAAGTGATGAAGTCAAATTCAATTTTGATGGGAGAATTGCTCGAAAAGAGTTTTCAATTCAGAAGAATATGATAAACATTCAAAAGCACCATCAATTTAAAGTACTGAATTTACACAGCAGAGCAGAGCAGATGTTTTCAAAAGCCGCTGCACTTTCATCGTCAATACCTGGTTTTTTTTGGCTTATTAATTTTTTCATTTAATTAAAATTTGGCCAACTTAATGGCCACAATTTGTGCAAAGTCTCTAGCAAAACTTCTTACATTCGGCCAGTTTCATATCAGCCTAATTGGCAAAAATGTACAAAAATTATGGCTGTTTGGCTTTAATTCTTGCACAGGCTGTATTTTATAGGACCGTAGTAGAATGTTTGTGGTGTTTCTGTATCACTTTTTTCCATACAAAAAGGCTGCTCATGCTGCCAGCGTTGCCGCAACCAAAAAAATTTTTGTAAGCAAAATATGAAGAAAACGTAACCAATTTTGGTTCGAAATAATCAATATGGCAACACTGGCAGCATGAGCAGCCTTTTTGGATGGAAAAAGTGATACAGAAACACCACAAGCATACTACTGGCCGTAAGTCAAGTTTCTTAAGTAGTTCCTTCTTAAATACTACAGCAGCAACATTCTCTTCTGTAGAGTAAAATTGGTGAGAACGATCGAGAAGTGCACCAATTGCCGGCTCACTAGGCCGATTATGTTGACCGAAACTCGGACGAAAAGATCTATATTTTTATTTCCTATTCTATTCTTTTAAGTAAAATTTTGCAACTTGCAAGCGTGGCTTTGACGATGATTCATAATGACGAACTTTCTCAAGTGTCACAACAGGAATATTATTAACAGCGGACTTGGCGAACATGATCAGAATAGAAAATATTTTTTCCTCGAGAACGTTTCACACATGAAAAACTACAAAATTCCTGCCATCATTCCGCTAAAATTAACAACGATGTACCATCTCTAACAACAATTCTGGGAGATTTTCAATTGCCAGTAATTTTTAAACATTTTTATATGTCGCCATGAAATTTTTACGAAATTTATTGCAATTTTCTAAATAATCATCTAGAAATTGAAAAACAAAAATAATAAAACACACATAAAAAAAACAAGTAAATCAAAATGTTTTTTTTTTAATTTTCCGACTTCAAACAAACCATTTTACCTAAAGTTTTGTTTGCCAGTCGATTTTGTCTTGTTGTTTTTGTTCTTTCGTTGTTAAAGTGGCTGATGATTTCAGCTAAACAAACAGAAATCGTTTTGCCTTTGTTGACTCGCAAAGTGTCTATAAAAACTAAAAGAATAGAATTAAAAACTAGCATTAAGGATAATAAAGGACCAACCCAGCCATCAGTTAACTTAAGTCTCTGCTTATAAAAAATACAACAACAGCAACAGCAATTTGAATGGCTAAGCTGAACGCAACTTAAAAACAGCCGGCATTTTATTGTTGTTGATACTTTTGCTTTTCTTTATATTTTAATTTTGCCACACTTCGATGGCATCAACAGCAAGAAAAGCTACAGAAGAAGAAAACAAATAACGAAACACACAAACACACGCACACACACACACGCACACACACACACACACACTGAAGCTAAACATTGCAATAGAACACTGGATAGCTGGGCTTAAGGATAAACAAGTTGGCAAGAGTATTTTTATTTAAATTTTTTTTTTTCTTCTTTTCTTTTCTTTTCTTTATGTAAATATGAATGTTTGCCTGAGTGTGTGGGGGTATGTTGTGCACTTTTATATCCTTTTATTTTTCAGACAATTTGTTGGCTCCGAATGTATTCAGTGTGCAGCAGCAGCAACTACGTAACAGCAGCTGACAGCAAGAAAGCCTACACTTACACACACTTTTTACTCTCCTCTCTTACACAACATTTATTTATTTTTACAACTTTATTTTTCTATTCAATATCAAACTTAATTATTTTTTTTTATTTTATTTGATTTCTTTCTTATCTTCTCTGCTTGCAACAATTTTTGTTAAATTTTGCAATTTTCTGTTTCTGCACTTTTTTTTCTACAGCAGATAAATATCTAAATCGGGAAATCCGCTTTCCTTTCTTTCTGTAACTGTAAAGTTATTGTTATTCACTACAACGATATTTTATGTTGGCTTTTTTTTAGATTTCAGTTAAATCTTTAATTATTTTGAATGTCTAATTTCGCGTTCCCCGTCCACTCCTCACGCTTTTAATTTCTGATTCAAACTGCTGCCAAATAGATGTTGTCTTTTGATTTTATACTTGTCGCATTCCGTTTATTCTTTAAAACTTCATGCAACTTGTTTGAGGTTGTGTTTTGTTCGATATGTTTGCTTTGTTTTTGATTTTATGTTGGAAACAGTGGCGTTATTAAGCATTGTGTTACTACTTTTCAAATAGAGCCGATTTATTTTATAAATCTAAAGAATAATATTTCTGAAGGTCCAACTTTTTTCCAAGTTTAGAATCGTTGACTCAATGGAGTTATAATACAACTTTACAACGACCTACCAAAGAAAATATTTTATAAAACACAATTCATTGCAAACAACGCTCACATGTGCAAACACATCGGGAACATGTTGTACACAAGACCTTGACATCGATGCAGCCTAAAGGCCGGGGCACATTGAATCCGTCATACGTTGTGCGTCAACTTTTTCAACTGACAGCTAAGTTGAAATACACGTTCTCTTATGAGCTTAATCACATACAATACTTCTCCGTCAACGCAAAGGACAAAGTTGGGCAACTTTTAACTTTTCACGTACGTTGAGTACTTTGACAACCTCTCTCTCACCCTCTCTATTTTTTCAATACACGTTCGAGCTGTGTGTGTGCTCTTAAAAAAACATATATGTATAAAAACAACTGATTTTCAATCCGTTAACAAAGTATTCATTGTGCCATATCCGCCAATTCTTTGCTGTCAGTTGACGCACAACGTATGACGGATTCTATGTGCCCCGGCCTTAGCAATGATTAAGCGAATATGTGTCATCTGTCGTAGCGATGTCACCGCATATATAATTTCATCATGGTTATGAAACTATATTAGAGATCTGCTTCTATTTATTCTTTTAGGGTAAAAAATTTTATAGTTTTATTTCAGATAAGTCCGTATCGCAACTTGATTCACCAAGTGAACTGGATTGGAGAGCTAAAAACTTCGTTATTTTCAAAACATCGAATCAAAAAATGGTCGCTGTTGAAAAATGTGGATTATTAATATTTTAAGTTTCAAATGAATTGGCTAACCTTCCCTTTCGAACTGTTATAGAATGTGAATGGCAACTTTTTGTTCGCTTGGAACTTCAAACTTGTTACATGGTACACAGCACGTGTATAAATATTGTTCTCTACGGTTATAATTCCTTCATTTATTTGAATTGTTTGTGTTTTTTTCAATATCGAATTTCACTTTACTTTTGTCATGATTATTTTCAATGCTGTTTCCCAGCATATAAAAAAAAATTAAACTCAAACAGAGAAATTGAAGCAAAACAAAAAGAGTTTTTAAATTGAACTGAATTCGCTTAAGTAAAATATAATAAGAAGGTCAAACACAATTAAAACAAATAGTTTTTTGAGAGGGAGGAAATCGTCATTAACCATGTATATCGAGTTAATGAAATTGTCTTATCAATACCAGAATATTATAATAATCGGCGCTACACAAACGGCCTGACCTGAAGCCTGTCGTACTTTAACTACTTTAAAAGACTGCCTGCATTAGCAATGACACACAAAAGTCATGCGTCCCATTTATTTAAAGTTCTACAACTGGAGTTGGAAAGCCATTTCGTGGCTATTCTTCTGATAGAGTTGTTTTGCTCCAGGATAGTAACCATCATTTACAATTAATTATGGCTTTCACATCAACTTTTATTACGTTTCTCATCTCGTTTTATTGCGTCTATAAATGATCCAATTATTTGTATGAACCAAACGTCGTGTTCTTGGAGTTTCTTGTTTCTTACACGTCCTTATCCCTCGAGAACAAAATGTTGTTTGTCAATTTTTTTCTCTTTATTTTTGCTGTTGGAATATGACTGGTAAGAACGTCGTGTTTTGTGGACAACCAGGATATTGACTGTTTTATTGATGAGAAATAGTTTGATATTTTATAAAAATCTTTCCAGAAGGCTTAGCGAAGCATTACAAGTCAAATACTTTCTTAAAGCACAAACGGATTTATTTATTAATGAGGTTGGCTCCTTCAAGATTGAGTTGTGTGCCAGGAGTAAAAGTAAAAAACAGAAGCAATAAGTGTGATGTAAGTTTGTATGTATGATAAGTATGTGTGTACGAGAATTTTGAACGTTTATAAATGCGTTGCAAATGATTTTAAATTCCCAATTCTGATTCTGTTTTTTTTTCATAAAATCCCCAATTAATAATTCCGATTAAAAAACTCACCAGACACTAAAAATAGCCACGAAAAATTGTTTTACTGCTGCAACTGAATATAGTGGCAACGAAATTACGCACTAAAAAAAAAAGAATGAAACTGCCACTGCTGGTATATGAATTGGACTAGAGATTAAAATTGTGCAGCGTAACGGATTATGGTCACTTTGAGATTCCTTTTTTTTTTTGACGTTTTATCAAAAATTAAGAATTGGAGGCAACTTTTTGTTTGCCTTTCCTTAATTTTTTTTATTTTTTGTCTATTTTTCTTTCCGTTGCTTTCAGTTGTTCGCTAGATTGTTCTCGAGTCGTTGTGTTAAAATAAATACGTGAATGTGCCACTGAAAGCTACGCACTTTATGCAAATAAAATAATTTTTTTTGTGGATTATTTTGGAATAAATTGCAAAAAGTTGCATGATAGATATCGATACCGATAATTATTTGTATGAATATTAAAATCGACGATTCAATAAAAAAATATTTTTGGATTTATTGTGATGACAATTTCGGTATTTTTGAAATCTAGAGATTTATCAACTTTTATTGAAAATATATTTATTTTTAAGTCTTTTTTCTATTTTTTTCAATATTATTATTTATTTATATATCATTATTATTATTATTATTATTATTATTATTGTTATTATTATTATTATTATTATTATTACTATTGTTATTATTATTTTTATTTTGCTTTTAAACTTTAACTTTGTTAAGGGACGTGTTTGAATCAAATACAGGGATCATATTACGGCACTCGATACAGATCGAAATTTGTATTTAAATTGTATTAAAACTTTGATCGATATTTTTTATAATTTTTTTTTTTTTTTTTATCGACAGTTTTTTAGTTTTCAACAAATACAAACATTTTGGAATTGTCAGGTAACATCAGTTTTATAAAAGAAAAAATTTTAAAATATTGTTAAAATTTTCTATCATCTGGGGGCTAATTCTCACACTCGTGATCGAAATAGTATTCGTATCGAAATTAATTTCGATACGAGTTATTTTTCTGATGATAACTCTCGATACGTAACGAATCGAGTTATTGCTTCAGTGTTGTTAAAAGCGTGCCGAAATACGTTTGCCAACACCAAATAAATTGAAGTAAAATGCAAACAAAAAACATATGTTTATATGCACAAGAAAAAGGAAAAACTGAAGCTTTTTATTTTTAACTTCAATTAGTTTATCTAATCTGCTTAACAACTCTTTCTGGTATACTTCTGCAGATATCAAATTTTGTTGCAACAAAGTTGTTTTACTTTGTTTTAGACCTTGGTCATCGGTCGGTAATTTCTTAAGCCGAGCTTCTTTTTTAATAGGCTCTGATTGTATTTCGTCTTCACTTGCAATAATATACGAAATGTCAGCAGGTAGTATATTCTCATCTCCACTGTCATCCAACAACTGTGGGGATGTGCACAAATAAGTGGTACTTTTTTGTTGGGATGTAGATGGATAATTATCGTCGTCTTGCGGCAGATCTTTCAATATTTGTGATCCAAAACTTTTAACGGTTTTTAGACCTTCGACCGCGACTTCTATACCCGCAGCAGCTGGTATTTGTTCTTCTACATGGGAAAGAACTTTTTCCTCATACGGTCCACCACCAGTTTTTTTCTTTGATAATTTATTAAAAGCAAATTTACTTTTCACGTTTTGCTTTTGGTTAGAGTAGACCTATATATGTACATATATGTAAATACAAATCAAGTATTAAAAAATGTATTTATTTTTTATTTATACACATATTTACCTTGCGCCACGACTTGACATCTTTTGTTGGAGGGCCAGAGGCGTTTAGCTTGGCTGTCAGTTGCTCCCAAAGTTGGTTAGGCTTTGCTCTCCCTTGCGAATTATTTGGCAATATGCCCTTTGCCAAGTCTGTGTGCTGAGACATGAAATTTCCAAGAATTTCCTTTTGAGTATAATTAATTTTTGTTATGCTTGGCCTGAAATGCAAAAACTATAATTTGTTTCTTAATTTATAAAATTTTACTTACATTTTCTTTTTTATTTTTCCTTGCACTTAAAATACGTTACTGCTGTTTTCTTGTTTACGAATGGCTTTTTGCTTGCGAGTAAAAACTCGCACGCATGCGAGTTAATGATTACTCGGTATCGAGTGTCATCATTAGAAATTTCGATACGAGTTACTCGATAGCGAGACAGAGAATCCCAAAAACTAAAAAACTCGATCCATCGAGTAGGATTTCGCACGCATGCGAGTGTGAGAATTAGCCCCCTGCTTTCAAAACAAAAACTTTCAAAACAAAACAAAACAAAAGAAATTTTTTTTTACAAATTTTCACGATTCGTTTGACACCAGAGCAACGTTTCCAAATTAAGGAAATTTACTTTGAAAAAAATTTATTGATTAATAAAATCCTTTAATAACTGCCCAAAAAAGCTTAAGCAACATGTGAGTCGAAAAAAGTTTTTTTTTATGAAAATCAATTATTTACGATAATTTGCACCATCTGTCAGAATATCAGCAAAAGAGTTGCCAAGAAGTGGATAGAAGGCAATGAAATAGTATAAGAATGACGTGTGTTAACGGTTCTTATAAAGGGTAAGTTTTATAGAGGTATACGACTTTGCCAAGACTTTTTCAGCTGGCGGCCATATCGTCAGTTTAACATTTCAATATGAATTTACCACATCTGATGAAAAATGGTATCGAATATTAAACCTCTTGATTATACTACGTCTGAGCCAGCCGTGCCGGTCATGTATAACAAAATTTTCTTTCGAATAAAATGAATTTCATATGTAGGTTTTCCCATAATAAAATTGGTACAAATAGGATCTGTTATCACATTCAAACGAACCGAGTCCTGTAGCACAAAATATTCACCGACGAAGAAGAAGAAAAAAATAGCTGCAACGTTATTGTATCTTTCTCTAATCTGTCTTCATCTGCCATCTTAACACTATCCCCTACTTTCTGAGTTCCAGCGTAATGCTCTGCGCATGTGGGGTTGGTTCCCTGAGTGCTGGCTGGTCTTATTCATAAAAAAAAAATAATAATTCTTCTGACAAGTAGTATTAAATAAAACATCCATTTGACTACTGCAGATAAAAGTGCAGCGGTTTTCGAAAACAGTTGCTCTGCCCTGCAGTGTAAATTGACTGCCTGTTCGCCGATGTCGAAAGCTATCGTTCGTTCGAATAAATAACATTCAAAACAAAAACAAGTTTTGAAAATTGTTTTTGTTTTAAATGCTATTTATTCGAACGAACGATAGCTTTCGACATCGGCGAACAGGCAGTGAATATATAAAACTAACGTTGACTTTCCCTTGTGCTTTGGAATATTTATCATGTCTTTCTGAATTAAAAACATCTTTCGAATAATTAGCCTATAAGATTTAATTTAAATTTCATATCAATTTAAGAAATTCGTCTTTGCAGTGTTCCATTTCAAAGTTAATAATGGTGACTCACAGACACATCTTGCGAAACCACCTAGAAATTATCCTACAGTTCTTCGGCAACGCTAAATATGTTCCGTTATATAGGGTGTTTTTTATAGAGTGATACAACTTCGAGTTGGCATCACTGCTTTATTTGACCACCCATTTAACAGCTGATAGTTGCTTTTTGTTTAGTTTGCTTTGACATTTCATTATGGATCGACTTGCACCAGAACAACGCGTGCAAATTGTGGAAATTTTTAATGAAAATAGTGGTTCTGTTTGTCAAACTTATCGTGCACTTCGTTCATTCAAAATTTTATTTTCCGACGAAGCCCATTTTTGGTTGGATGGGTACGTAAATAAACAGAATTGTCGCATTTGGGGTGAGGAGAATCCAAAAGCTTTTGTCGAAACACCGTGATATCCACAGAAAATTATTGTTTGGTGCGCTTTATGGGCTGGCGGAGTCATTGGCCCATATGTCTTCAAAAACGATGACGGTCAGAATGTTACTGTTTGTGAAAATTGGTGTTCCAGATTGCGCCTTGTACGCGCCAGCCGTGGCGGCCACATGGTCGAAATCATATTTAAACTTTAAAGTCATAAAATTGTCTATCCAATAAAGACCGTTTCATTGATATAAAAAATATATTACTGTGTTTTATTATGATATAAACTTGTATCACTCTAAAAAAAACACCCTAAATTATTCATATAATTTGGCGACTGTTGCTGAAATATTAGCGGCAACGAGCACTAGATTATCTTGAGTTTGTTAAAATAATAGATTATCAAAAGTCAATTTCATAAACTCTGAATCTCGTACATGCCAATACACCAACATCCCCTATTGTAATTCACCGATACTTGAGAAACTTTAATAATTATTGTGAAGTAGCATGAGGCGCTTGTATTTTATTCTTCATGTGCCACGTCAAAGAGAAGTTCAAATGTGATCTCATTTCACACAACATTTTTAATAAATTTCTTATCACATTTATTACGGCAAAAGTATATCATTTAAGGCTCATAAAACGTACGTACGTGTCGCAATTCCAATGCTGGTACGCGTACGTTGCTTTCAAAATAAAGTCATAGTTTTTGCCAGGCAGTAGAACAAAAAGGTATCCTTAACACATCCAAACGCTGTCTTAGTCTTGTGTAGTTGTTCTTACACGTAAAACCATTCGCTGTTTTATTTTTTTTTTTAATTTCTTTAAGGTTGTTCATGTCATTGAAGAACAACAAACTTTGGCATGTACATATTTAAATTGTATTTGAAAATGTTTATCAGAATGTTGTGTAGGAAGCGGCAATGGAAAGTGGGAGAATGGAATAAATAAATTCCTCTGTTTATAGCTGCCACACATATTTGATGAAAACAGTCATATTAAAAGAAAAATAAAAGATAATAAATAGAAAGAAAAGTTAAATACTCGATTGCCAACACTTGGGTATTTTTGCATGCCACACAGCAACAACAACAACACCAACTCATCTTTTCTTCTCTAGATAATACAAAAAAAAAAAAAAACGCCACAATAAATTCCAGCAGCTTCAAGAACATTTTTGCTTCTACTTTCTATTGTCATCTGAAAATTTTAGTAGAAGAGAAATCTATGACGTCACATTTTAATTACATCTTAAGCATTCTTAACTGCTCTTTAATGTCAAGCATTTTTCAAATCTTTGCAGGATGACAGTCACATAATAGAAATAAAATTTGTTGCAATATGATGACCCCAAGGTCTTGGACTTTGAGTGATCGACTTATTTATCACAAATTTTATTACGATGAAAATGAGCCAGCCCGTGGCTACAAGGTAAACACTTGGCACCCGATATATTAATATATTTTTTTTTATTTGATGTCCTAATCATCTCTCAGGGATTCGATTTTTTTTTCATCGTCGCAGTTTTATGGGTCTCTGGCATCTTGGGTGCAGGACTAGGTACCAGGTACCAAGTCTGGGACGATTCCGCACTTAATTTTTTATTTTCTTCTGTAAAAAAAGCTCGAGCAATTTGAAAAAAAAAATGTATTAACCCAAAGTTCGATACCCGGTACTTCGTTACATTTTTTCACTGAATATTCAATGAAAATTCGTTGCTCCTTTTTTGCAAGAAAATTCGCTTTTAATTTTTCCAACTCCAACAAATAAACTGAATATTTATAACAACTGAAACTATGAGCATATATGCGAGACGAGTGTTTCGATCTAAGGAATTTCAAAATTCACATTATTTTTCAAACCGACCTCGTATGCAGCATTAATCATGTGATCCTGGATTTATTTTATTCTTTTTTCAATAATAACTGGGATTTTTGTACTTTTTCTTATATATTTTGGGTCGTTACTTTTGATTATTATTGAAATTTTTTGGCATAAAATAAAACTGGCAGCATATGCGCCAACTGACTGATTTTCCCTTAACAATAAAAGCATTTTCATATTAAAAACATTTTGGAAAAGCACATAAAAACTCGAGCAAGTCAAATAATATCATATTTCCGAAACTGCCATAATTTTTTATTTCGCTTTTTTTTTGTCTTATTTTTTATTTTTATTTTTTTATTTGTCCATCCAGTTGGTTGTGTAAATTGCAAGTTACGAGTACGTTGCAGTTAGTAGTACGATGTTTAACCTACAACATCAGCCACCTCAGGTCCACTGGCGATGTCCAATCCTAAAAACAGAACTACAATAATGACAACAACGTGAAGAGCAAAAACAACAAACGTGACTGTGTGTGGGGGAGTGTATGTTTGTGTGTGGGTATGTGTATGCATGCGTTTGTGTCCTTGTGTCCAGTCCACTGTGCTATTTCACAAAATAAGTGCCAGGACTATGAGCAGTTTGGGCACAAAAGTGCTGTTACTGTTGAATGTGTGTATGTGTGTGCGTGTGGTTGTGTCGTATGTGTCTATGTGTTGCACTCAACACAAAAACTTCAACCCAATAAGTAAATTCACAACGGCTCTCGACTTAACTAACTTATAATTGTGCTGATGCAAATAAACAGGCAAAAACATTTGCCTGCAAAACTATTGCACACACACACACACACACACATATGCACATGCACATGCACATACACTCCGTACATGTACACATCATCTGACTAGTTAGTAGAAAATGACAATGGCCCAAAATGTCAGAATAAATAAATGTATTAAAATGGCATACATTTGGGATGCTGCTGCACAAATTTACAAGTACTTGCACTTCCATCTGTATCTTGTATCTACGTGTTTGTGTGCCAGCGTGTAGATATTTAATATGTGGGAGGTTTTATACAATCCCAACACGCTTTGCTTGCATACAAAGTACCTGTTTTATTACATCCATTTATTATTATTTTTTGTTTTTTTTTTAATTAAGAAATGTGTTGTTGTCAGAGTAAACAAACAACTGACTTAATTAGCGCTCCAAGAAAATGTTAATTTAAATTTTGATTTAAGTTTGAAATGAACGTTTTGGTTGAAGATTTTTATAGATTTTATGTCAGAGAGCGCAACGGATAGAAGCAAAGCGAACCAGTACTCAGGCGGCCTTGTTAGCGCAGGTGCTTTTTAACAATCTTATAGAATTTGCAGACTTTTTAAATATATTTTACATAAATTTTTGTGGGTACCATTTTATATTTGATGCCGAACAGTTTAAATTTATTAAAATAAGAGCAATTGTGATTTCAAAATATATTTAAATTATATAGGGTGTTTTTTACAGCGTGATACAACTTTGAGTTGGTATCACTGCTTTATTTGACCACCCATTTAACAGCTGATAGTTGCTTTTTGTTTAGTTTGCTTTGACATTTCATTATGGATCGACTTACACCAGCACAACGCGTGCAAATTGTAGAAATTTTTAATCAAAATAATGGTTCTGTTCGTCAAACTTATCGTGCCCATTTTTGGTTAGATGAGTACGTAAATAAACAGAATTGTCGCATTTGGAGTGAGGAGAATACAAGAGCTTTTGTCAAAACACCTGGCTGGCGGAGTCATTGGCCCATATGTCTTCAAAAACGATGATGGTTAAAATATTCTTGTTTGTGAAAATTGGTGTTCCAGATTGCGCCTTGTACGTGCCAGCTGTGGCGGCCACATGGCCGAAGTCCTATTTGAACATTAATGTCATAAAATTGTCTATCTCATAAAGACCGTTTCATTGATATCAAAAATATTATACTATGTTTTATTATGATTTAAACTTGTATCACTCTATAAAAAACACCCGATAAGATATTTTTAAATTTCTATTACTTCGCGAATGTGCTCATACACTGCTGCTAACGAATAATAGATCCGGAACTCTCAGGACGATATTGAAAATGAATGACCAACAGAAAACAAAATATATTCAGGCCGGTCGATCAATATATGAATTGGTTTCGCATAAATTTCTCAACGAAGACTTTTTGGTATCTGAAAAAGTTTATAGACTAGATTTCAAAACTCCTGCAACTACGCCTAAATTTCACTCATATTTTTAAGCCCTTTTACATATCGCACCTAATCAACAAGAGGGTATTCAAAATTTTATAATTTTCAGTAGAGGCCAAAACTGTGACAGAGAATTTGAGGAACCAAATACATCACCCAAAGCCAAATCCATTTCAAAATACACAATTTCAAATTGTTTTTGTTTTTAATTTTCGTAGTTGTTGCATAAAAAGTCGCTTTTTTAGTTAATACCATTTTCTGAAACTTTTCGTTATTTTTTTTTAAATTATTTTGAGTTACGACGCTTTAGTTGAAATTTTAATCAAATTCTCAATTATGTTCAAATCATGTTTATTTATTTTTATTTGCTCATCATCTCATCATATTTATTTATTTAAAAAAAAACCAAAATTGAAACCAGCTTTTCGATAATTTATTTTGAGTTGTGACGCTTAAGTTGAAATTTTAATTAAATTGCCAATTATTTTCAACAACAGGGTAATAACTATATTGGATATAATTACTAAAATCATGTTTATTTATTTTGATTTCCTCATCAACTTTGGCTTAGAAAGGACATCATTTGAGTCTGCCAGCAAATGATGTCCTTTTGAAAAACCAAATAAAAATCAAACACACAAATACGAGTGTAACATTTTCATACAAAATATTTGACCACTTCCACACTATCGACCGCAAAGTAAATTGTATTAAATCAGGCTATTAATACGAGTGAGTATTCTGGTGAAAGTGGAAATTTATAAATTTATATAAATAGAATTATAAGTGCAAACTTGGTAGCAGATCAGCAGCAACATGGTTAAATGGCAGGCTAAATGTTTTGCGCAACAACAAAAGTGTCATGAAGAAGGAATAATAACAATTGTTGTGTACTTTTATGTGACAGCAGCAGTCATAACAATATTGCCGTTATTCATGCTAATGATTATGATGAGAGAAGAGAGAAAATAAAAGATGGTGATGGCGTTGATAGCAAAACAATTGCACTCATTCAACTGGTAACATGTAGTGGTAGTATCTTTTTCTTTTTCCTTTTCTTTTTTTAGTAAACAGTTGTTGGTACTGCGGTGTGGTTTCACTTTAGGGTTTCTGTGGTTTAACTAAAAAACATATTCTCCCAGTAAACATGCGGGTTTCATTTCTAGAGGAGGATAGTTTGCCAATAAACACCAAATCGTTATATGCAAATTTAAAAACATTAAAACTGATTTTATCCAAATAAAAAACTAAAATAATATATTGTATTAAATATTTAAAAACGCTAATTTAATGCAATTAAATTTTTAAATACCGCTCAGAGCGCTCAATTTAGTAAAATAGTAGACTCTGTTAATTCATACACTGCTAATTCAATCGGTTAACAATGAAATCAGTTAATATCTGTTAATCAAAGTCCAATATATACTTCTTTGTATATATATTGTGGTCCAACAATTAAGCACGATGTTAATTGTGAGTAACACCTAAACGTCAAGGTCTTTGCCCAACTGAGCCATTAAGCCAAAACATTTAATAATTATTGCAACTCCAATATTTTCTCAGCTTTAATTCTAATAAAACGTATAGTCGAATACAAAAATTTGCTCAGTTTTTATATTCGCATTCGTATTCGCCACTTAAGAGAATATCTCCCCAATATTTTAAACGAGTAAGCAAAAAATAATTATCGCTTGAACTCATATTTATTATATGGGAAAAGAAAATTTCTATGAAAAATAAAATAGTGGATTTATTTCAAGGCAAAGAGCAAATTGTGTTAATTAATTGCAACATTAATTTGCTGCAAAAGGTTAACATGCCTAAAATGTAAATGCCGTGTAAACACATGACGCTTGATTAGAATTGAGTGGCAGTCCTTCATTTAATTTTTTTCTTTTTTTTTTTTTTGCTAAAATCTAGAATCAAACTTTGAATTGATTTCAATAAATTTTTGTATAAAACGAGCAATTGAATCAGTGTGATCAAGCCGGACTACAATTTGTCTAGAATTTTTGGTATAAATTTTCGTTTTGTGATTTAATACTTTAAGGAATTTTTAATTTAAGAAATTCTTAATTTAATTTCTTTTTAAACAAATTTTTATTAAATTTAAAGGAAAAAAATTATTATAAATTGTCAAGTTTTTCTTTTTCTGTTTTAAGCACTGACAATTTGGAATCAAAAATCGGTCACAATGACTCCAAGAGCTCCATATTTCTATTATATGCAAGTAAAATTTGTTTCAAACCGAAATTCGCATCCATTTTTAAAATCTACAAACACGAATATTCACGAAACATATAAAAACAATGTTTTTTCCAGCTGTCAAATGATAATTGAGTCAGCTAAATTGAGTACGTGTGAACACTAGATTTAATTGCTCAATTAAAGTTAAATTGACTCAATTAAAACTAAGTTCACTCAGTTAAGATTAAATTGACTAAATTAAAAATGCATGTCTGAATACAGTTTAAAACTACTTTTGATTGTTTTGTAAAATGCAACCTTGATTTTCTTTGTGTTATTTCTGTGTCAAATTGAGTGCTGCCAAGTTATCTATTGAAGGGAAAGAACCAGCACTTCTGCATGTTTTCTTTCAGAATTTGTGTAATTTTATATGAAATATTCAGCCTGCATAAAAAATTTCTATAATTTAATTATATTAATTTGCGAAAATTGTTGCTCATTTCGCAGACGTTAATAGTACCCCTATTGTTATTCATTAAATTTTGCATTTAATTTTTTTTCTCTTTTTATTCGGGTTCGCATTCGTATTCGCAAGTATTGTTTTAGATACTCGTACTTGTATTCGCGACTATCGAAAATTGACATACGCCTCATAACTAGTAAGAATATGTAATTCTCATATTCTATTCGTTAAAAACATTAATTGAATAGTTGATATTCCACTTAAAGAAAAGATGAAACTGGATAGAGAACGCTGATGAGATGACGTGGAGACCTCGATATCAACGCTAACCCATTCCTCAAGTATGATATTATGAAAAATATTCCACTCTTACGAATAAATTCGAATTTAATGAAAATCAAAAATTATATGAAACTTCACGAGCACAAATAACGAATATTGGGTTCATAAATAGAAGATTCAGCAATTTTCAAAATAAACTTTTTATTGGAAAATGTGTGGCAGCCATGAAACACAAAATAACTGAAGTTGTCAAATAAATATTTGAAAGAAGTTAGACAGAAATTTATCGGAAAAGTGTCAGTTGGGAAGTTTCCTTGGCAAATACAAATACAAGGAACTTTTTGTTTCTAAATAAAAGCAGACAAACAGCAACAACTTCAACATGAACACAACATGTGAAGACTCGTAATGGAAACCCATTTTCTCTATTGTTATTTCATTGTATTCTGTTTTTTTTTTAATGTGAAATTTTTTATTTTATTTTTTAATTTGCAATTCACCTCGTCTACTTTGTAGCAGACTCATTGTAGTTGTTGTAATAAAAAAGGTTGCAAAAATATTAACAGCATCAACAGCAACACATTGAAAGCAACAGTCAAGAGTATAAATGGAAATAACGATACAATTGTTGTTGACTACTGTTGCCGTTATTGCATCCACTCTCGCCGTATGGTTAAGTTTGTTGAAAGGATGTTAAACTGTTGTTGTTGTAAGCACCTCGCCTCTGGTGGCAAGTATTTGTTTTAGTAATTTGATTTCTTTTTTTTTTACAAGAAATAACTGTTTTGAAAATTTATTTAAATTGGTCTTTTAGACTTTTGCTGGTTTATTTGGTTTGATTTTTTCAAATGATATAAAACTAACGACTTCGTTGCTGTTTCCAGCTGAAAGAAAGTCAATGACATTAAATGTAAGCAACTGTGTGAACTTTGACCTTTTTAATAAAAAAAAAATCAGGTACGAAACGTAAGAATAGATAAATGAATGGTGACTTTAATTAAGTCTTAAGGCTTAAATGCTTTATTGTTTATAACGTGTTTTTAATTCAGAAAGACGTGGATAAATATTCCAACTTGCAACTTAATCCAGGTTCACACGATATCGGGTGTTTTTTATAGAGTGATATAAGTTTAAATCATAATAAAACATAGTAATATATTTTTGATATCAATGAAACGGTCTTAATTGGATAGAAAATTTTATGACATTAATGTTTAAATATGATTTCGGCCATGTGGCCGCCACCGCTGGCGCGTACAAGGCGCAATCTGGAACACTAATTTTTACAAACAGTAACATTCTGACCGTCATCGTTTTTAAAGACATATGGGCCAATGACCCCGCCAGCCCATAAAGCGCACCAAACAGTAATTTTCTGTGGATGTAATTGTGTTTCGACAAAAGCTCGTGGATTCTCCTCACTCCAAATGCGACAATTCTGTTTATTTACGTACCAATTCAACCAAAAATGGGCTTCATCGGAATATACGAAAAAACGTACCAATTCAACCAAAAATGGGCTTCATCGGAATATACAATTTTGAATGGACGAAGTGCACTATAAGTTTGATGAACAGAACGATTATTTTGATAAAAATTGGTCTGGTGTAAGTCGATCCGCAATGAAATGTCAAACAAAAAGCAACTATCAGCTGTGAAATGGGTGGTCAAATAAAGCAGTAATGCCAACTCAAAGTTGTATCACTCTATAAAAAACACCCTACATTTTAAGTTTGTAAAGAGTGATATTTAGCATGGAACTGCTTGTACCCGGGAAGTTAGTTTTATTGTGCCATTTGTAATTATTATTATTTGTCGTTTCCTTAATCCTTCTTTTTGAAGAAAATTTTTAATATATTTCGAATTTATTATAACAAAATGTTTGTTAAATAATATTAATATAAAACGAAATAAAACATTTTTCACTTAAAGCCATTTACCACAAACTAAATAAAATGATCTTTCGAAAATGTAAAAATTTAGAAGTAAAAGAAAACGAAAATTTGTCGAAGCAGATTTCTCTGCAGCTTCAAAAGAGAATTTTAAAAAAATTTTAAGCAGCAAAAACTTCCTGGTGTGTACGTAAAATTACACAGCAGAGCAGAATAGATAATTTTGTAATTTTTAGAATTTCGATTACACGAAAGTTATCGATAAAAAACACAGGTTTCTTTGCCTATTTTAACAAGACAAGTCTTAACTTCATAGCCTTTTCCCTGATATCAAAGTTTTAGAAAGCTTTTCATAGACGATTTAAATGACATTTAAATTATTTGTAACAAATAAAAAGAAAATAAAATTATTTACTTTCAAATAAGAAAAAAAAATTTTTTTGTTTAAATTTTTAAACTTCGTTCCCAATTTATTTTAATAACTTGGCTGAAACCTCACTTCCTTCTTAATTTTTTTATTTAAAAGCCGGATAAGTAGCGAATAAATTGCGACCTTAATGGTTACAATCGGAAGAAAACTATTGCATCACAATTAGGGTATTCACACTGTGTGCTATTTTGTCATATTGTCATAAAGTCGTAAAATTTTAGACCAGTTTAAGTAAGTTGCTTAAAAAAGTCATAAAATAATAGCACTCTTTCAGGTGTGTTTTTGTGTTGTCATAAAATGCTCTAGAGATCTGAGTCGCACGGCTGAAATTCTTTAGACGAGACGGCGATAGTAAATGTTTGCCGCCGTTACTTATACATGATTCACGACTGAAAAACGGTTATATATATTTTAATATATAAAATATATTAAAAGAGCACTAAATCGTAAACACTAAATATATAAGAGTGAAAAATTTGTCTCGTTTAACCTGCGTAGCTGGTAGCCACTGAACGTTTTTTCGTATGCCGCCGCAAAAAAAAATTTTTTATTCAGTTCATATCAAGGCAGCAGCTGTTAGAGTTTATAGATACAAATTTATTTAGCAGGCCAAGTTATGACGGGTTGTTCACACTAGTCATATTTTGTTGCTATTATTTTATGACTTGTGACTTTATGACCACATTGTGAATCCCCCAAATATCGTTTCTTGATACGTGTGCGGCATAACAGTGCAAAGTGCTGTCGTATTTTTATCAGAAAGTCATGATTGTATTTAAGTATGACTGAAAAACTGAACGTGTATTGAAACATATTTCGAATTTATATAAAAGTTGACACAAACTATTAACGTTTTCTTTTCTGAAGAACATGTAACATTTTTTTACTTCTTTTCTAAAAAGTGGCAATTTGGAGGGGTTTTAAAATATTTAATATTTTTCGTAATTAATGCTGGATTAAATTCTAAAAATTCATTATTTTTAAGGCATGTCTAAAAATTTCCCATTTTCAATTAAGAAGTGTAAATAATGTTGCACTCTTTTCTAGAAAAGAAATCAGTTTGAATATTCTCTGATTTCTTAGACATGAGACAGTATTACGTGTCATATGATTTATATTAAACACTGAAATTCTTCATACGCACGTTATTTTCCAAGCAGAAATCCGGAAGAAAAATTATACCCCCCTGCAGCTCTCTAGAGGACACAAAAAGTTTGTCTACTTATTTATTTTTTTATGAAAATTTCTACTTTATGAAATTTCTACTATTCTTTTGGGTCTTTATGTTAATAAGAATGGTTTCTATTTAGTGGCCAGATACTGTAAATTTCATTTGTTTGCTTTATGTATTGCAGCCTTAACGATTGTTTGTCGCATCTGTAGAGCGCAGAAGAGCCGTTGAAGCAGTCTTGAATGTTCTTTATGTATTTTGAAGTTTTTTTTTTAATTTTACTTTTCAGTAAAAGGACTGCAGTTTAACTGCAGTCCTTCTTAAATACAACAACAACTATTAACAGACATCTTGGCACCACTTGAACTTTGCCTGAGCTGAAACCAAAAGGATTTCTCACAAAGTGGGAACAATGAACACAAAACTTCAGAGGTAAAATAATATAATTATGAATAAGTTTTTGAAACAAACAAACGCTGATTTTGCAGAGATGTTTTTTGTAAATTTATTATTATTTAATATAATCTGAGCAATTTAATAAGGTTGCATTTAATTATCTTCTTTTCTTTTATTTTTATTGTTTATTTCTTTTACTTTTATTTGCTTAATTTTTAATCTCTTTTTTTTATTAGAATCTACAATTCGTATTTGCCTTTAGAAAACTTAAACAGAATAATAAAAAAAAAGAACTATTGGAACGTGTTTTTAAATAATATTGGCTCAAATGAACGCAATAAACTCGAAAGTACTAATACGGCTACATTGTATTTCAACTAACTAAAACACACATTGTTGTTGTTAGTTTTATTGAAAATTTACTATTGCATGCAGTTCCATTTGAAAACTCCATAATAATAAACATTTTATAGGAGTGTACGAGGACGAGTGGCAGTTTCATGTACCGGCAGAGACAGATACCAGAACACAAGCAAACGTTAACAACTACTAAAGCAACTAGTAAATAAATACGGGGTGTGTTCAAGAATTGAAGGATAACAAACACTTTGGCATTTTGTGGCATCGCATTTGTGTTGTCGTTTAGAAGTTTACAGGTTACGAATATAATAAACGATGTTAATAGTACACACTGTTGTGCATGCCTGCGATGAACCAAAATTTATCATAGTCTGTTCCCGGTTTAATACTGGGTACACTTTTTATATGCGTTAGCAAAAAACATCAGAAAGTGAAGCGGCTTTCGAATACTGGCCACCCAGTTCTACTCTGCTGTGTGGGTTGGAAATTAAATTGGTGGTGATTTCTCTATTAATTGTCATTTAGAAATTTACACACACCTAAATTACTAAAACTGCCACCAGTGTTTGCATGCGATGGCACAATATGTCACAATATATTTTATATTGAACAACAAATTTTAAAAAAATTTAAGACAACCATTTTTTGAAGACAAAATAAAATCGGCCTTTTCCAATATAAAATATATGGGGTGTTTTTTATAGAGTGATACAACTTTGAGTTGGCATCACTGCTTTACTTGACCACCCATTTAACAGCTGAAAGTTGTTTTTTGTTAAGTTTGCATTGACATTTCATTACGGATCGACTTACACCAGAGCAACGCGTGCAAATTGTGGAAATTTTTAATAAAAAAAATGGTTCTGTTCGTCAAACTTATCGTGCACTTCGTCCATTCAAAAATTTATTTTCCGATTAAGCCCATTTTTGGTTGAATGGGTACGTAAATAAACAGAATTGTTGCATTTGGAGTGAGGAGAATCCAAGAGGTTTTGTCGAAACACCATTACACCTACAGAAAATTACTGCTTGGTGCGCTTTATGGGCGGGCGGAGTCATTGGCCCATATGTCTTCAAAAACGATGATGCTCAGAATGTTACTGTGTGTGAAAATGGGTGTTCCAGATTGCGCCTTGTACGCGCCAGCCGTGGCGGCCATTTAAACATTAATGTCATAAAATTTCCTATCCAATAAAGATCGTTTCATTGATATCAAAAATATATTACTATGTCTTATTATCATTTAAAATTGTATCGCTCTATAAAAAACACCCTTTATTAGCAAACCAGCACTTTGCTAATGTGGAATTAAAAAGTCGTGTGGTGTGGCAGCTGTAGCAAGAGCTTTAACCAGCAATAATTTATTTCAATTACATTCGGTTGTTGAACGCACTACTTTATGTGCACTTAAACAGGGTGTTTCTTATATGGGCATTTGTTTTTATATCTCGGTGGCATTCTATACAAGAGAACAATAGTAAGAGGCTAATAGCAGCTTATGAGAGCATAGAAATTTAAATAATTTTATAATCACAGTAAAACTCGCTTAAAACGAACTCGATAATATGAATTCTTGGTGGTGCGGAAATAATTCTAAAGTTGCTATTTTCATACAAAAATTCTTCTTTATAGTGGACACATTTACTTCAAATCCTTAAAATAGGTTGATCACATTTTGTTTCTCTTTTACCGAACTCATAAAAATGTTTGTTAATTACACTTAAAATAGTTCCTTTTTTATGTTGCTTCTTCCAGATTTTTATTTCCTTTTTGTTTTTGTTACTATTATCACCTTTTGTGTTAATATGAATCGTTTTCATTTAATTATTTTGTATACAAACATATTTATACAAACTAAATTCACTGACTAGCAAAGTTGTTTGCATTATATATCTCACTACGCTTAAGCATTAAACACAATAACGACAGCAGGCTACACGAACACCGACTACAGACACCGTCGGCTGCAATCAGCGCTTCTTAGTCAGCTACTTAATTATTTTTACAACGACACCAACAAATAAATAACCATGAGTTGTTGTTTGTAGTAGAATTCTCTTCATACGCCAGTGTAGCCGCTTTCATATTTTTAATATTCTTATATAGTGTTATTCCAATAAAATATATTTAAAGTCCACAGTATATGACAAAAAATCATTTCATTTGTTTAGAAATACAATTTGTCATTCCTTTTTTATAATAAAATAATATAATTTCATATTTATAATAATTGAATTCATTTATATTACACTGACAACGTTGTATCTACTCATTGTCGCTCACTAAAATAGAAATTAGTTTAATTTGACAACAACCACAAAAATAGCATGGACAACAACCCGTAGCCATGTTGTCTGTAGTAGTAAAAAATAATCATTCTCATATACGGACATGTATTCTACTTTTGACAAGTTGTAGTCTGTAGCCTGCTGTCGTTATTGTGTTTAATGCATTCTTATGAACTTTTCTTCCAACGATCTACACCTGATTCTTTTTTATGCCGGATCAAAACCGATAGAGTTGTGGACGTTGATTCCACGTATAAAATATCAGGTAAAATAAGATAAATAATTCAAATTCATGTTGCACAAACAAAAAGAAAACAATAGAAGGAATTGCTCATTTAGAAACGCAATCAAAAAGATCATGAAACTTAAAAATAAACCTCTTTTCTACATAAATAAATAAAAATATATAAATTTTTTAATTAGTAGCACATTCTAACTTGCAACTAAATTTCTTTTAAATAAACTAGGGAAATTCCCTGTTTTGATTGCGATTTCTAGTGCTGCCAAATGTGTGTCTCGCCTGAAGATTTTCAACCGTTCGACTCAGATCTCTAGAGCATTTTATGACAACACAAAAACACACCTGAAAGAGTGCTATTATTTGATGACTGTTTTATATGCAGCACAACAACAACTGTTTTAAACTGGTCTAAAATATTACGACTTTATGACAATATGGCAAAATAGCACACAGTGTGAATACCCCAAATATTTTTATTAATTAATTTCTTTTTTAACTTCACTTCAGGAGAATTAAAAATTTAAAAAAAATGGGTTTTAGCCGTGTTGCATAAATTGATCTCAACGTTTTGAGTGTTTCGTGACCAATTTCCAGAGGGTGGCTTTATGTCTGCATGTATGTGTTTGTAAGTTTAAGATGGTGCATATTTTTATCTAATTTTTATTAAATTTATTTTAAAAAAGTTGTTATCTCAAACGTATTATATTCTTAGTGTAGCAAAAATATACAAAAAAAGCAAATTATTTCGATTTTTTCAATCACGTAAAACTGTTAATGCCATTTTCATTTAAATTAGAATTTATTAAATTAATTGAAATAGTTGAAAATTGATAAGAAGACACTAGACGTTAGTCACGTCTTTGACATTATCGCACCATAATTGTAGAACAACATCTTCTGAAAGCATTAAAAGATAACGCACATTTCACCATAATGAGATTAAATAGTTTTTGATGGAGATAAAAATAAAAAGTTTTCAAAGACGACTAGAAATTCAGCTTGAATTTTTGTTTCCTCCGACTGAAGATATCAAGAGGAATTAGTTTATAATTCAAATTTAACAATTTTATCTCTGTTTTTAATATCATCATAAACGCTGGATATTTCAAATAGTTTTTTAACTCAACTATTTCACTAATTGTCAAGTGCTCTGCGATAAAATATGCCCTGTTTATCATTTTATCTTGCATATTTAAAATATTTTTTTTCCTAAATCTTTTGAAACTTATAATAAAAGTAAATTATAAGATTTAGGTTGATAAGGAATTTGCCATCAGTTTTAATACAAAATTAAAAAACACGTAAATAGAGGATAATTTGAGAATAACAGATCAAGGAAAAAACATAAATTTTTGAAATCTAGAAATTCCTATTTTAAAAATTATAAAAAGAAAATGTATTCTCCTGAAACTTGCCTCTTCCAAATCTAAAAATTGTTTGTTTTTTGTCACGGGGTTTATCAAAACCTGTTACAATTTATTTATTTTTTTGTTTGTTTTTTAATATGCACGCATTAGAATGCTTTTTAATGCCAAAATTATTTTTGAAACGCCTAATCGCTTTTGTTTGCTTTTATCTTCAAGGTCACTTCAAAAGGTAAATATAAATTTAAATACTTATATGCACATATCGATACATATAAAAGCCATAAAAATTACTTGAGGTAATATTTATTGGTACGCTACATCGGGATATGAGTTAATACACTCTAATCGGACAACGAAAACAAATAGGGCTTCTAAAAGTTGTTCACATTATGCTTCCTTGTTATGAATCAGCACGCTCTACTGATATCCCGAAGTTTTTAGCATTCGATATTCACGAATACGAATATCTGTAATAATTGGGGTATTCACACTTTGAGCTGTTTAGTCATATTGTCATAAAGTCATAATATTTTAGACCAGTTTAAAAAAGTTGTTGTTGTGCTGCATATTAAAAAAAAGTCATAAAATAATAGCACTCTTTCAGGTGTGTTTTTGTTGTGTCATAAAATGCTCTAGAGATCTGAGTCGACTGGCTGAAAATCTTTAGGCGAAACGGCGATAGTACATGTTTGCCGCCGTTACTTATATATGATTCACGGCTAAAAAATTATTCATACTTATATCTCTGTACATTAAATCACATTTTTATAACATAAAATATATTAAAAGAGCACTAAATCGTAAAAACTAAATATATAAAAGTGAAAAACTTTTCTCGTTTAACTTACGTAGCTGGCAGCCACTGAACGTGTTTGCGTATGCCGCCGCAAAATAAATGTATTCAGCTCATAACAAGGCAGCAGCTGTTAGAGTTTATATATACAAATTTATTTAGCAGACCAAGTTATGACGGATTGTTCAGACTAGTCGTATATTTCGTGCTATTATTTTATGACTTATGAATTTATGACTAAAGTGTGAATTCCCCAAATATTTTTATTAATAACAATTTTAATTAGTTTCTTTGATATGATAAAATCACAAAGAAATGAAGGATAGACTAGGGAAGACTAGTGTAGGGTACTCCTCAAGCCGACCTATTAATAAGTTATTGCTAAAAGCAATAAATACAAAATTATCTTTACCTTTTGCAAACAATTTCATTATCAATGACAAGAAAAAAATGTTTGAAGCCAACAGAGCCACAGCAACAAACACACAAATTAAAAATGCAATCAAATTATTTAAATTAAAAAAATAAACAAAGACTATTTAAAACCTAATCAGCTGAATGAATGAATTTTTAAAAGAACATATAACTACAATCATATACATGTACATATGTACATATATAAGTGCATAAATACATACATACATACACATCTTTTTGTTTGAAATAAAACAAAACCGATCTAAAATTGAAAAATTTTAAAAAACATTATCGACACAAACATGCATCATCTAATTAATTGTTATCACTTTGATGGCATTTATAATTATCTGTAAAAATGTGAAAAATTAATATTTAGAAAAAATAATTTTTTTTTCATTTACCCTCATCAGGCAGTTGTTATTATTTTGCAATTTAATTTCTTGAGAATTTTCAGAGTGCGTCACAAAGTGCGTGAATTGTTTTATAACAAAAAAAAAATATTGTAGATTTTCATATTTTAATTTAATAATAAACAACGAGTTTGCGTTCATCAATAACTGAAATACTACATACGACATATTTATTGATCGTTATCACAACAACGATTGGCCCCCAGTTGAGCCAACTGGCAATAGAAGCTTTTGAAATGAAGTCAAAAGTTCAATATTTTAGTTGCATTAATTCATCGCTCAGGTATTTCTCTCGTGTATTTAATAAAAAAAAAGTTCGAGCATTTGAGAGGACACATAACCGAGACCGATCCACTATTAAATCTAAACAAGAAAAAGCACAGATTCATTATGAGAAAAATATTGCGGAAAGTTAATTATCTATATTCAATTCACAAAGTCATTCGAATCGTTTAAAGTTGAAAAAAATAAAATACGATATTTATTTATGACTTGTGTTATCGTTTTAGGGTATTCAAGCAGTTAGCCACTATTCAATTAATCGATTAATGTTGTGCGGTTAATTGCTGCAATCACTTTCAAATAGTCTGTTTTCGAAAGAACAATTCGAATCATTTGTGTCGATTAATTTGTTTTTCCAAAGCATTTTTTTCTTTAATGCAAAAAAAAAAACAGGTCGGTACATGCACATCATCCTCTTGAAGAGTTAAAGAAATCAAACAGATTAGAAAAAACAATTTAGAAAAAGCAGATAAAAGAACAGAGAAATTTAATATAATTCGTAACGATTCACTTGCAATCTCTCAAACATTAATAACAAGTGAAAGAATCGTTTCTAAAGAAAAGGAAAAATCATTTGAAACATAAAAATTTAAATCGAATACTCTTTTCGAAGGATAATTTTAAAAGATTATTTTAAACTTTAATGCTAATTTTTATGTAAAAAGTGGTCCTCCTCTTTTATTACATGTAGTTACCTTTTATAAATTGTTGTTGATTTTTTAATAAAAATCTTGACTTTAAAAAATCTAATTTTTTATCATATTCAAAAACTACTAAATTAGACGAAATTAAATTATTTGATGCCAATAATATTAAATTAATCGATTAATCTTCTATTGAATTTGTATGTGAATTAGTTATTCGTGCTATTAATCGATTAATTAATACAAAATTTCGATTAAACGTATATGCTGCAGTAATTTCTGTCAGCAATTGAAAATGTCTACTCAATATAGTCACTTCAACCAGGTATGGGAATTCTAGTTAAATTATTAAGTTTAATTATTTAAATATTTTATTTATTAAATTTTTCGCGTTGAGTAATTTCAATTGTAATATTTTGAATTTTCAACTCAAACTAATTAAATGTGTGTTTGTCATTAAGAAATCCAATAGCAGAAAATAAAATCTCTGCTATTGGATTTCACATATTCTCACGAATTCAAATAAACAAATAGAATACTCCCAGATCTGGAGAGCAAGTTTCCAAAATCTATAGTTTCAAAATCTAAGAATTTTCATGCGAAATCTAAGACTTTCAACACGAAATCATGCCAGCACTCTTGTAAATAAATTATTAACGGAAATCTTTTACAAATTAAAAAGCATAATAAAAATAATTAATTGGGGGATTCACACTGCAGTCATAAAGTCATAAGTCATTAAATAATAGCACGAAATATATGACTAGTGTGAACAAGCCGTCATAACTTGGCCTGCTAAATAAATTTGTTTATATAAACTCTAACAGCTTCGGCCTTGTTATGAGCTCAATAAATTTTTTTTGCGGCGGCATACGAAAAAAATGTTCAGTGGCTGCCAGCTACGTAAGTTAAACGAGAAAAGTTTTTTCCTTCTATATATTTAGCGGTCTTTTAATATTTTTTATGTTATAAAAATGTGATTTAATGTATAGACGCGCGAGTATAGCAACGGCGGCAAACATTTACTATCGACGTCTCGCCTAAATATTTTCAGCCGTTCGACTCAGATCTCTAGATTTTATGACAACACAAAAACATACCTGAAAGAGTGCTATTGTTTTATGACTGTTTTATATGCAGCACAACAACTTTTTTAAATTGTTCTAAAATTTTATGATTTTAAGACTATATGACTAAATAGAACGAAGTGTGAATACCCCAAATATTTCATTTTGAAACGGTGGACAAAGTAAAAATGTTATATTTTTACAAAATCCATACAATCAATTCAATGAACAGTCGGTCATAAAATTATTTTAGACCTTGTCATTTCATGAAGAAAGTTCGCGAAAAAAATATCACCGTTTTCTATTCAAAAGACAATATTATTTCTGCATTTGAATGTATTTCTGAGAGAGGAGAAATCTTCACGATTTCTCTTATTCAGTTTCTGGTATCTAATTATGCAATCAATGGCTTCATTGAGTTGCAACTTTTGTGTGGCCAAATGGCAATTCAACTTTAATTGCAAATTACACTTAATAAACTGTAAATCAGTTGATCTGTACACTCGTCCGTCCATTCTGTCTATTCAGTCGTCTCTTATTAAGCATCAAACATTTGCACAGTTTTAGTTTAGCTGCTACATGAACAAAAAAAATTTTTTTCTTCGTTAGAAATCGCATTGATTTCGAGGTTGTTTGCTGAAAATCTGTTCCACTGTATTGTTTGACTTGCTGTGGTGCACAATTGATCAAGTGTGGCACAACTGATCATTTTATCTTGTTTTTCTCATTGTTGTTGTTGTTGTTGTCAGATACGACAACATTGTAATTATGTTGCGAAATTTCAAACAAAAACCAGCTGAGACACACCTCCTTAGCCAAGGTTTTTTCGAGAGTACAATGACCGACCGCATTTTGTTGATCGCATCGATCAAAAAGAATACAAGCAGCGTGCAGCAGCACATAATTTTACTAAATAACGATCGTAGTGTAAAGAAAAAGATCGTCACCGAGTTTTTAGAGATGAGAATGAAATGAAATTAGTACAGATATAGAAAATGCACATTTGGGCATCAGTTAATTTTATTGTGTGCAACTTAGAAAAATAGTTTTATTTTCAAGAATTTCTCTTATTAGCAATTTTCTCTTTCTTTCAGAAAAAACGTTTTTTTTATTAAAAGTGGATTATTCTTTTGACTATTTAACAATAACAGTCTTTTGTGATGCAGGATTTTAGTAGATTTAGACTAAATCAGTGACACTTGAATATTTGGCTGATTTCAAATTCTGAATTATGCCCCAAACATTCTTAATTAAAAGTGCACAAAAAATATTTGATTGGATAAAAAAAGTTTCAGTTATCTTTTGATGACGATTTGGCACTTCTGGTTAATCAAATCGTATGTGCGTGTGTTTATTAAAAATATTTGCTTCTTTTTACAAACTTTTTGTTTGCATATTTGATAAACGAGGCATTCCAATCAAATACTGGCCTGATTGAGTTAATGTTGTTGTTGAAAAATTCACTTGTTAATTTCTTTATCTTTTATTTTTCAATGCATAAAATGATTTGGTCAAGTCGTACGCCCACTGGTGTGGTATTTTTTATTTATTTATGAATAATAGAAAAGCCTTTGAAGGTCAACACGATAACACTCGTGGTATAATGAATTAAATAAATAAAAATTAATGCTTTAAATAAATCATAAATTATCACGACAAAATTCGGTTAAAATTAAATCCCAGCAGGTTATTAAATTTTGTTCATTTTATATGGAGTAACTAATTGTATTCCCCGGAGTATTAAAGTTTTGTAATAAATTGAAAATGAAAACCTTTTTCAAATTATAGCCTCCTGTGAAATATTGAAAATAATGTAGCACGTTTGTTTAATGCTTTACGAGTCCGGCGGTGTAAGTTTAAATTGGTATTTCAGAACTTGGAAAATATTTAAGAGTTTTATCGAATTGTGGTAGTTTATCTAATTTTTAAAGAACTTCAAACAAAAACGACTGATCCTCTTTTTTCGTTTTAAGCGTATAAATTTACGGTATTATTCACAAATCATTATTAAATTTAAAGTTGCTTCAAAGTATGGATTTTGTATGGCTAAAATACCTTTAAAGTATTCATTAACTTTAACAAACGTTTGTGAATTAGCACGTTAATATCTACGCCGGTTAATGTACTCGCGTATCGGTTTTTATAGTTGCATAAGATTTATCGACATGGACATCGATAACTATGATTTAACAGCTGAGAAAGTCAAACTATTCTGAGATTTATGTCCAGTAAACTTAGCCAATTCATCATGAGTCGTTTAACAACAGAACAACGTTTCCAAATTGTGGAAATACTTTTTGGAAAAAATAACTCTGTTCTCATAATTATTAAAAAAAACATGTACAGACTTACTGAGTGTTTGTTTGCAAGATTTTTGATCAGCAAACAACTTTTTTTCTAGACGTGGTCGGGTTCACTGACCCCTAGTTCGTGGTTTTAACTCCTCTGGATTAAACTCTTCAATTTTAATTATGTGCTGTTTCTTTTTTCCCAAAATTTTACCAAAAAATTCAAACTGATCAATTGAGGGGTTTTAGCTGGTTCTTATGCCCATTTCACTGGGGCTAATGCAGATCATCAGGAAACCTTTACCCAACATTTCTTAGACTAACTAAAGATATTTATTTCAAACTTCCACTTTAATAAATGAGAAGTTTAAAAAAATAAACATCAAAGTCACAACAAGAACTCATTGATCACTTTTCCTTTTTTTGTTTTCTTACGTTTCTACAACTGGATTAATTTTTACGGGGCTGTAATAAGTCAATAGCTTGGTTTATTGTAGCCATCAACCACATTTATTGGAATAATTAGGCAAAACAATTTGCCAGATTCTAATCAAAAATATACTTCATTCCAACAATATTTCTAACTTGTATTATAACTTCAAGTTCTCCTGCTGCTACAATAAACGCTCGATAGTCTAAAAGAATATTCGTCAAAAATTATTGTTTTATAGCGAATTAATTTAGAGACGGTCACAATTGGGAAATATGTGTTTAAAAGAACGTAACCACTAAACAAAACTATTTTGATTCAGTTACTTGTTTCTTAATTAAAATATTGTCATACATAAACCAGTTTTCAGAATAGTAAATAATATCGATTGAGTTATTTTCTTCTTTCATCTCTTAACAAAATGTTTCAATTAATTAATTAAGACACTTATCAAATATATGCAAGAAAAAGCGCAACCACTAAATTCTTAAGAATTATATTTTAATTCAGATTCGTGCTTTTTAAGTAAAAAAGCTTGTTTTTAGAAAAATAATAGTCAGTGTCACATAATCGAATATAATTAAAAGCTGTTTAGCTCAATAATTCTTGTCGAATTAAAATGTTTTTCATCAGTATTAGGGGTACGCTTTTTTTGGGGCAAATATTTCAGCACATGTGACCGCGCATTAAGTCGATAATATGTAAACATTAAGGCATTTTTAACCAACATTTTTCAATCCCATGTGACCCATATTGAAGGTACCCACACATTTGCAATATTATTGTGCAATAATTAATACTGTGAAACAAAATTGTCTGTCCGTATAATATATTTTTGTATATAATACACGATATTAAATAAAATCAAAAGTATTTTGACTCATATTGGGCAATAAGGCAACGGCGTGCAATAATCCTATTTATCTTCCTATTTTTTTTTAAAAGATTTTAATAAAAATTATTTAAGTTGTTTATAATTTTGCATGTATGACATGCAAAAACAATTTTCAATCGTATCTGTGTGCTAGTGTGTGAGTAGTTCTTATTTACTCTGGGATATATTAAGACAAAAATAAATTCAATTTGTTGAATAGTGTGAAGCAACAATAATACAAACAAATTACCCAATAATATTGCGTAGTCTGTGGGCACCTTCAAAAAAATTTGCTAACTCAAGTTTTTATTCATAAAAACTATTTTATGCTTATAACCTTCTTATTTGGCAAATTTTTTTTTTAACTGGGTTTTTATTATTTAAGTGCTTTTTTCGGATTGCAGTGAAAATTTGAATAAAAAACTTTAATCGCAATTATACTGCAGCCGTTAGTTTTAAAAGTTTTGTCCTCAATATATACTTATCATTATGTATCTCACACATACACTGTGTGCGATATCGAAAACAGCAAATACTGAAATAAACAAAAACAAGCCTCCAAATTTAAAAACTTTCGTGATGTCAAACGCGAACAACAAAACGTCTTGAGACAAAACAACGCAGAAAACATCGTACGATATTAATAAAAGGAAAAAAAACGTAAAATTAAACTTTTTTTAAATACATATGCATGTATGTATTTGTGTACACATGTATGTGTACACATGTATGTGCACACCGACATGTTCATACATATATTTGGGTATATACACACAGAAAAAAAATCACATGCAAAATCAACATGATTGATTTGAATTTGTTATTAATTTCCAATTGAACTAACCTGCATACACACATACACTCTTATTTAAAATATGTATGTATGTATATAAGACTACATAATTTACTTCAGTACAATTATTACAAAAAAAAAAATTAAAAACATAAAAAAATTTAGAATACAAATACCAGCAACCTGTCGATTATAATATCGATAGTGAATTCTAAAATTTCTAGTGGAAAATATGGACAACATCCCAGGCTGATTTACTCCAACACTTAAGCTCACTTTCGAGATATATATGCGAATCCCCAACAATGGAAACTCCTAAAATTTCACACGATTCCTTCTATTGGGTGTTTTTTACAGAGTGATACAATTTTCAGTTGGCATCACTGCTTTATTTGACCACCCATTTAACAGCTGTTAGTTGCTTTTTGTTTAGTTTGCTTTGACTTTCATTATGGATCGACTTACACCAGAGCAACTTGTGCAAATTGTGGAAATTTTTAATCAAAATAATGGTTCTGTTCGTCAAACTTATCGTGCATTTCGTCCATTCAAAATTTTATTTTCCGATGAAGCCCATTTTTGGTTGAATGGGTACGTAAATAAACAGAATTGTCCCATTTGGAGTGAGGAGAATCCACAAGCTTTTGTCGAAACACCATTACATGTACAGAAAATTACTGTTTGGTGCGCTTTATGGGCTGGCGGAGTCATTGGCCCATATGTCTTCAAAAACGATGACGGTCAGAATGTTACTGTTTGAGAAAATCGGTGTTCCAGATTGTGCCTTGTAAGGCCGTTTCATTGATATCAAAAATATATTACTATGTTTTATTATGATTTTAACTTGTCTCACTCTATAAAAAACACCCTATACAATGTAGTCCAATTTTAAGGAAAATCTTGGAAGTATAAGGGATGTTTTATAAAACTCTTATAAATATTTTTTATATCTGCACAACTACAACAAAGAAGCTCTCCAAATTTCAATATGAGAGTTGGAGGGTTAGTGCTCCCCCACTAAGCTAATTTTGAATTTTTTCCATAACTCCAAAATTATAACAGAAAACGGATTTATAATTTTTTGTCCATAAATCTGACAGTTATGACTATATTTTAGCAGTTCTGGACCATTTGAAAAAAGGGAGACAGGTTCTCCCTATCAAAATACTTCTTATTACATATTTAAAAAAAATCCCCCACTATAATAATGAGACTTAATATATGATGTGAATTGTTTTAAATATTAAATGTGTCCTTCAGATGAAAACATCGAGATCTTAGAACCAGGGAGTTAGGTAATCCTCCATGCAAACCAATTATCAATAGCCCCCTATCTATTAGCACAACTATAAAGTTGGATTTAGGGCGAAATCCTCTAGCTGTAATAGGCGGACTACTAATGGCGTTTTCTTTTCTAGAAAATAATGCAACATTTTTCACACTTTTTAACAGAAAATGGCAGGATTTTGCAATATCGAAATAAGGAATTTATAAGAAATAAGTCCAACTTCCCGCATGAAAAATAATTTCGGTTTTAAAACTTTTCCAAAATCGCCACTTTTTAGAAAATAAGTGAAAATATGTTACATGTTTTTTGGAAAAGAAAACGCCATAAAAGTTGACGAAGAGGGCAAAAAGGCTCACCTCATTCCCACTATGTATACAATTTGTAAGTTTTCAGATACCAGCACCACTAAAATTACTAATTAATTATTCTTAGAAATTAATTATTCTTATTATTGCATTTCAAAATGAAATTCGTACGTCACAAATAAACTACTAGTTTTTTTATTAATCTTAAATTTTATGAGAATCTGCTCGTTTATATTGATTCAATACAATCTTAATGTTATTTCAGTATAACAACAATATCAATATCAGAAAAGCCAAGTATATTTTCCAATTACGAGTACTATAAATGAGTTTTATTTTTTCTAATATATCATTAAATAATGAATATTATTATATAATAATAAATAAATAAAAAGTGAAAACAAAAATAGTTTTCATTTCATTTCAAAATCATGTTGAATTAACATGAAACGTTATTGAAATAAACATGGTAACAAAATTACTTGACAAAACTCTTGTTTTATGCGATGAAGATTTTTTTTGCGTGTGCATAAAAGTTATTTACGGTTTAGTTTTCGTTAAAAAATATTTGAAATTAGCAAAGACTAGCGCATTGGCGGGGTGAAGAGCGTGAGCACCCTCACCCCCTCCCCACGTACGTGTATGCCCAACCATGCAAAAAGATTTGGAGTGCTTTTCTTGTTTGGCTTTAAATACATTCGGCCACGCGGATGGATAGTTCCCTCTACATTAACACCTACCAAAAGCTGGTAGAGCATGTGTATGTGAATACTTGAGTATGTATGTATGTGTGTATCTAATATATATACTACGTACATGGAGGTAAATAATATATATTATATACCTTATCAAAAGCTACAACAATGGAATACAAATTAAAGAATACCTGCTGCCATGCGGCAAAAAAGGGGCGCACATATTCATTTTGGATCAACAATAACTCGTTTATAATCATCAACAACAAAAGACGAATCGTACCATATAACGATCATGAATCAGAGTTTCGGACAAAACAAGAGCATAACTAACGAAAGAGAAATAAAACGTAGTATTGGGGAGAATAAATAATTTAATATATTATCTGATATTAAAATAGAAATAAAAATTCAATTCAAAACGAATTCAAGACGCACGTAACTATTTTTAGTACTTCAGTTGACTAAAATTAATTTTGATTGGCTGGAATATTAAGGGCTCGTCTTTTCGAATATATTTTCGTCGAGAAGGGGGAAAAGGGGTACAGAGATTTTAAAATAGTATAAAAATACTGCCTGAAGTACAACATGGTATTTTAGGAATGGGTATAATATTTTAGCATCTTGTACAACCGATTCTGAAAGCTCTTTCAAACTTGTCCAATATTTGCCCGATATATATTTTGATTCAGATAACTGTTTATTAAATAAAACAGTTTCATATATAAGAGACAGTGTCATGGGATCAAATAAAACTTTTTATCTCAATAAACACTTTTTAAATAAACACTGAATTAAAGTCTTTTTATTAGCATTTAGTGGTTACTTATTTTTGGGGAAACTTTTTTTTAATTTCCCGCTAAGAAACTTGAATTTTGTCAACGTATCGAGAAGTTATTAGTTTTATGCCACTTTGAAAACATTGAGTTCTCACCAGACTTCGATGTTTTGAGATTCTAGGAAGCATCCTTGACAACTTCTAGAGATTTTCACCAAAAATTTGTGTATTATGTATGTATGTGTAGGTATGTATGTGTATGTATGTGTGTGTGTGTGTATATATATTAGACCCTCATATAACTGGTGACATTATGAAGATTTTTATTGAACTGAAATTTCCTATAAATTAGACCAGTAAATTTCGAGAAATCTCCGAAATTAGTACATATTTTGGGAGTTCTCGTTTGAGCCGGTATAACTTTTTTTCGTGCTGATTTTTTCCAAAGTTTTATTAAAAATCAAAGTGATCGATTGAGGGGGTTTAGCTAGTTCCTGGTGCTAATGCACGTCATCAGGGAACCTTTACCCAACACTTCTTAGAATAACTACAGATATTTATTTCAAACTTCCACTTTAATAAGTGAGAAGTCTAAAACAAATATCAAAGTCATAACAAGAACTCACTGATCACTTTTGCTTTTTTATTTTCTTACGTTTTGTTCTACAACTGGTTGGCCTTTTCCAATTGGTTGGCTTTTTGATTCCAAAAAACAAAATCTGAGTTTAAATAAATATCTGACCATTTAGCGTTCTCGGATCTTATCAATCACCGTTTATCGTTTATGATTTATAAGATATTTTAGCATTTTGAGAATGAAAAAAATTGTTTTTTCCCTGGAAGTGCTCAAGAGCAGGAAACACCAATATTTTAGAGTAAATATTTTTTTTTATAAGCAACACACAGCTGAAGCGTTTGCTTCTGGGCTGAAAACAACCGGGGCTCCGGCATTCACTTGCACTAATTGTTCTCAAACTTAAAATTTAGAAAACTTATACCTAATACCCAATTCAATGCCGATTCGCAGCACTGTGCATCCCTTCCAATGACTATATATAAATACATAAATAATAAAAAGGTTTTTACCGCATTATGGGAGTAATACCTGTTATTTGAAACAAATATCTTTTACAAAACTTGACAAAATGTCATATTAATATATATGTACACACACGCATACATACTCGTACATATTATTATTTTTTATTTTAAGGCCAGCAAAACAATACAAATTGGATATTGTATCGGGTGTTTTTTATAGAGTGATACAACTTTGTGTTGGCATCACTGCTTAATTTGACCACCCATTTAACAGCTGTTGCATGTTGTTTAGTTTGCTTTGACATTTCATTATGGATCGACTTACACCAGAGCAACGCGTGCAAATTTATTTTTATGGGCTGGCGGAGTCATTGGTCCGTATGCCTTCAAAAACGATGATGGTCAGAATGTTGCTGTCTATGGTGAACGGTATAGGAACATTTTTCAAGTACCTCAATTAGCTGGCATTAATCTTGCTGATATGTGGTTCCAACAGGACATGCCACACAGCGGGCACTACCATTGATTTACTCAAGGAAACTTTTGAGGAAAAAATAATTTCACGAAATAGCGCAATTAACTGGCCCCCAAGATGGTGTGATTTTACCCCATTGGATTATATTCTTTGGGGTGTTCCAGATTGTGCCTTGTACGCGCCAGTGGTGGCGGCCACATGGCCGAAATCATATTTAAACATTAATGTCATAAAATTGTCTATCCAATAAAGGCCGTTTCATTGATATCAAAAATATATTTATATGTTTTATTATGATTTAAACTTGTATCACTCTATAAAAAACACCCTATATAGGGTTTAAGGAGAGGTAAACAAGTTTTCTTTATCTATATTGAAAGGAATCAAAAGAAAATTTACTTATATAAAATTATCCAAAATAATTTAAGCAATTTAAACTGAATAAATAAAAGAGATTCGAATAAAAAACGTTTTTCTTTTATTAATTGAAATAAAATAAAGTTTAGTTTTTTATACTACTGTTTTATTGGACTTAAAAAGGAAATAACAAAGATCGCAACGTCGCTGCACTTAATGTTGAAAAACTAATGTCACACGCACACACACACACACACACACACACATACACACACACACACACACACAAATATTCATTGGCAATTTGTACTTGTTCAGATATTTACTTTAAATTTTATATACCGGTTATTGTTATTTATATTTGCATATACATATTTAGCAGAATATAAAATTTAATTATTTTAAAAAGCGTGTATTCCATAAAAACAATAATTCAATTGTGTCGGTAAAGAGAAAATAATTGCATATTCGTGTTAAGAGACGCTGCTCAAGAGCTTTTTTAGAAGAATTTATATTATATAAAATCTTATCCAAACATGAAGCAAAATTATTTAAAAAATACAAGGAGCAGATAAAAAAATCCCAGATATGTATGAGCGACATGTGCACTTTTAAATGCAACAATAAAATTATTTTAATAAATAATTTCTTGATACATATAATTTATTCAAATGCTCTTTTGCTATTAAAAGAACAACAACCATATGACGAATATTCATAATTTATATATAAAATTTAACAATGACAATAGAACAAACAAAAGTTGTTAAAAAGAATGAATGCTCTTGAAGAATAATATATATAATTTAATTTTTGGTATTATACAGTACCTGCCAAAACTAAAGCACAGACTTCTATTTAAAAAGAACTTGATCGTGACATTAATAATAACAATTTTTAAATTTTCTACTTTGACCTTTTTTTGAATAATATTCTCTAATATTTTTCAGCTTAAGGTCTCTTTATTTTAAGTTAAATATTTTATTTATTTTTCTATATTCACGAAATTGAATAATTTATTTGATTTGAAAAATGTTTATGAAACATAAAAATTATTACACATAAAAATGTTTCAAATCCAGTAAAATATTTTTTCTAATTTCTTCGATCTTCTTATTGTATTTTCATTTTCCTAAAATTTTTTGATCAAAAGATCCACTTTATTTTTATATTAAAAACTTATAACAAGTTTTTTAGTTTTCTCAAACATTACGCGAATTTCAAATATATTCCTAATTTTTTATATAAAAATAAAGTGTATCTTTTGTACAAAAAATATTAGAAAATATAAATTAAATAATATATTGAATTTCTTGAAGAAGTCACATAAAGGAGGATATCGAAATATCGATAAATATAATAATGATTTTTAAAGTTATTATTTTATAAGAGCAAGCCTCAAGTGCGATATTTATAAATAAAAATATATAAAATAATATCGAAATATTGAAATATAAATAAATTATTTAATTTTAAATACAGAGACCTTAAAATTAAAAATATTAGAAAATATTTGTATTTAAAAAGAGGCCAAAGAACGTTCCTTTCATTCATTTTCGCATGAGGCCGAGTAAATAACTCCATTAGTTTTGAAATTTCTCGCATCTTAATTCCAACGGCATTAACTACCCTGTCAATAGGCATCTGCAGAGCACAGCGCCTTTTGAGCAGAAAGTGTAAAAGAGTGAATTTCGTGTCCTCATTAAGCATTAACTTTTCAAAAAAAAAAAAAAACTATCACTAAGACGAATGCTAAACTTGATAAATATTATGGGGGCACCATCCATTTTCATGGTAAAGAAGTGGGGCCGCACACACTCGAAAGCCACCCAGTTGAGGTCTTCACATCCGAAAAAATTAAAAAAATTCTCAATTTAATTTTAGCCGATCGGAGATTGACAGTGAGATACACTGTGGAAGTCATAGACATCTCAGATGCCGCAGTGGTTTCAATTTTGAACGATCACTGGATTACGAATCGCTCCCTCATCTACCCTATTCACAAGATTTAGACCCGAGTGACTATTTCTCATTCCCCAACTTGAGAATTCGTACATACGCTTAAGATGCAGATACATAAACACACTTGAGCTAGAACACACAATCGTCTTTTTTGTGTACAAAATAAATTTTCCACACGAAATTTGTCTTGTTGAGCATAAAATATTTTTTGGGAATAAGGCCTGAAGTACAGTGAAAGCTCTCATAGGCGGACACCCTCCGTCGACGAAGATTTTGTCCGCGAGGTGGAGATGTCCGGTTATTGGAACGCAATAAAAAACAATTATATTTAAAATTTTATGAAATCGGTTCTGGAGATTTAAGAATTGTCCGTTTTAAAGAGATTTCCGCTTATAAGAGCTGTCCGCAAAGATAGCTTTCACTGTATATAATATCAAGAAATTGTTTACTTAATTTTATTACCTCTTTCTAGTTTTTGTTAACATGATCAACGAAAAAAGTGTTAACAAACTTAACATGAATTTAAAATTTAGCCTACACGGCCGATCAGAACACTCTTTTTTCGCAAGATTAAAAGAATTTAATTTTAATCAAATTTTGTTATCTCATCTAACACCGGGTTGTTATCGTTATTATGTTTTGCCATTAAATATGAATATGAGTTTAATAAAAAATTAAAGTGCTGAACTAAACGCGAGTATCATATTTTTTATTTATTTTCTTTTCTCTCTTTCTTTTTCTTGGAAACGTGAAAAGTAAATAAAAATCATACGATTTGGAGAGGACGTTTGTATTTGCCTCCATTATGTTTATTTGGAACGCAAATTAGACATAAACAAACAACAGCAATAGGAAAAACACTTAATAAAATTTATTGCAATTTCAAAAATGTAAGTTTTCAATAGAAAACTAAATTGAAATAACTACAATTACAAACTCTCACAATATCTCTCGCGCGCAAAATGCTCTACGAATATTAATAAGCATGTGTGTGAGTGTGAGTGTATGTTTATTCAAAATAGTTTTAAAAATGTATGTCACTAGTGTTAGTCATTTATAAAAGGGGGTGTGTGTGTCTAACCTTCAATACCATCCGTCCATTCAGAAAAATATATGATCGTGAACCACAATAATAACATCGACTACGTAAAAAACAAACGTCATAAGACTACTCGTATATTTTTAAATATATTGTAGATAAACAACAACAAGAATGATTAAAAACAAATTTCAAATAAAAACAAACTTGTTGATAAATTTTTACAATGCATTTTACAAGTGATTCTTAACCACTTGACGAGGGACACACATGAGGCAAACTTATATGGGGTGGGGTTTACAGCCATGACAAGGAAATATATTTGAAAAAACATCAACAAATGACGTTGCAATCAGAATATTATAAATTATAATAAAGTTATTTGTTAGGAATTAAGCTCTGAAAACAGTGGGAAAAACAAACACTTTTAGCAAAAACATCATAAATCCACACTCAAGGAAATCAAAATAGCAAAAACAATGACTCAGCCTCTTGTTTAGAATATTATAAAAGATATTGATGCTGTCGTAATCCCAGATGTCTAAATTGTTTTATGATAGCTTGTGTATTTATTATAACTAAATAACAAATAAAAATTGTATTACAAGTAACGAGCAATTATTTGGTAACACTGTTTTTGACAGCTCAGCTCATTTTGTGTAACATTATACAGTTTTGTTTTATCTCACGTTTGAGGCAATTCAATGCCTTTACACCATTTCTAGAGTCTGTGGGCACTCTCTTCGTCGGTATTGCAGAGCAAATTTTACCGGCAAAGTAAATATAGGGTATTTTTTATAGAGTGACACAACTTTGAGTTGGCATCACTGCTTCGTTTGACCACCCATTTAACAGCTGATAGTTGCTTTTTGTTTAGTTTGCTTTGACATTTCATTATGGATCGACTTACACCAGAGCAACGCGTGCAAATTTTGGAAATTTTTAATCAAACTAATGGTTCTGTTCGTCAAACTTATCTTGCACTTCGTGCATTCAAAATTTTATTTTCCGATGAAGCCCATTTCTGGTCAAATGGGTGCGTAAATAAGCAGAATTGTCGTATTTGCAGTGAAAAGAATCCACAGGATTTTGTCGAAACCGCATCACATCCACAGAAAATTACTGTTTGAAGCGCTTCATGGGCTGCAGGAGTCGTGGGTCCAGTTGTTTTCGAAAACGACGATGGTCAGAATGTTACTGTTTGTGAAAATTGGTGTTCCCGATTGTGCATTGTACGCGCCAGCCGTGGCGGCCACATGACCGATATCATATTTAAACATTAATGTCATAAAATTTTCTATCCAATAAAGACCGTTTCATTGATATCACAAATATATTACTATGTCTTATTATCATTTAAACTTGTATCACTCGATAAAAAACACCCTTTATTAACTTAAATTAGAAGTCACATAACTATAACACCATTATCAAAAATGTTAGTGCATCTCAAACCAATCTTATGGGTAACACTGTATTCGATTAAACTTGACCTAATCATGATCATAAAAAAATTAGCATTTTGGTTATAGGTTATGTCGTTATGGTTATGATGTTAAGGATAAGTCACGCTACAAAAAATTATCTCTTTACTAATTTTTTTTCATGCGCCCTTTGGCAACCATCCTCCCCCTTTCGGCAGAATGCATTGCATGCCTAACAGCTCAACTTATATTAGAACGTTGAGCGCCGCGTATATTCAAAGTATATATTTACCTCCATATGTACCGCATTTACATACCCTGATACTAACGAGACCCGCAACGCTCTAATTTAGGTTGGGCTGTAGCTGTTATTTTTTTTTTACAAGAATTTATTGAGTATTTAAGAGCAAATCTTAGCCGAGTCAATTCGATTTTGCAGTATGATCTTCAAAACAAACAAAAAATCAATACAGCACGTGTTGGCAATGTAAACTTTGTAAGAGAAAATATATCAACTAAGAGAAATTCGTTAGAAGAGCGCATAATTTTACATTTTGTACTAAAAACTAAATTATGAAATTTTAATGTGATCTGAAAGAAAACCTCAAACATCTACAATTTCGTATGTAAACTCTCTTTCATATAAAATCAGAAATGTTAAGAATCAAACATTTGGAATTTTGAGAAAATCGTAAACCACTGAGATCTTTTTGATCTCATAATACTAAACGAAGGAAAAACCAAACTGGTCGGGTATATTGAAACGTTTTTTTTTTCTTCTTGCTAACATGTTTTTGTATGGGAATGAAAATGATGTACTTTCCACACGTGTTGCATCAGACAAAATTTGAACACGAAAAAAAAGAGAACACATAAACAACTATTCAGTGGCATTGAAAATGTCATCATTTCCAAAAGCCATAGTTTGTTGACATTTTTATTACCATTTATTTATGCGTACTGTGTGACAATATGCGAAATATGTTATAAAATAGTTTCGATACCAACAAATGACTGGGGTTTAGGTGTAGGCAAATCAACATCTATTTATATTAACGCTGCTATTCATAAACGATTATTAAAATTTGAAGTGGCTTCGAAGTATGGATTTTGTATGGTTAAAGATCCCTTAAAGCATTCATTAACTTTAACAATCGTTTGTGAATTAGGGAGTAACTATTTATTTTGCCAGTATCTACAACGCTTCTGCTCTATTTGATTTATGGACATCGATAGACGGATTCGATTAAGTTAAGTGATAGTAAATATATAAGCAGTTTATAAACCTTGAATTTTTTTTTTTAATTAGCCCTTTGATATTTAGATTTTAACACAAAAGCAAAGTAATATCCAATATGTTGTGATTATATGAATAGTTTGTTTTATAATTAATTAATTTCACTTTACTTTTCCATTATAAATTGTCAAAACTACCATAATATAATAAAAACAATTATTTTTCTTTAATTAAATATATTCTTTTTTGACGGACAGATTTGATTTCAGTTGGACACCGACCAAGACCCGAAAATAGTGGACAACCCAGGCTCTTTGGCAACTCTAGTATTCTACCAATTAGCTGGCCAATGAATTTAACAACAAAATAACTTAAAAACTTATTTTCCATCGTACAACAATTTATGTTTACCAAAATGTTAGCGTTTGTTTTAACAATTTAAAAATAGTCATTGAGAATAACAAAAGCCAACTGCCAACGGCATTCATAGAATTTCCTACTCAAATTCATCTACTTATTTCATCAGCCAAAAATTTTATAATTCTTCGAGTTGCTTTAATAAAAAACTACGCATCATTTTTTATATGAAGAGATAGTTGTGCATGGATGTATGTATGTAGTAGGGTACTCATTCGCACCGACTTTCACAACTATTTGGTTATATATTAAATAGATACTGGGATTATTGGAACAATCTAACAATTTTTTATGGACGAATTTAAAGAATTTCATTGATTTAATCGAATAAACTTTATATCTTTTTTGCTGTGTAATTTACCCATACAAATGTAATAACACTTTACTCCAACGCTGTTAAGTAGACGATATATTTCAAATTTCTTTTTTTTTATATAAACCTTTAAATTCAAATAGCACACAAATACATGTGGGCTATTAATATGGTATTCACAAAGTCATATGTTTTCAAATAATAACAGGAAAATATATGACTGCTGTGTGCAATCCGTCATAATTTAATGTGTTCTTTCTAAACTCAGTCAGCTGATAAGAAGAAAAAAAAATATAAATATCTGATATCAAATTCACCCGTGTTTAAAAACTTGTAAATATGTACTTTTATATAAAGATTTAAAAAAGAATTTTCTATAAAATAAATATTTAACTGAGAGACAGCCAACTATTCAGCAGCAAAACGGGCCAACTGAGTGCCAAAAAGAGCTGACTCAGATTTATTTTTTTTTTAATTTAAAGCCTTTTTAAATTTTTAATAAAATTATTTCACGGAATTTATACTAAATGGATTAGAAAAATTTTAAAATCCGAAAGTATTTTTCGTGAGGGATGTTGGATTCATTTCTAATAAATTCCTTATTTTTAAATGGTAAAATGTTGCCATTTTCTGCTAAAAAGTGTGGAAAAAGTTGCATTATTTTGTAGAAAAGAAATCGACATTAGGGCCTATGAAATGTATTCGTTATTTCAATGGAGATTTCGTTGAATTTATGAAAGTCTGATATAATAAATCCATTCACATTTATTTAATGATTTGTGTGATCATTTCTAACCCAAAAGTTGTTTTGTATAACAATTTCACAGTATCAACAAAGTTATTGCATTAAAAGAACGCAGCTATTTCATTATATTGATAAAACTGCTTGCTGGTATCATTAAAATTGTTACGTTGTATCAATGAAATCAGTTTATAGAATCAACAAAATTATTTCATTTACTTGATGAAGTTTTCATTTAACGCAACTTGTTTCAAGCGTGAAGTTGGCCGAATTTCAATAACGTTTTTAATTGGATTAATGTCGAAATTCATAGAATTGTTTAGGAAAACTCTTTCAGTGTAAAGTAAAAGTTTATATATCGCCACATGAAACGCAAAGTTGGGTTCTTAGACAATTTGTTATAAGTCCTCTTATAAATTTAGTGAATTTAGTTCTTTCTTTATTTTTCTGTTAGCATTCAACTGTAGCGATCCTATTCAATTGAAAAAAATTGTGCGAGTCCTTTGTTTTCTTTTTCCTTTCGGTTCTGGTTGCTGACAGAAGTTTTCGAAACAAGAATTCAACGTGAATTGACAGTCGAAAGTATGTTTTCTGTGGGATGAAAATATACAAAAATCGTTTATTAAAAGCTGCAATATGTGATAATTAAAGATTTGTTAACAACAATTTCGTGATATATTTTTTATATATGAACGTAATTACATAAATAAATGAAAAATAATTAATCGATTAATCGATCATCCTAGTTTATTTATACGGCGACAAACATTAAATAAAGAGAACATTCCCAAATATTTAATTCTCACAATTCCGGTTTTTGTTTCTTATCTCAGGCCGTCTAATAAAAAAACTATTAATAATCTTTTGCCAGACTAAATTAGATTAGACAGCCAGATCAATTGCTGCATGTGCCAGCAGAATATTAAAAAGTAAGCAACAAGAATTTGAAACTTGAAGTAAATTTAGTCCAAATCAGTTTGTCTAAAATTACCTTCATTGCAATTAACAATAACGAAAAACTAAATAAATTGATAAGTTGTTATCAGCAGACAACGAAGAAGCAACAAAAAGTTGGTATAAAAATCGGGATTTGGAATTTCAGAATATATTTTGAATTAGAAATATCGCATATTTTGAGTTGCGTAAATGGAACACGCGCTGTGGAATGTTTTCTAAATATTTAAGGGCGATAGATACAAAGTACGACCAAAGTTATTTGCTACATTTTTCAGGTATTTTATTGGAGGAATAAAATATTTATTTAAAAATTGTTTCTGCCTTCAAGGGTGTTTATGCGATCGATAGACAGGTTGCAACATCGGCGAAAAGGCAGAGTTGTATGCAATTTTAAAAAATGCTTTCGAATAAAAATCGAATACATTTTAAAAAGTTCTCATAATGAGATTGGGTTTAATCCTGCATGGTTACTGTATGTCATATCGAATAAGCTTATTTACTCCTTGTCATATAACTATTTTAAGTTTTTTATTATTTTTTGAATTATTCCGCTAGAATTATTTAAGAAAAGTTCATCGATTCAATGAACAGTAACCATCTAGGGTTAAATAACGATTCACACCTTTAAGGATTTTTTTAAAAAAGTTCAACTGTCTTGAAAATAATATTAATACTTTATTTTCAAGCCAGTTTTATTTCTGAATTTGAACCATACATACTTAGAAAAGTTATTATAGAATTAAAAATTCCTCCGATGTATCAACATCGTTTATTAATTCGTGTTATAATAAAATTAAGTTTAATCTGCAGAAGAGTAATTGTTGCCAAACTTTTAATTAGGAACTGCAGGACATGTTCCAGTTCTATTAAAAAGATAATATATTTTTCTAGCTCCATAATTATCTGCTTTGTTGCCTGAAAGTGTTATTAAAATGAGATTTCACGATCTACATATATATATATATATATATATATATATATATATATATATATATATATATATATATATACAGACAGTCTTGCATAAGTGCTTTTAATATGTGGTATTTGCTTGCTTAACGCATTCTCTTATCAACAACTTGAAAACTACATAATTATGTAGTCTAAAACTCTACTTTACATTCGGATTTATGGTCCAATTTAAAAAAAGTGTTGACTAAACACTATTCAAACACTGTTCGAATTATTTTTTATTCTAACTCAACAACTTTTGTTTTTTCAAACATATATTCGAATAATGTTATTAATCGATTGGTAAGACTAGTGTCCTTACAAATGTAAAAGTCTACGTATTCACTTTGATAAAAAGTGGTATTTATTTATACTTTTTGAACACCCGGAAAGAGAACAAAAAAGTTTTGCATAAAACTAAACGGCTTTATTATTATTAAACGTGTGCGAACAATGCAAATTTGTTTCAGTGAAAAAGAGAAGAATCGAGAGAGATTGTTTGTGCTCAAATATATGACGGACGGCCTTTTGTGATTTTAATAACAACAATACACTTGTCAAGCAGTCTGGTTGGAAAAAGAAATCTGCAAAAACCACCTCGAACACCCCGCCAACACCATGGCAAACCGGTAACACATACTTATATTATAAAGCATACTGTGTTCCCAAACCATAAATGCTTGTATAAAGTATGAATATGTACCACCATATACACGCAAACATGCACACATTTAAATATTTATATATGTATATATAAAATAAAAAATTTGTGATAAGAAAGCCAAATTTAACAAGGAATTATAATTTAAAAAAAAAAAGATACTCTTTTAAACAGCAAATTGTACTAAAAACCCACTCACAAACTCTCTCACAGATATTCTCTACCTAAAACTACCACCAAACAAAATTTGCCAAACAATGATCGGTCGCGTAAACACAAATGCGATCCGTTTTCTCCGACTATAAATCGAATTGTGTCGTCTATCTGATTGCGTTTGCACCAACGTAAGAATGTATTTTTTGTGTTGTGCTTAGAAGAGTCAAGAGCTAACAGTCACCTAGCACTTTATGGGAGACCAAAACTTATAGATAGAGGCTCCAAGCCGCCAAATCATTCAGTTAGTGCCGCAACTTGGAGCTGTTAAGACGTATAGATTTCAAAGCAAGAAAAAACAAAATCAAATTAAAAAAATATATCTTGTGAATGGGAATTGTTGTTTTCTTTATGTAAAACAAGTGAAAATAAAGTGTACACATAAATAAAAGAAGATTGGAAAAAAGTTTATAAAGCAACAAAAAAAAAAACTGTGCAAATTAAATATTTTATGAATGTATATAATTCTTTCTTGGGGCGGTTAGAATCAAATAAAAAAAAGTACTGGAATAAAGTGCGGAAATAGAACACACTTTTTCAAAATTTGAAAGTGTGCGAGTGTTATAAAAAAAAGACATTTTTTACTAGAGAAATATTTGTTCGAAAATCTAGCAAAATGACAACCAAAATGGCCATTAATGCAAAGGTAAGGAATTCAGTTAAAGTTGGTGCAACAAAATCCTAGATAATTTAAGGCACAATTCTTACCAATAAGGTTCAAAGCAGACAAGTTATTTGAAGTAATTAAACAAGCACCTTTGGGGCTCGATAGATTTCAGTTTAAAAGAGATTGTTTTTTTTTTTTTTTTTGGAATAGTTGGGAGGGAAAGAAAGGTGAACTGCCAACAATATTTGCCAAGGAATTTCAAACACCTTTGGCAACCTTTTTAAAAACACTTGGTTTACGAGCAAATGAAATGATGCAAGAATAATAAATAAATTCCCACTGTAAATATTATGATCGTTAACTGAGTAGTTTGTTATCTGTAGAAACCGGAACTGTGAAGGGAGGTGATAACAGCTCGCTACCGTATGCAGGATTTAGTGCGGAATTGAAGCCGGGATCTACAGTTTCGTATTCTATGCCTGGACTTGCTATCATTAAGAAATTTATTAAACTTCGAAGAGTCAGTTTTTTGATTCAACAAAGAATATTCAATTAAAAGTAACTGAAAGTATTTGCGGAATTTACAAAAATCCCTTAAATAGAACAAATTGCAAAAATATTTTTTTAACAATCAATTATTGTTTTTAGTATTTTTTAATTAAAATTTGCAGGCACTTCAAATCTTTGTTGCAGGTTATTTTATAGGATTTAGTCTCCTTTATTTCATAGGATCTTTGAAATTATTATTTCTATCTCCTCACAAGCAAAAATAAGTTGTATTTATTTGAAAATGCATTGTTGCAACAACAAAGTGAAATATATAGTAATATAGAAAATATATATAATATAATATAGAAATGTATAGAACTCAATTTGTATTTAACGATTCATAACATTCGATTAAATAAAGTTAATTGAAATAGTTTTATATGAATCCTATCAACATCTGATTTCTCATGTAGTTGTTGTTGTGGAGATAAATTTTCACATGGAGTCCCCTTGTTTATTTATAACTTTTATTACCGTTAACTTCGTATAAATAACTATATATAGAAATTAAAAAAAGCGACAACATTCTTATGTGAAACGAAAAAATTTCAAATTATTGAATAAAATATATTTTCCCACACTCATTTTGTTTGATAGAAATATAATACTGCTTGTTAGAGAACTTCCCCTTAAAGCAACTGTTAAATTTACATTTTATGTATTCAATATAACCTACAAATTGCCCACTATTTTAATCAAATAAAACTTTTTTTACTTTGCCTAAAAATAAACGCTAAAAAATTTTAAATCATTTTACAAATTGAATTTAAAATAAAACAAATACTAAACGAAAATTTTATGTTAATATTCGTTTTCTTTACTTCGCAATACAAATGATTTCTTTCCGCAGGAAAAAAATTATATTGTTTACTGACGTCAGCATAAATTCTTTTATTTAATAAATTACAAAAAAAAAGCTTTTATGAAATTGAAAAAAAAATTAATTTAAAAAAGAGCACTGCCCACATTTGGGAAAGTAGCGCTATCGCTTCAATTTGTTTGTTCTTCTTTTTAACATAAATTTATTAATCTAATTTTTTATCTATTGTCTGCTATTTCTTGATTCGTAAAAGCAAACGATGAACTAAAATCAGCGACAGAACTTGTCTGCTAAAGTAAATAATTAACTTAGCTAATTATATTCACGTAAACGTATAAGTTTAATTGTTGAAGTAAATTTTATTCGTTTAATTAAATTAATATATTTTCGCAACACTTGTGTTCTATACATAAATAAAACCCACGATGCCACTCGATATCGTTGTTTCGACTCGACAAAATACATGCAAATAAAAAACCAAATTTTTGGGTTTGTTTTGGTTTGAAATGTATTTTGTCGACAGAACGCAATCGAGTGACATCGTGGCCAGGCAGTTAAACTGAAACGAAATTAAAATGTGTAGTCCGATATTTATTTTTAAACGGAGAAAACTTTTCTCTGTATTGATTGGCCAATCGTGCCGAAAATACCGCCATGAGATCTTTAAACAATAAAAATTAAGCAATTGGTAACAGAATATCACTTAAGCAAAACCTGATAAATTATATACCCTGGCAAATCGCAAAAGCAAACACAAATCATACATGTTTTAATTCAGGCTTTTTTTTCTTGGCAGTAAACAAACAATTATTTGTTTTCTTTATTTACTTTTACTCTTGTGTTCTTAAAAATGTTAAAGCTTTCAATGTGGAACCCAGTATATGAAGTTCAGACATATTCGCATGCATATCCCAGCATATTATTTAAACATCAATACGATTTAGAAAAGGAGAAGTCAATAAGTCATAACAATAACATGACAGAACAACAAATATTTTCTCGCTCACACTCCGAGTGTTGTAGTTTCGAGAGAAAACATGAGCGATTTTTTCATCCATATTAAAATATTTTACTTTTTATGAACTCGCTGATATATTTTCAAAGAAGCGCAATGGATTCAATTATTATTATTTGATTGACATATTTTTAATATATTAAATTTATAAATATATATGGAGTTTAACAGTGAGCATACGCCAAAAATATACTTCGGGGATTCGCACTGTAGTCATAAAGTCATAAGTCATAAAATAATATCCCGAAAAGTATCACTAGTGTGAACAACCCGTCATAACTTGGTCTGCTAAATAAATTTTTTTATATAAACTCTAACAGCTGCTGCCTTGTTATGAGCTGAATTAATTTTTTTATTTTTTGCGGCGGCATACGGAAAAACGTTCAGTGGCTGCCAGCTACACAAGTCAAACGAGAAAAATTTTTCACTTTTTTTATTTAGTTATTACGATTTAGTGCTCTTTTAATATTCTTTATATTATAAAAATGTGATTTAATGTACAGACATATAAGTATGAATAATTTTTTTCCCGCTTTTTAGTCGTGAATCATATATAATTAACGGCGGCAAACATATACTATCGCCATCTCGCCTAAAGATTTTCAGTCCTTCGACTCAGCTCTCTAGAGCATTTTATGACAACACAAAAACACACCTGAAAGAGTGCTATTATTTTATGACTTTTTTTTTATATGCAGCACAACAACAACTTTTTTAAAGTGGTCTAAAATTTTATGACTTTATGACAATATGACTAAATAGCACGAAGTGTGAATACGCCAATTGTCGTGTTTGTGATGTATATCTTTGCACCACTTAAATGATGTTTATGGAACACAAACAAGAATTAAAAATTTATTTCTTATGGCAGCATTCATAAACGCAATTGCTTTTTATAATATTTTGCACTCAACTGAACCGTTTGGAGTAGAACAATAAAATTTAATTCCGTGCTTTTTCGTGATTCTGGTGTTTTATGCAATTCAAAAGATCCCAACCAGCGTTATCAACTCATGTTTTAGTGCTTTTTCAATTCAATGACGTGCATAGTATTCAAATTAGTAGTCGCAAATACTTTTTTCGAAAATAGGGTTTTTGTCTTAAACGGTTGGTTAATCGCTCGATTACTTAATCGAGGGTTTGGCTTAATCGGTTCGATAAATCGACTAATTTCAATTAATAAAACTAGATGTTTCATTATTTTGATATATTATTTGTAAAAAAGAAATAACATAAACAAAATAACATTTTTTTCCCAATTAATCCAGCGGAAGAGGAATTGTGTTGATAAAATAGAAGTCAGATCCTTTTATTCCAAATTTAAATAGCTGACAGAGATCTCCTAAATTAATTAGCCAGAAAGTATTCTGTAGTTGACTTGAATACGTCTCTGTTTCTTTTGCTATACAACAGATTTAAGATTTTCACTACACATACAGTTTGTACATAAAAAGAAAGAAATAAATCATATGCAAAATATGCAGAAATTGTACAGCGAACACAAAATGTTCTTTAGTCGGTTAATCGATCAAATTAACCGGTTCAACCGTTAATTTTTAATAAGTCGAAAGTTAACCGGGTTAATTAGTTTCAAAAAGTCTTTAATTTATTTGTAATTTTATTTCACGTCATAGTAAACAGTCAGCCGATTACAAAAATGTATGGCGACCCAAGAGCACAGACACTTTCGAGAAAATCTCCGCTTTGTGAGTTCAAAATTAAATTGATGTGAATTATTCATCACGTGTTACGAACACTAGCCCAGCGTTGTCAACTCTGTGCTTTTCGCACCGGTTTTAGCGCTTTTCCTAGTCAAGCGACCAATTACAGCTACGCGATGAAGAAAAAAATACGCAAGTCTGTAATCACATCCCATTTCTTAACTTGTTTAGAAGCGGCCTAAAAAGCGATGAAATTACCCACGTGCTGAATGCCCACGAGCACTGATGTAGGGAACATGGTGACTTCCGAGAGCTTGTTTTTTCCTTTTGCTTTGCATCTTAGATAATTAAATTGTTGTTAATTTTCTGTTGTTTCTTGGAGTTTCGGATCTATATATTTTCTTATTTTTTTTTAAATAACATTAATCAGTGCTTCTTTTTTCTATACGCGCTTTTTGCAACTAAAATGTTGACAACACTTAAATTCCTATTAATTTAAATCATTCAATTTATGCTACAAACACAATTGGGACGAACGACGAATCTTTCGTAACGAATGAAATAAAACACAATTATGTGAATGAAAATACACACACGAAATGAAAATACGTTGGACGAAATACGTCGTGCACAATGAACTTTGCGACAGAATTATTTATATTTCTTACGCCGACGAATGACGAATAAATTGGTGCAGTGTGGCCGTTTTTCTTCTATAATTTTTTGTGTATAACAAATAAAGTAACTTTTTTATTTACAGCACATAAATTCAGTTCATAATTATTTAAAATATTGTTTTAATTCACTTTTGTCATTATTTTATCTTTTCATATCAATGTTTTTTCTTATTGAAATATGGTCACAGGTAATATGTTTTTGTTCATGTTTCTCCTATATTTTATTTATTTATGTATCTAAATATCAAATAATTTTAAATGAAATTATTTTCGCTCTAATTGTGTCTCATTGGACGAATTAACGCAACGAATTCACGATGATAAGTGCGTCATGCTGTGCGACGTCCGTCGTTCGTCCCAATTGTGTTTATACCATTATTCAAGAAATTTAGTTTTCTTTTCTGTCAAGTATTTTTAATAATTTAATTTTTCTTGGCATATTGATCCTTTTAAATATCTTCTGAATATTAAGCTACGAACGTTAAGAGTGATAACCACTTTGGAATTAATAAAAGTGGGAAATATTTTCATAAAATATGTTAAAGTTGTTCTTTTCTCATGTGTATCCGTAATTACTCTATCGAATATGTTTGACCATCTCAACTTTTCTGCATAAAAGTAGATATCAAATTGAAAAAGATAAACATTTTGAACAAAAAGCTTTTTGCAACAAACAAACACTGCTGTTTTTTTTTTGGTGCTTATTAAACTTAAAAAAAAAAACATTTATCACACACACTGTTGGATGCATGCATGTACAACCCACTATTAAAGACCCTACAACTTAACTAATTTGAAATTTATTAATTATTAGCCCTCTCGAGCTTGCAAAAATTGCCGTAGTGGACGGTATTTCACGTCCGCATGGCGGGGTATTGGTTAAAGTTTTCAACTAGCAATAATCGCACCTCAGTAGAACTTCATTGGTTACGATATCGCCTCTGCGCAAAGCTAATTTCACACTGTAAACTCTTAACTATACATACAAATGCAAAGATCAACCGAATGAGAATTATGAGAAGAAATCTGCAATTATCTAAATCAAAAATTATTTCATACAGAAATTGTATATAAGTTCCATTCTTCAATCAAGTTTTTTTTTTTTCTTTAATAATAAAAAGGGGCTGTTTTGTATTCAGTATTTGGCAGCATATGCGTACATTGCACTTTCTAAATATTTTGTTTTTGCAATTTTGTTGTACTCGTTAGTTTCGTTGCAGTTCTTTGCCAGCAAACAAGTTTTAGCTTTTCTGTTGTTGCTTTTCCTTTGCTCTTGCACATTTATTTGTGTTTGTTTTAAACTGCATGCTGGTGCTTAAATAAACATACAAACTTACACGTTTGCATTGTAAATAAATATCCATACAATTGCAGGGAGAGAATTTGAGAAAATGTTTGAGCATGAAGAGCACGTTTGACTTAAAGAGATTTTATTTTACTTCGTTTTAATGAATGAATTTTAGCACAAATATTTCTTAATTGTTTTTGAATAATGCACAGTGTTGTCAGATTGGGGGATTTCATCCCATATTTTGGGGATTTCGTTTCATTGGAGATTTGAAATGGATATTTAAAGAAATGTTTTGCTGAATTAAAGAAAGAAGCCAACTCGATTACGTTAAACAAAATGAGTTCTTTATATTCAATTCCACTCATCCGACATATTTTGGCACACAAAAGTAAGACTTCAAAAAATGAATTTAAAGCAGAAATGATTATTTAAATGGATCGGTTGAAAGAGATTTTCCAATAGTCCACTATTAAAGGAATTCGAAGCTGGATACAAGTAGGCGGATCATTAGTTGTAGTTTTCAAAGATTTCTAATAAAAATCATATGATATATTTCCTGATTATTTCTTGAAAGCAGCATAAAACTCCTTTATATTTTATCACTTATTTTTATAATTATTTAAAAGCGCATCCATTTGTGGTCGATATTCTAATGACCATTACGGGTAGAATTCGTTTTTTGGCCGAACAGTTCGTATGTGGAGTAAACTACATGCAGAAGTTGCTTGCAATTTGAGAAAGTTTATATCGAATGTCCGCCGACACTACAACTTATTTCTCTCTCCCTTAACGAAAACTTCATTAAAAACATGAAAGCAAAGCTTTTGAATTCATGTATTTAATTTTTGTGTTCAAAATATTTAATGTATGGCTGGTATGCGACAAGTAGGGAATGTATTTGTGGCTTTTGTAGAAATTTGCATTAAAAAATTTAACTTTTGAAAATTGTGTCTGATTTAAATTTGCTAAAACTGAATGCGTATTTAATTTAATTCTTTGTCTGTGAAATTTATAATTAAACTTAAATTTACAGAATAAATTCGATGAATTAAAAATTATCAAAACGCATTTATTTGAATTTCTTTACGTGGGACTACATAATTTATTTGTCGAGTTTGGGGAAATATACTTTTTTGGGAATTATTTCCGGAAATTTTTTATATGAGTAGTTTATGAAAAGCATTATAGAGAGTGATACAAGATTAAATCATAATAAAACATAGTAATATATTTTTGATATTAATGAAACGGTCTTAATTGGGTAGAAAATCTTATGACATTAATGTTTAAATATGATTTCGGCCATGTGGCCGCCACGGCTGGTGCGTACAAGGCGCAATCTGAATGTGAACGATAAGTTTGACGAACAGAACCATTATTTTGATTAAAAATTTCCACAATTTGCACGCGTTGTGCTGGTGTGAGTCGATCCATAATGAAATGTCAAAGCAAATTAAACAAAAATCAACTATCAGCTGTTAAATGAGTGGTCAAATAAAGCAGTGATGCCAACTCAAAGTTGTATCACTCTATAAAAAGCATCCTATATTTTTGTTATTTTCAATTTAAAAAACGCCCTGGAAACAAGCTGCGATATGAATCAAAATGTCAAAAAAATTTTAAATTTCGATTGATGTCGGGCCTTAATTCGTCAAAGCGTTCCATAAATACGGTGGACACTAAATTTATGGTTTACAATTATTAAAGTCTCTTAAGAAGTGGTAGTGACAAGTGCTAATGATAAAAGTGAGTGTAGCGGCTTTCGAAAACAGTTGTTCCGCTCTGTTTAAGTTGAATATTTAAAAACTGATGTTGACTTTCTCTTGGGCTTTGGATTATTTACCATGTCTTTCTGAATTTGAACCCTTTTCGATCAATTAGCCCATAAAATTAAGTTTAATAATTTGATTTTTATTTAAATTTCTTTTGTTAACTTTGGCACGAAATTAAAAAAAATTATACACTCCACTCCGTCTATACATATTGATTATTTCCTTTGCAAATTAACATGTATTTGTGTTATTGCGTTGTCGCTTAAAATGCTTTAATCAAGAATCAAAACAGCAACAACAACAGCAACACAAAAATCAATTAGTGAAACGTACTATAAAATAATAAATATTAAATATTTAAATAACTTTTCCAAATAACTCTTCACTGATATTTTAGTTCATCCTATTCGTCATACAACTTTTACATAAATTGGACTTTTTTGCAAACTTTATTATTTAATCGTTTCACTTAATTAAATGCTGGCCGTAATTGCATGCATTGGCATGATTAATAATTTTAGCGATTTTCGTCAGATGTTTGTTGCCTACTGGTTGCCGGGATTTATTCCAGTGATAACATTTTGACCTGCACATTTTTCTTCAACGCTCAGAATACGTGAGAAGATTATAAGATTTAAGTAAAACGAAAATCTTTATTATTTTTACGACTATTACGAAGTCAGGCATGGGTTTAAGAGTTTATCGGTTTAAAAATGTGGGTACACACCAAAACGGAGGGGTTTTTTTTTCTTTATTTTTATTACGAAAGTTTGCAATTTGTCTGCATCATATTGACTGACATCAGCAAAAGGGCAAAATGTAAATGTGGACAAGTTGAATTCTGTGTTAGATAATTATTTAAGATTCTAAGAATGGAAAAAGGAAAGGCAACATTCGATGGAGTTGAAGCAGTTATTAAAACGAATTGCTGGCAGATAACGTAAGCAAAAAATCCTTGTTAGGCCCGCGTGCACGCTAATTCTATGAATGTGTGTAATATAACACAAATACTAGTTCAAACGTCTCTTATGGCATCGGAGAGAACTGAAAAGCATTCCGTGGTACATAATTTCTTGTTATTATGTGAAAATAAATACGTTAAAAATGTAGAAAATTTTTTGAAAAAATTGTTAAGAAAGATATTTATTGACAATTTTGTAAGATGAGCAGCTAAAAATGTTAAAATGTCACGTACGATATGAAAAGTGCTACTGGCAGTTACGAGGAGTTTTAAGACAAAAATAATTTTACGTGAAGGATGTTGGATTAACTTAAGTCGTTACGTTGCCATTTTCTATTTAAAAGTGCAAGAAATGTAGCATTCTTTTTTTTAGAAAAGAACACAACATATATTTAAAAAAGTATAAATGATTTTTTAGTGGATATAATAAAAAAATTAATTATTAAAATATTCTTTCAGTTTGCTCTGAAGTCAGTATTTAGATCGTTGGCAGCCAAAAATTTTTCTATTTTTGCCACATGCGAATGAGTTTGAATTTTTTTTTTTTTTTGCAATTATCTGCAAAACCGCATAAATATTTAACACCAATTAAAGGCCAAGTCAGAGCCATAAGTTACGCTTAATCACAAAGTAAACGGGCCATTTATTATGGCTTTTCTATCACTTAACTGCCATGTCACATACGACATTATGGAAATGCCCATATTTTGAAAATAATTCTACAAATTTCTTTTAAAAACATTAATTTCATTTTTTGCTATTTAAGTTCCATCCATATAATGCAAAATCTCTTCCTAAATTTATTTACTTCCCAATGTTTTGTCACTTATTATGGGCATATATAAAAAGTATATATAATTTTATCGTTTTAAATGTTAGAAATGTTATTTAAAGAAAAAAAATTGTACAATTTTATGAAGAATCAATTGACTTTTAATGGTTCTGAATAAATTGCAATCACCTGATACAAATTCGCAAAAAATTCGAGTTTAAAGATCATTTGATTTTGTAAAAAAAGGCATCAAACAATTCACAAATTCCCAAAAGTGTTTTGTATTATTATTTATTTTTTAGCACTTTTACATTTAAATCTGTTCTTTTCTTTATTCTGACTAATTAAAGTCTCTGCAATCGTTAGCGGAATTGCTGAGTTTATTGCAGATCCTCACAGTTGATTAATAAAGTTAGTTTTAGTTGTTAAAGTTAAAGTTGATTTTAAACTCTATTTTTACATACAAGAATTTTGTTTAACCGTCAAATGCATTGTCCATAATTTTTTTTATTTTTATTTTTTATAATTTTTTTTAATACGAAATTTAAAAGGTTTTAATAAGAACAACGCAAAATAAATTTCATATAATTTATTGAACATTGAACTGAGCAAGTGGGATTTGGAAAAGAATTTTATAAACCTCGGCTTATTTTAAGAAATGTAAATTAAAACGAAAGCATTATTTGAAAAAATTAACACAACAACCTTCAGTTAAAATTAGGGTGTTCAATTAATCGGGGGTTTTTGTTTCAATCGATTTGTCTCTTTGTCAATTAATCGGTTAACAATCAGTTTAGTATTGATTAACATTTTAACAGTCGAAATCGTTTGATTTCTTTATGAAAAAAATTAATACAATAATAAAAATAACGATTCCTTAACTAAATAAAGCAAAAGATAATAATTTAAGGAAAATTAAACAATTAATTCATAGAAAGTTTTTACATGCGTCAAAGTATCAAAATTAAAGATTTTCAAACAAATTAAAGATTTTCACAACACAGAATTTTTTGTACGTGAGGGAAAACAAATGAATTAAAAAATTAAAAATAAAGTTCGAATTCTGCAAAAAATATAACATTTTGTTTAATCGGTTAATCGACCGGAATTAACCAATATAATCTCTGATAAAAAAAAAAGATTGATCGAAGTTAATCGCGTGGTAATAAATGGGTTAACCGATTGACGGTTTTGCTATTTAATACCCTACTCAAAACTGACGAAAGTCTCAACTGGCAGAACACAACAACAATTGAAATTAAAAAAAAAAAATGTGTACGAATTTTAAATTTATTCAAACATTTTCATTTAATGGTGTCGCCATTTCGCTAAGCGCTACGTTAAACATTTGAAAGCTTTTTATTTTGAAAACATTATTTCGTCTTTTCATAAATTAAAGCTAAAAGTTTTGAATTTAAAAAAGAAAAGAAAACATACTAAAATTTTCCTTCCTCTCGTTTTCTTTTAGGATATTTTCCGCAACCAACACCGTTTGATACGTTTTATTGAAAAATCAATACGACTATGCAGCAATCAATCTTTGAAAGCTGCCCAAGAGCAACAACAACAACAACAGAAATCTCAACTAGAAGCAGATTTCCAAATTACCAAATCCATGGCATCGCAATTATCAACAGCTGTACCTGAACCTATTACACATGAACCGGATGTTGGTACACAATTTAAGGCCAGCCAATTGTCAGTACGTTTGGCCACTCCGCAACAGTTGCAACCCAAGCCCGACAAAGCTGAAGAATTGGGATTTGGCAAATTGTTTACAGATCACATGTTGAAAATTTACTATCACAAGAGTTTAGGTGGATGGCAAAAACCTCAGATTACGCCCTTGGAAAATTTAGTTATACATCCTGCCGCCAAAGTATTGCACTATGCCGTTGAGGTGAGTTTTGAATTGAACTTTGTTTGCTACCACATTTTGGTCGAGTGTCTTATTTTCTCCGTAAATAATGTTGAATACTCGAAAGATGTTGTTGTAGTAAATTTTTGCAAACATATTTTTTAATTGTTGGAAAAGTTTATAACGAAATGTTTAAGAGATGACCTGCAAACTCAACCGTTTCTTTTTCTAATTGTTATAAATAAACTTCACTTTAGTCTGCTGGCATCGAACTAATTTAAGAATTAATGCATGCACAAGCTTGTTCATGCATGCACACGTAAGTAGGGTGACTATAATAATTTCAAGTCATTTTTATCAGTTTCGGATTATAGGAGAAAGATTTTTTCTTTTATTACTATTTTTTTAATTTCATTTGGACCAGTGCTCAGGGTGTGAACTCTACTCATGCAATGCATTGTGTAGGAGGAGCTATGAAAAGAGAATGTTGAGTTGAAGAACGAACAGGAGATGGGGCATTTGTTGTGGCTTTTTTATTATTTACTTGGCAGTAAAATTTATGAAACTTGGTTACGTGAAGCAAACAAAAGTTACTTAACAAAATCCTGTGACGACGAATCTAACAGACATTTCGAAAACACTTTGCAATCTCACACTTTTTAATCTCATTTAGTTGTTATTTAAAAATAATAGGAAGTAAATCATTGTTTACAAATATGAGTGTTATTTTTCTTAAAAATTACAATCTTATAAGTTTCTTGACGTTATCTCCGTGCATTGCATGCAAAAGCACTCATGGGTTTTTAAAGTTCATCAATAACAATTAATCAAAAATCGAAATGTTTTGGTGGCTTATCAGTAGATATTTTTGTTTTTAGCAATGCCTTTTTTCAAAACTACCTTGTTTGCACCTTTAATTAAACTAATTTTAAGTAAAATCAATTATTGAATATAATTAATTATTAATCAACATTATCATGATTATGTTTACAGCTTTTTGAAGGCATGAAGGCATATCGTGGTGTTGATGGAAAAATTCGTATTTTCCGTCCTAATATGAACATGAATCGCATGAATTTAGCTGCCAAACGTTCCGGTTTACCCACTTTTGAGGGTGAGGAATTTGTTAAATGTCTATCACGACTGATATCTATCGATTCGGAATGGGTACCGCACACAGAAGCAGCCAGTTTATATCTCAGGCCTACACTGATCGGCATTGACGTAAGTATTTCAAAAGCGAATGTAAACAAGAATAATTTTTACTTCCTGGCATCGTACATACTTTTTTCTACTTGCGCTTTTGATTTTTATAGATAAAATTGAGTTTCTTAAAATGTTTAAATTTAATTATAATCGACTTGGAAATTATTGAGAATCATGTGCTATTTGATCAGAGTTCACAATCCATCAAATGTTTAACTTGTAAAATTTTTTTTACATACGAAAATAAATGGCTAATATTTGTGGGCTAGTCCTAAAGGTTTGCAAAAAAGATTTCAAATATTTGTTAATTTTACTTCAATATCTAAATTAGGTCCTTAAGGATAACAGTTGACTACTTCTAACAGACTGTTGTATGTCCTTGAATATGGAATGAAGCTGTTAAAACTTGTCAACTGCTGAAGAAAACAAGTGCAGTAGTATCCTTTTTGACATTTCCCTTTATTCTGTAATTATTTGTCAAACGAATTTTTATATTGTGTTTATCTACCTAAAAATAACTTTTAAATATTAAATTTTTTATTAATTTTGGCGCATGAAAAGATATCTAATTTTGTACCACAAAATGTGTAGTGCATTTATATATAAGATATCTTCAGTGCAGTGAAATCGAAAACCCAAACTTTAAAGCTCTTTAAATTTTTTTTAGAATAGCCACAGAGATACTTTCACTACCAAGCGAATCTAGTTGTGCATGTTGAAAATTTTTATTTCTCATCTGTTCCTTAAAGTTGGAACTCTTTTCTATTTCACAACTACTACTGACAGATGGAAAAAAAGCTTTGTCCACGGACATTTCTAATCAAAACCTAGCCTACAAAGGCCTTAGCTGACCTCAGAAAATTATTCCCTTTGATCAGAGTCACGCAAAGTATTTTTATTATTTCCATAAATAATTTTTCGTTTCGTTTAAATAAATTGTTTTGAATGTTTGGTTTTCTTTTAGCCCACGTTGGGTGTTGCCTCTTCAGACTCCGCCCTATTGTACAGCATTCTCAGTCCCGTCGGCTCCTACTTTAAGAGTGACAATTCGGGTGCTGTTTCATTACTAGCCGATCCCAGTTACACGAGGTAAGCTTATATATAATTTATTTTTCAATCTGACATTTTTCACTAAATGAAATGTGTATGGATTTTTCTTTGATGTTTAGGGCCTGGCCAGGTGGTGTAGGCAACCGTAAAATGGGTTCAAATTATGCTCCTACGATTAATGTACAACAAAAAGCAGCTGCCAAGGGATTACAGCAAGTCTTATGGCTGTATGGTGAAGACCACCAGCTAACAGAAGTGGGCACCATGAATATCTTTATGTTCCACATAAATGAAAAAGGAGGTAAAAAATAATTTAAATTGTCATGCTTTTCAAAAATGCAAATTTGATTTTAATAAAATATTTTTTTTTTCCTGTCAACAGAAAAAGAATTGATAACGCCTCCCTTAAATGGTCTAATTTTGCCCGGCGTCACAAGAGATTCCATTTTAACTTTAGCCCGCCAATGGGGTAAATTCAAAGTATCTGAAAACACCTTCACTATGCCACAAGTCTGCGAGCTATTGAATCAAGGAAGAGTAAGTGTTACCAGCTTTTATAAAAAAATTTTCAAAAAAAATTATTTGAATCTATATTATTGTTAAATTTAAAGGTTCTGGAATTATTTGGCACTGGTACAGCCTGTGTGGTGAGTCCAATTAATCGCATTAACTACATGGACCAAGATTTGTATATACCCACCATGGAACAGGAGAAACCATTACACGAAACAATACGCAAGACGTTAATGGACATTCAATATGGAAAAGTTAATCATCCCTGGGCAGTGGTTATTGATTGAGATTTAGTTTCTATTTCTTTAAAAATTTTTATGTATTAATAGATTTTAGATAGCTCGATTTATGTTATAAGTTTTAGTTTAAAAAAGACTAAAAAAGTAGTCCCCAAAAACCACTCCTAAGCTAAAAGGACTTTGCTGAGACTTCTATGCCCGGCAGATAGCTGCAGAAGGCGTTAAACAATTGTGTTAATTTAACTTAAGCTTTTCTAACTATAATTGTAAATTATATCTTAGGTAATGGAAATTAAGAGTTACTAGCAAGACGCTCGAATTTGTTAACAAAAAAAATTAAACTGCATTTAAAAATTGCATTTAAAAAATACATAATTTTATATGACGAATGTTTGGCTGTTTAAGAAAGTCTACTTCTCTAGTTGTCAGAAAATCCCTTAAATATTTATTTATTTTTATAAGTGCATATTAAACCTATTTTCCTTTCATATTGTATAAAATATATATTTATTTTATTTCTTTTTTTTTCTATTTGATCAAACAAAATTATTTCGTGTACATACAATAGAAATTTAGTTCTGTACTCAGGGGGTATGATTTGTACTTGTATGTAAATTTTGTTAATGATTTCCTTTCCTAAATTAATTTATGTATAAAATTAACTTATCTTTTTTAAGAAGATTTCATGTGAAATTATTTCTAAAAGTACTGGAACAAGTGCATTTATTAGTGTTTAAGTATGTATATAAAACTTTTTTTTTTTCAAAAATATACAAAAACCATTTTGTCCTTCAAGTTTCTGTCAGTCATTGTAAAGGCAATTCATTCTGTTTGCTATTATAAATTGTTTTCCTTATTTATTGGATTTTACAAAAATATTAAACTCTATATGTTGTAAAAAGAATAAATATTTAAGAAAATCTGTAAAACAATTATATAGAATAAAAGAAATTGTACCGAACTATTAAAATAAATTTTATACTATTGAAAACAGAAATTAGAAAAACCGAAAAATCACTTGTTTTTATCTTCAAAATACAATTTGCAAAAGAGGGGTTAAAAGCTAAATAGTAGGTTTTATACGACCGTCTTCCGAGATGTCACTTGCTTTGTATTACAATAAATTTAAGTGCTGCATAAAGCCATAGTGCAAAGTACTGAGAGTAAATTTTTTTTTAATTTCATAAGGAAGCTGTCTGGAAATCAATTTTTATAAACATTCCACTCGTCTCATAAATGGGGACACTGACTTTAACAGTAATTAAATTCTTATTGAACAAAGTCTATTAGTGGCCTTTTAACTTCCCGCTAGGAAAATTTTAAAATTTTGCAAAATTAAGTTCTTATCAGACCTTGACGTTTTGACTCAAAACTTTTGAGAGCTTAGGAAGCGTTCCTGACTATCCCTGTGTGTGAATATGTGTGCGTACGTATATGACCCACTTGTATCTTTCCAACGGCTGAAACGAATCAAACCGTTCTGGAAATTAGATTTCGAATTGGTAAATTTCAAGGTATCCCAAACCAGCTTCGAAAAAAAATTTTCAAGGTGTTTTAAAGAAAACCTTTAACATTGCAAACCAGGTCAAAATCGATGGTTACCTTCGTGAGATATGTAAACGAAAAACATTTGCAAAATTGCCCTATAATTAATCAGTTAGTGTTCTCGATTCTTTTATAGTATGTAATCGAAAACTATATCAATCCGTGCTTATCATGGAGGAAGTGGTTGATTTATATATTAAAATAAGAATTGTTTTTGCTCAAAAGCTATGAATAGCTTGCGGCTTTTCTCTATTCAATTTTAAATTGTAAAAATTTTCAAACACAAACTTTACATTTTCTTATCTTACTGGATTGCAATTTACCCCACAATCTCTTTGATTCCTAAATAGCTAAGATACTACTAAGCATTTTATTGCACTATAAAATAAAGCTACTTTTTCGCAATGTTAGTCACTAGGATTTCCTTATTTTTAATCTATCAAAAGTTTTCTACAAAACATCATTTTACATATTATTTTGTTTAGTCATAAATAAAAAAACTAACCATAAAATGGAGGCACAGTAACGGTTATAAGTATTTTTTTTTAAATCACATTTTAATCATTATTTTTCGCTTCACTAGTAAAAGTTATTTTCTGAACTTTATTTACTCCTCAGAATTTTATTCCTTGATTATCATTTAGTCTTGAGAAAATAATAGTTATTTCTTAATTTTTATTTTTTGTTTAGAAAAAAGTAATTCATTTGTAAAGGGATATGTAAAATTTAAAATTTATAATAAATTAACTATTCGACATATTACTATACATTGTACTATTACAATATGAAATTTATTTATTGGGTGGTTGAGCAATGTCTATATACATTTCATTGGCGCTTTATACCAAATCGTCAGTAGACTTTAACCTCAGTTTTGAAAAGTTGCAAACTTCTCAACTTATTAAAAGACTTCTATCAACCATCTGATAATTCTGATAATAATAAATTAACTATAAAAATTCGCAAATGATTTTAAAAAATCACATAACAAGTGTAGTAGGCTACGAAACTTATACAAAACCAAAACCCAACAAACACATTTTATTCGATATGACTCTATTTTATTAATAAAATGCATATAGACATTGCTTAACCACCCAACAAATAAATTTCATATTGGGATATATAAAAAATATTTTTTTTGTTATTTTAACATATAAGAGCTTTCACGAACTTTGGTGATATGTTCGATGTTAAATCGGCTAATATTAATTTTAACAAATAACTTTTATTTTCTGAGGAATATATTAAGCTAAAATATAATTTTTATTTCTTGAGGTATAGATGAAAAGTTAATCGGTAAAGTTTGATGTTTTACTATAACTTAAACATATAAAAGTTATTGCATGTAAATTTAGTTCATGTAAAAAGAATTGAGTTTAAATTTAGTAAATAATTGTTATTTGCGGTCCCTGATACAAAGTACTGATCTTTTTTATTTCTTGAAATCAACTGATGCCTACTTAACAAGGACTTTGGCGATTTTCACATTTGATATATCTATAATTTGTATGTAGTCATAATTTCACGAATTTGCCTTTTTACTTAAAAATCCGTATAGGATATAATATGTAAAACTAGTTCCGTGTAAAATGAGGTGTAGCTGTAGTTGCAACACAAATCTCTTTTTAATATTAATTTGTAAAAACCATATATCTGTGGTTTTCTTTATTAACGGTACATATTAAATATATTTCGTTATTGCAAAAAGCCAGGCTTAAATATTGTTTTAAGTATTTAATTTGTATGATGAATTCACAATGCTGAGGCGACACGTGTCAAACAATTTGTATCAAAATGTAACAAAATTTATTTAATTCGGTTTGTATTATTCCAAATGTTTTTTGCGAAATTTAAATGTTCCTCCATTGAAATGCCCTTCCTAACCTATTGAATAAACGTAACATTATTCTAATTACAATAATTTGCTTTGTTGTCACATCATTTGCCTAAAATATGTTTAATGCGTGTTATAAAAGTATATTTAAATTTTTTTCGAATTTAAAGTTCAAAATGTTTGGTTTTTTATTATTCTAAACTGATTACATTATTAATCTAAGCGTAATCAAAGAAATTGACAAAAAGCAAATTAATGATGGATTTATCTTTCGTATCAGTTTGTAGTGTAAATAAGTTTGAGCACAAAAACTATAATACAAAAGTAACCATGAGTTCTAATGATGGAAATTTAGCTACTAACGTAAACGGTGCTATTGTTTAAGATGGATAATAGCAACAAATATTACATAGTAAATTAGGGAAATGATTTCCCGAAAAATATTGAAAGTCATAGAGTAACTGTATTGAACCTTTACAGATTGAAGTGTTTTTTGGATTTTCTTTTTGAAAATAAACAACTATTATGATGTGTTTGAGAGTACACAATGATCTTCGAAACTGTAAACGTAACAATGGCCTTATGTTCTCGGATCGAATCAAAAGTTTGTAAGAGAAAACATTTCTTTAATCAATAGCACAAACTTTTGGATCGAATTGAGAATCGTAATAAAGCAGAATGTCTTTCATACTTTGCACTTTTTGTATTAAAAATGTATGTACTGTTTGAAATTAAATTAATATGTTAAACATTTTATTTTAGAATAAAGAACAAAAAAAAACAGTAAAAGCTATTTGCAACATACGGCCATTTGATATGCGTATTCGCCATTTAAGGGGTATTTCTTAAAAATGTTATAAAGAAATTATAATAATATTTACATAAAGACTTAAACAAGTTTTTAATAAATAACATAAAAAGTTACACAATGAAAATTATAACAAAGTTATTTTATTTCAATCCAAAGAATAAATAATATCAAATGGCTACAATAAAGATTTTTGCAACTTTTATTTCATTAATGATGATGTTCAGTTTAGTCCGAATTCTCAGTTCACTTCACTACGCTCTGACCATTTGCAGCCGCCAAGGGTCTTGCGATTGCAATTCGCAAAACAAATGGTTATCAAGTTCAAGTAAAAATTAAAATTCATTTTTTATTGTGGGACAAAAAAAATATAACAAATCCAAAAGTAAAAATAAAATCGTATTAAAAACTCGTAGCAAAAGTTTTATAAAATTGGCTTAATATCGTTTATTGAGATGAACAAAAATTAATTTGACTTTCGTCAGAGTAAAATTGGTTTGAATTTAAATTTGTTTATTGCAATTTTAATAAATAATTTTTTATTACTTAAAAAAATTTTTATTAATTAAAACAGAAAAAGTGTATAAACTTTTTTTTAGATTTTAAATAAAATTTCAAGATTTTGAATCTTACTATTTATTCGATTTGTATTTTTTTCTTTTTAGTTAAAGATTTATTAGAATCTAACAATAATATTATCATTTACGTTTTTAATACATTTTCTTTATTAATATATAACAAGTCTTTAAGACTTAAAATTTTTTTCAAGAAATAAAGTTAATGAAAAAGAAAAAATTTAAAATGAAAAAAATGTCTTATGAGGTAACGGACAATTAATTTAAAAACGCCAATGTTTTTATGCTAATTAACAATTATTTAGTTAAAACTTTTTTGGTATTAAATTTTGTAATTTATTTTAAAATTTCTTTTGAGTTTTTTTGAAATTCATAAAAAAGTGAGATTGTTTTATTTTTGGATTTGCCGTTTGTGCTTAATTTGCGTAAAAGTGAGCGAATTTTCCATTTGGTTTGTGTTTTTAAATATTCATTCAAGAACTTTGTGTTGAGCAAATTTTATTTTCTGGTTTTAATACAATTATTTTATTTTCATTTCAACAAACTAATATGAATTTGTAATTTATTTCTTTTGTTGTTATTGAATAATATATGCCAATTGGTAAACAAATGAACAGAAAAACAGGCAATTTTTTGGTATGGACTCTGGCAATTTGCGTCCACACAAGAAATAAACTAAATTATTATATCTTCTCTAATTTGTCTGATAATACATTTGCAATACAATTTCACTTCCGCCGCTTTGTTTTATTCGTAGGGATAACTCCTGTTTAGCACAATAATGCAGAATTAGAGTGCAACTAAATCTGTAAAAAGTTAAGAGCACATTTTGCATATTCCCCTTTTAAGCCGTTAATATTATTTATTGAATTTTATGTTTCATAACTAAATAGATATGAATTAGGCAAAGTTTTTTATTATTAATACTACTTATATAAATAATAAAATTTTCTTTTACACAACCAGAAATCTGCGCCTTCGACACCAACAATATTTAAAAAGTATGGTAATTATTTTAACGAACATTTTATATTGCTATGTTAAATTGAATTAATATTCATAGGCTTATTGTTCGAAATTAATTTAAAGAGATTAAAAAAGATTTAATTTATGAAATCGATATTGAGTTATGAAACACCAAAGTCAGAAGTTCAGATGAAATGAAGATATGACAAAATTTTAGATGAATTTGGCGGAAGCTAAATTATATTGTATGTATTGTGCGTGTTTTCTTAACTTAAAAGTTGTTTTATTCTTTTTTAAAACGAGTATTTATTTAATAAATATTATTATGATTTTAGTTAATAATTTGCGGTTTCTACAATTCCAGCGGTGGACTGATTATAAAAACGCAGCTATTTTCACTTAAACATATTTTCCTAACGAGACCACCGTTGTTTTGTAAAACCAGCACTAAGATTTTATTATTATTTATCTAAATTTTTTTAATAACAAATTTTGTTAAGTTTATTTTTGCTTAAAGTTTATTATAGATTATATAGTCAAATTTAACTTTTTGTTTTAAGGTAATAATTGTTTTTTTATTACATAATTTGTTTAATACATTTTATATAATTTCCTTTAGAATGCACTCCTGTTTTTCAATTAATTATTGACTTTATTGAAAACCTAAAGACGAAATTTATACTTTCTAACTGTTTTCACTTAACTTTATTTAGTTGCAGAGTAATAAATTAGTTTGCAATATTAATAATTTTTTGTTTACTGCCTCTCTTTCTTATTCTATGTGACATCCAAGCTGTAGGAATTGTCATAATATTGTTGTTAAACAAAGTTATTTTGTAACAACAATGCTAAGGAAATTCTGAGCGCTTTTCTTCCACAAGGATGAAAAGAAGTGAGATGCATTAACTTAAATTTTTTTAATTTTAATTTTCTAGTTTCAGTAATTTTGTTCAATCCAAAATCTTTTTAAAAAGATAAATAAAATTCCTTGTCTCAAGTCTTAAAATAATTTATTATTTAATAAATGCTAAATATACAGGAAGTCGGGATACAAGGTGCTTTTCTCTCTTAACTTGTTTTTTATGTATATGACACGAAAATGTTAACTATTTGCGATTTTATAATTTGTATGCTAAATGTGGGTGCTAGGATGTAACGAATGATTGCATATGCAATTGATAATGTCTGGTAAAAATATTAACAATTTCAAAGTAAAATATTTATGTTGCCATTTTCATATTATTTTCTCTTTAATTATGTCTATAACCTTTGTACAAGACAAACAAACAATACAATTTTTGCTACATGAATTTGTATTTATGTAAACGAAGCAAGCAAATTACAAAATTTTTTGAAAGCGGCTCCAATCATTGGCGCTAATAATCAGTTTTATCAGTGAAAATTATGTTTTAAAGCACATTTCGACACCGTCTAATTTTGTTTATTTTGTTGAATACAGCATTTAGACCACCAATACGAAAAATAATCAATGTTATTGTAAGCAAAAAGTAAACATATAGAGATAAATTCAAGTCAGAATAACAATTTATGGCCATTTATTTTGTATATAATAAAAACCGGACATGAAATATATATTAAATTTAATATGTCTTTAACAACCTCCCCTATACAATTCAACATTGCCACATTAGGTACTTTCAACTCACGAATACGTCCTAGCGCGTTCTGTAATAACAAATTGTGTGGCAAAAATCGTTGAGATCATGTTAAATTGTTTTGCTATGCCCACTTTTCGTTATACATCTAAACGTTCGTGGCATGTAGATACATGGAGAAGAACAAAAAAAAAAAAAATTCAAAAGTATCATAAAGTTGGTTGTTCGTTTTCATGAAATTATTTAAAACGAAAATTTTATATGCCAAACAACTCGGCTATTTTGTGAAAAGTGTTTCAAGAACACAAACAAATCTGTAAAAATTTATATATTTTGATTATTATTTCTATACAAAATATCACCTTCTGTAACTATTTAAATCTAGGAATCGAAAATTATAAAATAAAAACCTCTTCATGCTATAGTCTTCGGAAGCCTATACCGTCGTGCTGACCTGCTATTTCAGAATCTATGGTGATCTTAAAAATTATTTGATTTTGATGATTATTTATGCAATTGCGATGAAAGATTAGGTTAGAATACATTGAGTCTCAATTTGTATAAACTGAATTTTATTTTCCAACCAAAATCCTTAAAAGATATTTTTACAGCACTTATAACCGTTACGGTACCTGTTGAAACCTATTCATTAAAATTTCACACAAACGCCCCAAATTTTAATAAATTGGTTAAAGACATTTCATTAAGGAAGGACAAGTTCATGTGTACTTATTCATACAAAAAGAACTTATAAAAAACCCAATAGAATAATTTGAATAGGGCTCTTATTAATTTCAGCAGTTATATTAACGAGTTGCACAATATTAATTATTGATTTTATATAACAAATAATACTTTGAATTATTTTATTTCCACCAGAATATTCAAAATGAAATATATATATAAGTTTAACAGTTTCCCTATAATGATTGTATATGTATTATGTATTATATGATGCACTTAGGGATTTGTATGTATATAATGTAGATGAATTCACTTGAGAATCTTTTTAAATGATTTCATTTCACTTTTTTAGTATATGATACACGCTTATTGATTGCATTTAGAATAAGTTTTTCTTATCAAAATAACAAATATGATTTCACTATACATACATTAATAACAAGAGTTTTCAGTTTCCATATTAACATTTTATCAAACCTTAAACAATAATGTGGTAGAAAATTAAAGAAAACTAATTTTATAATATAGAAAATTGTCTGGCTGCACCGGAAAACGAGTAATATTATTAATATATTTAATATTAAACCGAAATTAACGACTAGAAAAAGGAAAAAATGACGAATATTGAGGTATAAATGAAAAAATATAAAATACGAAATATTTATAAATGCTATCACATAACATCAAACTTCAAAACTTATCTACAAAACACCGGTAAGGAACAACCTAAAAACTTTCCTAATATTTTCGTTTAAGCTTTAAATATTTGAGGAAATTCGTTGGCAATATCTCTTACTAATTGCTGATCGGAGGCACTACATTCAGTTTCCTCGCAAAATATACGCGTAAAGATTTTCATAAAATCTTGTTTACGATGCTGATGTTCCTGGTAGTTAGTGTTGCGTAAAATACGACGACACAGTTCCAAATAGCAACGTCGCAACTGATATTTAATTTAATACATATTTATACATAAGATAATAAGTAATAATAAAAACAAACTTACCGGATTACCAGCACACAGATCAGTTAATTGTCTTACTATTATATCAATTAATACTTTGTTGTCATTCGTATAAAACATTCCAGCAGTTTCCGGTATACTAAATATATCTATAAACATTTTCAATACCGAATTCATGGTATCCGTTGAGTGCTTTAAAACTTTAATAGGATCCTCTAAAAGTTGATATATATAAAATAATTAGTACATATTTTATTTTATTATAAATTCAAACTGACCTTCTCGATTAAGTAATAATAAAATCTTTTCAGTGAAAACTTTGGCCGATGGCAAATTCTGCATGGCCTCTACCACCACATTTTGCGAAAAGTCCGTAAATTGTAAATTAAATGCTAAGATTAATGCTATAACCATATCAACTAATACTTCAGGATTATTGCCTTCAACTATTTCTAGAAGAAATGAGGCAAAATGCACGCCCAGATAATCTAAAAGGGAAAGGGAATAGTAAAATATTAAAATCAAAATTTTAAGTATAATTACACAAATCCATATGTATTTGAAATAATATTCACGAAAATAAAAATAATCTCCCCCAATGAAAGAATTTGTCACTTGTCTACTCGACAATAATTGATTATTATTGACATTTTGTTATTACCCTCTACAGTATAAAAAATCATGTTTAACAAACTAAACGAATGTGACATCGTGAACACCAACATACTAACTTACCTTGGTGATTAACCGGCATTGGTTGTCCCAAACAAAATATAATTGTCAACATTTTGACTAACTGCTTGAAACGATCTAAATTTGAAAAGTTCGTTTTCATGTCCTCAACGATTTCCAAAGGCAAGACGGACGTCAATAATATATCCACAATGATGTGATCTAAATGGCAAGCGGCCGTAAAAGTTTGCAACAACAAACGTTTAATAGGCCATCTAGTTTCCATTTGATAATATTGAACTAAATTTACCAAGGCCTGATATTGATCACAAGACATTTCATAACAACTAATAGTTTCATCGGCATTATTCTAAATCGCCAAGAAAACAGATTAGATTAGATTTAATAATTTAATTTTATAATTTTAAACATAAACATACCAATATTTCTACAAGTTCCTCTAAAAACTGTAGAATATCATCCTCATCTTCGTATAACATCCAAGTGCGTTGCTCCGCATCATTTTTACAATCGGCCAGCTGAGAAAATATGTATTGCAGCCGTTTCGAGTCATGCGTCATGCCTAATAGACCTTTGGGTGTTTCCACCTTGTCAGTAACATGTATGGCTACAGCTTCTAAATACGGATTAATGGCTCCATTATACAATTGTTCCAGGCTAGTAAGTACAACACGTAAAGCTTCACAAGACAAATCGAAACTCAAATTGGTGTTACGCCGTATAACGTCAACAATTTGATAGACATCGGATGATTCGACTTTTAACTTGGGCTGTGCATAGGCGCCATGTACTAAAGCGGTGGCAGCAGCAGCTACATGTAATTGCTGCTGCAAGGCAGCAGCACTATCTTCACTATCTAAGGCCTGGCTATTTTCCGCGCTATTGGCTACGTCGCCTTTGCCATCTTCATTAGCAGTCTCAGCTCCCTCACCACTTACATTATCACTATCTTCAGACTTATCATTAACCTTATCGTCCTTGGAGGAGTTATCTCCATTTAATTGCTTTGTATTTTGGCCTTCTCCTTTGGCACTCCTTTCTTTGTTTGACCTTTCCGGAGGTGAAGAATTATTATTGGTGGTATCTTTTAAACTACCATTTTGTTTGGCATGATTGTATGAGGCTGATGAACAATCTTTTAGGCTGGGTTCTTTGTAGGTAGTCACCACATCTTCACTAGTCGTGGTAGTTGTGGTGGTAGTTTCTGAAGGCTCCGATGTGATACTATTATCCTGGGCAATGTCATTGACTTTGTTCTGTGCTGGCACTACAGTTTGGGCTTGCGGTGGTGGTTGACTATTTTGTGGTGATTGTACTTGCATGGATCCCATACTGGGCGATTCTGATATCATTAATGGCATAGCAGTGCCCATGGATGGACTAGATATGGACTTCTTGCTACTATCTAATCTTTTTGTATGAGGTGGACTGTGTAGTCGATGTTCCTGTGAATGTGGTGCACTATGTTTACTATTGTATTTATCACCCAGACTTTGAGAAAATGACAAAGATGAATCTGCATCACGTTCGGAATTATCCTAAATATATAAATATGAATATAAAATTAATATTAAGGTAACAAGAAAAAAAATATATGTTCGACTCGAAATTACCATGTACATTCTTTCCATTGACAATTTCTTTTCTCTTAATCTTTCCAACAGTTCCTCTTTGGGCATTATGCCATTTATTTCGTTATCTTTGCATTTTTCCAACGATTCAATTGATGAATTCAAGAAACTTATTAAAAAATCTGGTTCAACCTAGAAATTAAAAAGAGTAAAATAAATATTATTTAATTTTCTTTTAGGATATAGTTTTGCTATTCCAAGTGTACTTTCATAATAGACATGGCATTGAAGACGCTCTCTTTTTTAGAACTTTAATAATGTGTTTTTATTAAGTTAAAAATTAATTGAATTTCATTTTTCCTGTTTGCAGTAACACACATGCAGGAAGAGAATATGCAACTCAATAACATTAAATCACAGCCGCACTGAAATGCTGTTTCTTTGCTTCCACAAGGAAAATAATTAGTTCTACTTAGTGTTCGCAGCTAAACTTGTTACAAAACATTTACCATAAAATAATAAAAATTAAAAACTGAAAATGTTCATCATAAAGTTTTAAACAGCGAAGATAAAATCGAATTTAGACGATTTCATTTTTATATGGCTTTCATGGTCTTTGCATAGATTTAGGGTAAACGAGAAGTGTATATAGCCGATTATAACGCAATTTAAATCCCTGTTTTGCCATTTTTTTTTCTTAAAGTCCTATTTTCTGAGTTTATCTTCCATTTTTCGTAAGTTGAATAATTAAAATGATGGTAACTTTTCCTTTCACTTGTACCCCGGAATGCTTATTATACCCTTCTGAGTTAAGAGACTTTAATTGCGTTTAATATTCCCCTATTTTAATTTGTTAGTGCAAGAAATTGATCAGCTTTATCACTATTTAATAAGTATATTTTATTTTTTATGAATAAGGTCGTAAAACTCTAAAAAACCGTAGTCGATAAAAACTTGCTTTTTGAAGTTGTTTTATATGTAGAATTTATTACAAAATCATTTGTTTTCCCCAGAACCGATTTTAACAGTTTAATTGACACTTCTTTGAATTGTTTTAAGTTTAACAGACTTTACGCAACATTAAAAGTGGAACGCAAACACTTCCTTTACCTCCAGCAATTTTTTCTTACACAAACAACAACCACAATAAAACCCATCATCAGTTAATATGCAGTCAGCAAAAGATTGCACATTCCTGGGGCATAGTCTGCAGTATTTTTGCATTGGTTGAACTTAAAATGTTTTGTGTCCCTTTTTAAGGACATGTTCGTCCTTACGTACAAATTAATGCCACAGCAGCAACAAAAAAAAACTATAAACAACATTGACTACTCAAGTTTGTATTCATATTAGGCTGGTCCAAACTGTGTAAATTATTAAAGCGTGAGAGAAGGCTATAATTCCAAAATGTTTGCGGAGTGGCAACGAGGGCTAGAAGAAGTTATTTATTACTCATATTGGAAAAGAGTTCACTTAACGATCGCTAGTATGACTTTCGTGGAGGACGCTCTCCATATGATCTACTGACCTTCCTTTTCATATATTGTTTTGACGAAAGTAAAGTGGCGGGTCTAGATATTTAAGCGGCGTTCGATAATGTAGTGCACTCCTGCCGAAACGTGTTGCATTCTGTTTCGACGATACCTTCTATCAGTTCTTATCGAGTTTCGCCAAGTATCGCTATCTACAAATTGTTATAAATGGCATCTCACAAATAAGTTCGAAGTTAGTTCAGGGTTAGTGTAGGGCTCAGTCCTCTCCCCTATTATACTTCTAATTTTCATCAATTCGTCAATGATTTTCTATATCAAACTTTTAGCCCCACCTCTTTCGCAGATGATAGCGGATCAACTGATTCAGTGACTACACGTCTTCAATGTCTGCGATCAAGACGATCATGCAGGGTATATTCATGTTTTGCTAAATAATGGTTTTTTTTAAATATATCAGTGGGGTCAAGCGAAAAGGGTAGAATTTAACGGTTTTAAGACCCAGTGTTGCATGTGTACTCACCGTCGTATATGCTGCTTCAACTGTTTTGTCTGAGCGGTATAAGCATTTCAGGATCTGTGCATGAAACTAAAGTGTGATATCGGAAAAGAAGCAGACAAATGTCCTACACCGGGATTTCGATGGGAATCGAGTCCGGGACTATTTGAACTGACAGACTATCGTTGCTACATATCAAGCACAGCGGTACCACAGATGAAATCTGACGCAGCATTGGCGAGATAAGAGAAACTTTGTTGCAAAATGTGATTCAAAATTTTGTGAAAAGGACAGACGTCTAACGATATTTGCCCGACTTCATATTCCATTATGAATTCCAATATTTCTACTCTACACTGGCTTTAGTAAAATTAGTAAAAAAAAAAACTTGACGATTTTTGAAGCCAATTTACTTCCTAACCTCAAATTTCAAAATTGTTCCCGAATCCCATTCTTTTTTACACACAACACGTTTATCATTAAATGCTGAAATAAAACTGGAGCTGAACGACTTTTTCCCTACAATTTCATATAAAATTTTGCCAGAGAATGCGGCCGTGAAATAAAATCCATTTTATTTAGCACCATTTTTTCTTACACTCTCACGTTTTTGCACTCTTTTTCACAAAAATTTTACCTTACATTTTGTAAAGAGAACATAAGAAAAAAGACAATAAAAAAATATTAGTGATCTTTTGAAGCTCCTGCCCTCGATGTATTTAAGGGTTTTATTTTTCAGGCCGAGTTTTTGCCTAAATTTGCGGTCTTATTCTTTCTTTTTTGATCGATATACGAACGAGAATTTATTCCTTGGCCGAACAGACCGCATACTGAAGAGTCTTCCACGCCACTAACAGTTTGATAGAGTTCAAATGACGTTAATTTTCAAATCTCCTTCCTATAAACAGTTATTCTAGTTCGGAAAAAATTAACTGCATACGTAGGGATCTAGTACTACTCAAAAACAAAATAGCTAATAATTTTTCTGTATGAATATCGAACTTTCTATTCAAATTGAATTATAATTAAGAGGCGAGTGCTCGAGAGATAAATAAATCTGAGAAATAATATGAGAATTAATAGAAGTAACAAGATCAATTTCATTTTCAACCAAAAGAAGTGATAAATAATCTGAAAATAAATGCAGGAATCAACCTCAATTTCATTTTCAACTTTCACAACTGATTAGAACAGAGCTGTTTTTGCAAACCCCTACACTTTCTCATCAGTATTCATGTTAACTCGTCCGTTAATCCTAAAATTATTTATCGTGCACTTCGAACACAAGCCTATTAATTATAATTCAAAAGAATTGGTTTTACAACAGACATGTAGCAAAAATTTAAAAAAGTCAACAATTTTCATGTATGGAATGCTGCCAAACTTTCTTCGTACTGCAGCGCATTTAATGTGCCACTGCTGCCACCTTCTAAATACAACACTACTTAGATCAATCCCTGTAATTTTTGCTATATAGAACTTTTTTGATCAATACAACAGAGGCATCCTAGTGTATATAGAAAAACTGGTATGAGCGAATTTGAATTTGATATATTCTTGGAGCAGTGTAATGCACACAATTTCTTCGGTATAAATTTATATACATTCACACGTATACATATATAAGGAGCTTTAGCCCATGGTAATGAAACAGTCAAGGACAACATATTTGAGCAAAGTGTTTCTGTTGTTTCCTACTCTCGCTGCTGCAATTGCAATTTCTTGTTCAACAAACTGTGACTACTTTCATTGTAACATAATTAAATTTTATTTCCTTAAATAAAACTCATACGGAAACTTTTCTGATTACAGTGAAAACATATTACAAACACTAACAACAACATGTTGTTGGGAAAATGTAAGCGAGGACAAGGAGCAGGCTGTAGGACTATTATTATTGTTATTATTATCATCATATGAAGTGGATATGCCAGTTTTTTCTTTCTTTATTTTTATATACATAGAAAATTATATATATATATATATATATATATATATATAAATATATATATATATATATATATATATATATATAAACAATTTAAACAGGACATGTCAACCAGTCAGCCATGTCCGCGTATTGCGGTTATTCATTGTTCTGACTGGCTTTACAATACGTATAAATCTTTTAATCTTTATGCATAATTACAGCACACACAACAACATGGAAAAAGACTTAAATTTCCACTGCCGAAGATGCATTTTTAACAACTCAATAATGAAGTGAAGTTAGACTGAATGGGAAATATTTAATTACATTCTACAAATTCGTTTTTACAACACGGAAGAGACCAGCACTTTCTTTTTTTTTAGTGAATAGAGTTCTTTGAACAAGAAGCGTCCATGAAACTTTGTTTCAAATTATATTTTATAACTTTTCTTCTTTGAACTTTCATTGGCGTTGACACAAAGCAAGTTTTATTGTGTTTTCACACTGACATGGTTTTAATAAATGCTGGTTTAAACGTTAAAACCATCTGTTAACACCTGGTTTTACCGTACAAAATAATTTAGTTAAAATCAAGTCAAAAACACTTTTGAATTGGCTTTCAGTAAGTTTTACAAAATGCAATCTTGTTTTTGCCTGTTTCTTTTCGTGCTAAGTTGAGTGCCGCCAAGTTACGTATTGGAAACATCTGTCAATGATTAAAGAATGCACAGGAAAACCCACGAAATTCGCATAGTTTTTATATGAAATAATTGGGGGATTCACACTGTAGTCATAAGTCATAAAGTAATAGCACGAAAAATATGACAAGTGTGAAGAACCCGTCATAACTTGGCCTGCTAAATAAATTTGTATATAAAAACTCTAACGAGAAAAATTTTTCACTTTTATAAATTTAGTGCTCTTTTAATATATTTTATGTTATAAAAATGTGATTCAATGTACAGACATCTCGGACTGAAAACAATTTTTTAACCGTTGTTTAGTCGTGAATCATGCATAAGTAACGGCGGCAAACATTTACTGTCGCCGTCTCGCCTACAGATTTTCAGCCGTTCGAATCAGATCTCTAGAGCATTTAGGACAACACAAAAACATACCTGAAAGAGTGCTATTATTTTATGACCTTTTTATATGCAGCACAACAACAACTTTTTTAAACTACTCTAAAATTGTATGCTTTTATGACCCCAAATGTGATTTCCAAGCAGTTACACAATTGAACAGAATTTGTATTTTAGAGTTCAGTGAAAACAAAAAAAAAGCAGCTGCAACACAGTTGGTGCATTAAGTGTTATCAAATCAAGACGAAAATACAACAAAAATTATATCAATTACTGTGAGGTTTAATTTATTGTCATTAAATTTATTGGACAAACTGTATGATAAAAACTGAATTTATAAAATCTCCAGTGTAGAATTGGGTCCAACTTAATCAAACGCTTAGTCTTGCCACAAACCTCTGGTCAAACCCATGTAATTTAAATGTATTTGATCAGAAGTTTTTAGAAAAACTGAGCGTTTGATGAAGTTGGACCCAACTCTACTCCAGTGTGAACGCAAAAATAAAACCAGCTTTTAACTTTCAGCGTGAAAACACTCTCGTCACTTCATTTAATTTTCTTGCATGTTTTCTGGGCCCATATTAAGGCTCATGTCTAGCGGGACAACCGCGCAACGTTTGGCGCACTAGAAGTCGAGAATATGCTGAAATTTAATCAGCTTATGAAACATTTGAGGCATAGCAGCGGTTAACATTAACATGAAATCATCTTTAAACATTTGGGGTATTCACACTTCGTGCTATTTAGTCATATTGTTACAGTCATAAAATTTTAGACCAGTTTAAAAAGGATGTTGTTGTGCTGCATATAAAAAAGTCATAAAATAATAGCACTCCTTCAGGTGTGTTTTTGTGTTGTCATAAAATGCTGTAGAGATCTGAGTCGAACGGCTGAAATTCTTTAGGCGAGACGGCGATAGTAAATGTTTGCCGCCGTTACTTATGCATGATTCACGACTAAAAAGCGGCTAAAAAAATTATTCATACTTATATGTCTTTACATTAAATCACATTTTTATAATATAAAAAATATTAAAAGAGCACTCAATATATATACAATTGAAAAAAAAAATTTATTCAGCTCTTAACAAGGCAGCAGCTGTTAGAGTTTTTATATACAAATTTATTTAGCAGACCAAGTTATGACGTTATGATTGTTCACACTTGTCATATTTTTCGTGCTATTATTTTATGACTTATGACTTTGTGACTACAGTGTGAATCCCCCAATTTTATTTTCTAGATCTTTCCAGCAACTCCAAAAACGAAAATTTCATATGTTAAATGTGATTTTTCAATGCGTCCGGAAGCTCTTGAAATACCATTATCACATGTACTTCGGCCTATCACACATTAAAATATCAACAAGATCGGGGAGCTTTTTGACTTTTGGCCACTTAAAATGCACCTCGATGCCGTTGTCTCATGTCTCAACTTATGCCTGCCACAAGGCTAAATACGTATCAGGGTTAAGTCACACTCTCGAATATATTTCGTGCTGCAATACAACAACAGTAAATGCAGTAGAACGTTTCCATTTCCCAGCTTAACACGTACTTTAACCCATGCCCATATCATTTCTCTTTTTGGTTTCGCTTAAAGGCTTTAAAAATGTAGAGTACGCAAGTGGCAGTTTGTCAAACAAAACACACGGTTACTTTTAACAAAATTTCCTTCTTTTTTTCTGTTTGTTCATTCATTTTGTTTTGTTTGCCGTTTTGCGTGTAAGAGTCCTTTTATTTGTTCATTTTGTGGTTTAATTGAGGTTATTTTTACTTTATTAAAATGGGGCTTTTGAGAATATTTTCACTTAAATAATAAAAAAAATAAAAAACAAAAAATGGCAAAAAGAACTGCAAACAACAACGAACTAACCAAACATTTCCATTTAAATCATGATAAATAACACAATTGTGGCACAGTACTCCGCATATATTTTTTTATTTGGTTTTAGAGATGAACTCTAGTGCAACTTTATGACACGGTTTTAATTTTTAGATTTATTTCAGTTGCAATAAGAAACACGAAACCAACGATATTTAAAATCTGATTTTGGCAAAGAGCTCTGAATGTGCAGCAAATATGGATGGAAAGAAGTTTTGAAAGGAGAGGTGCGTGCCTACATGACAGTAATTAATTAAAAACCTGCATAAGGAAAAGTTTATTTAAATGAAAGTTTTTTATTGACAAAAAAAAAATTAAACGTGAAGTGCTTCTCTAACAGAAATTAGCCATCTTTTCAAATTGTATCACACTTTTTTTACATGGACTTGCAGCTAAAGATGTAACTGAAGTTAAAAAATTGTATAATAATAAAGTTTCAATTTAGATTTAATTACACAATTAACATGTTGCTCTTGCAATACAATTTTATAACTTTAAAAGTGGGCGGTAACCCGCCTACTAGTAATAGGTGCTTGACAATCTAGTTGAACATGATTTGGAGCTTCTATTGACCAACTATTAAAGACCTTTTTTTGTCACGTTTTTAATTCCGTTTAAAAAATTGAAGACGGCTCGTTTGTGAAGCGTGATAGTACGGAATTTTTGCAGAGTTTGCTGAATACTCCAGATAAAAGCTTCAAGTTTGTTTTCGGTTTTTATAGTTTTTCAAAGCAAAAAATATTTAAAGAACCGAAAATAGCGCTTCAAAGAGATAGAAAAGTATTTAAAAAGTCGATATATAAAAAATTAGAAACTGAAAACGAATTAATAAGGTTGTATTTTTTCCTTTTTAAGTGAGAGCAGTGTCCTGTTTTCAATGTCAGGCCCGACCAACAGTCATCTTTCGTTTGACTCCTAAAAGCTGCGCCGTTTAGTTTGTTTGTGACAGAAATTAAATTTAAAAAAAAATCCGCCGCCACTCACGCCAAGGAAAATTTTTCGCAAGTATCTGAAGGGTATTCCTACAGATACTTGAGAACTTTGACAGTTGATAACGGCCATTTTGTGGAAGCTTAATTTGTCAAATTATTTTTTCATTTATTGAGTGTGATTTGGCCAAATTAACATGGAAGTGCATAATAAAAATGTTTTATCAAAATGGGTGTTCTGCTCGAGCAACGTACCGCGCGATAACTCTTCTTCAGCGTTGAGACACATTTTTTAATATATTAACGAGTTTGGAAAAATATCAATCCACATGAGATCCAAAAGCTTTAAATGCGCCTTAAAAAATTCCCAGTTCGGTGTGGATTTAGGACGAGTGCCGTAATCGTTAAATATTTCTTTGAGAACGACGTTGCACAGTGGTTTAAATTTTAAAAAAAGTGTTAATAAAATGGAACTTCTAAACTAGTGAAGATATTTGTGAAACATTTGAGGAGAAGTCAGATCATCAGAATAAAATTTTATATAGGGTGTTTTTTATAGAGTGATACAACTTTGAGTTGGCATCACTGCTTCATTTCACCACCCATTTAACAGCTGATAGTTGCTTTTTGCTTTGACATTTCATTATGGATCGACTTACACCAGAGCAACGCGTGCAAATTGTGGAAATTTGTAATGAAACTAATGGTTCTGTTCTCTATGATCTGTCACTTCACAGGCATTCCTCTACCGCATTGCAAGTTCTTGGTTCAGTGTGAATCATATAGACTCGCTAGACTGTCGTGTGGCTATGACCCACGCAGAACACGCGACCTTCTGAACTTCAACAAGGTACGAATTCGTCAACTTGTGAATGTCTTAACTGGACATTGTAACTTTGGGACCCATGCGAGAAGGATGGGTCTAGAATACAATGACTTCTGTAGAAACTGTAATGATGAAGAGGAGGAAGAAACAGTACTCCATCTTCTATGTCAGTGTCCTGCCCTGGGCGGCTTAAGGGCAGTGGCGTTGCGCTCCAGCTTCCTGCCAGACAGACAGCCTGGCGAGTCTGGAGCTGACTAGAATATCGGCCTTCCTAAGGTCCACGGGATGGCTTAATGCGGCAGAGGACGACTCGTGAGTGGTCCTTGCTTTAGGGTATCACAACGGGACCGAATCAGCGGACCCAAGTGCATTGCTTAGGCAATGGCCCTAACAACCTAACCTAACCTAATGGTTCTGTTCGTCAAACTTATCGTCGTGCACTTCGTCCATTCCAAATTTTATTTTCCGACGAAGCCCATTTTTGGTTGAATGGGTACGTAAATAAACAGAATTGTCACATTTGGAGTGAGGAGAATCCACGAGCTTTTGTCGAAACACAATTACATCCACAGAAAATTACTGTTTGGTGCGCTTTATGGGCTGCCGGAGTCAGTGGCCCAAATGTCTTAAAAAACGATAATGGTCAGAATGTTAATGTTAATGGTAAACGGTATAGGAACATGATTCGAAGTTTTTTCGTACCTCAATTAGCTGGCATTAATCTTGCTGATATGTGGTTCCAACAGGACGGAGCCACATGCTCAAGGAAGCTTTTGACGAAAAAATTATTTCACGAAACGGCCCAATTAATTGGCCCCCAAGATCGTGTGATTGGATTACTTTCTTTTGGGTTATGTAAAGTCACTTGTGTACGTCGATAAACCCCAAACAATTGAACACCTGGAAATAAACATTCGAAGAGTTATCGACGAGATACGGACGCAAATGCTACGGACAATTTCTGAAAATTTGAGTTCCAGATTGCGCTTTGTACACACCAGCCGTGGCTTCCACATGGCCGAAATCATATTTAAACATTAATGTCATAAAATTTTCTATCCAATAAAGACCGTTTCATTAATATCAAAAATATATTACTATATTTTATTATGATTTATATTTGTATCACTCTATAAAAAACACCCTTTATATCTTTAGCTGTAATCAAATTTCGTTACGCTTCCCATAGAAAATTTTGAATAATATTTTCTTATTGTGGATCAAGTTTTGCTGTGATACTGAAGAAATAATTCATATTTCCGAAAGTTACTGATTCCGTATTTTGTTTACTTACAAAACGAATAAAACCCATTTCAAAAATTATAAATTAAAAATGATTTTAATTCGTGAAATTGTTTCGCGTTCTGGCGAACCAAATCAGAGAATGAAATCTTATATCAGAACAAACTTATAGTATTAATGCCCAGCGCGACATCTTATACATGATTTCATGCAAACTAGAGCTCACCCTTCATTGCATTGATTTTCTTGTTAATTGCTACAACAACATCTGAGTAGCGTCTATGAAATTTATTTTTATTTTGTAAGTAGACAAACAGATGCAGAACTTTCTTGTGATGCTGGTGTGAACGATGAACGTGTTAGTTTTTGAGGCGTTGCCAAAAAGTAAACAAAACAAATGAATGACCCAGCCAGAGTATTCCAGCAATTCTACTCTTTTTTTATTTTCGTTAATTCGAGTATTTTCTGGCAAATCGAAAACTAAAATGTTATTCTGGAATATTATTTTTCATGTAATTTAATGTCCTAAAAACGTTCGTGTGTATTGAAAAGTTATTGCCATATTTAATAAATGTATTTTACTGATAATGTTAATAGTGTAAAGAAATCTCCTGAATTAAAATTCAGTTATTTGGAACAAAAACAACTTCTATTTAAAGTAGATATTGAAGAAGTCGGAAGCAATTTATAGTCATGTAACATCTTCAATTAAGCTATTAGATTTACATACAGACATACAGTTTTATTTAATCTAATAGTTTCTATTAATTCTTTTAAGGAAACGTCTGCATTACTAAAATAAAGGGTGTTTTTTATAGAGTGATACAAGTATAAATCATAATAAAACATAGTAATATATTTGTGATATTAATAAAACGGTCTTCATTGGATAGACAATTTTATGACATTAATGTTTAAATATGATTTCGGCAATGGGGCCGCCGCGGTTGGCGCGTACAAGGCGCAATATGGAACACCAAATTTCGCAAACTTTTTGCAGCATTTGAGGCCGTATCTCGCCGATAACTCTTCGAATGTAGATTTCCAGGTGTTCAATTGTTTGTGGTTTATCGACGTGCACAAGTGACTTTACATAACCCGAAAGAAAATAATCCAATGGGGTGAAATCCCACGATCTTGGGGACCATTTCGTGAAACTATTTTTTCGTCAAGATTCCTTGAGTAAATCAATTGTAGCGCCCGCTGTGTGGCATGTGGCTCCGTCCTGTTGGAACCACATATCAGCAAGATTAATGCCAGCTAATTGAGGTACGAAAAAACTTCGAATCATGTTCCTATACCGTTCACCAATGACAGTAACATTCTGACCATCATCATTTTTGAAGCCACAGGACAGAATGACTCCCCCAGCTCATAAAGCGCACCAGACAGTAATTTTCTGTGGATATTACGGTGTTTCGACAAAAGCTTACGGGTTCTTCTCACTTCTATGCGACAATTCCGCTTATTTAAGTGCCCATTCAACCAGAAATGGGCTTCATCGGGAAATAAAATTTTGAATAGATGAGTTTTATGAATCGAACAATTATTTTGATTAAAAATTTCCGCAATTTGCACGCGTTGCTCTGGTGCAAGTCGATCCATAATGAAATGTCAAAGCAAACTAAACAAAAGGCAACTATCAGCTGTTAAATGGGTAGTCAAATAAAGCAGTGATGCCAACACAAAGTTGTATCACTCTATAAAAAACACCCGGTATATACAACCCACTTTTACGTCAATTGAAATTAACAATCGCTAACCACAGAGTCTTTTTAAAGCTGTAAAGTAGGGTGTGTGCAATTCGATACGATTGATTAAATAAGTTTTGCTACTTTCAGTAGCAAGCTTTAGTGTTATTGTAACACTGCACTTATTATGCACTCTCCGCATGAATATTGAACGGAAAAACTATACATTAAGATACAATTTAGATAATCAACCTAATTTTGTGAAAACAAAACACTTGTGCATGACGTTTCATGCCACATTGTGTTTACAGGCTTCATTGTAGTTGTTTTTACAATATTTGCAAGCTGTGCTTGCTTGCATACATGCATGCATGCATTGAATATATCAAACAAACAAAAAAATAACCGAGTAAAGCATAACAATTGATTGGCACAATTTTCAAACAAGAAGGAAAGGCCTCTGAAAGCAGAAATGAAATCAGCAATATTCCATGAAAACTGCAAGTGTTGGCTATAACAAACACAAGTTGGAAAGAAAAACTCGCACAAGGTTTGATAATGAAAACTGGTAACTAGTTTAGTGGTGGCTTTTGAGTGGTTGATGGACTGTTATGACTATTATTATGTGTTTTAAATTTGGGGCCCGGGGGGGGTCATGGAAGTAAACTTTATGGTAGTTAACTTACCTTTATCTTCATTACGTAATTGGAAGGCACAAAACCAATGTTACCCTTCATGCTGACCACTTGCCACCAATTGCGTTGACGTGCTGATGTTTGGTATAAAATAAAATATTCACCCTCATCAAAACTGATGGTCTTTGGATAGACGGCTTGAAAATCATATAAAGCTTTAAGCATTTCGATGTTATCTGCAAAAAAGTATACGTATATGAAAAACACAAGCACAAAAAACACACACACGCTGTTGTATATAAATTGATTTGTAAAGGAACTCAAGGAGTGCAAATTAATTTGTTTAAATCTTTTCATTATTAGAAAACTTTTTTCAAGGATATTATTCTTGTATTTATTATTTGATCGAACTAGAACGGCTTTGCAAAGAAAAAAGTTAGTGAAATAATATATTTTATATGAAACCAACTTTACTGTGTGATAGAAAATCTGCAACTACTAAATAATTTTAGAGAAACAGATGAACAAACGGAATAAAAACAGGGAGGTGGTGTGACAATTGTCAAAAAGAAGAATCACTTGAGAGCTGTTCGGGAGGCAGAAAGCGGCAGCTACTAAAATAAAAACAACAAATATAATAACGAACTAAATAATTGCTGGTTGGCAAGGCAACGAGGATAATCATGTGTAAAAACAAGGAAATAAAACAAAAACAAACACTGATGTATGCAGTGAAACACAACACACACATACCTATGCACGCCCAAGCAAAGGAAACAATAGTGCAGAAAGAATAACAAAAGGAAAACATGCAAATTAAACACAGTCTTAAATAACCGCTATATTTTGCTACATTCACATACCTGCATACATGCATTGCTGCATATTACGTGTGTGTATGGATGTATAGATGTATGCATACACAGTATTATTTTTTTATTTTATTATTTTTGTTCCTTGTTCAGGTATTTATGCATGTTCTGTAGTCAACTAATGCAAGCAGCACTGCCAGAGTTGGTGGATTTAATGTCATGTGTAATTGCCGATTTTCTATGGAGATTTTTTAGGACAGAACACACATAATTTCAAGTTTTTGAACAAAACGAGTTATTTTATTTAAATTTTTGCATTGTTTTATTTAATATCAAAGCAATACAAAACTGTTTTTAAGAAGCACAAACGTTGAGCCGAAAATAAAGACACCCTGACCGAGTTCGAACTCACTACCGAGTGACTAAAACACCAGAAACCAACCACCAACAATATACAGATATTACAAAAATATAAATGAAAACTTTTTAAAAATTCATATTGACAGCCCCAGCAATTGATTTCAATATATTTTGCGTTTACTCAAAGGTAAAATTCTATTGTCAACAGCATAAGCTCACGTGTGGACCCAGAAACTTTTTTGGACGTACAATGCGAATTATATGTACGTTAAATTATATATGTCGAACATAAACTTTACAATTCCGTTGACTTGTTCTACATGAATTCCGATTTTCCTCCATTTGTACTCACTCCACTGTCGATAATTTTAAATTCAATTTTTATTTTAAATTAATTTTATCGAGAATTTTTCCAAAAAGGTTATTGAAAAGGGAAGGACGAAAGTTTCTGTGATTAATGGAAGAGCAAAGCCGCAGCAAAAATGTTTTTAGAAATAAAAAACCTGGCAGCGCTGCTTTAGACATGCTTACAATACAGGAATTAAACTTATTCCATTCCCATGTATTATAATTTACATATCCTTTTTTATGTGTTTGGGGGCTGAACAGTACTTACCCATTTTGTGCGTCAACGTGAAACAAATCTTCAGTATTTTCGTTTTTTAGTATATATTCGTATAAATTTTTGTATTCGCTGCGTACGACAGTAGTTGCGAAATGAATGAATTTTAACACTAGACAAGGACGTTAATTATGTAGTTTTGTTATTTTGGTTTGTTGTTTGTTTTTATAAGCAAATTCGCGTTTCCTTGTTTTCTATTCCTCTTGTTTTTATGTTTCCTTATGTTAGGGAAGAAGATTGTCTCCCGATAACAACATTCCCTCCTTTTTCGACACAACAAACACGAACACACAAATTCAATATATATATACACGAATTTTTATATTTAGGGCGGAGGCTGTTTTCTTGGCTGGGGACACTTTTGTTACTTTTGCATGTGCGATTATTTTTCTTATTGGTATATCATAGATCTATTAATAACTTAAAAATTTTGATTTTCTTTTATTCGTTTTCCTTACTTGTTGATATTTTTCCAAAAGAAAATGAATTTCTTTACTTTTTTCGGGTTCGTTTCACTTGCTGCACAATTAGTGACAATATTTATTTTGTGAAATTTTTACCTCTGCTTCTAAAACACTTCTTTTCTTTAGAGTCGACACTTAATAAATACAGGATATTATTTGTATAACGGTATTGTATCCGTTTGATTTGGTTGCTTCGTCGTTTTGTCTGATTTAATATCTTGTTAGTTTATTTCCATATTGCAATTTGTCAAAGACTACAGATGGTTTATGGAGTTGCCATATCAGTTTTATTGTACTGCAATAATGCCTAGCATATCATGTACATCAGAGATTGATTTATGTTATGGGATATATCATATGTAATATTATTTTACTAGAGACATTGAAAAACGACGATAAAATTATTAACAGTTACAAGTCCTTAGTGTACAACATGGCATGCTGTGTTGAAACATTATTTTTTCTTTACTTATAAGAAACCTATTACTGCAACCCGAAAGCGAGATTTATATAACAATGGTATGACAAGTGAATATATTTTGTGAACGGAATGTGTCTGGCAACGTATGTAATTGCTACTAGACCGGAATAGTACAACTCTGGCAATTGTTTATTTTTGTTGCACCTTCAACAATCACATTGGATAATTATTTTTACATATCCTTTTAAATAATGCCTAAAATAATAGAATTACGACAGGATCGGAATTTAATAAGTTCTAACTTTGATGGATATAAGTTGTCTTTGGATTCCGTACCGGTTCTAAAACAAGACTTAGCATGTGCACCTTTAAAAGCGGAACCAAACGATGATCAATACTCCTTGCGACATGCCGAGCTATTTTCAATGCAAAATCTGCTTGTAGTAGACTCATGGGCAAGGACACAATCATACTTCATTAATCGCAAGGGAGAGATTATGAGATGTGCTTATGATGACAATAAAGGCAGGCCAGAACAACAGCTTATAGTACATGTATTATCAAATCTAGACGCCCGCAAGAGAGGAGACTATAATTATAGTTTACGATTTGTATCCGAAAAATTTTGCTTGATATGTGACGGTATCAAAACTCTTAGTTTATTCGAAACCGGAGATCGTGTGAAAGGTGGTGAGTGGAAATTAGTGGCCACTTCTCAAATAGCAGGCAACCAATTGCCTAGCGACGAAACAAACTACATAATATATGATGCTCGGTTAGATATTATACGAGAAAATAAACAAATTTCTTTAATTTTGGGCCATGTTCAACGTGTAGAGTCATCTCGGCTTGATGGCTGTTCAACTCATTTTCTTTATTTACATTGGACTAAGTGGACTTTGGCAGATGGAGTATGGCATTTTGAAATATTAGATACTTTAGAGGGAAAAGGTTCCTTGTACTACTGTGCTTTTGAACCTAAGGCGGAATCAGTAGTTATAAGCTCCAACCATGAGTTTAAATTTAGGTCGCGTAAATGCGAAGAAAATGATGTAAAGAAAGAATTACGGGAGGACAAAGATTTGCCTAAACTGAATGGAGCCACTATTGATACTAATAATTCTTTAGTATATTCTTGGTCACAAACTGACGAAGATGTGGTTATAAAACTTGCAACAGACCCTGAAAATGACAAAAATAATTACAATATAAATAGCATAGACAATAAGATTATAGTTCAATGCAATGGGCAAATGTTGTTGGAACATGAACTATTTGATGAAATTGATCAAGACTTAACCACGTGGACAATAGTAAGAAAACTAGATTACCATATTGCAAAAACAAAAAACAATAAAAAATCTTTCCCTACAGGAAAACAATTTTCTGCTAATTCTTTTAATTAAGAAGAACTCAGGATTAGTGTGGACCTCATTGTTGGCAAATGGTCTGGGGCCTAAGGAAACCAGTGAAAAAGATGGAGAAAATTGTTTCCCAGTGGAACAGCAACCAATAGTTAATCTTGAAGCACCCATAGAAGACTGCGACTTTCCTATGAGCATAACTGAAGAAGTTACAGTTTGTGAGTAGCTTTGAAGGAAATGTTAATGATTCAAAAAGAGCTAATTAGAGTATTTTTACAGCTCGATTTAATTTACTCACTAAAGAGTTAACCCATTCCATTATAATGGGATCATCGCCGCCTTTATTTTCCACTTCTCTACGACCTGGATTCCCACTTTCCTTAGCTACCCGTCAAGATGTAGATTGCTGCCTATGGTTGCAGAATTATAATTCATCAAAACCTGAAGAATGGTCTATGCGTCATGAGGGAAATTTACATGCATTTGGTTATGTCCAGGCTTCCAAGCAGCAAAAGAAATTTATGGACTGCTCACCCGATTTAAGCTATGCTGTTATTGCTGAATCAAATCGTCATGTTTTTCTGTATAAAACAAAATATGACACAGCAAGTGGGCTGAGAAATCGTAATGGACCTCAGGTGACAATTGGTAAGCAGCATTTAATAACTCTGGAAGATTCAACTGAAGTGTTGGGCCTCGCGACTGCCAACTGTGTAGCCACATTGTTGACGGAAAATTCTGTGTTATTCTTGCAAATTGATTCTTAATATAGACTTGAGAAGAAAAAAACCTACTTTTAATTCCATGTGGTGAAATATGAAGTCCAAGATAAAGATAAATAGCTAACAGCCTGAATAAAAATATTAAGCATATGTATATATACATATATATAGAAATGTGTGTTCCATATTTTTCTTATTTTGGATAGAAAAAAGCTGAATTTATAAACATTATTTTATTTCTTAACTTTACTGTTAAACTTGTTAACAATTTTTTCCTCCTGCTGGCTTCGAATTGCATTTGACACTTAATTACTGGATATATTCTAATAATCACACTTTTTTTTCATATATTGAGGAAAAGTGAAACTTTTGTTTCACACTGTATTTCAGAATTTTTCTGGTGAATCATACATATGTACATACATAGAAGTGGGAAGCAGAATATCTACCATACTACAATGCACACATATCGTGTAAAAGTACTCTATGGAAATGTACTTAACAATTTAATATTATTGGATTCACCCTATTCCGTTATATTAATAATTTCGCTCTTTGAGTGCTGTTGTTATCGGCACACATGTTTTCTAAAAACACATAAATAGTACAGAACAGCAAGCAAAATGTTTTAGATTTTCTCGTGTGCGGTAACAGCCTAAAAGCCCAAATAATATCCAATAAGATTTTCACCGGTGGCTACTGAATATGAATTCCTTACTTCGTTGTAACAAAAATAAATTATATATGCTCGTTGATTAAATACGAAACAAGCACGCGGTGTTATACTTGAAAAAGATTATGTGAGACGCAAAAGGTGCATTGTTATAAAAAACTTTAAAAGAACAGAAGTACCTACAATTAAATAAAAGAAAACAAATCATATGAAAGTGGATTTTTATATTTGACTTGATATTTCTTTGTAAAATAGTTCACGTAATTAAATTGTTTTTTGTGTTGTGGTCTCCAACAGAATATATAATAGATTTGTTTTTTTTTTATATAAAAAGAACATACCACCGAGTTTAACGTTTGAAAATTAATATAGAAAAAACCCAAAAAGGTAGAAAACAAAATATAAACATACCATTATTGTAGCAGGGTGAATGTGTCTTACTCCTGCAGGTAGCAGAAACTAGAGGCTTATTTGACAAGTTCCTTTGAACAGGGTGAGGTCATCATTAGCCTACACCAGTCTATTTAAAAGTTTTTTTATTATTTAAGATTTTCACACATACACACTTTTATTTTATTTGTAACATTCTTCATATGAGTGTTTTAATAAATAATTGAAAGATTAAACAAAATTTTTAACTTTATCACGGTGACGAAGTCAAAATAAAAAGTTATTTTCCCGGTTTCAATTATTGTGAAATTCTTTTGCTTTATATTTTAATAAATCACTGCTTATTTGGTAAATATCGGCGACAATGTGATCCAGCATTATTTCATTATGGTGGATACCTCGTTGTTGTTGCAGTTGCCCAAAGCAAAACAAATTAAAAAGAACTAGAATTACAACAACAAGGAATTTGTTCTCTTTTTGCAGACAAAAATAAAAAAGCAACAAATATTAGCAAGGGACCTAAACAGGGTGCCTAAAGGAAATCAATATATCGTTAAAAAAAAGAAGCTTAATTTTGTCAACTGAACATATTTCGTGAAAGGAAAGAAGGTGAGTGAATTTAAAATTATAATATCACTCATTTACATAAGTAACAAGTTTTATAATTGTAAAGAGAGAGGATGGATTAATATTCTTCTGCACATTTCTATGAATTTATGTAAATGTACTCTACTCGTTCGCAGCATGACTTGCTAAATAGGAGTACTTGCAGAAAGTTATAAAGGGAAGTTAAAGAGGAGGACATCAAGTGAATCGTTTAAAAGTGACAAAACCACTTACAGATAAACACAATTATACTTCTACATAAGGATGTTGAAAATATCGATGGATTCTGCTTTGATTGCCATTATGTACATACAAACTAATCAGGTCCCAGTTTCCCTGTAAGGAATCTTGCATTTGTATGTATGAACTGCATAAGTTCTTCCTCACTTGATTAGGAATGAAAAATAAGCTCATGATTCGAATTATATGAAGCAAGTCTTATGTTGTTTAGGGCACATCCAGGTTAATGACCATACAAACATCTATTTGTATGTTTGTTGAATAGGATTCTTGTTTCTCTGAATAAAGAACAACTTCAAAACGTCAGAAGATCACTTGCTAGAAAAGTAACGTAGATTCTAAACACTTTGCTTGGCAACATTAATTAATACTAAATAACTACAGCAACAAAAAGGAAAATAAATTATTTGTTTCTGATATTATTACAACAAATACTTCTTTATAAAATTTCTTGAGCTAAAGATACAGTTATTTATTGCCTCATTTCTCTACCAACTTCAGAATACAAAATACAATCAATACGTTTACAAATCCATAGTATGGCGTTAGATATTGTTGATGGAAAATTAAGATTAATAAAAGTGCATAAGGAATTTAAAAATTCATTAAAGCATATGTATTCTAAAAGTATGTATAATATTAATCAAGCTTATGGTCGTTTTTTATAAAATTATATTTGGTCTAATTTTTATTCGATATTTCGTTAACAGCTTGTTAACATCTTCAGGAAATAAAAATTAATAGAATAATTTTTATTTCCTGAAAATGTTAACAAGCAGTTAACGAAATATCGAATAAAAATTAGACCAAATATAATTTGATAAAAAACGACCATAAGCTTGATTAATATTATAATAAACTGATAAGGTCAATAAAGATAAATCAACAAGTATGTATAATAGTTATTTAAAAAAAGAAATGATTATTTTTAAAAATATGCGACATAACGATGACCATTTTTTGTTAATAGTAATTAATTCAATAATGTTCTCAAAATTAATACTGTATAAAAAGGTAATAATTTAAATATGCGAAATAGTACTAAACCTGAAATTATAAATCATTTAACTAGCAATCTCTTATCTGCAAGACCAGAAATGTAACAAATTTATAATATTAAGGAGTATTATTGCTCCTTGTTATTATATTGTTGTGTTTGTAATCAGTGTTCAGATGTTAAGAGTACTTCAATAGACGTAGATTAATACTAGAAGTAGTTCCGTGTAATTAAAGTACGCATTACACAACGAATTAATTATAAAATTTATACATCAAATATAGCACAGAACTATAGATATTAGCTAATGAGAATCAACAGCAATCAGAGTTGTTTCTAAGTGTTTTCAATATTATAACATATACTATTAAAAATTAAATTTATTTGAAAATGTTTGTTTCAAATATAATTATGCAGAAGAAAGACTTTCTTCTACATCGTTTATTTTTTATGAATACATCTCTTGTTCCCATAATTTTTCTTTTATTTGCTATTCTCATCCATCAGTCGAATAATTTGTGAAATTTAATCGTTAGATCGAACGAACAAACTAAATTATTTGAATTATTCGAACAAAATAAATAATTCCAAACTCTAACAAATTGTTGAGTCTATTAAAAACTCTCGAGTATGAAATTATTTGCAATAACTTATCGGCATTATAGCTGGGAACTCCTAAAACAAAAACTCTAATTGAATATCAATACTGAAGACTTGTTTTCAGTTGTTAAGTATATCATATCTGAAAAGGGGATTTTTTAAAATCTTACAACAGCTGGTTTGAAAAATAGAATATGTGATTCATATACAACGGAAAAATCAATTTCGCTATTGTTAATAAATAAATACCGCAATAACAAATGAGAAACGTACACCTGTATTACATTTTTTATTTAGGCAAGTATTAAATAAAAATTAAAGCAGGAATATATTCCTTTGTGATATATTTTTTAATTTTTCCCCCACTTAGTTCAAGTAACATCTCAATAATTTAAAGTAAATGAACCAAGTTCAACCATTATTTATTTTATAAACCCAAAATAGAACACAAAGCTTAAACGTTAATATTTAAACATATTAAATTTAAAATGCGGTTTATATTAACAGAAGCAACAACTAGAAATAGATCAAAGTCTGTTTCGAGGAAAAAAATGCATTATTAATTTTTTTTTTTTTTTCAAATAATTTTATTGCAATATCTCATGCTATTGAACTTTAAATTTGTTAATGATTATACTGAAATATTTGTGTATAAATATAAACCAATTGTGGCTTATTGAATGCAATAACAAAATCTTTGAAAAAATTAAAATAAATTGTGACAATTTATTTGACGTGGGTAGAATTTCTTTTAACGAATTTTAAGTTTCGAAATGTGATTTGCAAAATGTGAAAAGTTAGTGACGTAATATAATAGTTATGCAAATATTTATATTAGATTTTATATAAGTAACGTTTGAAGATAAAGATAATACTTGATAACAAAAATGTGACAATTCATAATTGTTTTATTAAAAAATAGAATACAAAATAAAAATTAACATTTTCTATAAAATAACAAAAAGTAGACAATAACAATTATTTCTGCATAAATAAAATCAGAATATTTCCGACAATAAAATAAAACTAAAAGTGACAAATATATTTGACAAAAAAAAAAATTAGAGAAATTATATCAAATTGTTCAGACAAAAAACTTAATATAGTAAAATAGCAATTATATTTTGATTTTCATTATGAATGTCATAATTGCTACTTTCCCTGAAAATTAGAGTACCTTTTTTCACTGGCAAATGTGTTTGTCTGTATAACTAGTTATGGAAATCAAAGATGTTAAAAAAATTATGTGTGTTGGGGATTACTTTAATAGTTTAATAAAAAAAAAAACAGTTTGTATGACAAATCCAAATTATTTGCTCAATTCACAAATCTTTGTCATTTCAAGTTGTATTTGGAATGACTGTTGTAAATAAAATCCCACAAAACAAATATATTTTGCAAATAACTTGTTTTTGTTTTGGGAAATCATATCTTATATGAAATTATCTTTTCAAATACAACTGGCGATACAACAAATTTTGTTTCAGTATGTAATTTATATCTTGATTTATCTTCCATCAAATTCGAATTGAACGAATTCATCAATCAATCTTATAGTTTTATTGTAATCATTTCTAACTTGTTTTGTCATAACATGTCTTTAATAAAGTCTGTGTAAAAGAAATCGTTAGTATTTCTATATATTGCTATTTAATAGATACTTTCTTGGAACGTCCCACTGTTGACTTTTTATAAAAGTTTTCATCATGTTAACTATCTTAATTTCTAAAATGATAAATCGTGTTATCTCTATATTGTATAACAACTTTTTTTTTGTCATGCAAGTCAACACTTATTTATTTATTTATTTTTGTACATTTTTATTGTTGAAGTGATTATTTGACTTTAATATCGAATGAATAGTGAAATAGAAAAAAACAACTCTTATTGCGTTATACCACAAGTACGAAATTGGATATATGAACTTGTGTATTTAATTACTTTACGGACGTTTTGTTAATGGTTTGTTAAAATAATGATTTAAGGTGATCAACTTTCTTTTGACGGTTGACGCAAATTTAATCATGTCAAGTCTGCAAATGAATCAGATCGTCTAGACTGTTATCGACAAATCTATTACAGAGTCAAAAACGTAAGACTGCATGAATGAATGCTTTGTAAATTTGATTGTAATTTAATTATTCCAAAACGATGGCGGTGAGAATTGTTTGGAATATAGTCATTAAGGATGAGGAATTTTGCAGTATGTAGATATAAGAAATAATCAATACTGCATACACTTCAATCAGGGACCGAAAATAGTTATTAACTCTGAAATTTTCAAGGATTAAATCGTAAGCAAATATCGGAGTGATAATTCAAGCGTTTTCCACAATATTTTCAGAAAATCATATTTTAAAATTTTTATTTTTATTGTTAAAAATATTTGTTCTACTCTGATATTTTTATTAGTATTTTTTTTTTTTTTTTGCAGAAATAATTATTATTATCTGTTTTTTAATAATTTTATTTTATTGTAAGAAATAGTTGTCTAGATACTCTGAACCTGCGACAAGCAAAGCAAATAGTTAGCCAACAAACAACAACCTTTTAAAATCGTTGATTTCTCAACAAAAAAACTGAGTTTCAAAAATGCCTGCGGTATGAAGTTCAACTACCAACACATGCAAAATTGATAAGCCAAGTTGATAATGAACAGTGTGGAAAATATGGTTTCAAAATTGTTAAGAACATGTTTATTAGAATATTCAGACAAATCGTTTCATATTTCTATGTCAAAGTAAAATCTTCATGAAAAGTAGAAGAAAATAAGAAAATTCTATATTTGGAGCGGCTGATTCAAATTTTAATTTTCTTTGTCTTTTTTTATTTTTTGTATTGTAAATAAAATCATTTGAGTGAAACAGATGCTGCTGCCTCTTGGAGATGCAAATAATATATAAACACAAATATTCAAATAAAACGGCTAATAAGGTGTGATCGATTAAATTTTGCCGCACGTACTTTACCGTCATTTAGAAAGCATTTGCATATCATGTCAAAATTGATTCTTTTAATATTGTATGCACTCAAGTGCGTTGCAGAATTTATAGATTGTTTCCAAACGCGAATAAAAAAGTTATTTATAAAATAACCAAAAATACTTTTATACATATTAATAATTTTTTCTTTTTAAATTTTGTTTTTTCTTATGGTTTATAAAAATACCTCAAGCAATTTCAAAATCATTAGAACACAAAAAGAAAAAACAAAATACACATAATGATCAAGTTATTTTTTTGTCCTACGAAAAAGTTTTATGGTTTATATGCATGTTCGCATCCATTTTATTCATTTTCTTTTGTAAAGACTTGAAATCAAACTGTTTATACGATATGTTGGACTTTTTTAGTCAAAGAAAATGTGGCAATTAATACCCAAATTGTCAACCGAGGCAGCCACTGTTACGCCCACTTATTTTTTATTGGAATATGGATCGTGTATATAAAATTGTTTCTTAACTTCTGTTTAATAATAAATGACTTTGTAACTTAAGAGCTTATTTATTTCGAGAAATATTTACATGAAAATAAAAATTATTTACCGTGGCTTAGTCAGCAAGTGTGAACTTAGTTTTTGCAAAGTGAGATTTATATATATATATATATATATATATATATATATATATATATGTATATATATAGTAAATATATATAAATGTTGTTTTGTTATGTTGTTTTTTTCTTCTTGCTGTTGTGCAAAACAGAAAAGCAAACAAGCTAATCCCAAAAAATAAAACTGAATACACGTGCCAAGAACTGCAAGTAACACTCACATATGGGTGATTCCATGTCGAATTGACAAAGTGTTAGATACGACCCATTTCGGTTTAAATGAGGCTCTCTTTCATTCTATTTAGTACTTTACCAAAGGAAAAATATTTCAAAAAATATTTATCAAAGTCGAGTCATATATTTTCATACTTTCGCTGAATTCGAAGATTTGCTCAGTTTGTTTTTCCAATATCTCAAAGACCATCTCATACACAAAAATAAATGTTTGTCATTTGAAAAGGAATATTTGGAGTATAAAAATATAAAAAAATACATTTTGGAAAATATGTAATATTTTCAAAATTTTGTAATTTTAAAAATTTAGCCAGTCGAAGGACGTATATTTTTTGCTGATTTTTTTTTAGTAGCTGTGCTAACATCAAATGTTGACGGACTTGCCTCTTTTTAATTATTAGATATTATTTGTTTCTTTAAAAACTTTTATTAAAGTAATTATAATCAACCGTGTGACACATTATTTTTGAAAGAAAACAGAATTAAATATTAAAAAGAAAAAAATTAACATTTTTTTTAAATTTCAGCAACTTTAAACAACAGTTTGTGCTATTACAAAAAATATTAAGTTCTTTGGTCAATTCAGTTTCTAAAATTTAAAAACTTTTCAAAAAAACCCTTTTATTTTATAGCCCGAAATATTTTCTATTCAAAATACTATTGAGTCCATGATACTTGAAAAGGGAATATATTCCAAAAGTAGCAAAAGTGCAAAAAAAAAATTTTTTTTTCATTCGCTGCCATATCGTGAGATTTATATAATTTATTCAAGTTGTTTTGGGTGGAAACATTTCTTCAAGTGTATTTTATAGCTTTTCAATTACACTTACGAATCATAAATACCAGGCTGACTCAAAATAGTTTTCATGATATCAAGGAAACCAACTCAGGACAAGTAACCTAAAGTGTATGGGTCTATAATGTATCACCCAGTATTTTTATTATGTCCTGTTGTAGAGATATTTAAATTTTCGCTCTCATTTTTTCACTATCATTTTATTTAGGTATTATATATTGTTATAATTATTTCAGGTATTTATTTAGACTTTTATTAAAATTTTTTTTTTAATGCAGTAAATTCCATTAAGATTGATACGATGAATAGGATTCGTAACGTGTTATATTCCGAAATACATGATTAATATTTCAAAGAACAATTAACACCACTTTAATTAAAAACAACATCAATTCAATTATCCCACTTTCAGAGCACAGCCGAACAGCTGTTTTTGAAAGCCGCTACACTTGCATCTCATCAATAACAATTTTTATTTATAATTATAGTTTTATTTATAAGACCTAGACCCTGAAGAATAATTACAACAATAATTTATGTTATAGGAAAATAATACACGAGAATAGTGTGGTTTACACTGGTAGAATAGAAATATAATTTTTTCCGTATGTAGAGGATTTGTAAGGACATTTCAGATCTTCATATATAAATACATGGCACACATACATATTCTTGTGGTCTACTTTTAAGTAACTTATCGTTTGAAATCATTGATGATACAAACATGGTTTGAAAGGTATTTTAGTGTAGATAAGAAGAGTATAAATAATTTTGTTTCTTATCTTGGCACGAAAGCAATAAAAAAATGTTTTAATTTGAAAAATCGTTTATTTTGTACTTGGAAATAGACATGTAAGAAGATAAACTTTCAGAACTCTTTTAATATTTTTTTTATTGGCTTGTAAAGAAATAAGCATTATTTTTAGTTGTTGTACTAAAATGTGCTTCTTATCAATCTGTCTAAATTTAGATTTATTTTGACTCTAACTATTAAGTGGTCCACTGGGCGATATTGTTACATAGAAACAACTTTATTTAGCCTTACGAAATCAGTTACACAATTCAAGTTTAATTACGAAATTATAATTTCAATTCATATTATTAGTTTTAGATTAATTTTTTTTTTTCAGAGTTATAAAATATTTGTTTTATACATTCTCTGAATGAAAATTTTGTATTCATATAGAAATTTATGTCGTTTTCTTTTCTCAAAAAGTATGCAACATTTTTTACACTTTTTAATAGAGACTGGCAATATCGTGTCATTTGAAAATATAGAATTTAATAGAAATTAATCCAACACCTCTTGAGAAAAATTATTTCTGTCATAAAATTGCCACTTAATACAGAAAAACCGAAAAATGTTACATGTTTTCCAGAAAAGAAAATGCCATTAATTTAAGTGAGAAATCCAACACTTGAAAATTATTGCACTTGCCGAAATCAGTTTGCTTGCAAGCCGAACTTGAAGGGAATAGAGAAAAACTACTTGCAGTTCTAATAAATTGCATGTCTTATTATCGTTTTAATTTAGGTTATTTCAACAAAGTGGTTACTAGAATGCATTACACTGCATTGAATGTAAATAATTTTGGAAAACCATGTCAAGTCAATAGCACATGCTGTTAATTGCAAACAACTTTTTCCAAAATTTTTAAGCAACGAAAACCAATTGCGCTGAAGTGCTTTCTTTGTCTTTGTTTTTCGCCTACTCATCTACAGCTGATAGATAACAACATGATCCTGATAAGGCAGCATATTTTGTTATAATCTAAAATGCCACAAAATGGCATTTTACTCTCAGCCAACGTTCGGTCATATGAGTCATATTTCTATTTTATCTGTATGCAAAATTCTAGAAATAGTCTTCTAACGATTTTCAAAAGAATTGTGAATAATAATTGTTTTGTAAAAAGTGGTTGCCATTAACAATTCTCTAATCATTATTGGCAGTTTGCTTGTTTATGTGCCTCCTGCAGACCACGAATAAAAAAACAATTTTATACAAGTAGGACAACGCCAACAAACGTCACAGTGAAGTACAAGAAAAATGCAATCAACTTTTTTTTAGTTTTATTTATTAATACGTTTTTCATACCGATTTTTAGTAATCGTTTTGGTATCGCGTGCTACAAATGTTTGGTGCCAAATGCAACAAATAAAAAAAGTTGTTGTTGTTAAAACAATTTATAAATTTTTAAAACGACTTGTTGATTACCGTAAAAGTGTTTGGTTTTTTACTTTTATTTGTTCTTAATTTCTTTTTAATAAGAGGCGATTTTGTTATAAAAACTAAACTAGGACATTGACAATAACGCCCGATATTTATGTGGAATTAAAATAATTTGGGGGATTCACAATGTATTCATAAGTCATGATATAATAGCGAACAAACCCATCATAACTTGGTCTGCTAAATGAATTTGCCTTGATATGAATAAATTGTTTTGACGGCGCCAATTAGAAAAACGTTCAGTGGCTGTCAGCTACACGAGAAATATTTTTTCATTGTATGCATTTAGATTTTGCGATTTAATTCTCTTTTAATAATTTTTATATAATAAAATTATTACTTAATTTACAGAATTTAAAATATGAATAACTTTTAAGCGTTTTTATTCATGAATCATATATAATTAACGGCGGCAAAAATATACAACCACCGTCTCGTCTAAATATTTTTAAGCTTTGGCCCCCGATTTGTAGAGCGGTTTTATGATAAAATAAAAACATACTTGAAAGAGTGCTATCTTTTTATGACTTGTTTGTACTTTTTGAAACTGGTCTGAAAAATATTACAACATTATGACAATAAAAAGCACAGGGTATGAATACCCAAAATATATTAAAAAGAATTCGGACTTACTACATGGCGTTACAAAAATAATGCACGAAAACTAAAATGTCCTTAAGCAAAAAGGAAAAGTGTATATTATTTAAAACATTAGTTGATTCGACTATACCAAGACAAAGTATTTATGAACGTTTTATTAAGGCAATTAAAATTAGCATGCAAAATAGCATGTCTGCAATTCATATGACTGTTTTTCCACACTTGAGTGTATCCCAGCCGACGCGTGCTGGTGTGATATTAAATTTAAAATGATTTCCCACTGCCAATTTGCTGTTTACGTTGCTCTCTGTGAAAGTCAAATGCCAAGTCAACTAGAGCGTGTGCTATTTTGTTCGGACAGAACAACCGGCATCACAGATCTAGGCCATGACGAAGCAGACAGCGCCGTCTCTGTATTGGCGGAAGTATTAGACAGTTGAAGTTGATATTTTACAGTGTCATTGATTGCATGTTCTCTTAATCATTATTAATATTTACATTTGCAAGTATAATTTTAAGATAACGATAATTTAAGCTTTACTATCCACCCAAGTTCAAACCTCATACGCAAACCCTATTTTAGTAGTAAAAAGTATGAAGAAGCACATTAAAATTGAAAGCGTGAAACTAAAAGATTTCTGGTTTGTTGGGTCATTCTAAATGGCTAATTTGTGGCTAATATAATGGTCTATTGCAATTTTCTAAAAACATATCGTGCTGCTTTACAAAATAACGAATACATTAATATTTTTAAATATTCTAGTTAACCTGCAAATGAAGCAGTTTATGGCCTGATTTTGTGAAACATAAAATCTGTGAGAGAAACGTTCCCACGTTTCTTATAATAAAAAAAAAATATTAACTTTAAAAAATCAATGACTGACTGCAAGAAATTGCAATTAAAAATATTTGGTTACGGAGACTACAAACAATCGTAATTACAATTAATTGTGCAATTAGTCAGTCTTACGTATTAATTTTTTATGTGTGATCAAACGCTTCATTGTAATTTTATTGGATAATGAGGGGTATGGTGCGATTTGAGTAGAAAAAAAATGCAAATTGTTTACTATTGAAATACTATCTCATATCGTCATAACTTTCTTCATTACGAAATGCTTGAAATTGAGTTAATTACTTTAATCTCAGTGGCGGATCATGTGCAATTCTTGCTGACAGACATAAAATATTAACCCTCTAATTCACAAACGATGGTTAAGGTTAGTGAATTCTTTAAGGGATCTTTCACCATACAAAATCCATACTTTAAAGCCACTTTGATTTTAATAATCGTTTATGAATAACAGCGCAAACGTATTAGAAATACAACACTGATGATGGCATAATGCCGAAACCGATATTTTTACTAACATGTTGTGTTCAAGATCTCGTGCAAATAGTCTGGTATTATTGCATCGGCAAGATCGGGAGTAATTGAGAAATGATTTAAAATATTTTGTTGGCGTAAAGTGTAGAACCGTTATTCACAAAAAATATTTTATGTTTATAAGCTGCTTATAAGACAAATTTTCTATATAAAATTTGTCTTATAACCTGTTAATAAGAATACAATATTTTTTGTGAATAAGAACTTGAACATTTTGCAAATACAATGCTGCCAGACCATCTCCACAAGATAGAGCTACAGCCTGAATTGGAGCTTAATTGGTAACGTTTCTGGTCGGTAGGATATTATCCTTGAATAAAAATAGTTTTCCAGCAAAGTTTCTTAAAATAGTTTTGATCAGAAAGTAGCTGCCAGATACAGCATTATTTCAAATGGCGAACAGAACCAGACTAGTCCTGATAACTAGTTTTTACAGGGAAGGCCAGAGTTTAACGACAAAAGTTAGTTAGAACTTGTTTTGAATGAAAATATTTTGTTACTTCATAGAGAGCCCGAATATTAATAAAAATCATTTACTGAGGACATGTCTGGTTTTGTTTACAAAGTGGGACTTGAGAAAATGCCTTTAAAAAATTGCCCTCGACTAAAATAACTCTTAAAAAATATCTATTTGCATATCCAACAGCCTCTGGGCTTTACCAGCTATCATCCTCAGAGTACCGGATATAGTTAAAAAAGTTCCATTAAATTATATATCTCATATGACACATACATATTCTATGAAGCGTTAGGCTTCATATAACGACAGCAGGCTACGAGCTGCAACCTATCAGAATTATAATACAAGCATTGAAATGCGGAATGACTATTTTAGCGACGACACAGCCACAAAACTACCGATCACCGTTGTAGCTGTAGCCAAAATTAAGCATTAAACACAATAACGACAGCGGACTACAGACTACAACTTGTCAAAAATAGAATACATGTGCGTATATACGAATAATTATTTTTACTAGTACAGACAACACGGCTACGGGTTGTTGTCCCTGCTGATTTTGTGGTTGTAGCCAAATTAAACTAATTTCTATTTTGGTGAGCGACAATGAGTAGATGCAATGTTGCCAGTGTAATATAAATAAATTCAAATATTGTAAACTTGAAAATATGCTGTTTTACTATACAAAAAGAAACAACAAAATATATTTCCGAGCTAATGAAATGATTTCTTGTCATACATTGTAGACTTCAAATATATTTTATTGGAATAACACTATTTAAGAGTATTAAATATATGAAAGCGGCTACACTGGCGTATGAAGAGAATCCTGCTACAAACAACAACTCATGGTTATTGATTTGGTGGTGTCGTTCTAAAAATAATTAAGTAGCTGACTACGAGGCGACGATTGTAGCCAACGACTTTTGTAGTCGGTGTTCGTGTAGTCTGCTGTGGTTATTGTGTTTAATACTTAATGCATAATATATTTAACAGTTGATTTATGCACTTTTACTAAATTTTCATTAACTCCCAGGAGATGTTATTAAACTGAAATAAAAAAAATGACGGTCCATGACAATTTACATGATGAAGAAACTAAAATTTACGAGTGTTATTAGCGGTATTAGCGCAAATAATGGGGCGTTTATAGCCAAATATAAAACAAATACCAACACTCGAGTACCTCAAATGTATCGTGGGTTTTTTTTTAATATAAAATTATAGTCATTAATAAGTACGTTTTTTATATTTTTGCTGACTAGCCCTGGAAAATTACAAATCATTATTTTTTCCTTCTATATTTGAAACCATAAAGTTCTTGTACGTAGTTTTGTTATTGTTTTATTATTGTTGTTGTTTTTGTCGTCATCTATAGTATAGTCGTGCAAACATTTCTTTGCGATTTATAAACTTGCATTGTTTAACTGGTGTATTTGGTATATAACGGGTGTTTTTTCTTTGGTTGCATGAGAATTTAAAATGATAATACAAGAGAGAAATAATTATTGCAATGAAATTTATTTTACTAGATGATTTTATGGCATTTATTTTTTTAATAGAATTTCCGTCGTACCCAGCAAAAAACGCCATCCACCGGGAAGCAGGTTCGTAAGCAAAAGATAAGACAGCCCAGTGCCTCGTTTCGGTAACTGATGTGAGAAGTTCTCACATCGTAAAACTAAATAATTATGGTGGTCATGCTTTTTATTGTAGGGTTATCCAGAGAATAATATAATATGAAATTTATTTGTTGGGTGGTTAAGCAATGTCTATATGCATTTCATTGGTGCTTCTTACCAAATCGTCAGTAGACTTCAACCACAGTTTTGCAAAGTTTCAAACTTCTCAACTTATTAAAAGACTTCCAAAAACCATCTGAGAATTATGTTAAATAAATTAACTATAAAAATTCACAAACAATTTCAAAAAATCACATTATAATAAGTGTAGCAGGCTATGAAACTTATACAAACCAAACCCAACAAACAACTTTTATTCGATACGATAAGTTGAGAAGTTTGAAACTTTGCAAAACTGTGGTTGAAGTCTACTGACGATTTGGTAAGAAGCACCAATGAAATGCATATAGACATTGCTTAACCACCCAACAAATAAATTTCATATTATAATAGTACAATGACAATATGTCAAAAAATTAGTTTATTAACAGAGAATAATATATTTATTATTATAAAAGACCAATAAAATTTTAAATGCATTAAGAAATATATTCTGACTCATGCTGTGTTTCACAGAGTGGCTAAATTTTTTTCGATACCAGAAGTTCTCACTTCAGTTATAGAAACGAGGCACTGGTTTACCAACCTGATTCGGCACCACATGATTTTTTTTCGTAATGTCCCACTCTTTTTTTATTGTTTTAATTTATTATTTTAAAAATTAAAATCATTCATTATTATATGGTCTCAGCGCCCCCAGGGCTTTGTTGAGACTACGTTGGCATCAGATTACGAATTATTTATGTTATTTAAAAGAACAAAATAATAAATAATAATGAAGCTAATTAGTTTTATTACATTCAAAGCATTTCAATATAAAATTCTTTAAGCTTTTTCTTAAACAGCGATATTGATGAGTAGTTTTTTAGAGCTCGAGGTACATTATTGGAGTACTCTTTGCTTTACAAAAAGTAACAGCCTAAAATAATTGCATCCTCGTCGGTGGGAGATTATATTATGTGTTATAATTCTATGCTTAAAAGTTAATGAATTATTTGAGCTCTCAGAAACAGAAACAATTATGGCGTTTTCTTTTTCAGTTATTTTTTTAAAAACAGGCTAATTGGAATAGTTTTAAAACATACATTATTTTTCGTGAGGGATGTGAGATCATTTTCCAATAAGTTCTTTATTTCATAATAACATAATGTTGCCATTTTCTATTAGAAAGTGTGAAAAATGTTGCATTATTTTCTAGAAAAATATCTGTTCGAATGCCTAGAACGCGAATTATGTAAAAAACTAAGAATATTTTACTAAACGCGGAACGTCAAATGGAAATAACTTTTGCTATATTAATATTTATATAGGCTAATTGTTCTAACTTAACTTTTCTTTGAACTGCAAAAACAAACACCACCGCCCGGGTCGGATGCTAAAATTTTCCTTAACGGCGATTTTTTTAAAATGTTTTTTTCTTCTTAATTAAAAGATGGCAACCCTGATAATCGCTTATTTTCATAGATCAAATTTGTTTCAGATGTATTTTTGTTGTTATTTCTATAAAATCATTTCCTGTGACATTTAATATATACGCGAAGGTATTTGGAATGAATACATTACAAATGTAAACATACACACACATGCATACATACATATATACATACGGACATACAATTCACATATTAATTTTGTGATCTGCATTAATATGCACACATACATATGAACATATACATATATGAGACAATTATACTGATAATGCTTTCGAACTAAAACGATTTCAATAAAAGTTTGTTTAGACATTAAAACCAACTGTTGGAACCTGCTTTTGCCATACAAAACAGCTGTATTTGTTTAAAACATCTTCCAAAAAGTGATTAACACTTCAAAGCAGCAGATGGTATAAAGAAATCACGTTTAATTTAGTCAAATAAAATCCAGACTTGTTCAAGATATTTTCAAATATCGTAAGAGTTATTTGTTGTCAAAAGCAATTGGCATAAATAAGACAACATCCACAATACAACACAGCATACAGGCGGTTATTCAACTATTTTCAAATTCAAGTTCAATAGAGTTGCAACCATTTCATTCACATCAGGGATGGTAAAAAGGTTACAGTTGTACTATTTCTATTAACTAATCAATAGATTTGTTTAAGTTTTTAGGTTATTCAATATTAATATATATATTAATTTCGATATTTCGCCAGCCTTCGGTTAGCTTCTTCAGGAAATTATTTTATATATATATATATATAATAAAATATAAAATAATTTCCTGAAGAAGCTAACCGAAGGCTGGCGAAATATCGAAATTAATATATATATTAATATTGAATAACCTAAAAACTTAAACAAATCTATTGATTAATAAACGAAAAAAAGGTTAAAAAAATCAGATATAATAATATTTCTATTAACACTATCCGTACTTTTAAACTAGAATGGTACAAGATACAATGCAAGAAAGGTGTTCCAAGTGCAACAACTTCATTAAAGTTAGAAAACAATCAGTATAAAAATTGTTTTATTATCTGCTTTTAAATGCCTTTTAAGCTTTATTTACTATAAACTTTTAGAGCAACATTTTTCTCTTTAATATTAATTTCGTGCTGATTTTTTTCCCCCAAAATGTTACTAAAAAATTCAAAGTGATCAATTGAGGGGTTTAAGCTAATTTCTATGCGCATTTCACTGGGGCTAATGCAGATCATCAGGGAACCTTTACCCAACATTTCTTAGAATAACTAAAGATAATATTTCAAATTTGCACTTTAATAAGTGAGAAGTCTAAAACAATTTTATTAAAGTCATAACAAGAACTCACTGATCACGTTTCCTTTTTTATTTTCTTAAGTTTTTATTCTACAATTGGTTGACATTTTTCCGACTCTAATTGCAGTTGTAAGAGAAATAAACTGGTAGTTGTAACAAATAAATGTGCCCAAGATTTAAATTGGGAAATTCTATCCATAGCAAAAAGCAAAATTTTACTGGAGAAGCACAACACCAGTCTAATACTCCAAACTATTTGAAATTTCGAAAAAAAAGAAAAAAAATTCAATTCAAACCGTTATCCACCAGTTATTTTTATTAGTAGAAATTTAAAATTTCGTAAGAAGATGTATTTTAATAAAGTCCTTCATTGATCAGCTGTTGACTGAAGCAGTTGATGCGTTGATTGCGAAGCCGAAGGTCATTCCAACATTCATGACTGAGTACATGAATGCCGGTCTATTTGACTCACATATACCAGTGCAATGATCTCCCAACCTGAAGTGAACCAACCTGAAGTAAATAAAAAGTTTATACCGATTAATTAAAATCTTAAAAGTTCTAACTTCAGGGTTAACAATGAATAATACTAAAACATTTTTAGGAGTAAAGCATTAAACACAATAACGACAGCAGGCTACACGAACACCGACTACAAAAGTCGTTGGCTACTTAATTATTTTTAGAACGACACCACCAAATCAATAACCATGAGTTGTTGTTTGTAGAAGAATTCTCTTTAAACGCCAGTGTAGCCGCTTTCATATATTTCATACTCTTAAGTAGTGTTATTCCAATAAAATATATTTAAAGTCCACAGTATATGACAAGAAATCATTTCATTAGCTTGGATATACAGTTTTAGTTTTTAATTTTGTGTAACTTTTTTACAAAATAAAGAAAAATATTTTGAATGGTGGAAATTTTTGTTTGGACCCCATTAATTATTGGCATTTTCGCCGAATATTCTCCTTAAGGGCTGCGATTTTCTGGGATTTATTGGCATAAATCCTTGATGTTGCGGGTCACAATGAAAGAAATGTGGAATGTTCAAATTAGTACGTATTTTTGGGAATGGTCGTATTTAAACGACAATCGTTTTGGTCATACAAATTTGCCAAAACGGGAGATTGCGCGACCAGAAAATGCTTTCTTAAAAATAATAATTTTTTTTACTAAAATAATAAATAGAACGTTGGATTTCAAGTTGACGCCATGTTCTGCAACTTAGATTCGAAATACTGCAGCCGAACTGTACACAAAATGTGTATGATAACGTTTCCAAAATCTCCTATTCACTCACATTGAAGAAAAATACGAAAAAGCCAAAACGTCAACGCTGTTTGTAACCTTGATATTCGATTGAATTTCTCTTTGTTTGTTTTGTTTTTGCAATCATATTTGCTACTCGTATCAGCGAATAAGAGAGTGTGTGAGTGTGTATGTGTGTATTTGTTTAACATGCAGAATTTAATAGGATTGCTATTGGTTTTTTTTTGCTGCATTTTCTTAATTCTTTTCTTTTATAAAGTCTTGAAAATATGCAGGAGTGAATAAATGCATACGAGTGATTCAGTTATGGAAAATGAGATGAATTTTCGTTTCAATGTTGGGGAAATTATTGAAATTTTTTCAGAGCACATTTTTAAGCCCCAAACCAATAAATTTACGTTTTTATAAAAAAATTAATTTCTTTTTGCAATAAATTCATTTCGCTGAATACATTTTGAGTCAAAACCACAAATGCCACGCAAAGGAAGATAAATTCTAAAACAATAAAATTCTATTGTGTTAAAGCAACTTTAAGTTTGTGAATAACATCAATACTGAAGTGTAATACCGTGTTCAGACAAACCCCTTAATTGCGCAACTAGGGCATTTTTTGCAATTAAGGCCTTAATTGACCACAGTTTATCATGCAATAAGTCAATTAATAAATTGAGCAATTAGTAGTTAATTGTATCACTAATTGCGTAAAACTCAAATTGCAACTCTGGTCATAAGTATGTTTATTAAGAACGGTGTTCAGTGAGCAGAAAGATTTCCTATAATGGCGAGCCAAAATGTCAAAAAATATACACACACATTAACAAAACAAACTGAATTTTCAAACAGACTGAACCTCAATAAATAAATAAATAAACAAACACGAAATGTCTGGTGACGGTGGCCTTTGAGTTGCATTTTGCTGGAATAATGACAGGAGCAAGAGCGGCTGCTTTCTCAAACTTTGTAAAATTGTCCAGTGTTCCTTTTTTTGTAAGCACTGATAATTTTCACTAAAAAATCGATCGCAATGTCTCCAAGAGCTCCATATTTCTATTATATGAAAGTAAAATTTCTTTTAACCCGAAATTTGCATCCATTTTTGAAATTTACAAACACGAATATTCACGAAACAAATAAAAACAATGTTTTTTCCAACTGTCAAATGATAATTGAGTCAGCTGAATCGAGTATGTGTGAACACTATATTTAATTACTCAATTGAAATTAAATTGACTCAATTCAAAATAAAAGTCTGAACACATTATTAGCCACTTTTTACAGCTGGCCAAATTGTTTTCCTAAGACTTATTTACCTCCCCTCGCAACCACTTAAAAGCCGTTAAATAACAAGATATTCTATAAATAAATAGAAAAACTTTAGTTGGATTTACTGTAATTAGACGGAAAGCAACACTAATTAAAAACATAATTTGCCATTAAGTTGAAAAGAGAAACTGTCAGTTAATGGATTTCACAAGGCCTTGCAATAAGACACAATTGTTCAGCTAACAAAAGGTTTAACAAAGTTTGTATTTAAACGGATAAACAGTTTACAAAACAATAAAAATACACAACTGCTAAGAAAATATTTATTTTATTGTGTATTTTATATCTGCTAATGCCAAGTAGATCGCCAGCCTTCATATTTGAAAAGTACTCCAATAAAATGTTTTAATAAAAAGAAACTCTCAAGCAGACATAATGAATTTAAAAAAGTTATGACTCTTTCTTTTTTCTGCTTTTTATTTATACAATCAATCAATTTGGCAATAAATGCATTTACAAATAAAAACTTTAAACGCTTTTGAAACTTAAATTCATAAAAATATTTGAAATAAAAATTTAATTTTTTTTACACGTTTCTAATATAACGAATAAATTGGAGAAGCACTTATTTGGCAATTCTAAAAATGCGACAAAACATTGAATTTAATTAAGTTTGAAAGACTAGTGTTTGTGATAAATATTCCAAGATGCAAGACCAACATCAATTTAATTATTTAACTTATACAGCAGCGTAGAGTAGCTGTTTTCGAAAGCCGCTACACTTCCTTCATTCCTATTCATGTGTATTTTGCCTTATCATTAAAATTTTTATTATAAAAAGCTTCCACTGCCATAAGATTCTTTTTATGTGAACCAGAAGTAGTGCACAATGGGCTGTTGTTTTAAGATTTTTTCTTTTTTTTAATCAACTTTTTAGTGTATTTGAAGTCATGTGCCTCCCATGAAGATAAGAAAATTCTCTTATTGCGAGTTCTTTGAAGGCTCGGGGAAGCGATAGGTTTGTATTTTGAATCAACTGCAGGCTGTCAACAAACAGCAACCATTTATAAAAATAATTTTTAAAAATTTACACTTAATATATTTTATATAAATTTTTCATTTCCCATTTATATTGGGAAAATTACAAATAAAGCATTAAACACAATAAAGACAGCAGGCTACACGAACACCGGCTACAAAAGTTGTTGGCTACAATCGTCGCCTCGTAGTCAGCTACTTAATTATTTTTAGAACGACACCACCAAATCAACAACCATGTTGTTTGTAGTAGAATTCTCTTTATACGCCAATGTAGCCGCTTTCATATATCTAATACTCTTAGATAGTATTGTTCCAATAAAATATATTTCAAGTCCACAGTATATGACAAGAAATCATTTCATTTGTTTAGAAATACAATTCGTCATTCCTTTTTTACAATAAAATAATATAATTTCATATTTATAATAATTGAATTTATTTATGTTATACTGGCAACACTGCATCTACTCATTGTCGCTCACCAAAATAGGAATAAGTTTAATTTGACTACAACCACAAAAACAGCAAGGACAACAACCCGTAGCCGTGTTGCCTGTAGTAGTAAAAATAATTATTCTCATATACGCACATGGATTCTATTTTTGTCAAGTTGTTGTCTGAAGCCTGCTGTCGTTATTGTGTTTAATGCCTAACTTCCAACTTTGTTTGAGTGAAATAACTTCTTAATCAATTATCTGGATATTGTTAATAGTCACTTTCTGATTAGTTGATACTTTGGGAGTACAGAGAAAGTAGTTCCTCAAAAATGACTTAAAATTTTCCTTTCACTGGATTATTAGAGAGAGCGAACTGTTTCCCCACACATGTTGCCTATTCATCATGTAGTGGTCCGTATAAGTCGTACCATGTCGTATGAAAAGTTCAAAAATGGAATGGTAAAAACCAGCTAACAAATCTTACACTTTTTCAATTGTTATATTTCATGTTTTTAAAATCATGTATTTTTTTCAATGTTATTCTCATGATTAAGCAGCTTGTGAAACAAAGTAGATATGAAAAACAAACAATGTTGGCATTCTACATTAAGCATAACTAATGCAGAAAAGGCTTAAAAAAACAAAAGGTCTCATAATTGTTAACTAAGAAAAAAAAAGAATACAATGGAAACTTGAAAGATATTAATTAGCCAATTGCTGTTGACTAACAAACAAAATTAACCCACTCATGATGAATTTTACAAGAACAAATTTGTTCGACAGTATGATATTTGACAGACATTTTTCGAAAAATATGTTAGTTGATAATAATAAGCATTTTAAGAAAATACTAACAAAACAATTTTTCACTCTTATTCTGGTCGTTTGGCTTATACTGTGTTCAGACATGCGTTTTTAATTAAATCAATTTAATTTTAATTGTTCAATTAAACCTAGCGTTCACACATACTCAATTTAGCTGACTCAATTATCATTTGACAGTTGGAAAAAACATTGTTTTTATTTGTTTCCTGAATATTCGTGTTTGTAAATTTCAAAAATGGATGTAAATTTCGGGTTAAAAGAAATTTTATTTTCATATAATGGAAATATGGAGCTCTTAGAGTCATTGCGATCGATTTTTTATTCAAAATTATCAGTGCTTAAAAAAAAGGAACACTAGATAATTTTACAAAGTTTGAGAAAGCAGCCGCACCTTCACCCGCCCTTTCGTGTTTGTTTATTTATTTATTTATTGAAGATCAGTCTGTTTGCAAATTCAGTTTGTTTTGTTTATGTGTGTGTATATTTTTTGACATTTTGGCTCGCCATTATAGGAAATATTTCTGCTCACTGAACACAGTTCTTAATAAACATACTTATGACCAGGGTTGCAATTTGAGTTTTACGCAATTAGTGATACAATTAACTACTAATTACTCAATTTATTAAGAGACTTATTGCATGATAAATGTTGGTCAATTAAAATCTTAATTGCAAAAAATGCCTTAATTATGCAATTAAGGGGTATGATTGAACATGATATGATAAACATTCAATATTATTGTGCCATATCGCTTATTTATGTGCTGTCATATGCAAAAGATGGAAAAATAAAAACAAAATTACCTAAGAAATACATTCAAATATCTCTCACTCCCTCTGTCGAAAGAGGGAGAGAGAGAGAGAGAGAGGGAATATACGCTCAGTGGACTACCAGCTGCTTTCGGACTGTGTTTTTAAATATTTTTTTTATTAATTCCTTAAGGGCTATTTTTTAAAGTATTTTTATACACTGAAGGAATTGATATGACAAGGAAGTCCGGCAATGTCCTTCCTGTGTGCATGTATTTGCTCCTTGTCATTATTGTTTTAATGATCAATAGTGAAGAATTCAATAGTGAAGAATATTCTTCTCTTTTCCCTGCTGTTGTAAAAATTAAATTAAACTATATAGAACTACAGACGTTATTCCAGTTTGTTTGCCCAAGAGCTACTTAAATTTTAGCCATCCTCTGCGATACATAAGTGGAGGCACGACAACTTTTCTCCGTGTTGTCAGACAAAAAGGTTCGAATACAAATTCAGCTGCAAATATTACAATGGAGAAGGTCTTCAAATATATTTAAGTATAAAACCCAAAGCAAACTACTTTGACTTAAATAAAAAATGGCACAAATTCAGAAAAATGGAACATATAGAAAATAATTAAATGGCAACACTGGAAGTAGCTGTTTAGTTTGGTGACAGTTCTCGTACCCTTTTCTCTCATAAAAATTTTGAAAATTAACTGGAAATGAAAATGTAGCGGCTTTTGAAAACCGCGCTATTCTACCCTGCTGTGTAAGTTGAACAGTAAACTGATGTTGACTCTCCCCTGCTCCTTTCGAATATTTATCATGTCTTTCTAAATTTAACACTGCGACTTTTAGCATATTAAATTCAAAGTATTATAAATATATACATATATTTTTTTTTATACTTTTGCAAACTCTTATTGACTTTTGCCTGGTAACATTCTTGTTAAAAATCACAGCCTATTTCATCATCATATTCTTCTATAAATATAGAAGAAAAAAAGAAAAAGATGTCTAATTTATAGTCATTTCTTATACTAGACAACTCAAGCAACTCAAGTTTACGTACACTTTCATTAAATGTTATCATTGAATTTGTTTGCTGTTTCTTTGTCCCCACACAAACACTTGTCACCAACGAATGAAAATACTTTGTAATTTGTGGAAAATAAAATCTTTGAGTCTTCTTAAAAATCTGCATTAAAGGATTCCAGTTGAGTTAAGTAAAGAGCAGGGCAACCCACTGCCGCTTGAATAAAAACTGTTTTATCTTGGCAATCGCATGTGGGTTGTAAATTCCACACAATTTAATAAAAATAAAAAAAATAAAACTGTAGCTTTTATACTTCGTCAGTGTTTTATTTCTAGATTCTATGTGTTTTGGAATACGTAAAGCTTATTTAGATAAGAATTTATTTCTATTTTATTTTTGCTTGTAGTTACAAACAGCTGCTAATCTTTAACAATAAACTATTAAATGTTTGAAAATAACTTTAAATGATGAATAATAAATATAAATAATTTATGAAAGTATTTATTGCTTTCAAATTACCAACACTTTTGTGAGGCGAGTGCATGCTACATGAATAGTAGCAGTAACATGATCGGTCATATGATTGGCTAATATTGCTGCAGCAGAAAAATTTTTAGAATTTTCTTGAGAACAATATGAAAAAAAGATAGAGATATTCGAACTTATGAATTCTATCAGTCATGGAAAATACAGTTCAACTTCTTGCAAGTAAACGATGACATAAAAATCAGTCAGTGTTGACTAAATGAAACTGATGAATATATCAGTTAAAACTGTTTATATTCGCCAGTGTTTAAATTCGTTGCAAATAAAATCGCAGATAATTGAATAAGTTTTCGAAAATTGTGAAATTAAAATTAAAATTTTCAGGATTAGCTGCCCGTAAATACGGGAAACTTTTTCTTAGAGAAGTTTACAAATAAATTACAAAAAATAAATAATTCTGGATCATTTCGTGATCATAAGTTTTGCTGATCGTGCGTAATTTTTCTTCGCCCTCTAAAAGTGAACATGAGTGTAAAAGTAATGGGGTTTTCTTTTCTGGAAAACGTGTAACATTTTTTCACTTGTTTTCTAAAAAGTAACAATTTGGAGGAGTTTTATAATAAAAATTATTTTTCATAGGAAATGTTTTATTAATAATACATAAAATTATTGTATATAAATATATTAATTATATATATTAATTATACATAAATTCTTTATTTTCAATGTTAGAATGCAGTTTGCGGTTAAAAAGTGTGAAAAATGTTGCATTCTTTTGTAGAAAAGAAATCAACATAAAAGATAATCGCAATTGCGTTTCAAGTCTCAAGTACTTGGCCAATTGCAACTCGTTAGTTACAGAAAACCGTATGGTGGGCTTTGTCGATAAGTGTTTATGTGTTCAAAATCCAATTATTATTATTTTCATTAATTCAAACAATAAAATTAATTAATAACTTATTCTGAATGCTTTTGAAAACTTGTAATTCATTTTGCATATACGAATTCTCGTTTAGGCTGAAATCTAGAAATTTGTTTCCTTATTTCCTCGGAGTTTTAAACCAAGAGTTTTTGACCTAATGCGAATGGCAAAAAAAAAAATTATAATAATAATAAAAAAAATAAACATCTTCAGCTGAATCACAAGTTCCCCAGGTCTGAAAATATATTTATATAATCAAAGAAAATAACTGAGAGACTTAAACGGATGTTCGATTCCAGTAAAAAATTTTTCTCAACTAAACTGAAACCTTTTTTTGTTAAGGTAACCTGGTAACATTGTCATACCATGATTTTTTTTACTACCATTAAGCTTTAAACACAATAACGACAGCAGGCTACAAAAGCCGTTGGCTACAATCGTCGCTACGTAGTCAGCTACTTAATTATTTTTAGAACGACACCACCAAATCAATAACCATGAGTTATTGTTTGTAGTAGAACTCTCTTCACACGCCAGTGTAGCCGCTTTCATATATTTAATACTCTTAAATAGTGTTATAATTTGTTGTTTCTTTTTCTATAATAAAACAGTATGTTTTCAAGTTTACATTAATTGAATTTATTTATATTATACTGGCAACACTGCATAATTTGACTAAAACCACAAAAACAGCATGGACAAAAACCCGTAGCCGTGTTGCCTGTAGTAGTAGAAGTAATCATTCTTATATACGCACATGGATTATATTTTTGACAAGTTGTAGTCTGCTGTCGTTATTGTGTTTAATCACTTGTTTTTGGAAAAAATTTACAAGCTCAAAAATAATTTAAATTTAAAATTTATTAATTGTTTTAAGAGTTCTCAGGAAGCTAAAAATTTTTAAATTATTTGTTTCAATAAAAAATTAAGGTACCTGTTTACCTCGCCATTCACACAAGGGTTAATTTAATTCTTATGTGATATTTCAAAGGGGGCTTGACAGCACCACGATACCAATAAATACTTCTAGTCTTCCAACTAACGACGTGATAAAGTTGTTGTATCATGGTAGTAGAAAAAAAATTATGTTTTTTTTTATTGCTGGTTAATAAAAACGTTTTAAGGTTTTAATCAGCCCGTTTTGCTAATCAAACCCTAAAAAACTATTAAAATTTGGGTTTTTTCTAATAACACCAACAGAACGAGTGCACTGTAACTGTTACTTAAACGTTTGGCTTTGAAGTTTGTGCGTGTGTACGCATATCTTGTTGGCACTATATAGATATCTTGATGAAGATCTTGATAACTTTTTGTAGATAGACTTATCAGTTTCTTGGAATACAACCTTTTAGATTAAAGTTTCCAACGATGAATTTCATAATATTATGAATCATTATAAATTTTAATTATGACGTTAAGAAACGTTTGCCCTTTATTTTTGGGGCAAGTTGTTTGGACCAACAAAATTACATCATACAAAATTTTATTTGTAAATATGGATTTCATATAGCAACATATTAAAAAAAACGTTTTGGGACAAGACTTGTTTTGGGAAATATAAAGTTTGGCGTGGAAATTTCTAAAAAGTCTCTTCTAATTGACGACGTTGCGGGGGATAATAAAAAAATTATAATTGGGACAAAAACAAAAATATTGTATGGAAAAATATTCCTTGAAAAAATGTTTGATGATAAAAAAAAAATATAATTGAAAAAACAATAAAAATATTTCTTCTACAAAATGTTTTGTAACAAAATTTCTTTTATAAAAAATGTGGAAACCTTTTTTGGAGCTAAAATTTGTTAAGCGAAAATTCTCAAATTTTTCATACAAAAAATTTTTCTAACAAATAAAAAAAAAAAAAAAATTTATGCAAATAATTTTGGTTCGGAACATTTTCTATAAAAATGTTTTAATTCCTTGCAGACTCTGCCAATTGAAAAAATTGCTTTCGTGGAACATATATCGGGTGTTTTTATTGTCTGATACAACTTTGAGTTGGCATCACTGCTCTATTTGACCACCCATTTAACAGCTGATAGTTGATTTTTGATAAGTTTGCTTTGACATTTCATTATGGAACGACTTACACTAGAGCAACGCGTGCAAATTGTGGACATTTTTAATCAAATTAATGGTTCTGTTCGTCAAACTCATCCATATAAAATTGTATTTTCCGATTAAGCCTGGTTAATTGTGGACGTAAATAAGCAGAATTGTCGCATTTCAAAGGAGGATAATCCACAGGCTTTTGTCGAAACACCATTACATGGTTTTGGGCCAGTCATTGGCCCATATGTCTTCAAGAACGATGATGGTCAGAATGTTAATGTTAATGGTAAACGGTATAGGAACTTGATTCGAAGTTTTTTCGTACCTCAATTAGCTGGCATTAATCGTTTGCTGACATGTGGTTTCAACAGGACGGAGCCACATGCCACACAGCGGGCGCTACAATTGATTTACTCAAGGAAGCTTTTGACGAAAAAATTATTTCACGAAATGGCCCAATTATTTGGCCCCCAAGATCGTGTGATTTAACCCCATTGGATTATTTTCTTTGCGGTTATGTAAAGTTACTTGTATACGTCGATAAACCACAAACAATTGAACACCTGGAAATCAATATTCGAAGAGTTATCGGCGAGATACGGCCGCAAATGCTGCGAACAGTTTGTGAAAATTGGTGTTCCAGATTGCGCCTTGTACGCGCCAGCAGTGGCGGCCACATGACCGATATCATATTTAAACATTAATGTCATAAAATTGTCTATCCAATAAAGACCGTTTCATTGATATCAAAAATATATTACTATGTTTTGTTATGATTTAAACTTGTATCACTCTATAAAAAACACCCGATATAACCAGATTACGGTTGGCTTTTTCGCCTTCAAATTCGACATTTTCAGCCTTTTTCGTTTAGGCAAACTGTTGAATTGGTAGGCGAAACATGCCAACCGTAATCAGGCTGATTGTTTGGGGTACTTTTCCTATTAATGGACTTGCTTGGCAAGAATTATGAATTCTCTAGTAAATATTCTTGTGGCAAATCATTCGAACAATTCCTTACAAAACTATTTTCTATATAAGAATTTCATTTTATAACAAATAATTTACGGAGCAAGAATTTGGAAGACGAATTGATATTGAAGAAATAAATTCGAAAACGAAGACGCCTTTTCAAATTCATTTACTTAATGAAAGAAGGGCATGTAAAATTCGACTTTATTCGAATATGAAAAAAAAAATTTTATGTGTTTTACTTAATTTCCTTTTATAATTTCATTTTTACAAATCAACAAAATTTATTTGATAATTCGTTTCAATCACATTGTCTGTATCTCATAAATACGTTCGAGTTCAAGGGTATTTAATTAATTTAATTCTTGAAAATGCAACAGATACACACTTAGAATTGAATGATACAATTGAAAATGAAAGCAGCTCATTTGCAATTGTTGGACGGTTCGAAATGAGAAAATAAATAATTTTATAAATATTGTAAAACATTTTCACTGAACAAATAGACATCAGCACACTTTCAACTGAAGCAACATTTTTGAGAAACAACAACAACTGTTTTGTGTGTGAAGAAGTTCCCATTAAGAATAGATATGAAAATCGATATTATGTGCTGTTTCTAGAAAATTATTATCTATTTGTTTTTTGTCAAGAGTTTGTTTGTAAGAAAGAGATTGACACCAACTTTAACAGCGGACCCATCCACATCACATTCTACGATTTGAATCAGCTGCTGTGACATGCCAAATTCTGCTTGAATAGCCTTGTAAATATTAAAGGGCGTGGTCCACTATCCTACACAATCGCACGATTCACTTAGAGGAAAATCTTGTAGAAATCCGATCCCCTTTATAAAATCGCTTCGAAATGGTGTTGCAGTTAACATGTTGTTTATACAACGACGATACAAAAAGATCTGATACTAATTTGATGACTTGAAAACTATAATTTTAAGAAAAAATTTTATAAATTTTTCTAAATACTTGTTGTATTTTTAGGTCACACTATCATACTTTTTATTAGCAGCAAAGATGTCATATTTGGCAGATCGCCACGATTGTGTAGGGCAGTACACGGCCTTAATTGGCTTTTATATTACGAAGGTATTCCTAAATCCAGGCCTCGTCTGATGGTTGGACTACTATAGAACTCTGAAAAACTTTATTCACTGAGAATTTTCAAAAAATAAAAAATAGTTGGTCCCATATTTTATTATAGAAAAGTTTCAATTCATTGTGCACAATACAAAGATGCAGATCGGAAATCGTTGTTCAAGTTAGTAAACTTTAAGGGAAAATCTTTTAAAAAATCAAATATTTGCGTCCTTAGGCATTGAACACAATAACGACAGCAGGCTACACGAACACCGACTACAAAAGTCGTTGGCTACTTAATTATTTTTAGAATGACACCACCAAATCAATAACCATGAGTTGTTGTTTGTAGTAGAATTGTCTTCATACGCCAGTGTAGCCGCTTTCATATATTTAATACTCTTAAATAGTGTTATTCCAATAAAATATATTTAAAGTCCACAGTATATGACAAGAAATCATTTCATTAACTTGGAAATATAATTTGTTATTCCTTTTTTGACCTAAAATAATATATTTTCGAGTTCTCAATAATTTAATTTATTTATATTACACTGACAACGTTGCATCTACTCATTGTCGCTCACCAAAATAGGAATAAGTTTAATTTGACAACAACCACAAAAATAGCATGGACAACAACCAGTAGCCTTGTTGCCTGTAGTAGTAAAAATAATCATTCTCATATACGCACATGTATTCTATTTTTGACAACTTGTAGTCTGTAGTCTGCTGTCGTTATTGTGTTTAATGCTTTATTCACAGACAATTGTAAACGTTAATGAATACTTTAAAGACGTTTTTGCTCTACAGAATTCATACTTTAAAGCAACTTAAAATTTAATAACAGTTTGTGAATAACACCGCTACATGCTGAGTCGTCGAATCTGATATATGATAAATTTCGCTGGTTTAATTTGTATCAATTAAAATAAATTTCTAATCGATTTATATTGAAATTTCGTTCCATATCAAATGCAGCGATAGGGCCCCAACTCTAACTCTAGTAATTGAATTCTTTAAAGTAAATTAAACTCTTTTCAAATGACTGAAAATAAAATTGCCAACGATTTGAAATCGCAACTGTTTCACAAACAATGATCCTCGTTACAGATTTCATGGAAGGTTGTATATCGTCATCTAAAATGTAAAATGTCGCATCATCCTTTTTCAACATTTTATAACAGAAGCAAAAAGCGTTATAAAATGTCAGGCAATTAATTGGAATATTGAAACAAAATTTGCAAGTCTAGATTAAAACCAAACGGTTTAATTTTTATTCTAGAATGGGAAAGTTTCCATTTTATACCATTTTTTGCGTCTTCTGTAAACTTTAAAAAAAAATGATACGTTATTTTGAATTTTAGGTAACGATATGTTGCTGCAAAACTAATTAAACTAACAATTGAAATTAGCAGTTAAGATATTGAAATCAATTATCTGAATACATATTTCTTAATTAACGTTTTATGGGAGCTTTTGATCGTATAATTTAAATTGATTAGGAATTGTGTGGTTTCATTAAAAAAAAAATAAATAAATAAATTCTAGATGAACTTTCTGGCCGTTCTACGAAGTCGCAAACTATCGCTCAATCGCACAAATAAATAACATTTAAAACAAAAAAAAATTTCAAAAATGTTTTTTCTAATTCGTGCGATCGTTGAACAGGCAGTTAAACTCTGAATATACAAAATTTCCGTTTCAAACTGACTGTCAGTCTGTTTGTGTTTGTGTTTTTTTTTGTTCTCAATAAAATAAAAACATTCGCTTTTAATTTCATATTGAAATTATAAGCAAATTTGAGCCTTTCTTTAGCTATTGTTTCACTGCAAGTTCCTAGACTAATTCAAAAAGTGACGGCCAAGCTCGATAGTAGTTTATATGCGGCCATATATTTTCTCAAGTGTATTTTGTAAATTTATGGATATTTTTAATTACTTGTTCTCGTAAATCGTTGGGTTGACATTTAATTCGCGTTTGTTGTCATTAAATTTTATTCAATTAATAACGAGTTTTTTATTGCCGACATTTCAAATACTTTTTGAAAACTAAAGATTAAGGAATTTAATGCTTTCAATAGCTCCTCCGATCATTTTCATATACTTCCGTGGAAGTTTCTTTTTGTTCAATTTTGTTCTCTTTGTTTGAAATTGTAATCACGCTTACATTATACTGAAAGTGGAATGCGCCTAATAAATAGTAGTTCATGAATAAAACGCAATTTCGTAATTTGATGATTGATTAAAAAAAATGAGGGGGAACCGTTTGTTATGACTTTTAGTTTATTGACGGCTTGCGAACAGTCTGTGTTTTTGTTTGTCTATTAAATTGCAGCGTTTACAAATTTTAAGAGTAAAAAAACTGGTTTTCTGGTCTCCGCCACACAGAACAACAATGTTGTGTTTCGTAAAATAAAATTTAGTCATTAAACACAATGACGACAGCAGACTACATACTACAACTTGTCAAAAATAGAATACATGTGCGTATATGAGAATGATTATTTTTACTACTACAGGCAACACGGCTACGGGTTGTTGTCCCTGCTGTTTTTGTGGTTGTAGCCAAATTAAACTAATTTCTATTTTGGTGAGCGACAATGAGCAAATGCATCGTTGTCAGTGTAATATAAATAAATTAAATAATTGAAAACTTGAAAATATATTATTTTATTTCACAAAAAGAAATAACAAACTATATTCCCGAGCTAATGAAAGGATTTCTTGTCATATACTGTGGACTTTAAATATATTTTATTGGAATAACACTATTCAAGAGTATTAAATATATGAAAGCGGCTAAACCGGCGTATGAAGACAATTCTACTACAAACAACAACACATGGTTGTTGATGTGGTGGTGTCGTTCTAAAAATAATTAAGTAGCTGACTACGAGGCAACGATTGTAGCCAACGGCTTCTGTAGCCGGTGTTCGTGTAGCCAGCTGTCCTTATTGTGTTTAATGCTTTAAGCACTTTAATAATAGTTTCCATTCTATAAAACACGTTAAAGACATAAGATTCGCTATAACTTCTCTTTTGCTTTTATGAAAACTCTACAAAAAGTCTGATACTTTGAAAACGCGATTTCAGTGCTAAATCAACCCCGTTGTTTAATTTGCCGTTGAAAGTTTCAGTTTGGCTAAAAGGTCTTATATAAACTGTCCCATGACATCTCTTTGTCTCGGTCCTTGAAATATATATTTTAATTGGGCTACTTTACATTTTTGAAGTTCAGAAATATAATTACAACACATTTTCGTATGAAAATTAGCAAAAATAAATGGAAAGAGTTTTCCAATAGGGACTTCCGAACTTTGATTTTTGGTAGCGGCCATATTGTTAAAGCTACATCTGTCAAATTAGTTGTAGAAACGGATACAGAATTCATGTCGTTTGAACATCAATAACTACCAGCCGTACATCGACCGGCTGTAACATCTATCAAAAACAACGCCGCTTTTCGTGGGAGTGTGCAGAAAGATTCGAAGATGTAGGCAAGGCCATTACTGTTAACAGTGAGCACTAAAAGTTGATGATTAGGAACTTCTTTTGGGCTGAATTGGATGATCTAAACACCAACGGCTAGTGGTTTCAACAAATCGGTCTGATTTATGCGCCAGAATAAAAAATTTCGATGATACCTCACACACACACTTTATTTTATTTAAATTCCAAGATAGGAAGCTCTTAAAAAAAGACCCTTTACATTATTGTATAATTCGAAGCGATTAGACAACATACATACAGTGGTGCCAATAAGTCCGTGTTCAGACAAGGTCATTAATTTTAGGCGGGAGAGGGAAACGAAACAGGTGCTCAGCTTTATGTGCTCTTGAAATTTGTTTTGCTTTCTTATTTGTAAATTTAAAAATTTACATTTTGACAAAACTCTAATACAAGTTCATACAACAATGTTAAAACAGGTTAAGCAATAAGACTTGGATTGTGTGAACGCCAATGAAAGTTCAAAGAACGCCAATGGAAGTTCAAAGAATAAATAAGAATTGGATAATGTAAATTGGGACTTGTAACTGCTCGTCTCTACATGAAATATTTATTTCCGAACACAAACAATATCGTCAGCAAAATAACAGCGCAAATATATTCATGTACAAGCTTGTGTTGTTAGACATAAAAAATTTATTGTAACAATTAAATACATTAACTATTTTCGATTTAATTAAATAATTGTTCAGTGTTTTGCAAGACAAACTTCTTTTATATTTTTCATTTGTGGAAAAAGAAAGACTACTTTTACAGTTTTTGTGCAACATATTTTTTCGAACATCAGCTTGAGCAACTGGTTTGCAGTGTGTGTGTGTGTGCAAACAAATATTTCTGCGGTATATATATATATATATATATATATATATATATATATATATATAATTGTTTATTGCACGTGTGGACTCGTAGTAAGAATGTGTGCGTACGTACTTCGCACAATCATGTTACACTCTATACTAAATTTGATCGAAATCCATAAAGTAGTTCGCGTTTGTAGGATAGTGTAAAATTATAAAACAAATGATTATATGATCTTACATATAATTGAGGTATTTTTTCCCTTTTCAATTTCAGCCATGGGTCTATTAAGTGAAGGCAGTCCTTTGAGCTGGGAAGAAACGAAAGCTCATGCTGAACATGTACGTGAACACGGTATACAACAATTCATAAATCTCTATCACAGATTAAAGGATCGTCAGGGAGATGTACTTAAATGGGGAGATGAAGTTGAATATATTATTGTGAAATTCGATGACGACAAAAAACAGGTTCGAGTTTCTCTAAAGGCCGTAGAATTATTGGCCAAATTGAATGAAAAAGAAGCGGCAGATCCAACTGGCGTAAAATCATTATGGCGGCCAGAATATGGGGCATATATGATTGAAGGTACTCCGGGTAAACCGTTTGGCGGTTTAATGGCTCATTTTAATCTAGTGGAAGCCAATATGCGGTATAGGCGCGAAGAAGTCAGCCAGTTATTGGAAGAGGACGAGTGTGTCATGTCTATAACAAACTTTCCACGTTTAGGCTGTTTGGAATTCACACATCCCATATATTATCCCAATCCGAATGATGAAAAGAGTTCAGCTCGATCTCTTTATTTTCCAGATGAAGCCATTTATCCGGGTCATCCACGTTTTAAGACCCTGACACGCAATATACGCATGCGACGCGGCGAGAAAATAGCCATAAAATTAAAAGTATTTAAAGACGAAAATACCAAACTGCCAGTAGAGGGTAGTCCAGCTATGGAACCGGATGTAGTATTACTCGATGCCATGGGTTTTGGCATGGGCTGTTGTTGTTTACAATTAACATTCCAGGCTTGTAATATAACCGAGGCACGTACTTTGTACGATCAATTGGCACCGTTGTGTCCCATCATGCTGGCTCTGACAGCAGCTTCGCCCATTTATCGGGGCTATTTAACGGAATCCGATTGCCGTTGGAATGTTATAAGCTCATCGGTGGATTGTCGTACACAGGAAGAGAGAGGCCTTAAACCCTTAAAAGAGAATAAATTCCTTATACCGAAATCCCGTTATGATTCAATAGATTCATATCTGTCACCAGAAGGTGAAAAATACAGTGATGTTCCTCTAATCTATGACAAAAAGGTCTATCAGAATTTGGTGAAGGGCGGCATAGATCACTTGCTGGCTCAACATGTGGCTCATTTATTTATACGTGATACGGTTTCGCTATTCAGCGAGAAGGTCGATCAGAACGACGAGGAAGACACTGATCATTTTGAAAATATACAATCCACCAATTGGCAAACAATGCGCTTTAAACCTCCACCTCCCAACTCGCCCATCGGTTGGCGTGTCGAATTTCGGCCTTCTGAGGCTCAAATAAGTGATTTTGAAAATGCTGCTATTGTTTGCTTTATTGTGCTGCTCACAAGAGTGATATTGTCATATGAATTGAATTTCTTGATACCCATTTCCAAAGTTGATGAAAATATGCAAACGGCACAACAACGAGATGCTTGTCGCCAGAAAAAGTTTTGGTTTCGTAAAAATGTGCGCAAATCGCCCAAGTTGTCGAATGGCTATGCTAATGGTTCTCCACATAATGGTACCTCGAATGGAACCGGCAACACAAATGGTTCGACCAATGGTGCCAATACAAATGGTTCGACCAATGGTGCCAATGCAAATGGTTCGACCCATGGTGCCAATATAAATGGTGACACTACTAATGGCTTTCATCTCAATTCGCAGAGCGATCATGAAGATGATTTTGAACTGATGACAATTGGCGAAATTTTCAATGGAAAGGTGAGTAGTAAAAGTCATTCGGGTATATGATGAAAACCGAGACGATTTTAATAGGAAACAAAAATTTGATGTACTAGAGTACGATTTGCACCAGTGTTCCGAGTGTTAAAAGCTGTTTTCATAAAGCCTACTTTCGAATAATTCTTTGAAATTGATTTAAATTAAGCCGATGGCCTTGGCAGCCAGTGCTAGTCTTTTATATAAAATTGTTATATTTACATAACTTTTAATAAATTTGACATACTGTCATTGTACTATTATAATATGAAATTTATTTGTTGGGTGGTTGAGCAATGTCTATATACATTTCATTGGCGCTTTATACCAAATCGTCAGTAGACTTTTCAAACTTCTCAACTTATTAAAAGACTTCTATAAACCATCTGATGATTCTGATAATAAATTAACTATAAAAATTGGAAAATGATTTTAAAAAAATCACATTATAACAAGTGTAGTAGGCTATGAAACTTATACAAACCAAAACCCAACAAACAACTTTTATTGGATATGACTCTATTTTATTTTTCTGCATATAGGCATTGGTCAACCACCCAACAAATAAATTTTATATTATATATTTATATAACTTTAATATAATGTAAATAAATAAATACGAATAGGGGTAAATAAATAAATAAATAATTTTAACTAACATTGATTAAGCAATTTTTTTTATAAATCAGAACTCGATTGTCACACACTTCATTTTCACTTTTACAGGCCGATTCATTTCCTGGCTTAGTGCCACTAATTCGGAACTATTTGCAGTCTATGGAAGTTGATACCGATACTCACTGCACCATTCAACAATATTTAAGATTTATACAAAAGCGAGCATCAGGTGAACTACTAACAACAGCCACTTGGTTGAGACAGCAGGTTCTCAATCATCCCGACTATAAGTAAGTATTTTGCTCAAATGAATTTCTTTTGTACCAAAACCAATTAATTTTCTATCTTCTATTACAGAAAAGATTCCATTGTCACTGATCGTATAAACTATGATATTCTAAAGAAAGTTCAAGATATACAGAACGGCAAGTTAATTGAACCCTCTCTGCTGGGGCAGGAGTTCAATCCAACAAAAACGAAAGACTTCATACCACCAGCAATACAAAAACACATGAAAAAAACTGGTTGTTGTGAAAGCAAATGACCATTTAAATTAAATCAAACTGACGACAATAGAGATAATAAATATGATGGACGAAATAGCAATAGAAATAACTACAACAATAACAACAACAACCAGTTAAGGAATTAAATAAAATGTAATATTACCAAAAGTGCAATAAATACCTAAACCATACATGCAATGAACAAACAAATCAAACCGTCAGCAGCGATAAGAAATAAGGAATGACAGACATGCTTGCCACCGCTACAACACCAGAAATAGTTACTAAACCTTGTAAATTGTTTTAATACAATCAAAGCGAGTTTGCACAATGTGCATTTGTTATAAGAAATGTCCGTTTCTTTTGCAGTCCATGTGACCGAGTTTATGTTCGCCGTCTTTTCTTGCCGCGTGTTGTTTTGCAGAAATTTACCTCAGCACATTTAATATGGAACGTAAATAATCTCAAGACTGTTGACCACAATGTCTCAAGTCATAGTGGATGTAAAAAATGTATCTTCAAGTGCTGTGAACTTCCATATAAAATGTATTCTTATGAAAACGAGGAAAGTTCATTGTGTAAGCATTGGAACAATTTTAGCAAGCAATATAAAATTCTTTACGCTGATGTTAACATATTGACATTGATTATTGCAATTTTTAAGAAATCAATTTTAAGGATGTATTTAAAGAAACATATTTAAACGGTTTGTGTTTGTAAAAATTTCTAGGAAATTGGCTAAGACAACTTTTTTTTCCAAAATTAATTCTTATTTTAATAATTAACTGCAAGAAGAAGCTGTGCAACATTTTAAATGATATATTTTAACTACCAGCAATTTATATATGTAAATCAAAAGAAGAACAGTTTACTTTTGACGAATTTTTTCTATTGAATAGATGTTTTAAGTGGGTATTTTCTAGGAAAACGCTTTATGTTGTGAAAAGTCGAAAGGAGTTTGTTGTTTTTCCTATACTTGCAAATATTGACTTGTATTATATTGTAATAAATAATTTGTTAAATTACATTTATACATACAAAGAGAAAGAAAGAAAAAAAAAGCAACTTAAACATAGAAAACGTAAGCGTTTTTAATTTTGTAGAATAAAAAACTGATTAATGTTATGAACGAAGTTTCACTTAAATTAAAACTATAATTATATTACCTAAGTTAAGACAACGTTTCTGTTTTTCGTGCTCTATATGAACATTTTATATAAGAAAATACATAAAAAATTGTTTCACACTTAAAAGTGCAAAATCAAATGAATTTTTTATAAAAAATATTGGCTCGAAAAGCCCTTTACGGAACGACAAATTATAGTTACTGCCATTTCACCGCTATCGTTCGATTGAATAAATAACATTTAAAACAAAAACAATTTTTAAAATTTCTTTTTGTTTCGAATATTATTTATTCGAACGAACGATAGCTTTCGCTGCCGGTGCACAGGCAGTTATATTCGAAAAGTCAGAAAAAAATTTTAAATTAATTATAGCAAAATCATATTATTTTTTGAATAGAAAACTTCGTAAAATTTACATTTAACATTTTACCACCTTGTTATAAAACTTAATTTTTCTGGAACGGGATTTTTGAAATAATTAGCAACTAATAATTAATTTGATAAAGGTTTTTTGATTTGTATATATAAAATATAATAATGTAATTTTTCGTGACCCGTTTTTTATACAGAATTCAAGTCTGTGAAAAAAATAGTGACAGAAATTTATTAATTTTAAAACCTTAACATTATTTTATAATATTAACATTAAATTATATTAAAATTATTTAGTTTGTAAATTGAAACCCGAAAATTTTTAAATAACAAAACTTAATGAAGGCATGACATACGTCATGCCTTTTTATGATGGCACAGAAACACCATAGTATGGACTAGTGGTAACGTTTGTCTGTTTTTTCTTCCTTGCGAACAATATTAAAGGCCTCGGAGACGATAAAGGAAAACAAAACACGTCAATCACTGTCGTCGTTTACAATTAGACATACAAACAAACTCTTCAATCATAGTTTTTAATTTATTTAACCCAGTGAAAAATTTAATTTTGTATAATTGATTATAAGAAAAATTAATAGAAAATATTTCTTACTTTGAAAATTCTTTAATAAATTTGTTGCAAAAGCAATATTGTTAGTTATTAAAAAAAAAGTCGTGAAAAGGTTCTATGTGCAAAGTATTAGCGAAATATGGAAAATAAATTTCATGCTGTTCTTCAGCCTGGACTTCATCACTTAAATAAAATTTTGTATCATGAAAAAGGTGGAAGAAATCAAAAATAAACCTCAACTTTAGAGAAAACTAGCTTTATATATTTTTATAATTTGGAACTATTTTAGTTTATTGAATACCAAATAAGTATTTAATATAAAAATCAAAGAAAAGTGCTTAATCAAAACAGAAATAAATCACGTATGACGAATTACTTAATGGTTTTGTTGGATTTCGGAAAAATTAGTATTTAAGTATTTTGTTTAAAAAAACAATTAATTTTTAAATATTGAAAAAATTCAGATGTTTTAACATTGTGATACACAGTGGCTCTAAAATATTCAGTGATGTAGCTTTTCTGAACCCATTATTCTTATTGTTAATTGCATATGTTTATTATGCTTAAGGCTTTGGCCACAACTTACACTTATTTTTCAAAGTAATTATCACAATCAAATACCAAACAGTTTACAAAAGTCTGCCTGAAAGAGAAGAGTTAAGCTCACCATTTTGAATTTCTAATACTTTTACAAATTCGTTCGAGTTCTATATTTTTTTTATCATTCGCCTTTTTGCAATAAGCTTCTATGTGAATAAGCATTTATGTTTAGTTCTTAAACTTACTTATTTGTTATATTTATCTTTTTTGTTTGTTTATTCTAATCATATACACATGTATTTCAAACTATACATAATCTAATATAAACACATAAATCCAAATAATGTATATTGTAAAAGAAATTATGAATCAAATAATTTTTAAATAAAAAAGCACATAAAACAAATAAAACAATATCTAGAAGTTATCCTTCTTATTTAAAAAAAAGGAACATATTTAAATGTGTTTAAATTTAATGGAGAAGACCACACACACGTACGTACGCGCTACACATACCGATAGAGTTACTATTACAACAAATTTAAGTGCACAAAAGGTATATCAGCTAGTGTCGTATTAACGGTAATTAAAATAAAGTTTGTAAACTAATATTCGAATTATAAGAAGAACTACTTGCATGTTATGTTGTGTTCCGCAGCAAATAAAATAAATTAAAGGTAAAAGTGAAAAAATTAGCGGAAAACCCATTGACGATCAGTGGAATTTTGTTTTAGCCTGAAACTGTTCACGGAGGATTTTTTCACGACTGCAGGTTTCGAGCAAAGGGAAACATTTATCTAGTTCTTAATTTATATTTCAGAAAATAAGAGTTATTTCTTGATTTCTCTTTATTGACCAAAAAAGAGAATGTAGTTTTTGTGTTTTTATTTTGCTAAAATTAATATTAACCGATACAAGATCGAATTTATTGCTATATTCCGTGTAAAACTCTTACCCTCTAATTCATAAACGATTATTAAAATTAAAGTGCCTTTAAAGTATGGATTTTGTATAATTAAAGAGCCCTTAAAACATTCATTAACTTTAACAATCGTTTGTGAATTAGGGGGTTAGTGTATAAATGAAGTAAATATTTTTCCTATTTAAAACCAAAAATAAAAACGAAGAAATATATTTTATTATCTTAGGAATATACAAAAAAAAAAATATATCTTATTTTCTAAGAAATAAATAAAGGTTAGGAAAATATTATTAAAATGTGATTTTTAAAACAAACATCAAACTTTTTTTTATTATTAAAGTGCCAATAAAAAAATTATAAGAAGCAGTGCGCAATAGCATCAAGAACCAAATGAAAATTTATCAAAAAGATTATAAAAAAAAGTTTGCAACAATAATCTAAAACTTAATTCAATGAAATATTTTAAATATTTCAAATATGTACTCGCACGGCGTGCAATAATAAGTACTCACCATTATTTACGACACTGCCTAAATATTAAAACTTTTATATATATTTTTGTTAAAATGAGTTTGCAATTTTATTTCTTAAATTTCTTGTAAATAAATTATTAAATATTAACGTACAATCCTTCATAATCATCTTCAATCAATCTTTCATAATTTCCGTTAGAGTCTTGCTCAAGACATCTCGATGCAGAGTTTTCTTTTTCATTTAATTGTGTGAAATTAATACTTTTACATTTTTTTTCAATAACGCTTTTCAGTATATGAACCAGCGAAGGTCTCGAGCTTGGCAACAAAATGTCTCTTTGCAGGTGTTACTATTATTTTGAAATCTTGCATTATTTGTGTATTCATTTAATCGTTTAAACTGAATATTATTTGACTGGTGGAGAAAAATTAAGAATTATGCCGATGTCGCAGTGCTTACATTTATTTGATCAATGCTGGAAGAAGGATGCACTTAAAAAAATTTTTAATTACTATTTTCACATTTTTGACTCAAAATCTTTGGAGAAATTTTCGCAATAAATTCAAAATTTGAAAAATTCAATTCAAAACTATTCAAATGTATTTTTTTGCACATCAACTTGCATAAAGTGAAATTAAAAAATTTTTTATCTAAAAAATATCACGTCACCTTGCGTTGACAGATGAAGAATTTATTGCTTTACACTTAACAGAACTCCTGTTTGCCAAAAATGATAATGTAGAGCTAAATCGTTGAATACTAAAACTATTCATATTTAAAAAAATATTATTTATGATTGAATATTAAAAAATTTTAAATATTTATTAAAAATAGAAAATCAGGATTGTATTTAAAAAATCTGATTGTATGTAAAAACCAAAAACGACTGTACGCTCTTGCTGTTTTGAAACGTGAAACCTTTACAAAATGAAAAATAATAAAAATATTTTCAAAACGACCTATTCTGGATATATTTTGTAATTTTTTTGAATTTCGCTTATAGCTTCAAACGTGAAGTTTTCGATAAAAACTATTTTTTTTTGCCTATTTTCACGCAATAATTTTTGAATTTTTTATCCTTTTCCTGATTTCAAAATTTTAAATAATTTTACATAGAGGACAATTAAGGCTTCAAAACGCCATATAAATTTTCAAACAAATGACTTGAAAGAAAAAAATTATGAACTGTCACACGTAATTTTCTTAATTTATTTTATTTACTTATTTTTTTTTTATTAAAAAAATTTTTTTTTTTGCTAAAACTATTTAGATTTTAGTCTTACGTAAAATACTGCCTTTTCGTACAAGTACGGAAAGAAACTTCACCCTAAGGCATTAAACACAATAACGAAAGCAGGCTACAGACTACAACTTGTCAAAAATAGAATGCATGTACGTCTATGAGAATTATTATTTTTACTACTACAGGCAACACGTCTACTGGTTGTTGTCCGTGCTGTTTTTGTGGTTGTAGTCAAATTAAACTAATTTCTATTTTGGTGAGCGACAATGAGTAGATGCGGTGTTGCCAGTTTAATATAAACAAATTCAACTATTGTAATCTTGAAAATATCCTGTTTTATTATACAAAAAGAAACAACAAACTATATTTCCAAGCTAATGAAATGATTTCTTGTCATATATTGTTGACTTTAAATATATTTAATTGGAATAACACTATTCAAGAGTATTAAATATATGAAAGCGGCTAAACCGGCGTATGAAGACAATTCTACTACAAACAACAACACATGGTTGTTGATGTGGTGGTGTCGTTCTAAAAATAATTAAGTAGCTGACTACGAGGCAACGATTGTAGCCAACGGGTTTTGTAGCCGGTCTGCTTGCTGCTGTTATTGTGTTTAAAGCTTGATATACAATTTCGATTTGTGGTTTGCCCACTATGTGAAGTTGTTTGAAATTTTCAAATCCAGAAAAGGGATACAAAATTATGTGTTATTTCGTTGAAATAGTCCGAAAAAACTAGCGTTGGATATCTTACAGTGCACACCAGATAACGAAATAGTGTACACTTTTATCCTTTGTGTACACAAGTCTACATCAACGACATTGAAAAAGGCAGTGAAAAATGTACACATGCCCCATTTTTTACACAAATACATCTTGAGTGTACAGGACTGTGCATTGTAGACATTGAAAACGTTAAAAACATTGAATTCACTTTATGTACACACATTTGCGGTGATATTCACATTATATTTGTTTTGTGTCTTCATAAAATTAATGTGTGTGTGTGTGTGTGTGAGAAATAACCCTCCATCATTCTGTGTTTGCTTACAAAAGCACATACACGAGATGTACACAAGAACAGGCATAGTCATACACAAGCAGAAGGTGTACACAACGATAGAAAGCCAATGTCTATAATGTATTGAGGGTGTACATTGTACTGAAGGTGTACATTAAATTTTCATGTACACTATTTCGTTCTCTGGTTTATACTGCGAGGAACACAAGGGCTGCTATAAACGCGAAGTAATTATTTCTCGCATAAGCGATTGAGTGATTTTAATTGGGCCCCCCTTCCACAGCATTTAACCGCCCCATACTGATTTCCTTTGGGGTTATTTAATAAACTTTTATATTAAAAACTTTAAAAATCAACAAAACTTTGAAACGTTTCTAGTTTTATAGAAATCGACTGCTGCGTTTCAAAGTTATTATAAATTGAATATTAACCCTCGCATATTTTTGTGACACATTTTTATGATTCAAATTCAGAATGTTTTGAATGGATATAGTATTATGAAATAAAGCCGATTTCATGTCCCACTGTGTTGTATTTGATATATAAACAAATTTAAAAAAAATCATCAATAATTTTTTACCAGAACCACTGGAAGTGTCGACAAAACTTAACTCCTCCAACGACCAGTCCAATACCCACACAAACAGTCGATATGAAAGTTTCAAATATATTTCGAGTATCCCGGTATGCATACTTCTATGGCCACGTGTGGCTTTTTTATTTAATATTTTTTTTTTGAATTTTATTATTTAAAAAAATGACATCAAATACATAAAACTTGTTTTAATTTAGTTAAATTTGTTGTTGTTAAATATTGCTGTAATTTTAATTTAGTCTATTAATTAAAATTTTACACACTTGCGGTACGACTACGTGCTAATTTTTCAAATATGTATATAATATTTATTTTTATATGTTTTATAATTTATTAATTAATACCTTTTATATAGTTATTGCAGAAAGTTTTATTTTTGTTAAATTTTTTTTTCTGAAGGGAAAAATTACAAAATATCTATTAATTAATTTAATTATTTCTCTTAACTTTTATTACATTCGAGTTAAGGTTTTCTATTTTGATATCTAAAAAAAACATTTAAGACTAATAATATTTAACAACATTCATTAGAAAAAATTTAAGTTTTATTTGAGTTTTTATTTTAAGAATTTGTTTGAGAGGATGTTGATTGATTGTTCATACGTTTTTTGAGTTTTATATTATTATTTATTATAATTATAATAATAATTATTATTATTGTTATTATTATGATTATTATTATTACTTTTGTTGTTTTTATTACTGTTTTCATTATTATTAGAGTTATTATTACTTAATTTTTTTAAACTAATTTTGTTGCTAAAACACAATATTTAAAACAGTTTTTTCTACCTTTTATTAAGCCAATCCATCGATACTTTATGATATCAGATTTTAGCCCCGCTTAAATAAAGTATTGATTTTTGCATGTTCGAACAAAACTGTGCATGCATGTAACTTTTGAAACTTGTGGCGTTTTCTTTTCTACAAAAAGTGTAACATTTTTTCACTTCTTTTCAAAAAAAAATTACACTTTGATGGAGTTTTGCAACAGAAATTACTTTTCGTATGAGATGTTGCATTAATTTCGAATAAACTTCTTAGTTTCAAATGTCGAAATGCTGCCGTCTTCTATTAAAGAGTGTAAAAAATTTTACACTTTTTTGTAGAAAAGAAATCAATAGTCTGCGAAAACGTAATCATTTAAAAGGTTTTAATTATTTCTAAAACACATTTTTATGTTCCATGTAAGACAAGCAGGAAATGTTATTGGATTGTTTGTATCTATTTGAGCTGCTCGCATACTTGTGATTTGTAGCTACAAATTATTTGCAAAGAATTTTCCCACTGCCAAGCAACAAGAATTCTATGAGCAACAAGTCGAAGCCACAAATCCCAAAGTATTAAAGCGATTGATTCTGGTTGAGACATAAAATTGTCATCGCAGCGGTTTTAAAATGTTATGCTGTGGCATTAGCTTTAGGGGAAGTTTGATTTTCTTCACTTTGTCCTATTGTTATTGTGAATTAGTCTAGGAAATTTTATAATCCTATTGGTTTTGATTGTGCTCACGAGATTTAAAGCGAGCAACACGTTTGTGAAACATTTGAACAACTTTAACTCTTCGTTGTATTGCCACTCTTTTAATGAAACTTGCATGGAAGGGAGAATAGAGAGGGGCGGTGAGAGATTAAGAGACACACATACGCAAAGAGGTCAATGCTTAGCCACGCAGATACAATCGTACAAGCATATAAAGACAACTGAGAACGGAGCGAAACTAAATCAATATTGACTTGGGATGGCGGAAACACGTTTCCAATTCAAATAAACCAACAAGTAAAAAATTTCTCTTACACATCCTTCAAACTTATTTGTTAATCAACTATTTGGTTGGAAGCCTGAGAGAAAGTGATAACTAAAACTTTAAGTGTTTTTTGACTTATTCCCGTCATTTTGTGTCAAAACTCCCCAAATTGAATTTTCTCAAAATCCTTAATATCCCAGATAATGTTTATCCCAGTAGCAGATAAACTCTTGAGTCTGGCAAGATATACAACAATGCAACAGCAGCACTGGAGAAAGTAACACTGATCAGCTGATGAGTGTAGCCAATATGATTGTTAGACAGTTGTCAAAGGCTTGTGCAAATATGCAAAAAATTTTTAATTTTTTTTTTTAGTAGGACCAGCACTCAGGGGATGAGTTAGTTTCTTCAGACACTTTAATTTTTATTTATATTAAAATAAGTTAACTTTTATATCAGACGAACAGAAAAAGAGTACGACGACAATAAACACCGAAACCGACTTGTTTGTACTCTAATTTTGAAATAGAACGATTTATGACATTTTCGCAATTAATAAAAGATTTTTTTTGTTGCAGAAAGTCAATGACATAATTATTACATTTACATGAAAAATTATTACATATTCCACAGTTTTTCTTGCAGTGTAAATATTGCTTTGATAATCTGTTTTAAATATTTGTTTTGGTTATTTTCGTTAAACACCTTGTCAACGATTTACAGCTTTATTTAAGCTCCCATATTCATAAACTTTAAAATAAGGCATTAAACACAATAAAGACGCCAGGCTACAGACTACAACTTGTCAAATATAGAATACATGTGCGTATATGAGAATGATTATTTTTAATACTACAGGCAACATGGCTACGGGTTGTTGTCCCTGCTGTTTTTGTGGTTGTAGCCAAATTAAACTAATTTCGAATTTGATGAGCGACAATGAGTAGATGCAATGTTGCCAGTTTAATATAAATAAATTCAATTATTGTAGACTTAAAAATATGTTGTTTTATTTTACAAAAAGAAACAACAAACTATATTTCCAAGCTAATGAAATGATTTCTTGTCATATATGTGGACTTTATATATATTTTATTGGAATATATACAAATATATAAGAGTATTGAATATATGAAAGCGGCTACACTGGCGTATGAAGAGAATTCCACTACAAACAACAACTCATGGTTATTGATTTGGTGGCGTCGTTTTCAAAATAATTAAGTAGCTGACTACGAGGCGACAATTGTAGCCAACGGCTTTTGCAGTCGGTGTTCGTGTAGCCTGCTGTCGTTATTGTGTTTAATGCTTAAGTTTGAATTGTATTTGCTTAGATTCCAAATACATTTTATTTTTCAACGAATGTGGGGGAATATATTTAACATATTCTGTATTTCATATGGAAACTACTTGTAGTCAATTAATAATAAATTTACTAAAAAGAAGACCGATTATCGGTTTTTTAACTTACAATATAATAAAAAAAAAATTAATAATACGTATTATATAAATTAGCTAAAACCATGTATTGTTTGTATATAAATTTAGCACATATTTACTTGTAACATGCGGTTGTTTTTCTAATCTGTTGCAGTAAAACTCAATTACACTAATTCAATTGTATTTTACCTGTTTTCAATGTTTGTAGATACTTTAATTATAACATTTAATTTTTATAAATTTATATGTATAAGTGTGTGTGTGTGGTTGTATGCATTGCATATGTTTCATTTTCGGTTAATTTAAATGTCGGCCAGCGACTGTTTTGTATATTTATTTTAGTTTATTTTAAAAACTAACACATATTTTTTTTTCATATTATTTTTGTTAAAGTTTATAAACGATTTTTTTCTCTAACACAATTAAAGGTTGATGTAATCATTTTGAAACTACACATTTTGTTATATTCGTAGCAAAATGACATGCGATTTATTTCTATTTAAAGTTCGTTTAATACAAGCAGCCCGCAATAGGACCAATTATGCAAATGAATTTGTAAAACTACCGCAAAGGTAAACCACGGCATTTTGTTTGTGGGATTTAAAACTATCGTATTGAACAGGTGAACATGTTTAAGAGATTAATGGTTTTAATTTTACAATGTTGTTGGAGCATAAAATTATTTTGATATCAACAAAACCAAAGTGTGTAGTGTAGATGATATGCACGTCATAAAAGTAAATATTTTTAAAATCACAATACGGCAACAAATTAAAATTTTCCATGACATCTGACTCATAACCACAATGCTGCTGCTGTTTTTAACAACGAAATCTCATGGTATCGCTCAAAGTAGGCAGCAAAAGAGGAGTGCGAATACTTTGTATTCTACTTCAAAGCCAAATATTATTTATGCGTATGAATCCATTGCAAAGGGTGTTTTTTAAGAGATATAGAACTTTCAAATAAAATATAGCAGAGATGATTTTTATTTTGAATCTACTTCGTTCTGCTGCCAACACAATTTAGATATCACTCCTGGCATACGAATGCCACGGCTGGCTTGAAGTTAGTCTGATATTGATGTTAAATTTTCCATGTCCTTTTCCAAGATAAGTTCTGTCCGCAATAACGCAGCGAACGTTGGCCTCCAAATGGTCAATTGATTCGCGCTTGTTGGCGTAGACTAGCGACTTCACATATTCAAATAGTATATCGGTGTTGAATCGCATAATTCATTTTTCAACCGTTGAACCAACCATACGGACTCCTCCTCATTGTCCTAAGCTTTTAAACAAAAATCTCTTTGAACTGAATCATTTGCCAATGTAAAGCATTAAACACAATAACGACAGCAGGCTACACGAACACCGACTACAAGTGTCGTTGGCTACAATCGTCGCCTCGTAGTCAGCTACTTAATTATTTTTAAAACGACATCATCAAATGAATAACCATGAGTTGTTATTTGTGGCAGAATTCTCTTCATACGCCAGTGTAGCCGCTTTCATATATTTAATACTCTTAAATAGTTTTATTTAATATGACAAGATCTCATTTCATTAGCTGGGAAATATAGTTTGTTGTTTCCCTTTGCATAATAAAACAGCATATTTTCAAGTTTACAATAATTGAATTTATTTATATTAAACTGGCAACACTGCATCTACTCATTGTCGCTCATCAAATTCGAAATTAGTTTAATTTGGCTACAACCACAAAAACAGCTGGGACTGCTTGTAGCAGTAAAAATAATTATTCTCATATATTTTTATTTATATTATTCCATTTTTGACAAGCTGCAGCCTGTAGTCTGCTGTCGTTATAGTGTTTAAGGCTTTAAACATTTAAATAAAATCTCTGTTTCAAAACTAAATTTTATTCTTTGAACTTCATATTTATTTAAGTCAAACATGATTTTAAATTTAAAAACTTAAAGTTTTATACCTCTATAAAAAACACTCTTTTGACCAGACTTATTATGGAAAAAATTATTGCCGAAAATATTAAGAATCTATTGACTAGAATATGAATCATATCTGGCCTTGAAGGATTCATTCCTAAAAAATATAAATAGATCAAAGATCTGAAAATACCTTGACTAAAAGAAAATGATTTAAAACTTGAAACTCTTTAGGGCCATAATAACAACTTCATGGTAGTTAAAAATAAAATAAAATGATTTTATCACACGGATAAACAGTTTGGCATTATTTGGCATTTTATTTCCTTTTTTGGACATAAGTTGTACAATATTTCAATTTATTGTTCACGTTAATTATTATTCAGGATGACTGTGGGAAACTAGATCCTTCAGTCGTAATAATGGCAGCTAATAAGTTCGAGAGCCTGCTCGGAAACTAACGAATGCAGTCGGAGGCTGTTAAGCACAGCCCACACAACCTATAAAATTCTTGTATTCCACCTCTTTAGTACTACCCAGAGCCCTCTACAAAGTCCAAATTCTCGGCTCTTACTGCCTCTCTGAAACTTCTTATGCCCCGCAGGAAATTATAGTCTAGAGATGTAAGCCGATGTATCTGCAGGACCAGGGATTTGCAAAGTAGAAGCTGGCGACGACTCGTCATTTTGCTCGAAACGACTACTCGTCAGAGGAAAACCCTACATACATCCGATTGCACAGTGGCCTTTTTTATAACCATCTAGAGATTTCTAGTGGCCTTTCTTATAACCGTCTTTATTTGTCCCTTAAATGTTACCAAAATAAATTATAACTGCAACTTTCATTCGCAATTTTATCTCGTCAGTTACAACAGTGTATTGGAAATAATGAAGTGCTTTGAAAATGATCTTGAATAAAATCTGTTAGTCTGTCGACTTGAAACTTAATTTTAGCCTTCAACGCCATGGTTTTAGTGCATGTCTGGTTTGCATGAACTTAAATTGCTTAAAGTACTTTTAATAAAAACAAAATACTTAATTAAATTTAATACAATCGAATGGTTGTTGTCTTTTACATAATTTCAACAACCGAGTGGTTTGTTTTTCCTTCTGGTAGTTGTACGTGAGTAAATTTAATTTAATTCATTTTATATCGAGTGCATGTGAGCTTAAACAAATTTTATTTACTTGTTTTACTTTTTTTTTTTTTGTGTTCATTTAATATATTTATAGTTAATTAAATTTAGTTTCATTTTACTTTTAATTACACATTTATATAGTGGAAAAAGGTACGTGGTACATCTCAAGGTTAAGCATCCATAATGGCATTTTACAAAATCAAAACAAAACAAAACTGTCAAAGGACGATTTTCTTACATGTAGGATAACTTACATTATTTTAATTTATTGCTAATATTTATTTACCTCAGTATATGTATTTTATAGTTAATAAGATTTCATAAAAGTTAAGAGCAACTCATAAACGATTTTAAAGGCAGTTCAACTATTTCAATTTCCTTTATTTGCAACTGCCGATAAAGATTACGGGCATGTAAATAAATATAATTAATTAGAAGGATATAGAGACAGCAGGAATTCAAGGAGAGCGGAATTATGAAACGAAGACGAGCTGACTAAGGAAACTAAGCCGCCCTGTCATAGACTCGTATGTTGCAACTCAAACGTAATTGCTGAAGCGCTGCGTTTGTTTTTCTACTAAATTTTATCGCTTTCAAATAGCAGTGGAAAATAATGGAAATTATCAAAATCGATAGCACTTAAGCAGGGACAAGAACACGCATTAATTTTTATATCCTTAACGGGTGGCTTTTGTTCATCTGTCGGCGTATTTGTGTTTGAAAATGCGGACTTGTTTAAATTAAATTAGAGAGTTGAGCGTTGCGTTAGAAGCAGGGAACGTATTTACAGTACTCCCAAAATGTATTTCTGTCTCGGTGGTTCGTTTTGTTTCTAAAGGGTGTTTTTCATACAGGTATACAACTTTAAGTTGGCAGCACTGTTTTAACTGACAGCCATTTTTTCATCTGTCAAGTATTTATGTTTAGTATGATTTAGCATTTCATAGTTCTGTTCGAGGCACATATCAAGCGTTAAACACAATAACGACAGCAGGCTACAGACTACAACTTGTCAAAAATTGAGTACATGTGCTTTTATAAGAATGATTATTTTTACTACTACAGACAACACGGCTAGTGGTTGTTGTCCGTGCTGTTTTTGTGATTGTAGTCAAATTAAACAAGTTTCTATCTTACAATGAGTAGATACAGTGTTGCCAGTATAATTTAAACAAATTCAATTATCGTAAACTTGAACATATACTGTTTTATTATACAAACTATATTTCCAAGCTAATAACATGATTTCTTGTCATATACTGTGGACTTTAAATATATTTTATTGGAATAACGCTATTTAAGAGAATTAAATATATGAAAGCGGCTACTCTGGCGTTTGAAGAAAATACTACTACAAACAACAACACATGGTTATTGATTTGGTGGTGTCGTTCTAAAAATAATTAAGTAGCTGACTACGAGGCAACGATGGTAGCCAACGGCTTTCGTAGTCGGTGTTCGTGTAGCCTGCTGTCGTTATTGTGTTTAATGCTTTATACAAAACTCAACTTTATTTCACACAAAATAAAAGTTTACAATTTCATCAGAATATTAATATTATTTCTTGACGATTATCGCTGCCAGAGTTTTATATGTTGCTGGAAACATGATTTGAGTGCGAAGCTGGACTGATAGAGCGAAGCACGTGTGAATATTCTATTATTTCTTATGCGCTCTTTCTAAAATACTTCTGGTCGTAACCACGGTGAACTTCAACTGAAAAGGCTTAAACAATATTTAAGTAAAAACTACTCAAGTCCCTTTAATTATAAACTCTTTAGTGGCACAGATATTTTTCTGAAACATTTCACATCCACAAGTTGTATGTATGAACGTATTTATATTGTAAATTTTGCAGTTGATATTTTCATAGTTAAAAGCCAATATTTTATGCTCTCTGTTTCAATATTTACTTTCTACAATTTTATTACTCTTATTAAAGTTTATTTGTGTGTATACAGAGTTGACGTTTCCAATTATGTTCTGCTTCCGGGTCTTTGTTGGGGAGTCGCTACATTACACATCATTATTTTTCATATCCTTTTGCCATGTTGTGCAGCAAAACAAAAAGAAATAATAATAATAATAATAATAATAAAAGAAAATAAAATTTATGGTGAAACAATTGTCAATCATTGTAGCCTGAGGGAATTGCTGTTCGAGTGAAATATGAGCACAGTGGAATTGTCACATAAAAGTGGATTGTCACATGGGACTTGAGCTTCAGGAACAGTAGTAATGGCCACCGATCGCATGACTGTTTTGTTTAAAAAATATATTAATAAGTTTGCTTGAGCTTGAAAACAGCGTTTGGAAGTATGTTAAACATTTTGATTTAAGTTTCACTTGAATTTGAATTAGGTTAACCGATTAACTGTTAGACCGATTAACTGTTAGAAATTGGCCATTTTCGATTAGCATACTTTTCGTAAATTTAAATAATTCCTGCTTCTTTGGAAGAATTTAAAAATCTCTAAAAACATTTTTCCTCTTCGCATTTTCAGCACTGCAAAGGGCATGTTTATATTGACTGTATGTTTGGAAAATGTTTCAATACTTCGGGCGATGCAAATTAATTTGTATTTCCGCTTCTATGAACATGAAAATAAAATGAAATTTCATCAGCAATAGATTTTGCTGGTGTGTATAGTTCGTATACCCTGAATAGAAATAGAAATAGAAAAGGTTAATCCTTGTAAAATGTGTGAGCAGCTAAAGTCTTGAAAAGGACTTGACAAAAGAGTGTGTCTACAGACAAGAAGGCAAATGGTTGCATACAAGTGCTTAAGAAATTTATAAGCACAACTTTTTAATATGAAAGCCAAATATTTTCCTTTGAGGTGCTTTTAGTTTCAGAAAGTAAAATTTATAAATAAATAAGAAATTTATCAACAAATTTCCTCTTCAGTTAACTGGTGTTTTTAACGTTATCGCCCCTGCACACTGGGACTGATGGCAATATTAATTGTAATAAACCTGTTCGTTGTAAACAACTGATCCTGTTACAAAATACTTTGGCGCCAGAGGAGTATCTAGTCTCTTTATTAATTACCGCTAGTCAAACTTGTTCTTCTCCACGCTGTTCTCTTTTAGATCGGTTTGAGAGAATTTTAATGCTTTTTACAGCTGCAAATAATTAATCAACTGACTGGTTAGACCCTTCAAATGTTGCACAAGTGTTGAACTGATTTGGAATCAATTTATTTGGAAAAGTCTGTCTTAGTATTGATTATAAATAATACCTCCTGTTATGAATGACAACAACTACGTTAAACCAACTTGACAACAAAAATTTGTCACTTGTCTACTAGTTGCTGACAACAATTAATTGCTATTGACAAACTTTTATTAAAAAAAAAATACCGCAATCGTGAGTTTTTTCCGAAAGACTTTTCACTTGGTTATTTTAACAACTTATTATACACAACAAAAGCAGTGGAAATATCTTTTAGCCATGTAATATAATTGTGTCTTAGCGGTCATAACCCTTTTGCATAAAATTTTCATTGAAATATTTAAATTTTTTTTATTTCTTTAAAAATACCCTAAAAATATTATTATACATTTGGTGTTTGACACTACAAATATAAAACGAATTCTAGTCAACTGATCTTTCGAAGCCACCTGTTATAAATTCGCCGTAGGTCCAACTTGGATTGTCACAAGGCGATAAAATACACAACGCGTTTATCTTACGTTTCGGCAAAAGTTCTATAATTTTTATGAAATCGTTACATTTTATTTTACTTCATATAAAAATGTGTTTAAGAAACAACTCAATTCACAAAAGGTTAGGGCTCGGCCGAACTAGGCGAAATTGGCCCATATTCGGGTTCGGTTTAAAAACTACCTTCGGTGGGACACTAGTTGCACTGCTTAAATGAATATAAGTTGGGTAAATATTTAACATGAGCTATGCAGTGACGATATCAACCCCAGCGCGTTTAAGACGAGTTGACTTATAGTCACTAAACAAACAGCTACTCCCGCAGTTCTCTGGCATGCATGCTTGTGCATGCACATATTGTTTATATGCACGTTGAAAAATTGGGAATGATTGCTGTCACTCGGAATTCAGTTGGGATACAGTGTAGTAGGTTTTCTTTTTTTTTTCAGTGTAAATATTATTTTCAATTATCTTATTTTGCATAAATAGTATTAAACATTTAATAATAAATATTGTAATTGATTCGATATTTGATAAAGTAATAAAATACTCTTGTTTTGAAATTTCTCTAAAACGTAGTGTGTAGTGTTACGGCTTCAATTTCGTCTTTTATTTATTTTTTAATTTTATTTTATTAATAATTTGTAACACAAAAATTATTATTGTTTTGCCTTCTATAAATATTATGGCGAAATTCTAGATAAATTTATTCTTAATAAATTTATTTTTCGTTTGGGTTTGTTTGTGTTTATTGCTCTACTTTATTATTTATATTGTTTCTGTTCTTATGCTTTTAAATATTTAATACCTTTTCGGTTTTTCAAAACCGATTTGTTTTTTTTTTTTATTCGAAATATATTCGTATGAATAGTTTTTGTTTTTGTTTTTTACTAGAGTAAAAAAAATTATTTAAGAATTCATAAATATACGCAATTTATATGAAATATAATTTTCAATAAATTTTGTCTCAATTCCTGATAAATATTGTTGGTGATTTTATGAAATTCATAAATTTTCATACAATTTAATGCATGAATCCAGTGGTTGACTTTGAGCTGGAAGGAGACAGAACAGCGAATAATTTGAAACAAAATTTCAAATATATAAATGCGTTGTGTGTAGAAATGATGAGTTTAACTTGTGCACGTGATATGTGGATTAAAATTTTGTGGTTGTTTATGAATTGATTACATGTCCCTTTACACTGTGTTACAAAAAAAAATTTATATATATATATATATATATATATGTATGTATATAATAATAATAGTAATAATAATAGTAATAATAATAATAATAATAATAATAATAATAATAATAATAATAATAATAATAATAATAATAGCAATAAATATAATAAAAGTAATAATAATAATAATAATAATAATAATAACAGTACTAATAATAATAATAATAATAATAATAATAATAATAATAATAATAATAATAATAATAATAATAATAATAATAATAATAACAATAATAATAATAATCATAATAATAATAATAATAATAATAATAATAATAACAATAATAATAATAATCATAATCATAATAATACCAATAACAACAACAACAAAACAACAACAATAACAATAATACCGGGTATGACATGCTATTTCTTATAACAATTCACCACCGGTATGAATAAATTTTCCTTTAAAGATTTCCCACCCTCCCTAAATTTCCAAGCGGGAATAAATTTCATGCTTAAAAGAAAATTCCCCTAATTGAGAACAGTTTTTTGGGAGCGACTTTTGACTTATCTCCTTAATTTATTCCCTTTATATTTTCTGGGGAAGAGAACAGAACATGTAAATCTAAAAGTAGTTTTTCTTATAATTCAAATATTGTTTTAAATTGAAAGAACCGTTAATACGACAAAAACTGATATACATTTTAATTGCTTGTAATTCTTTAGGGTTTCCAAAAAAAAAAAAAATTATTTTACTGCATAATTGCTACTTTTAACTAACCCTTCAATACTTATTATTTAAGAGCTTTTTATATTTTTTTTATTTTATTAAAAATTCATAAATTCTTAATTCAAACTAAACAAGTTTGACGTGGTTATAATTCAATTTGAAAAATATCTTTGATTTTAACCTTCTTTAATAATTTGTTTCTGTTTTTACATTCACTGAGAACTGGTAGCGGGAAAAATTGTTCACGGATGATTCACAATAGCATTTTTCCCTTTGAGGGGAATAAAACTAGTATGGGAGCAAAAATTCTACTTGTTATTCACGACAGAGATGATTGCCGACTGCAATAATAATCTGCTTTCGATTAATTTCTAAAAGACTAGTTTTCTCGTACTTTAAAATAACTTGGGAGAATATTATATATTATATCAATTTTCTTATATGAAAGGAATAAACTAAAGCATAACTCGGTTATAACGAACACCATGGGACAAGGTAAAAATAGTTCCGTATGAAAAAGTTTGTAATAAGATTAATGGCAAGTCTTAGCTCTTTATTTTATTAATAATAAAATGCATTTATTGTGTAAATTTATATCTTTTGTCAAAATAATTCAATAAAACAATTCATGTCAAAAACAATTGTAATAAAAAAAAACCTACAAGAAAGGAACGCCCTATAGGAACTGTTTTAAATGACACACAATGAACACACATTTTTAAAAGCATAATAATTTATACAATTTATTTTTGGGACCGCAAAAATAAAGATTCGTTACAAAATTCAAATTCGCTATAACGAACGATTTCACACGAGAATTCGTTATAACCGAGTTTTACTGTAAAACCTTTCGAATGATTCATAGTTTATTTAGGAACGTTGGAAAATATAGTGTGTTTTTTATAGAGTGATACAACTTTGAGTTGGCATCACTACTTTATTTGACCACCCATTTAACAGCTGACAGTTGTTTTTTGTTTAGTTTGCTTTGACATTTCATTACGGATCGAATTACACCAGGCAACGCGTGCAAATTGTGGAAATTTTTAATAAAAAAAAAATGGTTCTGTTCGTCAAACTTATCGTGCACTTCGTCCATTAAAAATTTTATTTTCCGATGGAGCCCATTTTTGGTTGGATGGGTACGTAAATAAACAGAATTGTGGCATTTGGAATGAGGAGAATCCACAAGATTTTGTCGAACATCCACAGAAAATTACTGCTTGGTGCGCTTTATGGGCTGGCGGAGCCATAGGCCCATATGTTTTCAAAAACGTTGATGATCAGAATGTTACTGTTTGTGAAAATTGATGTTCCAGATTGCGCCTTGTACGCGCCAGCCGTGACGGCCACATGGCCGAAATTATATTTATACGTTAATGTCATAAAATTTTCTATCCAATAAAGACCGTTTCATTGATATCAAAAATATATTACTATGTTTTATTATGATTTAAACTTGTATCACTCTATAAAAAACACCCGATATTTATGTATTTCTACAGCAGAATTATTATAAAAGTCATAATTACGAATAACTGACAACCGCCATGTTATCAGTGAAATAATATACTTTTGAAATATTTCAAAATAAAGTGGGAGTCACGAAAACAGTGAGCTTAGGAAATAATTCGCTTGTTAGTATTTTCACTACAAAAAAATGTTTCCTTCTTCATATTTTCATAAAAATGTTTGTATATTTAAAACAGAATTATACCAAAAATCCTAATCTGTCTCACTGCAACACACCAGCTAACAATGAAGTGTTATAAAAGTTTGCCAGGGACACGAATGAAACAATGTGTGTGTGTGTGTGTGTGTGTTTGTGTGTGAATGTATTCGAGGAGAAGGTTTGCAAGTGAAATTGAAAAGCAAATTAAAAAATGTAAATGAAAATTCACTTACCACTTCCATTTGTAAATATTAAATTATACTTTATTAATGTGGAACATTTAGATGACTGATGAGGGCACACACAGCGGGCGACAGAGAATGACATGTTGAATTTCCGCTTCCGTTGAAATGATTCAGTTGCTGGATTGGCTGTTAGATGGGGTGTTTCGTTTTTATTATTATTTTGTTGTTGTTGTTGTAATATTTACTATGTTGTAAATAGTTTTCAAATAATTTTTGGCACTCACGTTCAACACGAATAAACAAAACCTCTTAAATAATATATTTTGCATTTTGGTATTGATTTTATGTTTTATATCCTGCAACTTTTTCACCAATAAAATTTAATATTGATTTCATTCTTTTTTTATCTGTTTATTTCTTTAGTGTTTATTTGTGTGTGTGTGTGTGTGTGTGTGTTTGTGTGGATTTTCTTTTCACCAACTGTTGATTCATTTACGAAAAGCCGCACAGTTGTCCTCCGTTGTTTGGTTTCTCCTCTTTCTCTTTAATGCAACGAACTTTTTTATTTTCATTGTTGAAAATTAAATTGTAAAAAGAGAATAAAATCGACAGAATTATAATAACGAAAACTGAACAGAAAATCCTTGTACATAAAAAGTAATTTATGTCTGAACGGGTAAATTGCTTTCGGTCTCTTTCAGTATGGGTGCCTGCCAAACACCACTGCCAGAACGTGTTTTACGGGCCTGTACAATGCCATCCATTATATCCAATTGCAGATTATGTATGCTGCCTCGATGTTCAGTCAGCGGTGGTCCTTGAATGCCACTGCCTCTACGACTTCCGCTACAGGCGAGAGAGATAAAAGCAAAAGCAGAAAAAAGAAATCCAATAAAAATCAGTATAACATTTTTGCAGAGATGGTGGAAGAGGAATGGAAAAATGTTTGCATGAAAACGTAAATGGCTCAAACTCGTACATGAGCCCGAATAAAATGTGATTAATCTTTTTAAATTTTTGTTCTTTTGTGTTCTTTTTTATGTTGCAGCTTTAAGAAACAACAGCGAAATTGTGTGGGAAAAGGTGCAGGAGATAGAAATGAGTTTTGCCGCATCTCTAAATTAAGTTTGAACTCGTTGGATTAAATCGCTTTTATAGAAACTGTGACGCACTCTACCAACTACTTTGGAAATATCTGGACTTACCTTCGCCAAAATACTGAATGGAGTGACTAGATTTTTCTAAAATGAAGAACTATTACGAAGAGATTCTTTCAATAAATTTTTTTCAGTTTTCAAATATTAAATATTAAATATCTGAAGTGCAGCGTGTTTTTTTTAAGAGTGCCACAACTTTGAGTTGGCATTACTGCTTTATTTGGTCACCCCTTTAACAGCTGATAGTTGCTTTTCATTTATTTTACTTTGAAATTTCAATATGAGTTGACTTACACCAGACCAACGTGTGAAATTTATTTAAATTCTTAACCAAAAAGAAATGTTCTATTCGTCAAACTCATCTATTAAAAATTTTGTTTTCCGATGAAGCCTATTTCTGCTTGGTAAAGAAGCAGAATTGTCTCATTTTAACTGAGGAGATTCTACAAGCTTTTGTCGACATACTATGGCTTCAGGGGCGGGCGGAGTCATTGGCCGATATGTCTTTAAAAACGATGATGGTCCGAATGTTACTGTCAATGTTAAACCGTATAGAAACCTGTCGTTCCAACAGGATGCAGTCATATGCCACATAGAGGCCGCTACAAATGATTTACTCAAAGAAACTTTTGACGAAAAACTAATTTCACTCAGTGGCCCAATCAATTGGCCACCAAGATCGTGTCAGTTAACCCTATTGGAGTTGTTTGCTTGGGGTCATGTTAAGTCACTTGTCTACATCGATAAATCATAAAAAAATTTAACACCTGCAAATCAACATTCGTAGAGTTATCGGCGAAATATGGCCGCATATAATGCGAAGAGTTGTTGAAAGTTGGTGTTCCATTTTGCGCCTTCTACGCGGCAGCCAGATGTCAGAAATCATGTTTAAAAATTAATTTCATAAAAACTTCTTTCAAATAGAACCCGTTTCATCGATATTAACAATATGTTTCCTTGTTTTATTATGATTTCAACTTGTGTCACTCTATAAAATGCACTCTTTATTTTAAATTTCCTACACAATTTGACACACAAATTTCTTTCCAACTTAAAAACAAACGTACGTGTCATGTTTAAAACTTCAAATTTTTTCATACAAACATTCATTGAATTTATTTTATTGAAATTTCGGTAACAATTTATAAAAAAAAAGAATAAAAATTTTGGAAATTATTAAGACGAAATTCGTATGGCTGCTGCAGGACTATTTACAAAGCGGCCTGGCAGAAATTATTTGTGGGACGAAACGTTCAAGAAAAAGGTTACATTCCCCTGTGGGAAGGCAGAAAATAAAAAAGTTTTTTAATAGACTTCAAAAATTTTCAGATGCAACAGGACTGCACCAGACTAGACGGAGGTTGCCGACATCACGAAATCTATCACGATTGTACTCTCTGTGAAAACGATGACTTAATCGATATTAAAATATATATTTTATTATGATTTAAACTTGTGTCACCCTATAAAAACACCCGTTACAATTGAAAATCATTTGAAAATGACAAATAAAACAATTATATATCAGGGTTTTTTAAATAACAGCAAACTTTGTTGTAACCAAAACTTTGTTTTAACGCAACACGATAGTTTACGAAACAAGACGACGCTTAAATGTTTATAGAATAAAGATGGTGTGGCGTGTATTAACATACACCATAACAGCCTATCGGCAGATAAACCGATTGACGGATACACCGATCGACAAATAGTTTATAGTTTGCTTAAGACCCAATTTTTTTTTTAATATTTTTTTCTTAAATAATTTACAGGCGTAGAAAATTTTGTTTATTTTAGAGTTGATTTTAACTGATTAAATTAATGAAGAATTTTTATTTATGAATAAAGCTTTAAACACAATAAAGACTGCATCGACTCATTGTCGCTCGCCAAAATAGAAATTAATTTCATTTGACTAGAACCACAAAAACAGCGAGGACAACAACCAGTAGCCGTGTTGCCTGTAGTAGTAAAAATAATCATTCTCTTATACGCACATGTATTCTATTTTTGACAAGTTGTAGTCTGTAGTCTGCTGCCGCTATTGTGTTTAATGCTTGATATTTAACTGCAGTATTAATTATATCTTTTAGCTTTAAATTTCCACATTCATAAACGTCAAAAATCTGTTAGACTTGAACATTCGCTGCTTTAATTCACTTATCACGTGTTTCACTGGCTGGAAACGACACCCGATGCCTAAGCTAAATGGCACAATTTGTGACTTAATGCCATTTTGTCATTAATGAGAGCATTAAATTTATTTAAAAGTATCATTAAATGGCAAATTACCTCTGTAAGTGGGCATTTATATGCACTCCGACGTCAAAGTCAACAGCTGCAGAATTGATAACAGACAAGAGTTCATATAAAAGCCATCATTTAAGTTTAATTATCTTGTGTTCGAAAACAGTCAGGTGACTTGGTAAGCAAATTAAGGCAAGAGTGGACAGACACCAGGACTGGCACTTTAGTTTCAATAGAATTGAGTCTCAACATTTCAATTCAATTAAATATTTGAGGATGTTGCAAAGAAATAAATTTAACTGCGCTTGCAAGAGTTGTTAATTAAAAGTAGATGCAGTCAATTAAATGGGAGTTCCGTTTTGCACTAACGAACTTTTTGCAAACACTTAGAAAAAAAAATGGAGAAATTTGTTTACACAAAATGTATGGTTGACTTACCTGTACAGTGCTCCAGATAGAGATTCACGACGATTGCGTCCAAATAGTGTGGGTGGTACGGCGGATATTGTGACCACTGAATGCCTTCGGCCACCACCGCCTGGATTAGTTTTCTGTGAAAGTGTGGTCAGAAACTCGACATCGTGTGGACTTAAGCCTCCCGTTTCACCGCCCACATCAGATAAGCGCCGCACTTGACTGGCCGTAATGCCTTCAGTTATTTGCAATGATGGCAACGAGTGTTTTCGACGTTGTTGCATGTCTGGTAGGGGGCACAGGAGATATGGATTTTTGGGCGATTCTGGATCTGAATCATCGCTATTTGTTCTACCACCGCAAGCGGGCATACACTCGCCGCCAACAGCCCCCTCTGCTTCATCATTGCCATCTGTTGTTTGGGATTCCTCAACCACAATCAGTGGCTCTTGTGTGCTGATATTGAAAACTGGCGTAAATGATGAACGACGCATGGTGTTGCGGTGCCTGTTGTTGGTTGTTATTTTTATTGTTGTTTGTTGTTTGTTGTTCTTTCAAAATGAGTATTTGAATGAATCGTTCTTTTTTTTCAATACGCAAATTTTATAGATGGCGTTTCTTTAAGTTTTTTGGTTAAATGGTGAGTTTTTAAAATTATATTTTTGCTGAGAAAGATTTAATCTGAAATAAAAAAAAATTATAAACAATTAAATTAAAGTGAAAGACTTAAGGATTTATTATTATTTACTATTGACTGACAGGATCGCGGTTCACTTCGAAATAATCGTTTACAAATATTTATTTCTTTGGGCCAAGGAAACTAAAGGCGTTTTCTTTTCGGGAAAAAGTGCAACATTTTTGCAATTCTTTTCTAAAAGGCCGCAGTTCAGAGAAGTTTTAAAATGAAAAGAACTTTTCGTAACGTAAATTCTTTATTTTCAAATAACAGAATGTTGCCATTTTCTATTAAAAAGTGCACAAAATGTTGCACTATTTTCAAAGTTGCGTTCTTTTATTGAAAAGTGTAAGAAATGTAGCTGCCAGTAAAAATAAATATATTTCGCTTAAGCCCAATTTGTTTAATTTCATACAAAAAACTTTCCAAACAATTTATTTATCTAAAGGTGTTTTCTTTTCTGAAAAAAAGTGTAACATTTTTGCATTTCTTTTCTGAAAGGCAGCAGTTTAGAGAAGTTTTAAAATGAAAACAATTTTTCGTAACGTAAATTCTTTATTTTCAAATAACAGAATGTTGCCATTTTCTATTAAAAGTGCACAAAATGTTGCACTATTTTCAAAGTTTCGTTCTTTTATTAAAAAGTGTAAGAAATGTAGCATTGTTTTTTAGAAAAGAAAACAGTTTAAGTTCTGCTGCCAGTAAAAAATAAATATATTTCGCTTACGCCAATTTTATTTAATTTCATACAAAAAAATTTTAAAACAATTTAGTTATCTAAAGGCGTTTTCTTCTCTCATTTTTTCACATCGTTTTTAAATTTGAGGCAGTTTGAAGGATTTTTAAATTTAATTTCTTTTTCATAAAGAATGTTGAATTAATTTCTAATAAATTATTTATTTTCAAATGACAGAATGTTGCTATTTTCCATTAAAAAGTGCACAAAATGTTGCACTATTTTCTAGAAGAGAAATAAACATTAAACAAATAAAGCAGGGACCGTAAATAACAGTTATTTTCCAAATTGAAACTAAAAAATTTAATCTCCAGACGCATCAATTTTTATTTCTTTTCATTTTATTTACTCCTCAGAAACTATTTTCTATCAAGACAGTCGCACTTTTTTAGACTTTTCAATCCAATCAAAACTAACTTTAACTCTGACAATTTATAAGATATGGCCAATACGTTGCCTGCAGTATAGAACATGGTTCAGAGTGTTAAGATTTTTTTAATTATATTTCTATTAGTCATATGATAATAGGGTGGGGTACGAAACGAATTTTTTCTCCTTTCCCCTTAACCGAAATTTCGTTTGTGTATCTTTTTTGTTTTAATTTTAATAATTTTAATAACAATATTTTTAATTAATTTAATCGTAATTTTTAATCATGAATACTATTTTAACAAGCTACCGCTTGTTTGCGGATATCACGACATATTTGATCTGTGATGCGAATAAAGATTGTGATTAATTATTTTACACAAACTATATTTTCGTGTTCTGTAATATTAACAATGTGCGAGTGTACATGGATCCGTAGTAGACTAAAAGTTATGCTTCGCTATCCTGCTTAATCGTGCGATCTGCCAAATATGACACGTCTGCTAGAAAAGTTTGGTAGTGCGGCCTAATAACTTGTGACAGATTTATTGTAGGACAAGCGATATTTTGAAGTCGATCAGATTTATACAAGATTTTTCTGTGAATGAATCGTGAAGCATAGAGAATCATGGCATTAAAGGATATAACCAAAACAGTTGCCAACGAGGCTTGATCTTGACTAACTCAAGAGCTGCTTTGACTGCGTTTAAATCAGACACTGTCAAAATTTTCGATTTGTATACGTAAACGTTGTTAGTAGTTTTGCTTTAAATTAAATGGAACTTAATATAAAGGGTGTTTTTTACAGAGTGATACAAGTTTAAATCATAATAAAACATAGTAATATATTTTTGATACCAATGAAACGGCGTTTATTGGATAGAATATTTTATGACATTAATGTTTAGATATGATTTCGGCCATGTGGCCGCGATGGCTGGCGCTTAAAAGGCGCAATCTGGAGCAGCAATTTTCACAAATAGTAACATTCTCACCATCATCGTTTTTGAAGACATATGGGCCAATGACTCTGCCAGCCCATGAAGCGCTTCAAGCAGTAATTTTCTGTGGATATGATGCGGTTTTGACAAAATCCTGTGGATTCTTTTCACTGCAAATACAACAATTCTGCTTATTTACGCACCCATTTGACCAGAAATGGCCTTCATCGGAAAATAAAAATTTGAATGGATGAGTTTGACGAACAGAACCATTATTTTTATTAAAAATTTCCACAATTTGCACGCATTGCTCTGGTGTAAGTCGATCCATAATGAAATGTCAAAGCAAACTAAACAAAAAGCAACTATCAGCTGTTAAATGAGTGGTCAAATAAAGCAGTGATGCCAACACAAAGCTGTATCACTCTATAAAAAACACCCTATCTATAAGTTTTAAAATTATTTTTAAAATATATAAGAGAACTTTTTATGCTAAAACTTTTTATTAATATAGTTTGGCTATACCATGGGCCAAATTATAACCAACAAATTCATTGCAAATTTAAAATATTTATGTTTTAATTTTTGTGGAAAATATCCATGTTTGAGTATAGAGTGAGCCATACCCATTTTCTTGAAAAAAGCAACATCCCCTACTTCACAAAAGCGCTAGAAAATTAAGTTGTTTTACAATAGAGTTCCTCTTAATATTATGCATAAACTTCCTGAACGCACTGTATGATATGAGTGCAAAAAACCGCTAAACTAAAAACTGTATTATATTTTTGAATATATTTGATTGTATCTGGAATATTTTTCATATATTTGGAATGCACTTTTAATGTAATTTTAGCTGATTTTATCAACTCAACAAGATAATATCGTGATCTTTTTTTTTGTGAAAAAAATGCATGCTAAATTTAGTTACAAAATATAAAATTTTACTTAAATAGTTGCGATATAAAAACGTCTGTCGCAATCCAAGACTAGTTTTCATCAGTAGCCTTGAAATGGAGAAAATTTGTTTAAGTAAAATTTATACGCTAATAAATTTGATAAAGTTGATGTCCTTGATTTTGGCCGTGCCAGGAATAACAGCAGATAGAGTGAGAATAAATTTTATTAAACAAATAAGCTTAAAGTGAATTCAAGGTGTATGTTTTTCCGTCTTTTTAAGAAAACCTGGACCTATGAATTAATATCGGTCGTGTCAACATCTTCAGATCCTGAAAAGTTTCAAAGCAATTTGGAAGTGGCACGTGTTTCCCGTGGTGTCTATGCCATATCCGGTGATGTTTCAGTCAATTTTGATATCGTTGAAGGCGACTCGAATCATGTTTGTACAACATGCCCAAGCGCATGCGCATTTCTATTTCTTATTTCTCTTGTTTTGTTTCACCCATTTAACAGATTGCGGTTAAATCGTTTCGCAGCTCCCAGGGTGGTGACGACTATAAAATTTTACCATTCCAAGTTTCGGAAGCACATTTTTTCAATATCCTTAACACCTACTATAAAAATGTCATAATGGATACACTGAAGGAGTGTTCAAACATGCCGGTTTTCGAAGATAAATTTGAGCCGCCACTGGAGAAGAAAACGTACAAATTTGAGGCTTGTAAATTTTCTCAAGACGGTTTCCCAAACCATTTGCAAGAAGGTTTGTATAAAGTATCGATTATTGGAACTGGCGAAGTTGATTGGCAGATTGACATCACTGCTGAGGTAACATCAGATATATAATCGTGTTATTAGAAACTTGTCTATGTATATCTAATATATATTTACAATAAAGTGCACCGCATATGCATGTGCTGGAAATCATGTCTGCACAGTGGCCACAAAGTCTTTGTGTATCTATACTCGTAATAGTTTTTTAAGTTTCAGCAATAATTTTGCCACTGGTCCTAAGCATGGCTTTGCTATAGACTACGCAAGTTCACTACGCAATTCTGTCACTGTGGGGAACGTTTGTACAGATTTTGATGTGTAGTTGTGTAGGGTGGGTTGCAAACGCAAAGTTGGTTTGAAAAGAAAACATGAGCCCAGAAAAAATATTCCAGGAAAGATTTCTTAGAATTATATTCGCACAGGGAATCGCCTGCACTCTGATGCATTGAAAGCAGGGATTGTTATAATAGAATTAATTAAATAGAGACATGAAAATGAGAGCTTGCGAAAAACTAATTTAAGAACTTTTCAGTTAATTAATGCACAATAAAATTCGCAACAAAAAAAAAACATTTTTAATATTAAAGATAAAAATAATAATTGCAAAAAGGACAAAACCCATTATTGTAAAGTTATTAGCACCTCCATTTTATCCTACGGCGGTAGGTAAAACACGTTTTTAGTAGAATATTTCTTAAACTGTAAGTGGACTTGTTTTTAGCTCTTGAATAAAAAAATCTAATCCACGGCTATTAACAACACTGGCTTATACAGCTGCGATATTTTACATTCACAAGATTCCGAATATCCGTCTCAGGAAGTTGCCCACACAGAGCATAAAATGGTCATGCACGAGCATGCATTTTGATAATAAGATAAATAACACAACAAATCAATAAATAATTATTATAAAAATATCCGCTAATATTTTTAAGCTTAAGGTCTCTTTATTTTTATGAAATTGTAATTTGTTTTTTCAACATTTCGTCAGTCCTTTGTGTGACTTCTTTTTTTATTAAAAATATTAGTTATAATAATAAAAATAATTTTGTAAAAATAAAGAGACCTTAAGCTTAAAAATATTAGTGGATATTGTTAATGAAAAAGTGGTAAAAAAAACTAGAAGAATTATTAATTATAAAATAACATCTGCCAGCGTTGTTCGTTTGTATGTCGATTTATGTTTCAATCAGAGACAAAACTGAACATGTTTAGCAGCAACAGGATACACGGTAAAGCATTAAACACAATAACGACAGAAGGCTATACGAACACCGACTACAAAAGTCGTTGGCCACAATCGTCGCCTTGTAGCTAGCTACTTAATTATTTTTAAAACGACACCACCAAATCAATAACCAAGAGTTTGTAGTGGAATTCTCTTCATACGCCAGTGTAGTCGATTTCATATATTTAATACTCTGGAATAGTGTTATTCCAATAAAATATATTTCAAGACAACAATATATGACAAGAAATCATTTCATTAGCTTGGAAATATATTTTGTTGTTTCTTTTTGCATAATAAAACAATATGTTTTTCAGCCTGCAATAACTGAAGTTATTTATATTAAACTGGCAACACGGCATCTACTCATTGTCGCTCACCAAAATAGAAATCAGTTTAATTTTGGCTACAACCACAAAAACAGCAGGGACAACAACCAGTAGCCGTTTTGCTTGTAGTAGTAGAAATAATCATTCTCATATACGCACATGTATTATATTTTTGACAAGTTTTTTTAAGGTTCAGTGCGGATCTGTTGGCTCATGACAGTATAAGTTTCCCACGACTCGAACATGAAGAGTTTTTGAGTTTACGGTCCTTGAAAAGTTCCTCTTATAGAGACGCGCTCTACGCTCAATTTTCTTACACTGACATGATCAACAAATAAATTTGCTCATATTCATGCATGATCGTGCAAATTGAATGCATGCCTGATTTACTGTTATGATTAACTGTTTGTCAACACGCCGTTGTTTCAACCGAAACAATGTAAAATAAGTGATTTATAAAACGATGTTGAACAACAAACAATAAATAATTTATGACAATTAAATTTACTATTTCAATTATTGAAATCTTGATTTTGTTAAAACAGTGATCGACACGAAATACCAGGATGTGTAAGAACAAAACTTTCACTGTAGTGATGTTTCTATAGCCACAGAAAAAAATTAAATAAAATTTATTAAAATTTTTGTCAGTTAAAAACTGCGGCAGGATTCCCACATTCCTAAGCATCAAACTATTTTGCAGGGAACCACTGTTTTGCAGCGGTTCTAATTTGTGAGAGTCTGCTGTATTTTAACAGCTTAACTTATAAAAAATATATACGAAAAATGGTAGATCTTGAGGCCCCTCCCTGTTACAAATTGTAACCGCAAAGCCTGGTGATTGATATAGTTTTCTTTTGATGCAAGAGAACCGAAAGCATTAATTGATCAGATATTTGATTTCGGAGATTTTCAAAATATATATCACTTTTTTCGATTTTTTTTCTTTGTTCACGATATCTCACAAACGCATTAACCGCTTTTGACCCGGTTCACGGTGACAGAAGTGGTTTTTAAATGTCAAGATGTAATTAGTTTGTTGAATTGATTGCTGAAGCCGTTTAAAAGTTATTCTAAAACTAAAACTAAAACTGAGAAACGCTTTTTTAAAAGTTTTTTTTTGGGATATTTTTAAATCTGCTGGTTCGAATCGGTTCACATTCACAGGATATATAAAATCAGGAACAATCTTCAAAACGTTCGATTTGATTCGGTTTAGCCGTTCAAAAACGGTCTTTATTGAATAGAAAATTTTATGACATTAATGTTTAAATATAATTTCGGCCTTGTGGCCGTCACGGCTGGCGCGTACAAGGCGCAATCAGGAACACCGATTTTCACAAACAGTAACATTCTGACCATCGTCGTTTTCGAAAACACCTGGACCCACGACTCCTGCAGCCCATGAAACGCTTCAGAAAGTAATTTTCTGTGGATGTGATGCGGTTTCGACAAAATCCTGTGGATTCTTTTCACTGCAAATACGACAATTCTGCTTATTTACGCACCCATTTGACCAGAAATGGCCTTCATCGGAAAATAAAAATTTGAATGGATGTGTTTGACGAACAGAACTATTATTTTTATTAAAAATTTCCACAATTTGCACGCATTGCTCTGGTGTAAGTCGATCCATAATGAAATGTCAAAGCAAACTAAACAAAAAGCAACTATCAGCTGGTAAATGGGTGGTCAAGTAAAGCAGTGATACCAACTCAAAGATGTATCACTCTATAAAAAACACCCTATATATATATATATATATATATATATATATATACATATATGATGACAGGCTCTCAGAACTAGTCAGGGAAGCTTCCTATAGGCCCCAAAATCTGCAGATCTGATGAGAAATCGATTTTTTTTTTCAATATAAAATTTTCCTACCTTAAGGTTAGAAATTGATTTATAAGATACTCATTAAATAAATCTTTGTGGGAAAATAAGTTTTTATTAATCTGTTATAAATGAGGAAAAAAAAGGATTTTTAAATTAGGCCTGATATAATAAAGTATTTCTTTAATTTTACTGTAAATGAATATAAGAATAGACATTTAGGGGATTCACACTATAGTCATAAAGTCATAAGTCATAAAATAATAGCACAAAATATATGACTAGTGTGAACAACCCGTCATAACTTGGTCTGCTAAGTAAATTTGTTTATATAAATTCTAAAAGCTGCTGCCTTGTTAAGAGCTGAATAAATTTATTTTGCGGCGGCATGCGGAAAAACGTTCAGTGACTGCCAGCTACGTAAGTTAAACGGGAAACATTTTTCGATTGTATATATATTGAGTGCTCTTTTAATATTTTTTATGTTATAAAAATGTGATTTAATGTACAGACATATAAGTATGAATAATTTTTTTAGCCGCTTTTTAGTCGTGAATCATGCATAAGTAACGGCGGCAAACATTTACTATCGCCGTCTCGCCTAAAGAATTTCAGCCGTTCGACTCAGATCTCTAGAGCATTTTATGTCAACACAAAAACACACCTGAAAAAGTGCTATTATTTTATGACTTTTTTTTATATGCAGCACAACAACAACTTTTTTAAACTGGTCTAAACTTTTATGATTTTATGACAACATGACTAAATAGCATGAAGTGTGAATACCCCAATTATATTTCGTTGCAAAACTTGATCAAATAAATGGTGTGCCTAACAACTACTGCTGCTACCTGGAAGAGTCTTTACATTCAGTAAAGAAGGCTGAGTAGATGATGGTGTAGCGGCCTCGAAATCTGTAATGATCAGTTCTACACTCCTAACAAAAATATGAATGTATCACACACACACACACACATCTTGATTCGAAAATAATTGGCGAATTCAATTATTGAACTGAAGCCTAACTGCTGCCTGTTAATTTAATAGCTACACTTGAAAAAATATAAAAAAACATGTAATTTTATCTGCTTTTCACATCGCAACAAGAACATGTCACATGCCTTTTTTTTTTGTAAAATATATATAATTAGTTACACTATGTGAAAAGTTTCACTTAAATAGTTGGGATATAAAAACTCCTTTGACATTCTGAGACTAGCAGCTCTGAGCCATAAGCTTAAAATGGGAAAAACTACAAAAAGTAAAATTTTTATATTAATAATTTTCATTAAATTAATGTCCTTAACGTCGGCCTCAGCAGGATTAGGAGCAAACAAAGTGAGCAACAAGTTTATATAAAACTAAATCAAAAATAATAATTATTTTTCCTTTCATTTCGTTTAGAAAACCTGGACCTATGAATTAATATCGGTCGTGTCAACATCTTCAGATCCTGAAAAGTTTCAAAGCAATTTGGAAGTGACACGTATTTCCCGTGGTGTCTATGCCATTTCCGGTGATCTTTTAATCAATTTTGATATCGTTGAAGGCGACTCGAATCATGTTTGTACAACATGCCCAAGCGCATGCGCATTTCTATTTCTTATTTCTCTTGTTTTATTTCACCCATTTAACAGATTGCGGCTAAATCGTTCCGCAGCGCCCAGGGTGGTGACGATTATACAGTTTTACCATTCCAAATTTCGGAAGCACATTTTTTCAATATCCTTAACACGTACTATAAAAATATCATAATGGATACACTGAAGGAGTGTTCAGACATGCCGGCTTTCGAAGATAAATTTGAACCGCCACTGGAGAAGAAGAGGTACAAATTTGAGGCTTGTGAATTTTCCCACGACGCTTTGCCAAATCATATGCAAGAAGGTTTGTATAAAGTATCGATTATTGGAACTGGCGAAGTTGATTGGCAGATTGACGTCACTGCGGAAGTGACACTAGATGTATAATCATTCCATTAAAAACTTGTGCTTGTATATGTAATAAACGCAGACAATAATGTGCACCGCATAAACTTTAAAGTGTAAAATCGTTCTTGTATAAATGCAGCAACATCTCCGTGTAAGATTTTCTTTTTGACAACTTTAAAGTTTCACTCAAGTTTTAACAATTTAGAAAAATCCTGAAGTCGTGGGTTTTACGTCGTTTCGAAAAAAAACAGGTTTGAGTTCCTGGAAAGGTGTTACAAACCAGCGGGGAAAGTGAGAAGATGTTCTCAATTCAGGCCCTATTAAAGACCCGCTTAGGCACATTTTTAATCAATTATCTGGCTTAAGCATTAAACACAATAACGACAGCAGGCTACAGACTACAACTTGTCCAATATAGAATGCATGTGTGTATGAGAATGATTATTTTTACTACTACAGGCAACACGGCTACTGGTTGTTGTCCTCGCTGTTTTTCTGGTTGTAGTCAAATTAAACTAATTTCTCACATGTTTTTGGGAATTGTCGTTTTAACTCTTTTTAAACTTTTATTTTCGTGCTGATTTTTTTTTCCCCCAAAAAGTTATTTATTAAAATTCAAAGTGATCAATCAGCTAGTTCACTGGGGCTAATGCCGGTGTTCGTGTAGCCTGCTGTCTTTATTGTGTTTAAAGCAGTGATGCCCAAAAAATTTTTTCTTGTGTGTTAGTGAGTAAGAGAAAAATAACAAATTGAGAGAATGTATTTATTTACAGCCAAATTATAATGTTAGTAAGAGCTTGAAAAACACAAAAATTATATTGATATTAAGAAGCAAACATATTAAAATATGCATGTACATATTTTTAAATAAAATAATTCAACTTAATTTTTTAAATTTTAAATGAAAATACTCAATTATATTGCGCATAAATTTTGTTTAACAAAAACAAAACAACTTATTAGTATCATTCATTATAAAAAATCCAAAAATTTCCTCCAAAAATAAAAGATTGCAATTGTGAATCTTATATAAACGATTATAATCATATAATAATAAAAAATAAAAACAGCCGCTACGCACGCGCATTCATCGCTTGTTCAGTGAGGACTAAATGAAAGAGTTCTCTCCAAACAATTGTTTCATGAGCTGGGCATCCCGGGTTTAAAGCTTTATGTAATTGCCATCACACATGGCCTGAGACTCTTCCGTAGAAACGATGAGACATACCACACTTTAATTTCACTTCTTCCAAGAACCCAACTAATCATCTCTAAAATTGTGTTTGGAAAAAAATTAATGACAATAATTCTTTTAATTCTTTATGTCTAGTGTAAAGTGTTCCCGATAGCTGGTCATGTGTAGGAATTAATTTATCTTTAATTTAATCAATATCTTTCAGTCAATGAAACATAAAGTTAAAGCTTCCAATTGGCCACATCCTGCAACTATTTAATGAAATAAATTACACAAAAAAATTTCATTGAAAGTGAGTTTACGAATATTAAATTATTTCTGTTTTTACATCCTCTCTCACTCAAACAATTTTTTATATCTACGATTGCTTACATTCATAAATTTCTGTTTAAATATGTCAGTGTATGACCGTTATACACACTTAAGCATTAAACACAATAACGACAGCAGGCTACACGAACACCGACTACAAAAGCCGTTGGCTACAATCATCGCCTCGTAGCCAGCTACTTAATTATTTTTAAAACGACACCACCAAATCAATAACCATGAGTTGGTGTTTGTAGTTGAATTCTCTTCATACGCCAGTGTAGTCGATTTCATATATTTAATACTCTGGAATAGTGTTATTCCAATAAAATATATTTCAAGACAACAATATATGACAAGAAATCATTTCATTAGCTTGGAAATATAGTTTGTTGTTTCTTTTTGCATAATAAAACAATATGTTTTTAAGCCTGCAATAATTGAATTTATTTATATTAAACTGGCAACACGGCATCTACTTATTGTCGCCCACCAAAATAGAAATGAGTTTAATTTGACTACAACCACAAAAACAGCAAGGACAACAACCAGTAGCAGTGTTGCCTGTGGTAGTAAAAAGAATCATTCTCATATACGCACATTTATTCTATTTTTGACAAGTTGTAGTCTGTAGTCCGCTGTCGTTATTGTGTTTAATGCTTTACGAATAAATACCATCACTTTATATTTGAATGCATGTGTGTTTTTGTGTGTGTTTTTGTGTGTGTTTGATTATTTGCTTACGTTCACCAAATTATTTTTCCAATAAAATATCTACGAAATGCTTTTACTCAATTTCGTTTATATGAAAATCAATAAATAATTATATTGAAGACAGAAAAAAAACACATGAAATCGTATTGACTAAAAATATACGACAAACGTATTTAATTAATCGTGTGTTTGTTTTTAAATAGAGCACAAATAACTGTATATTACGGAAGAAATAAATAAAATGTTCAAAGATAAGCTTCCAGCAGCCGATTTTAGTAGAGGGAGCAAACCCAGAGCATGTTAATTTCGAAAGCTTGAATTTAATTTTAATTTGCAGGTAGTTAAAGTTCCATTATGTTTGCCCACTGTTTGCTGGTCAACTTTACAAACTCTATATTTACGGTACAGCGAGTGTGGAGCAGATCTAAATAACAGACTGTAAGCAAATATTTTAAGCCCATATTTTTCGATTGTTTAATTGGCCAGCCAATTAATTGCTACCCAATTAACTGTTTGATTGACTAAAAATATGACTACTTCTGATTTACAATTGAATCGACTAGTTTCAGTCGATTAACCGACTAAACAAAATTTCATCATTTAAGAAATATTTGCGTGTAATTACTTGTTTCTTCTCATATTTATATATAATTTTTAGCAACTTTCTTTTTGGCAACACTGTTTTTGGCAGCTCAGCTGTTTTTGGCAGCTCAGCTGTTTTTGGCAGCTCAGCTGTTTTTGGCAGCTCAGCTGTTTTTGGCAGCTCAGCTGTTTTTGGCAGCTCAGCTGTTTTTGGCAGCTCAGCTGTTTTTGGCAGCTCAGCTGTTTTTGGCAGCTCAGCTGTTTTTGGCAGCTCAGCTGTTTTTGGCAGCTCAGCTGTTTTTGGCAGCTCAGCTGTTTTTGGCAGCTCAGCTGTTTTCGGCAGCTCAGCTATTTTCGTGTCAAACATGTTCGTTTTTGTTTTTAGTTTAAGCAAGAATAAGCTTACAAACAAAAAACGCTTCCAGTGTTGTCAACACTCTAAATAAATTATTAGTTGTTGTTGTTTTTTATTTCTCTTACAACTACAAATGGAGTCGCCAAAAAACCAACCACTTGTAGAATGAATCGAAAAAAAAATAAAAAAGGAAAAGTGATCAGTGAGTTTTTGTTATGACTTTGATATTTGTTTTAGACTTCTCACTTAGTAAACTAGAAGTTTGAAATAATATCTTTAGTTATTCTAAGAAATGTTGGGTAAAGGTTCCCTGATGATCTGCATTATCGCCAGTGAAATGCGCACAGGAATTAGCTTACACACTTCAATTGATCACTTTGAATTTTTTAGTAAAATTGTGGGAAAGAAGAAATAGCAGATAATTAAAATTGAAGCGCTTCCAGATTATTCAACTTTATCAGAATTCAGGATTCGTTGAGATTTCTTATCAGAAAACGAAACTGATTTCTAGTTTATTAGATCAGCGAAATTGCCGAAGATCAGCACTGGCAGAACCGCCAAGAGCATCACTGCCAAGAATGCACTGCTTGGTGTGGATTATGGCCCGCTGGCTTTAGGGTACGGTAATTCTTCAAATATGTTGAAGGCAGATGATATTAGATCGGAGGGTGAAGCGACATTGTTGCCATACATTGGATCTTTTGCCTACTCGCGTTTGGAGCATCTGCTTCTTTGTCGAAACTCTGTTCAGCGCACGTTCATTTGAGTGGTTGCGTATGGCGGACTTCGTTACTTCCTTCATAAGTAGTTGATTCTGTGACCAGATGTTGGATGAGATCTCTTCATGGAGTCCATGTGGTGGCTGTGGTTTGATACCAAGAGTAGGTGCGAGAGGTGTCAGATAAGGTTTGATGTTCTGACATATTGTTGGTGGTATGTTGGGACTTCGGCCCAGCTGATGGTGGCCTCTATGGGCTGCTGCGAATCAGCAGACGTTACAGAAGGGGTGGTGTGTTGTTGGTGCTGGGATTGTTTGAAGGGATTGGTCTGATGACTTTTACCTTTGGTTCGTCTTGGTGCTGATTTCATGCATGTCTTCGGGTATAACCAGGGTTTTGGGTAGGCCCAAGTGAAGTTGCAATCTGTGTAAGCTCAAGGTCTACACTGATGTGGCCCCTGAGTCAGACAGGAAGGTGTTGGTGAACACCTGATTTCATTCAAGTGCTGAGTGCACCGTCAAATGGGGCCGTATTGGCAGCTTCTACGCGTGTACTTAATTTTATTAATAATATTACTCATACGTCACATTGTACCCGAAAAAGGTTGTTGGTGTGGTTTATGTTCTTATCTTTTGATAAACTATAAGCATTTTTACATGTTTTCGAATTACATTAAACTAAGAAAATTTAAAATAAATATTTCACTTAAAAACCGATTTAAAACCCGAGCTAAAAAGTTTAAAACAACCTTAAAACCATAATAAAATAAAAAACAAGCATAAAGCATTAAACACAATAACGACTACAGACCACATCTTGTCAAAAATAGAATTCATGTGCGTATATGAGAATAATTATTTTTACGGGCTACGGTTGTCGTCCATGCTGTCCTTGTGGTTGTAGCCAAAATTAAACTGATTTCTATTTTGGTGAGCGACAATAAGTAGATGCAGTGTTGCCAGTATAATATAAATAAATTCAATTATTGTAAACTTGAAAATATATTATTTTATTTTACAAAAAGAAACAACAAACTATATTTCCAAGCTAACGAAATGATTTCTTGTCATATATTGTGGACTTTAAATATATTTTATTGGAATAACACTATATAGGAGTATTACATATATGAAAGCGGCTACACTGGCTTTTGAAGAGAATTCTACTACAAACAACAACTCATGGTTATTGATTTGCTGTCATTATTGTGTTTAATGCTTGATGGTAGTGGCAGTTTAATGTCCAATAATGCACATTCCGTGCAAAATTCATATTTCATATTAACTTTAAATATATTTTATTAAAATAACTATTTAAGAGTACTACATATATGAAAGCAGCTACACAGGCGTGTGAAGAGAGTTCTACTACAAACAACAACTCATGGTTTTTGATTTGGTGGTGTCGTTTTAAAAATAACTAAGTAGCTGGCTACGAGGCGAGGATTGTAACCAACGGCTTTTGTAGTCGGTGTTCGTGAAGCCTGCTGTCGTTATTGTGTTTAATGCTTTAAGTAAGCGCCCAGTGTCCGCAAAAAAGCACTAAGTTCAAAATTTCAATTGATAGCTTTTTTCAAATTTTTCTGTTTTATTTATTTATTATTTCAATTTTTTCAATTAACCAAATAAATAAAATTTAATTTAATTTTTATTTTGATAATCGTGTCGATCAAATAAATATAAAGAGGATTTACCGATTTTGCTATTCTGTTAGATTTTTAACGTTATTCAATATCGGTTAAAGTCAGCTGATTTTGTTGTCTTCTTTAGGCATTAAACACAATAACGACAGCAGGCAACAAACTACAACTTGTCAAAAATGGCATACATGTGCGTATATAAGAATGATTATGTTTGCTACTACAGGCAACACGGCTGCTGGTTGTTGTCCCTGCTGTTTTTGTGGTTGTAGCCAAATTAAACGAATTTCTATTTTTGGTGAGCGACAATGAGTAGATGCAGTGTTGCCGGTATAATATAAATAAATTCAATTATCGTAAACTTAAAAATTTATTGTTTTATTATACAAAAAGAAACAACAAACTATATTTCCAAGCAAATGAAATGATTTTTTGTCATATACTGTGGACTTGAAATATATTTTATTGGAATTACACTATTTAAGAGTATTAAATATATGAAAGCGGCTACACTGGCGTTTGAAGAGAATTCTTCTACAGACAACAACTCATGGTTATTAATTTGGTGGTGTCGTTTAAAAATAATTAAGCAGCTGACTACGATGCGATGATTGTAGCCAACGGCTTTTGTAGTCGGTGTTCGTGTAGCCTGCTGTCGTTATTGTGTTTAATGCTTTATTGTGTGAAAAAAGTGTGGCCATTTTCTGTCTTATTTTTCGCATCCGGTGCTATTTTTCATAATAATACTTGTATTTTAGATCATAATTGTTTTAAACTAAAATCGAAATTTATTTTTAACTTTTTAGCTAAATTTTCTTAAAAAGCTCGTTTGTCATTCCATGTGTAATTTCTTCGATATTTATATGGGACACCATAAAGTATATATATTCTGGATTCTTAGGAATAGCGATGTCCGTCTGTCTGTACTTAAAATCGGTTCTCCCAATCCCCAGAAGAGCTAGAGACTTTGTTCTTGGACTAAGGAATTGGAAATGAACTTAAATAAAGCGGTATTGAAATTCAGAAATATACGGTTTCAGAGCTGGGAAGCTTGCACCTATTTCTCGACGAAAAATTAATACCAAAAACCAATTATTTTTTTGATTGTTTGTAAATCGAACCCATTTCATGCTTTAGGGAGCATCAATTGTCTATTAAGAACTAAAAAATTAAAATTTTATCCAGGGACGGGAAATTAAAAGTGTTTTTTTGGCACATTCAGTATTTTGTAGTACATTTAGTAACTAAAATATTTAAAAATTTTAAGTTTTTCTTAAATAAAACCGCTTTATACACCATGAAGATTTGCATTGATAAGAAATTAAAATTTCGTTTCCAGGGGTAGGAAATTTATTGTTTTTTCATTCATACAAGTAACCAGAAAGGCAACTGACGTTGACTTTATTTTTGCTAACTAAAGCTATTTTATGGCCTAGGAAGAACAAAATTGGTATCAAAAATTAATTTAAACAAATTTTTGGAATACAGGGTTGGACAAATGCAATATTTTATGGTGCAAAAAGTGGCAAAAATTTAAAATTTTTCTTAAATAAAATTATTTTATACCTCATGAAGAGTTGCACTGATAAAAAAAACCAAAATAAATTAAAATTTCGCTTCCAAGGTTGGGAAATTGATTTATTTTGCATTCATAAAAGCAAAGAAAAAGGCAACTGACGTTGTTTTTTTGTTTTTTTTGCTAACCAAAACTATTTCATAACTTAGGAAGAACAAAATTGGTAGTTAAAAATATATGTAACGCCAGATGTACGTTGGTGAAGGGTATATAAGATTCGGCCCAGCCGAATATAGCACTTTTACTTGTTTTTAAAATTTATTTATTTCACCCGATATTGCAAATGTATAGAAACGAAGAAATGATTTTCAGTTATTCTAATTTCTTAAATAATTGCCCCAGCACTTGCAAATAATTTGCAGCGTAGCCCAAAAGCATTAATAGTTACGTTTCTCTTTAGTGAGTGTGAGAAGAGAGCAGCGCTTCGCGTTTGCCCGATTTAATAGCAAATTAAAATATTTTATCACGCACATAATTTTTGTTAAAAGCTTCAATAATACATTTTGTTTTTATGTTTTCATTTTGTAACGTACTTTTTTATCAAGATTTTTATTTTGTCTCCTACAGATTGAGTTTTATGACAATTTATGATCAAGCAGAAAGAAATAAAAAATAAATAAATAAATAAATTCTTTTGGCAGATGTTTGTTTGATGTTAAAGGGTTTTTTTTCCAAACGTTCACATGTCTGAGTTGACATTCGGTTCGATTGCCAAACTGTACTAACCCCAGACACTGAATCAGATTATCCACCCTGATTGTCTATTCGAGTTAATGATTAAGCCATCCAGTTGCATAACCTCAAAAAATTATCTTTTCTGCCTGAAAAAAAGAACACCCTTTACAAGAGTCTTGCTGAAATGTTTCAAATGTCTTAAAAACACTGAATGAACGTGATTGGCATTCCGAGAGAAAAAAAAATTAAATAAAAAACACACGGCGCCCAAACAATGGCAACTTCTGGCAATAATCATAAAAATGTGTTCGTAGGTGTGTGATTTCTGAAGAGCTGAATTGATTTGGCTGCCACATGCGTGTGTGTATTAGAATCCATGTGTATAATTTCCCTATTACGACAATTTCGAACTTATTTATGTGATTTTGCTGATGCTGCAATACTTGCACAATGGGGTGAAATCTAAATACAGTCTGGGTGTGTTTTTTTGGGATCTAGTAACATTTGAGGGCGTCAGATATGTGCAAGATTAATGCCCATAACAACTGCCATTGTGGCCTAAACTGGCAGCAGTCTTAACGCTGTCTGAAGTTGTGTATTCCTCAGCACCCAAAGAGACATCCTAAAGGATACACTACATAAGTAGGTGATGACAGCTTCCTGGACATACGCTATTATCTATGGAAATCGCCTAATTGTAAAGTTGTTGTTAATGTGTGTTCGCGCATGCAAGAGCCTGCGTATACACTTAACAAAAAAGTCACCTCGCTTTTATTAGAAATTATTGATTATACATTAAAATCCCTTTTGGTTGACTAGCGTTGCTGGATTACACACATACACAAACACGCGCGCACACACACACACATGCATATGTATTAGTTGCATAAATATATATCCAAATTATTTATAATTTCTTTGTGTATTTCTCCTGTTTAATAACTTTTAAAGAGTTTGTTGGCAGCGTTCGCCTCCACCAACAAATTGCGGCGTTTGTTACCTTTGAGCAATTTTGTAATGGAAACAAAATATATCGATTAGTTTCTGCACAAGTTGGCTTACAAGTACAGAATATGTATGTATTTTCATTCGAAAAATATAATAACTATTTTATAATTTATTGAGCATTAAGGTCGGTTTTTTTATAAATAAATATTTTTATTTCAATATTTCTGCGTACTTTGCGTAACTTCCTTAGGGAAACATTTTTTCACATAATAAATTTATAAATTTTTAAATAAATTAGGCATTAAACACAATAACGACAGCAGACTACAGACTACAACTTATCCAAAATAAAGAGGCTAAAAACTATATTTTTACTGCAAATAGTTTTTTCTTTGACACCACTTTAAGGCATTAAATTAAACACAATAACGACAGCAGGCTACATGAACACCAAATACAAAAGCCGTTGGCTACAATCGTCGCCTCGCAGTCAGCTACTTAATTATTTTTAGAACGACACCACCAAATCAATAATCATGTGTTGTTGTTTGAAGTAGAATTCTCTTCAAACGTCAGTGTAGCCGCTTTCATATAATTAATACTCTTAAATATATTAATGAAATATATTTAAATATATTAATGAAATATATTTAAAGTCCACAGTATATGACAAGAAATCATTTCATTAGCTTGGAAATATAGTTTGTTGTTTCTTTTTCTATAATAAAACAATATATTTGCAAGTCTGCAATAATTGAATTTATTTATATTATACTGGCAACACTGCATCTACTCATTGTCGCTCACCAAAATAGAAGTTAGTTTAATTTTACTACAACTACAAAAAACAGCGAGGGCAACAACTAGTAGCCGTGTTGCCTGTAGTAGTAAAAATAATCATTCGTATATACGCACATGTGTCCTATTTTTGACAAATTGTAGTCTGTAGTCTGCTGTTGTTATTGTGTGTAATGCTTCATGTAGTTGCAAGCAACACTACATTTCAATTACATTTTCTAATGATGTTTTAATGACTGCACCGTTACAATTATTTCTAATTATTTCCTATGGCCAGCTATTTTAAACTTCAACTTATTTTAGAAATTTTTATGTATGATTTACAACATATTATTCATATTATTTCTTATCCTTTCATATTAAATTCTAATAACAATAATTCTTTTTGAATGTTTCAATAAAAATTAAGCATCCTTCCTGAAGGTATAGATTATTCTACCAGTTTGTTAATAAATTATTCCCAAAGTATCTTGAAGGTTTTTCTATTAAAAAAAAAAACAATAAAATTAATTAATGCTCCTTCTCATAAACTCACAAAATTGCTTACAAAAATTCCTAAAATGGCAATAGCGAATTCTATTTATAATATCAAGGACTCATTTCAATTTAAAGAGAAAATAAAACTCGTTAAAATAAATGATGATGAGAAATTAATTTCTTTAAGTGTAGCATCCACTCTTTTGTAATGTCCCTACAGATTTAGCAATTAATATTGTTAAAGAAAATTGGAATGGTCATGTTAATACAGAATTCAAGTAAATCATTTATGAGTATCCTGACAGTTTTTTATTATTTAGAATAATTAATTCAAATATCTATAAAATTTTTATCATCACAAAAAGGACTTGAAATGGGTTCTCCAGCATTTCCAATAATGCCAGATATTGTGAAGGAGTAATTGTTGGATATTTGCATAGAAAAATTATCAGTACGTGTTTGCTGGCCTCTGGATTGGAAACAAACGACTTTTCACAAAAATACAATCCCCAGTGCATGGATTCTGTTTTAGTGCTGTCAAGTTTTTGATGTTTATTTTAGTTCGTTTGTGAACAAAAATTATATGGCAACGTTTCCATTTTGCATTGAAGTAACCGAAAACAAGATTGTAAATAATTATAATTCAAAGTAAACCGAAAAACACTCTTTTCGAGAACATCGAACTAAAAAGTTATAAATAAGGTTTTAAATAAAATTATCATTTAAAACATATATCTTATTTTAAAAACGATTGTGAAGCACTCGATATACGAAAAATAGACCACAAAGCACGCAGGCTTTTTTCTTCAATACAATATTTAAATTCATTTTATTTTTTAAGCAATTTTATTATATATTATTTATTGTTAGCTCGATTTTCTTAAAAAGCGTGTTTTTAAAACTTTTTAACACTAAGGCGTTAAACACAATAACGACTGCAGGCTACAGGCTACAACTTGTCGAAAATTTAATACAAGTGCGTATATGAGAATGATTATTTTAACTACTACAGGCAACACGGCTACGGGTTGTTGTCCCTGCTGTTTTTGTGCTTGTAGTCAAATTAAACTAATTTCTATTTTGGTGAGCGACAATGAGTAGATGCAATGTTGCCAGTTTAATATAAACAAATTCAATTATTGCAGACTTGCAAATATATTGTTTTATTATAGAAAAAACAACAAACTATATTTCCCAGCTAATGAAATGAGATCTTGTCATATATTGTTGACTTGAAATATATTTGATTGGAATAAAACTATTTAAGAATATTAAATATATGAAAGCGGCTACACTGGCGTATGAAGAGAATTCTACTACAAACAACAACTCAGGGTTATTGAGTTGGTGGTGTCGTTCTAAAAATAATTAAGTAGCTGACTACGAGGCGACGATTGTAGCCAACGACTTTTGTAGTCGGTGTTCGTGTAGCCTGCTGTCGTTATTGTGTTTAATGCCTTATGTTTCTTGTTTATAGCATTTTTAGAAATATATATTAATTTTCAATTTCTATTTTCTTAAAATGTGTGTTTTACACTATAAATGAAAAAACCAAATTTTGATTGTTTCGTAAGCGTGTAAAAATACTTACACATTATGAGAAGATAAGAACAAGAGCCACACGAATAACCTTGAATAAGTACAATGTGGCGTATGAGCGACAAATCCTAAATTTTCATAATAAGATTAATCTAGAAAGGTTGGTCGTTTGTAAACCGATTCATACTTAAATTGTGGACAAAACTAAACATGCTTAACAGTAACATGTTACACGAAAACAGCTGGTCTGCCAAAAACTGTGTTACCAGAAAGAAAGTTCCTAAAAAATCACTCTCTAAATTTACGACAAATGGATCTATTTTTATTTGTCTTATTGTTTGATAACTACTTTTATTGTTTTTTTCCATAAATAAAAACCTCTTGAGCTCTTCTAAACAAAATAGTAACTAAATCCCACGCGGTTTGTTCGCTTATGCGATTTAACGTCTCTTAATTCCGGCCACCATATTTAAAAAAATAGCCTCCATGAAATTATCCAACAGATAATAATTAAAAAGGTTTCATTCCCCCAATTTTTCTGCGTTTTATTATCATTTTAATTTCTCAGTCACAATTAGCCCCACTGTTGCATATGAACTTATTCAATTTGAAAATTTTATTTAAATCATTTTTTTATCTTGAAGGAAAACTTAGTTAACATCTTGCCAAAGAAATGTGATTTTTATTTTAATATTCTCTTTATCATCTTAATTAACCACTTTTTTCTTTTTTATATTAAATTTTCTTTTTTATGTTAAAGTATATAAAGACAAAACCTGGATAATAATTTGGATGTAAATAAAAAGTTTTCAGCTTTTCCAACATTTATTTTTACCTTTAACGCTTTTGCGAATCATTTGTGGATAACCAGAGCATGTCTTTTCCCAGCAACTGTCGCTGTGCATATTTTTTATGAAACGACAATAACAACTTCAGATATTTTTTTTAACATTTTAAAGTTTGCCGCTGGCAAATCGCCTAAGCGCAAAAACGACATTATCATTTTCATAATTGACGGCAGGGGATTTTGGGTTTTTCATTAATGAAATAAATTTAACAAAATTTGTTTAAAAACAGCCAGCATTTTAGGAAAAAAAACAAATAGTGGTCATGTGTCCCTTATTTTAGTTGTAATTTTCATTACAAAAGGAAGAGAAAAACATTTACTCTTAAATAACATCGGAGAGAAGGGCCTCGGCGCACTGATTCAAAATATTTAATTAAACAACTTTTCCATCCACATCCCGAGAGAAAACGGAGTGAACAAAATAACACAAAAGAGTCGCTCCGGAATATATGGATTTTGTTAATGTGAACATGTTTGTGCATGATTGTCCCCATTGATATAACTTTCTAAGAGCTTTCGAATTTGATTAAAAATTAACATAAAATTGATGAGAAAATGTATGAGATATTTATTTGAGTCGATAAAACGATCAATTAAAAATGATGTCATATAAATCTGGACCTCGGCTACGCGTTAGATCAACTTCGGCATACCCGTTCCAGCATGTCGGGCGGTATTTCTCGAATAAATTCATCAATATTCGCTTCCAGTGCATCAGCTGTTAAGGACATTTCCCCATTGACATAAGAGCCTTAACATGGCCCTACAAACAAATTGTCCACGGCGGTGAATCGTATAATCTGAGCGGCCAATTGACCGGCTCCGAACGTGAAATCGCCTTGAAATTGGGCCATTATTTTACTTGCTGCCACAATATGTGGCATCATCTAGTTAAAACCACAGTCACAGCCAATTCCAGCTCTGTAACTTTGAGGAAAAAAATTAAGTAAGATTCCAAATCGTGGTCATAACGATTTGGCAGCTAATTCATTTCTCGGTCCCTTCTCTACGTACGCATGAAGCATTAAACACAATAGCGACAGCAGACTACAGACTACAACTTGTCAAATATAGAATACATGTGCGTATACGAGAATGATTACTTTTACTACTACAGGCAACACGGCTACTGGTTGTTGTCCCAGCTGTTTTTGTGGTTCTAGTCAAATTAACCAAATTTCTATTTTGGTGAGCGACAATGAGTAGATGCAGTGTTGCCAGTATAATATACAGTAGACTTGCAAATATATTATTTTATTTTACAAAAAGAAACAACAAACTATATTTCCAAGCTAATGAAATGATTTCTTGTCATACATTGTGGACTTTAAATATATTTGATTGGAATAAAACTATTTAAGAATATTAAATATATGAAAGCGGCTACACTGGCGTATGAAGAGAATTCTACTACAAACAACAACACATGCTTATTGATTTGGTGGTGTCGTTCTAAAAATAATTAAGTAGCTGACTACGAGGCGACTATTGTAGCCAACAGCTTTTGTAGTTGGTGTTCGTGTAGCCTGTTGTCGTTATTGTGTTTAATGGTTGATGGTAGTTTAAAGTCCAATAATGCGAATTCTGTGCAAAATTTAGTCGCAAGATTCCGAACATGCGCCTCAGAAATTCTCCTAAATTGACCATAAAATGGATGAAGGGCACGTGGACTTAATAACATTTCAAAATAATAAATAATACTTATAAAATAAAATCTGCAAGCGCTGTCGATTCATGGTTGAATCAGAGACAAAACTGAGCACGTTTAAGAGTCACATGTTACACAAAAACAGCTGAGCAGTTAAAAACAGTGTTGCCACCAAGAAAATTGCTTAGAAATCTTATCAGAAAAACTATTAAAAATATATTAACGATGGATAAGGATAAAAAAGCTTTTACTAAATGCTTCCGATTGAACAACGAATCGTGCTTCCTGATCTATATTTTAGCGATCTCTGCGGCGTTTCGTCGTATGATCAAGAAGAATATATTTCATATTTATAATTTAATTTCACATCTTTCCCCCGATAAAATAATGTGTCTGCTTGTCAAATATAAACGAAAACTTTCCAATTAAATTAACTCAAATATAAGAATAAATCGGTGTGTATTGGAGTTTGGCAGTGGCCTTGTGTCTTTCACAAAAACTTAAATTAATATCTAATAACTCGTATTTTGCAGCTTAAAGTCCTGCTGACTTTAATACGTACGTGCTATCACAAATACGTATACGTACACACACACACACGCACACACATTAAGCAAAGCGGCTTTTATAGTTTCTCTCTTTATAGTATTTTGTCAAGTCCATATAAATTAAATTAAAAGCAGTCATAAGTTTAGATTTAAAAGAATAACTTTTGCTGATTTTTGTGTGCCGTAAAACTTTTGCTCAAAACTTTTAAATCCGTTTTATTTTTGTGACGAGATGAAATTATATATGGAGATAGAAATAATAAATAGAAGGTAGAAGTCATAAATTGTTTGACTTTGATGCTGGCAGTGGATGCAGGAGATGAGAAAAATGCTGTGGTCTGCTTAAGGATCACAACTCGATTTTAAACTTTATCTTTTAGAATTTGCAGAAATAGAAAAAAAGCTAAAAACGACACACTTTTATAGAAAATTAAACTAAAAGGTGACAAATAGTTCTCAATATAAAAAGAAATTTAAGCATTAAACACAATAACGACAGCAGGCTACAGACTACAACTTGTCAAAAATATAATCGATGTGCGTATATACGAATGATTATTTTTACTACTATAGACAACAAGGCTGCTGGTTGTTGTCCATGCTGTTTTTGTGGTTGTAGCCAAATTAAACTAATTTCTATTTTGATGAGCGACAATGAGGAGATGCAATGAAGAGTGTGAAGAGAGTTCTACTACAAACAACAACTCATGGTTATTGATTTGGTGGTGTCGTTTTAAAAATAATTCAATAGCTGGCTACGAGGCGACGATTGTAGCGAACGGCTTTGTAGTCGGTGTTCATGTCGCCTGCTGTCATTATTGTGTTTAAAACTTTGTGACTACAACCACAAAAACAGCATGGACAACAACCCGTTGCCGTGTTGTCTGCAGTAGTAAAAATAATCATTCTCATATACGCACATCGATTATATTTTTGACAAGTTGTAGTCTGTAGCCTGCTGTCGTTATTGTGTTTAATGCCTTAAGCTTAAAGTCTCTTTATTCAGAAAAAATATATAATTAATTTCCTCAAGAAGTAGGGGGTTTTCACTCTACACACACTGGTATTTAAATTTTTTTGTTTTTGTTTTTATATTTCGAATCATATTTAACTTTTCACTTTGATTTGTTTTAAGAGCTCGATTTTCAATTCTCTTTGAATTGTATTTATTTTGAATTTCTTAACTCGATTTATCTCAAATTGATAGAAATTCTCTGATATCATTAAGTAAATCGAAAAGGTACGCATGCGCAGACTGCGAGCTTGTTCCATCTCTCTCGCTTTCACACAGGAAGCATGTCCGAAAATTATTTAATTCTGGTAATGCTGATCAGGACATAATTGTCGAATTATTGCGTAAAACTTTTCAAACTGAAACTGCAGGGTCAAAGTGCGTCAAAAACATGTCTCATCGTTGAAGAAGATTTTTTGTGAAATATAAGGTCAGTTGCCAACTGTTACAGAGCTAATTTAGTGGACTCATATCATTGTCTGCGGTATTTTAACTTCAGCTCCTGGGCCAGTTGAATTTTGTACGGTTACAGACCCAAATCACGATTGTGACTTCGAAGCGCACACTTTTTTGAAAGTGTTTTAAATTTTTTCTAACAAAATTTATTTGTTTATATTTCTAGTGGAACTTGCAAACACATCTGAGAAGGTGTCTGTCTGTCTGTCTATTTGTTGAACCATCATCTCGAAATTTATTTCAAATCCAATTTTCGCTTTGTCACATTTTAAACTACAACCAAAAATTATGCAAAACTTGATTCTAATTCAACACTCATTCCTTCATTCCCCAGCTATTGAATAATAAGCGAAGGCAACCTTTTTGCATACATTTACAATCATCTCAGCAACAAATTTGCATTTCTATTAAATTATTTCTTTTCCATTTGATTCCATAAACGAAGCCAATTCAATACATGTCGCATAAATTTCAATGCGAATCTTCTCTCGACTTCAGTAGCACGACATGAACAACAAAATGTGTCTAAAAAACAGCTGAACTTGACGTTCTCAAAATACATGCGAAACAGCATCTCTCACTTGACGTCTTTTTCTATGAAATTTACCAAATTTAAAATCTACTGAATGTTATTTACTCAGTAAGAAAAATTAATCCTTAATCTTGCAGGGGTGGTGGTGACATGGTACAGCAGGCATATCAGGTAACACGTCAGATTAGAAACACTCGCTCAGTGCACAGTGGCACCAAATACATAAAAGAAACGTTAAAATATTAATACAGAAAGTCTCTTCGAAAGAATTCGCTACTTGACAATATTTCTTTTAATTAGCAGATTTTTTGAATACGAAATTAACTTTTCTGTACCAGCTTCAGTGGTTAACTTTGCCGGGACGAGCCAGATACTGACAATGGAAACAGTTCCCCAAAATTATTAACCGAAACTATTAGCAGTCGTGAGACGATGGAAGATTTCATATGTTTAGAGAAGCTTGCAACTTTCTATACTATTTAAAAAAAAAAAAAGTTTTTTTAAAACTGAAAATCTAAAAATAAAATGAGTCTGGCAAGGATTTTCAAAACACTCTCCCCTGCTTGATTTAATACAAGAATTGTTATTTTAGCTGTTGCCATTCTTTATAAGTTTTTTGTTAGTTTCACTTGTATGTTTGTTTGTTTGTATCTAATTCTGCTTTTTTATTTTGCTTCCATGCGTATACTTAATATTATTAATAATATTACGCATACGTGCCGTGGTACTCACACAAAGGCTGTTGGTGAGATTCATGTTCTTATTTGGTCAAAATGTGTAAAAAAATTTTACACGCTTTCGAGGCACATTAAATATTTCATTTGAAAAAACTACAACAGCACGCTTTTTAGGAAAAACGAGCTAAAGTTTTAAAAATATTTCTTAAAATAATCTTAAAACAATAGCGAAACAAAAAATAATAATTTTGTGAAAAAAAGCGTCCGGCCCTCATGCTAAAGCTTTTTTCATTATTGTTTTAGGATTATTTTTATTTTATTTTAAACTTTATTTGAAACTTTTTTAATTGATTTTATTAAAAAGCATGCTTTTGAGTTATTTTTAAAATTATATTTATATAAATTATATATAGAAATCGCTTTGTAAATTCTTTAAAATTGAAATTTAAAGTCGAACATAAAAGCCAATAAAAATAGTTTACAAAATAATGAAGCTTTAAACACAATAACAACAGCAAGCTACACGAACACCGACTGCAAAAGCCGTTGGCTACAATCATCGCCTCGTAGTCAGCTACTGAATTATTTTTAAAACGACACCACCAAATCAATAACCATGAGTTGTTGTTTGTAGTAGAATTCTGTTCAAACGCCAGTGTAGCCGCTTTCATATATTTAACACTCTCAAATAGTGTTATGCTAATAAAATATATATAAAGACCACAGTATATGGCAAGAAATTGTTTCATTAGCTGAGAAATATAGTTTGTTGTTTCTTTTTGTTTAATAAAACAATATATTTTCAATTTTACAATAATTGAATTTATTTATATTATACTGGCAACACTGCATCTACTCTTTGTCGCTCACCAAAATAGAAATTAGTTTAATTTGACTACAACCACAAAAACAGCAGGGACAACAACCCGTAGCCGTGTTGTCTGTAGTAGTGAAAATAATCAGTCTCATATACGCTCATGTATTCTATTTTTGACAAGTTGTAGTCTGTAGCCTGCTGTTGTTATTGTGTTTAATGCTTAAATTTCTTTTCATATTGACAACTATTTTTCACTTTTTAGTTAAACTTTCTATAAAAGTGTGTTGTTTTTAGCTCTTTTTTTAGTTCTATGAATTCCAAAAGAAAAAGTTTTAAATCGAGTTGTGATCTTTAACCAGACCACAGCATTTTTCTCATCATAGCCTGCTGTCGTTATTGTGTTTAGTCCTTGACACTGACTGCTAAGAATACAATATTGCTTAACATGTCATACCAAATAATTAAGAAAAAAATATATTTTTTTCATTTGTTGCAGCAGATGTCTTAAGTGTTTTAGGTCTTTTGAATGGAGTGGTTTTTCTTCCCTTTTCTTTTATTATAAAAAAGCATTTAATTATCTAATTCTACGCTTCCTCAGAAGTTGATTTGCCATTATTATTCAATTATATGTGCTCTGACATTGGCAAAACCATCCTTAAAAGATGTACAAAAAAAAAAAGGATATAAGAAATAAGCGGAAATGGAAAACACTCTCATTTTTGGAAATAAACTCCATACATAAACGAGGAAAAGAAATCAACATGGAAAATATAAAATAACTTTAGCACTTTAGGAATTTTTGCTTTTCTTTCCTTTTTTCACTTCTTCCATGTTTATTGACATGAAGTGAAATCAATTGATTGATTAGGAACACAATAATCAAGCAATTTAGCACAAAAATTCTGGGTTGCTTTTAAATAATAGTCTGACAATCATCTTCAAACGGGAGTCCTTATAAACACGAAGTGACGAAATGATATACCAAAAGAATTTAAACAAAACGGAATGGAGATAAAAAGAAGAGCAGATTTAATTTTACGGGCACAAACATTTTTCTATGACACATTTCCCCTGACAAGTGCTTGCTTACAAGCGGATATTGATGACGTTTTGCTTCGCTGAAGGGACGTTCACACTTGTCAAATATTTGACCCAGAGAGAGAGTAACCACTAAATAAGGACCACTTAATTGGCCAAGAACACACGGGCATCATTTTTGTTCTTTCCAAAACACACGATACTAATTGATGTGCCATAAAAAGTGAACGTGTTGTGGATCCCTTTGTGTGTGTTAGTATTTATTGTTCCCTTTTGTTCATTTTTAAAAACGCAGGGTTGTAGTTGATTGGCAATTTATCAAAACCAAAATATATTTTCACAATTATGCCCGTGTGTTCAGGCACATTCTGACAAGTGTTTTTTGAGTTAAACCGTTTCCAATAATATTGAATTATGCGACACTGTCCATCAGTTATATATAAAACTATTAGTATTTGGGCAAATATTTGACAAGTGTGAACGCATCTTTAGTAATTTATTTTACTAAATATTTTTACCTGTGAAAGTATAGGTATGAAAATATTTACCAGGGGTAAATACTCACTAAAAATTTCAATGTGAGAACTATAGAAACAGGGCACACGTTTGGAAAGAATAAAGCATTAAACACAATAACGACAGCAGGCTAAAGACTACAACATGAATACATGAGCGTATATGAGAATGATTATTTTCACTACTACAGACAACACGGCTACGGTTTGTTGTCCTTGCTGTTTTTGTAGTTGTAGTCAAATTCAACTAATTTCTATTTTGGTGAGCGACAATGAGTAGATGCAACGTTGTCAGTGTAATATAAATAAATTAAATAATTGAAAACTTTAAAATATATTATTTTATTTCACAAAAAGAAATAACAAATTATATTCCCAAGCTAATGAAATTATTTCTTGTCATATATTGAGGATTTTAAATATATTTTACTGGAATAACACTATTTAAGAGTATTAAATATATGAAAGCGGCTACACTGGCATCTGAAGAGAATTCTACTACAAACAACATCACATGGTTATTGACATGGTGGTGTCGTCCTAAAAATAATTAAGTAGCTGATTACGAGGCGACGATTGTAGCCAACGGCTTCTGTAGTCGGTGTTCGTGTAGCCTGCTGTCGTTATTGTGTTTAATACTTAAGAAATAATTTTTGAAATATTTCTAATCCAATAAAATCTTAAAGATCTTCCTAAAGCATATAAATCCTATTTGATTTTTAAGAATTTCAAAACACCACAAAAAATATGGAATGCGCTTAACCCTAGAGTTCATATCGACAACTTTCCGATAATTTTAACGGCAAATCTATCGCAACTGTTCTACGCTCTTCGATCTGAAACACTAATTTTCAAATCAACTGACTCCTACGTGATATACGGATTGGAGATCCAATTTTCGACTCATATAAAGGAATAGATAACACTAAAAGATCAGATATATAATTTTTTACGATTTCTTTTCTTTCACGATATCTCACAAATCAATAGTCACAGTGGCCCCCGATCTCAGCACAAGTCAGAGAAGCTCCTTGGGACCTCAAAAGGTCTAGATCTGATGAAAACTCGTTTGTTTTTTTTTCCAAAACGGGAAAGCTCAATAACAACTGATTTCTACGTGATAAGCGATGGATAATTAATGCAGTTTTCTGGTCCTATAAAAAATCGGGGACACTAACTGAGCTGATATACAATTTCGGATATATTTTTTAAGTCCCTTTAATCGATTCCTTTCTCATTCACGGGGAATTTCAATAATAAGTTTGTAGAATCGATCGAAAAACCTTTTCAAAAATATCAGCATTTCAAATATAAATTTTAAAGAAAAAATTCTCAGTTTCGGGTTCCTCAATATTTACTGGTCCGAGTTGGCTCTTATAAAAAATCGAGAGCACTAACTTATCAGATATATAATTTTGGGAGGTGAAGAGAACACCTTTTCGAATTTCTTTCGCACACGATATTTCACGAACGGATTAATAGATTTTGAACCGGTTAGCGGGTCTTGACGTGCTTATACATGGCAAGAGCTGATTAGTTTGTGGAAGCGATCGATGAAGCTGTTAAAGGTTGTCGTGACTTCTTTAAGATTTCTTGAAGTCTATCGGTCAAAATAGGTTCCAATTCACAGGAAATATTAGTTTGATAGCGCTCTTTAGAACACCAGCAGTTAAACACACGCACATACATTATATATATATATATATATATATATATATATATATGTATATATATATATATATATATATATATATATATATGTATATATATATATATATATATATATATATATATATCGGGTGTTTTTTATAGAGTACAAGTTTAAATCATAATAAAACATAGTAATATATTTTTGATATTAACGAAACGGTCTTTATTGGATAGAAAATTTTATGACATTAATGTTTAAATATGATTCCCGCCATGCAGCCGCCACAAGGCGCAATATGGAACACCAAATTTCACAAACTTTTCGCAGCATTTGCGGCCGTGTGTCGCCGATAACTCTTCGAATGTTTATTTCCAGGTGTTCAATTGCGCGTGGTTTATCGACGTACACAAGTGACGTTACATAAACCCAGAGAAAATAATCCAATGGGGTTAAATCACACGATCTTGGGGGCCAATTAATTGGGCCATTTCGTGAAATTATTTTTTCGTCAAAAGTTTTCTTGAGTAAATCAATTGTAGCGCCTGCTGTGTGGCATGTGGCTCCGTCCTGTTGGAACCACATATCAGCAAGATTAATGCCAACTAATTGAGGTACGAAAAAACTTCGAATCAAGTTCCTATACCGTTTACCATTAACATTCTGACCATCATCGTTCTTGAAGACATATGGGCCAGCCCAAAAAGCGCCTAAACAGTAATTTGCTGCGGATGTCATGGTGTTTCGACAAAAGCTTGTAAATCCTCCTGACTCCAAATGAGACAATTCTACTTATTGAGTACCCATTCAATCAGAAATGGGCTTCATCGGGAAATAAAATTTTGAATGGATGAGTTTGACGAACAGAACCATTATTTTGATTAAAAATTTCCACAATTTGCACGAGTTGCTTTGGTGTAACTCGATTTATAATGAAATGTCAAAGCAACTATCAGCTGTTAAATGGGTGGTCAAATAAAGCAGTGATGCCAACTCAAAATTGTATCACTCTATAAAACAAACACCCGATATATACAAGTTCAAGATCTTATGAGAACAGGTTAAAACAAATAATTTCCCGATTTTTGAAAAGAGCAACCAGTCTGAAATGACAACACAAAACACAGAAGCAGGTAATTTTAATTTTTTTTTTTTGCGAAGAGATCCCCTGGAGTTTTATTGATTTTGAAGTGCTTGTTTTGAGGAAAATAATCATTTTGTATAAAAAATTAATAAACAACAGATTGAGTAATTGAAATGGAAATAATTTTGTTACAACTTTCAAAGCAGGAAAGTTGAAAAAGGCGGAAAATGATAGGAAATATTTGGTGGTGAGATCACAAAATTAGTGGTGAGATCACAAAATTAGTGGTGAGATCACTGAGCAGCTTTCTTGAGATCTCAAATCACACGGATAAATTGGGATTTTCAGAATGCTGATTACGGAATAAGTCAATTTATTTTCAGAATTGTTTCAAAAATGTCATCAAATAAAAATGAAATGGTACAAATCTTTTTATAGATAATTCTTTTCCCAGTCCCACTCCCATATATCATATTTAGTATAATAGTTAACATCATATTGTTCACGTGTGGAGCACAAATTGCGATATTTCCCGTCTACGCCAGTGGTACATTTCTGAGCAGGAACAGGACATTTTGTGTAGACAGGCAGGCCATACATTTGGCTTCTAGCGTAGTTGCAGATAAACGACATGTATCTGTAAGTGTTGCCTTTATCGTAACCTTCGTAACTAGAAATTGCACAACCCAAATGGGTGTTGCTTTCAGTCATCATGGCTGTAAAATGGCCAATGGGCCTAAAAATAAGATATAAAAAGAGAGTATTTTATACCCGATATATAATGAAGAATCGAATTTTATTACTCGTATGCAAGAGGGAAAGAGTCGATGTCACTGGGTTTACTATAACGGATTTCCTTGTAAAAATTTTCGACAACGTATTTTATCGAAATAAGCAGAAACGTACGATTGACATCAGACTTTTTGTAGGCATGAACATCGTGAAGATTTTGTCCAGGCTGGAAAAATTTTTTGGTTCTGCGGCATCGATCATGTTCTGTTTCACAAGTGTGACCCAACATCTCAGCAACGGCAGCCAATTCGGGATCCCATTGCATGGTAGCCATACGACATGCCGGTCCATATCCAGTCACATTTCCGCTTGCAATCAAGTTGCGAATCTTATTGTGTTCATCGAGAAAAGCCTGCTTTAGCACATTGTCCATATATATGATCTCTGGGTCTACGCAATTTTTGTGAAATTTCTTCAAGAAAATTAATTCTATTATTTATGTGCTTTGTTTTTGTTAATTAATTAAATAGAAATACTACCCCGTCGTCCAGGCAGCCAGTATTTTTTATCTCACACTCTTCTCTGCGTTTCTTTTTCTACACGAAAATTTTATTGTTTGACTTTGTTGTGCACAACACAGGCCAGGCCGCCTGGTCTGAAAATCACGTTTTATCAAAGTGATTTGAAATCACAAGAATTTGTTATTTTATTCAAAACAAATACTTTCAAATTAAGAAAACTTCAACATGAATTTTCTGCTAAAATATATTTTTTAATAAAAAGTGCCAGCATTTAGGGGACGATCCCCTCACATGCCATACATGGCGCTGGAGCTGCGAAGGGTGACTACAGTGTTATGAGAGAGCTGAAGACAGGATAGAGAGTTTTGTTGAGATATTTTAACATTTTACTCGAACGGTAAAAATTCGGTGGAGACGAAGGAGGCTGCTGTATTCTACTCTTGAGTAAGTCCCCTTTCACACACATCAGGTTTTCTTGATCAGTTTTTCTTCAATTTTCTTTTAAACCTGCATTTACGTTCAAACACTAACATTCAGTTTAATCAGGTTTCATTGTCTCTGCTTTCAACTTTTTATGTTTTTTGATATTCTGCAGCCAACTTCAGGTGTGAAGTTTCCTTAAACTTCAAGGTACCGTCAGGTTTGTACCTCTTTTCATTCTCTTCTCTCCTCTCTGCTATAAACTCAAGACTTGATGAGTCAAACTTGATGTGTGAAAGGGGACTAAATGACGGTATTAATCGCTGTCGGTAGTGTTCTGCGACAAGTGCTATGCCTTCGTCATTGAGACAAGCCAACAACAATTAACGCAATCCTGCTGTACTAATGCCGATCACAAAAATTCGATGCCGACTGATTCACGACTGAGTGCGCAGTCTAACTCGTGATATCAGGCATCGTAGTCTGGTGTGTTACTACTTTAGCCAAAGGTTTTTGTGCTTATCTGTTGCGCTTCGAGGCTCCTCTGCCATCCCTTATTGCTTTTCTAATTGCGGGAACAGCGGGAATTGTAGTTCTTTTTTTACAAAATAATTGAAATAAAATAGTTTTTGTTTTCGGTAACTGGAAAATCACACTGAAATACCCAAAAATAGAGTGTCTTACGGAACAGCAGAAACTCAGACGTGATTTCATATATCGTGCTTTTCAAAACAGGCCTGATAATTTCAGAATTGAAACGAGTACTTACAAGAGCACAGGGTTCTGATACATCCCAGCAAGAATAATCACAGAAACGTTGATCACATTCCACAGAAATTACAGCGGCCGAAATACACAAAAATAGTACAAGTATTTTCATTCTATTAATATAATGAATTTAGCTCAACTGTCGTAACAACTAATTTCACATCTATTTATATATTAACTGAATCAACTGGATCGGTATTTCAAGAATTTCATTGCCAAACAAATATTTTCAAATGTTATTGGACTTGTCTGTTTATTTTATTTGTTACAGTGTTTGTCTAGCTGCTGGGCTGCAACGAATTTGTGGTCTTATTGTTTATATAAGACAATTTCAAACGGGGAATTTATCGATTGCAGGTATTTTTACAATAAAATTAATTGAATAATTGTTGGAAAAATTCTTTTCATTTCTAATGACATGATAAATATTCTAAAGCAACAGTTTTTATGTATCTAACTTACACATTAGAGCAAAATAGCCGTTTTCGCAGGTCGCTACACTCCCATTATCAGCGCTATTGCGTATTTTCGTTTGCTACCGCTTTTTAGATGACTTATTTTCTTTGTTACACCAGCTTTTAATTGCTCTTAGAGGAAGCTACAGAATTTGTCCATTCTACCAAACATTGTAAATTTAACGGGTGTACGCATCGTATTAACCTTTCGCAAGGATGTGATGATAAACGAAATTAAAGTAGGCTTCTGCCATTACGGTCATACTCCACGGTGCAGTCAAACCCGTGAGTAATTGAGTGTTCCTAACTATCGCCCAGCACAATCGGACCCAATGGGTGCACAATTCATAGACCAACCTTGAGCAAACCCCTTTACTAAGATGTTCGGCCCCTTTTAAAAGCTGAAGTAGGGTTTTTGTGATTACAAAAATACCAGCGATATAATCAAACTGCAACCTTTGGGACCAAAATTAATGTTAACTCTCACACCACCCGATCAACAACATGATCAGGTTTCCATCTCCGCTGCAAATACACCTGTTTCGAGAATTCGGTTTGTTTACCAACAGTCGGTAAATAAATCAAATTTTATAAATTTACTTTTGAATTGATCAATCGTTCGGTAGATGGAACAAAAATAAAAACAAAATATGTAAAATATTTAAACGGTATACCCTGAAGGTCACCCACCCCTGTAACTTCCCGCTAATTTTAACCGCAAAGCTCGCGTAACCTGGTTTTTGAGCTCTTCGAACTAAAACACTATCATTTTAATGCCCAAATCAACCGGTTGTCACGTGATAGCCGATGATTGATGTAGTTTTCGATTACTATGAGAGATCAGATCAATTGCGGAGTTTTTGAAAAAAAAATAATTTTTTTCGAATTTTTCAGTTCATGATATCTAACCAATGGATTGACCGATTTTGAGGCGGTTTGCGGTGATTGACATGTATTTTAAATGTCAGGAGCTGATTAGTTAGAGGAATCGATCATTGAAAGATAAACACTGAGAAATTCCTTTCTTCTAAATTTGTTTGGTTCAAAAGAGTTACAAATACATACACACACACACATACACACATTCGGACATAGTGATGGGCTCTCAGAATTAGTAATAGAAAATTCCTAGAACATTTAGATCTGACGAGATCTCGTTTTTTTTTTAAACGGAGCAAAACCAATAACTTAACGACTTTTGAAAATTTTAAATTTTCCTAGTGGGAAGTACAAATATATGCCGGTTAAGGCATTAAACACAATAACGACAGCAGGCTACATACTACAACTTGTCAAAAATAGAATACATGTGCGTATATGAGAATGATTATTTTTACTACTACAGACAACACGGCTACGGGTTGTTGTCCTTGCTGTTTTTGTGGTTGTAGTCAAATTAAACTAATTTCTATTTTGGTGAGCGACAATGAAGAGATGCAGTGTTGCCAGTATAATATAAATAAATTCAATTATTGTAGACTTGAAAATATATTATTTATCTTACAAAAAGAAACAATAAACTATATTTCCAAGCTAATGAAATGATTTCTTGTCATACATTGCGGACTTTAAATATACTTTATTGGAATAACACTATTTAAGAGTATTAAATATATGAAAGCGGCTACAGTGGCGTTTGAAGACAATTCTACTACAAACAACAACTCATGGTTATTGATTTGGTGATGTCGTTTAAAAATAATTAAGTAGCTGACTACGATGCGATGATTGTAGCCAACGGCTTTTGCTGTCGGTGTTCGTGTAGCCTGCTGTCGTTATTGTGTTTAATGCTTTATAAAAGGAGAATAAAAGACCAAAAACAAATGCATTTATTTCTTTGAGAAATTTAATATATTGTGATCAAATTTGTTAGCCAACATGCGTGTTAAGACCGCAATTTATTAGTGTGCAGTGTTTATGGCTTAAACGTTAAAACCAGGTTGTGAGACCGGCAAACTTTTTTTTGTACTTAAAATATCCGCAGCCAGTTTTAGATTGAAAAAACAACTTTGCAACATGTTCATTTGGCCCTTCTTATCATAATGAAGTGCAATTTTATCTTTCAGTGTATGCGATTTGAAAAATGGCTGAAACAAGAAAGAAAACTTTCGCTATTAACTTCAGTCCTTCTACTTTTTCTTAAGTTTTTATTACACAACTCATGTACTTGTTAATTTTGTTGTTATATTTCTTTTCCCCCTTTCGTCCCTTTTTATATATCTTCCACTAAACCAAATACGAAGGTTTTACGAATGCGTGTGTATGTGTGTAAGAAAATATTTTAGCAAATTCCAACTCATACACTCGTGTCTTACAGCCGCTTTAATTTATGAGGATATTATGCTAAACAGGAAAAAGTTTTACTTTTATTTAACTTAAAATTAAAATTTTTTACTGATACGTGAAGGCGTATCAGTAAGAGTTCATATAACATTTACATGGAATGAAGACGTTGAGGCCAAGGAGCATTTATACACCGTATCCTTAATCTGTTCTGTTTAGTTAAAAACTAAATCTATTCACAACCAGTAAAATATTGTTGACCAGTCAAATAGAAGTTTAAGTTTAGAATTTTTTATGAGAATAAAATTTATTGTACTCGTAGTTATTTATGCCTTTGTGTTGTACAAGTCGTGTATCATATTTTTTGGTTGTAGAAATTTAAATGCATGCGTGTTTTTGCATCCAGATATCCCACATGCGTAACTTTCCTTCCCACAAATCCATTATCAGAACTTTAGTTAGTTTTTAAAAATATTTCATACATAAAAATTGTCCTCAGCAAGTGTTAAAAAGTCAAGGGTACTGATGATGGGAGTATGGCAACTTTCAAATACAGCGTTGCTCAGCTGTATTGTGTAGGCTGGAGAAATTCAGTTCCTGCTGGCTTTCTCTTGTTCCTTAAAAATATTTATCAAGTCTAGTTGAACGCAAATTTTAATCAACAATCAAAGGGTCTTTCATTAAGAACTTCCCATATTTAAACTGTGTGAAAGATATCATGGACATTTTTTTGGGTGGCTTCTTTAAGACAAAAATTTTTTTCATCTCTTTCTTTCAATTATGTTATTATCAATTTTTTTTTCAAACAATAATGAAATCAATAGCTATTTAATACGCAGCACGAAATCCTCTAATTCATAACAAAAGAATAAATTTTTCATATCAATTTTAAGAAAATTATGTGTAAAGCATTAAGCACAATAACGACAACAGGCTGCACGAACACCGACTACAAAAGCCGTTGGCTACAATCGTTGCCTCGTAGCCAGCTACTAAATTATTTTTAAGACGACCCCACCACATCACTAACCATGAGTTGTTGTTTGTAGTAGAATTCTCTTCAAAAGCCAGTGTAGCCGCTTTCACTCTTAAATAGTTTTATTCCAATAAAATTTATTTAAAGTCCACAGTATATGATAAGAAATCATTTCATTAGCTTGGAAATATAGTTTTTTGTTTCTTTTTGTATAATAAAACGATATATTTTCAAGTCTATAATAATTGAATTTATTTATATTATACTGGCAACACTGCATCTACTCTTTGTCGCTCACCAAAATATAAATTATTTTAATTTGGCTACAACCACAAAAACAGCAAGAATAACAACCCGTTGCCGTGTTGTCTGTGGTAGTAGAAATAATCATTCGTATATAAGCCCATGTATTCTATGTATGACAGGTTGTAGTCTGCTGTCGTTATTGTGTTTAATGCTTTACACATTTTGAATAAAATACATTTCAAACTCTTGATAAATATTATGAATATCGGAGAAAATACATCGCGTTTTTTTAAAGTGTCACAACTTTGAGTTGGCATCACTGCTTTATTTGAGCAGCCATTTAACAGCTGATGGTTGCTTTTTAATTAATTTTACTTTGAAATTTCAATATGAGTTGACTTACACCAGACCAACGTGTGAAATTTATTTAAATTCTTAACCAAAAAGAAATGTTCTATTCGTCAAACTCATCTATTAAAAATTTTATTTTCCGATGAAGCCTATTTCTGCTTGGTAAAGAAGCAGAATTGTCTCATTTGGACTGAGGAGATTCTACAAGCTTTTGTCGAAATACCATGGCTTCAGGGGCGGGCGGAGTCATTGGCCGATATGTCTTTAAAAACGATGATGGTCCGAATGTTACTGTCAATGTTAAACCGTATAGAAACCTGTCGTTCCAACAGGATGTAGTCATATGCCACATAGAGGCCGCTACAAATGATTTACTCAAAGAAACTTTTGACGAAAAACTAATTTCACTCAGTGGCCCAATCAATTGGCCACCAAGATCGTGTCAGTTAACCCTATTGGAGTTGTTTGCTTGGGGTCATGTTAAGTCACTCGTGTACATCGATAAATCTCAAAAAATTTAACACCTGCAAATCAACATTCGTAGAGTTATCGGCGAAATATGGCCGCATATAATGCGCATTTTGCGTCTTCTACGCGCCAGCCATGGCGGCCTCATGTCAGAAATCATGTTTAAAAATTAATTTCATAAAAATTTCTTTCAAATAGAACCCGTTTCATCGATATTAACAATATGTTTCCTTGTTTTATAATGATTTCAACTTGTGTCACTCTATAAAATGCACTCTTTATTTTAAATTTCCTACACAATTTGACACACAAATTTCTTTCGTTTGCTTTCCAACTTAAAAACAAACGTACGTGTCATGTTTAAAACTTCAAATTTTTTCAAACAAACATTCATTGAATTTATTTTATTGAAATTTTGGTAACAATTTATAAAAAAAAACAAACAAAAAAATTTTGAAAAATATTAAGACAAAATTCGTATGGCTGCTGCAGGACTATTTACAAAGCGGCCTGACAGAAATTATTTGTGGGACGAAACGTTCAAGAAAAAGGTTACATTCCGCTGTGGGAAGGCAGAAAATAAAAAAGTTTTTAATAGACTTCAAAAATTTTCAGATGCAGCAGGACTGCACCAGACTAGACGGAGGTTGCCGACAGCACGAAATCTATCACGATTGCACTCCCTGTGAACACGATGACTGCGCAGGAATTTTGCAACAACAATTGCAAATATTTGAAGTGATTAATCACATAAGAAATGCCAGAGAATTCAAAGGCCTTCTCAGCCATATGGCCTACACTTCGAATATGTTATACCGTACGTTTCGCCAAGCGTATAGCAAAGCGAGGAAGAATAAACATAAGAAAAGAAAAAGAAATTATATGACATCGGTTGGTATGCATCCTCGGGATATAATTAATATAGAAGTGCCTGTCAGCAACCAAGAATACTTTCAAGATGTACGCGATGAGCACCCACCAGCCGAAACACAAACAAATCATGCGAACACAAATTGTCCCAAAAGTCTCAAGAAGCATATATGTTCTTGTCCCAAGTTTGAAGAGAAGGTCCCATATGGTAGATGTCCCATATGCCTGGGTGTCGTAGAACCCAAAAGAAGCACATGCTGTGAAAAATGTGGCAAGAAACTTTTAGAAACGGATAATGATAAAAAGTTTGAATATGAAACTGAAAATGTACAAAATGAAATACCCGCTAATGCGACGGACACATACATTTGCCAACCTTTTGGAGATGAGCTGCAGCAGTTGATATTTTGTGAAAGATGTGCCGTGTTAAGAGGCGAAACGGTAGAAGCGACAAAAGAGCCAAAATGCATTGAAAACTTAACAGATACTTTTCATGATGTCAGCAACACTGAATCACTTTCAAACTCAAACACACCCAAACAAGTTCTAAATCTGAGTCCCGTATGTGTGAACATACCACTGAAACTGCAAATAGGTGGCCAACATGTTCAATCCTGTTGCATAGAAACAGAAATACAAATGAAAGCGTTCGCTGACACTCAAAGTGAATCGTCAACTTGTATTCAAAGACCTGCGGAAGTGCCAAAGGAAACTTCCCCCACTCACGCTAAATGTCAACCTCCACATGTTGCCAGCAAACAAATTGAACCAGACAAACTGAAAAACAAATCGGCCAGCGACACGTTTTACTCATGCCCTTCTGACTCCGATTTAATAAAGTTTCGTGATAAGCCTGAAGGCTGCAATAACAACGCCTTGATTGAAATACTGGAAATGATGAAGAAACAAATGCCAAGTTTCAAAGAACCTGCCGCAGCAAAAGAAATGCAATCCCGCGGCGTGCAAATATCGCCATCTGAAGATCCTGCAATGCCCGCACCCACAGCACCTCCAAGTAAAACAAATTTCACTCAAACAGTTGAAAACATGCAAACAACTTCAGAGTTGTCAACTGTAGCGAGTCCACCAACATTCGATCCTGATTTAAAAGGCCAACAACTGCGGTCTAACCTTTTGGCAGAAGTCCGAGCTGTCTTAGATAAAACAACAACCAAAGACGCTCTTAAAGCTTTGCAAGAGGGCAAACGGTTTTCCCTGCCCACAAATCTAATGCAAAACGAGACTCCAAATTTGAAACCGGCAAGACATAGCGCGCCAAGTACGTATATGGCCATGCCCAAAAGGGCGGCTTCCCTGCAATCCTACAGTCCACTACCTTTTACAACAAGATCAGACACATTAAGGAAGCCTGAACTCTTTCCCAAGCCAGTCATAGCACCAAAACCACTACCGTCAACAGCACCACCAATACAAACACGCTCTTCAACGCCAACAGCCACAGGCCACAGTAAACGCAGCGAAATTCGCAATGAGATACAAGATGATTTAAAAGAACTTTCACAAAGAAATCCTCCAAAGCCCCATTCCAATTACAAGCCTGAGGAAAAGGATGAAATTTTGCTGGACCTGCATAAACTATTTCATCCCGACGATGCAGGAAAGTCATCCAAAAATATTACCCTCGAAGATACTTTGCAAGACATACGCTACCTGCTAGCCACAGAGGAACATCAGACGGATGCCGTAACATCGCGCAGCAGCACTCAAAGCCCCCAACCTGCCGAGTCCAGAGATAGTATTTTGCAAAGTATAAAACATATTTTAAATCCAAAGTCATCACGAAAGCCCGCCAACAGAAAGAAATACTCCAAAGAAACCAAATCAAAGATCTTGGAAAATTTGCAAAACCTAATAACGCCACGGTCGCAAAAAGAGCCCACAACTCGAGAGATACGCGACAGTATTGTGGAGGACTTACGATACATGCTGAATACAGAGCACGAAACCTCAGGAGCTAATTTGCCATCGCTACAGCAGCCAACGGCAACAGGGGCCAGTACTTCAGAGACTCGCCAACTGAGGCAAGAGCGTCAAGAAAAGCCTCGCAACGAAATAAGGGACAGCATCATCAGAGACTTCAAGTTTTTGCTGGATATCCCACAATCTAACCGAGACAACAAAACCTTTGAGGAGAACTTGGCCACAGCAAGGCAACTAACAAACCGCCACAAATCGGATTCCTCCTCGGACTCATTGGCTGATCTCGCAGACCGTAAGGTAAGTCCACCGTTTGCTATTTATAACAGGGATGTGCCGAAAATCACAGGGCTTTCTCACATCACTTGTGATCTTAAAATCGTGCATGTGTTCGAGTCGAGTACGACTTTAATCGCAAAAATAACACAAGTGATTGGAAATCGACTGGCTTGCCATGATTTTCACATCCCATTTGCAGAATTAATAGAGAGATAATATTTCCATGCCTTGATCTTTGCAGTGAGTGGATGCAACTGGATAGAAAATCAGCGAACAGAAAGGAACGCCTGTTTTCTCCCTTCGATACAAAATTCTTGTATTTTTGTTTGTCTTTTATTCATGTCGTAGTTATTCTTGTAGATAAAAATTTCCTTTGTCTCCATAAATATACTAATTAAAGACGTGTAAACATTTCTTTGGTACTCTAACGTAAATGTTACGGACACGTAAACGTTGCTGACGACTTTAACGGTTGCCAACGTGTATGAATGATGTTGCCCCACATTTTATTTTGATCAGCAACAGCATAATTTAAGCATTAAACACAATAACGACAGCAGACTACAGACTACAACTTGTCAAAAATAGAATACATGAGCGTATATAAGAATGATTATTTTTACTACCACAGACAACATGGCAACGGGTTGTTGTCCATGCTGTTTTTGTGGTTGTGAATATAAACAAATTCAATTATTACAAACTTAAAAATATATCGTTTTATTTTATAAAAAAAAGAACAACAAAATATATTTCCAAGCTAATGAAATGATTTCTTGTCATACATTGTGGACTTTTAATATATTTTATTGGAATAACACTATTTAAGAGTATTAAATATATGAAAGCGGCTGCACTGGCGTATGAAGAGAATTCTACTACAAACAACAACTGAAGCGTTAAACACAATAACGACAGCAGGCTACACGAACACCGACTACAAAAGCCGTTGGCTACAATCGTCGCCTCGTAGTCAGCTATTGAATTATTTTTAAAACGACACCACCAAGTCAATAACCATGTGTTGTTGTTTGTAGTAGAATTCTCTTCACACGCCAGTGTAGTCGCTTTCATATATTTAATACTCTTAAATAGTTTTATTCCAATAAAATATATTAAAAGCCCACAATGTATGACAATAAATCCTTTCATTAGCTTGGGAATATAGTTTGTTATTTCTCTTTATGATATAAAATAATATATTTTCAAGTTTTCAATAATTGAATTTATTTATATTATGCTGGCAACATTGCATTTACTCATTGTCGCTCACCAAAATAGAAATTAATTTCATTTGGCTACAACCACAAAAACAGCAGGGACAACAACCCGTAGCCGTGTTGCCTGTAGTAGTTAGAATAATCATTCTCTTATACGCACATGTATTCTATTTTTGACAAGTTGTAGTCTGTAGTCTGCTGTCGTTATTGTGTTTAATGCTTCATGGTTATGGATTTGGTGGTGTCGTCTTAAAAATAATTCAGTAGCTGACTACGAGGCAACGATTGTAGCCAACGGCTTTTGTAGTCGATGTTCGTGTAGCCTGCTGTCGTTAGTGTGTTTAATGCTCTGTAAATTCATAGTTAATTTATTATTTATTAGGGAAATTAACTTTTGGCTAAAGTGGTGAACACAAGACTAAGATGCCTGATGTTCCGAGTTAGACTCCACACTCTGTAGTAAATATGGTGGCGATCACTTCCAAATTTGACACTTTATTTGGAAAGAAATTTTCTTTTAAATTTGAGACGTTAAAACCAAAGACCGTAACGCTTATAAATTTTATTTTAAAAATCACATTTTAATAATTATTTCCTGCGCTTTATTCTTCGTAAAAGTTATTTCCTGAGTTTTATTTATTCTTCAGAAAATAAAAAAGATCAGGAAATCAGAGTCCAGAAAATAAAAGATCGGGAAATGAAAGACCAGAAAATAATTAATTTTTATTATGGGTTGGCTCGGATGATAAAAGTTATTTGTTGATTTTTAATTATTCTGCAGAACATAAAAGTTATTTCTTGACTTGTTTTTCGATCAGAAAATAAAAGTTATTTTAAGATTTTTATTTGTTACTCAGAAAATACAAGTTATTTCTCAAATTAAATTTTTCGATCAGCAAATAAAAGTTATTTCTTCATATTTTTTATTCTTCAAAAAGTAAAAGTTATTCCCAGACTTTTATTTTTGAATGAGAAAATAAAAGTTATTTCCTGATTTTTACTCATTCTTCAGAAAATTAAAGTTATTTTCTGATATTTTTTAATTTTTCAGAAGATAAAAATTATTTCTTGTATTTTATTTTTGAACCAGGAAATAAAAGTTATATTTTGACTTTTATTTTTAATCACGAAATAAAAGTTATGTCTTTATTTTTATTTATTCTTCAGAAAATAAAATATCAGAAAATAAAGCACCAGAAAATAACTTTTTTATTATTATTTCTTGTTTTCTCAGAAAATAAAAGTTATTTGTTGCTTTCTATTTGTTCTTCTAAAAATAAAAGTTATATCTTGACTTTTATTTTTAATCAGAAAGTAAAAGTTATTTCGTGATTTTTATCTATTCTGCAGGAAATGAAAGTTTTTTCTTGAAAATTATTTTTAATCGGAAAATAAAAGTTATTTTTTGATATTTTTTATTCTTCGAAAATTAAAAGTTATTCCCAGACTTTTATTTTTGAATGAGAAAATAAAAGTTATTTCCTGATTTTTTCTCATTCTTCAGAAAATTAAAGTTATTTTTTGATACTTTTTATTTTTCAGAAAATAAAAGTTATTTGTTAAATTTTATTTTTGAACCAGGAAATAAAACTTATATTTTGATTTTTAAGTATTTTTCAGAAAATAAAAGTTAGTTTTTTGATTTCCATTTGTAAAAGTTAATTTCTTGACTTTTATTTTTAATCAGATATTTTTGATTTTTATTTATTTTTTAGAAAATAAAAGATCGGGAAATCAGATTCCAGAAAATAAAAGATCGGGAAATAAAAGAACAGAAACTAATTTTTTTATTATTAATGTTGGTTCGTATTCCTCACAAAATAAAATTTATTTTTTGACTTTTATTTTTGCGTAGAAAACAAGTAATTTTTAAAGTAGAAAGTATATTAAAAGTATTTATATCTTCATCAAGAAATATCTTTTATAGGTTGAGGAATAATCAAAACTCGGAAAATAATCGGTAAAATTTTACTGAAAACACTTAAACATCACAAAGGACTGGTCTATTCCTGGTGAATGTAGAACATCGCTTTTAGTTCAATCTAAAATAAAATCGTTATTTGCGGTCCCTGGTTAAAACTGTTTGAATAATTGATATTCAATAAAGTTGCAGTCTGTCTTTAGTGCCACACCTCTGCAACACGCAAAAACTTTTAAATTTTACTGCATCATTAATTATATCGGACGAAACATTTGCCATCTTTTGTGCACCCAACTCGGCTGCAACATTTCAAAAATTCTCTCTTCGTAAATAACTAACCAAATCGATGTGCAGTTGCAACATTTTAAAGTGCTGAAATTGTTTTTCATCTTGTCACAAATAGTTTTTGTTCAATTCGAAAGAAACAACAAATGAAATTAATGCTGAAGGTCAAGTACGAGTAGCCAGAATGTTGAGGGCAAGAACGAACGTTAGAAAATATGAAAAGTTTGGAAGAGCAGATGAAAAGACCAACCAACAGTGAAGTGAAAATAGTTTAACTCAAATTCCCAAAAAAAAACCAAAATTTTCTTGACACGGGAAAAGCAAAAGAGAGAGAGAGAGAGAAATTTGTCATTTATTTTTATGTTTTTGTTGGTTTCTCATAGGAGCATTACAGTGAGCAAATGAAAGGAACGGGACAGTCGAACGGGACACTGCCCAGGGAAATTGATGTGGCGCGAGAAATTATGTACAAACTTACAGTGGAATAGGGGAAACTCGTACACAATTCAGCTCGTCCTACGTTAACATAACGAGCAAAACAACTGCTTTTAAGAACAACATGTCAAATCTTTTCAATTATAGTTTATATTTTAAATTCAATTTTATAGGCTTCTTGTTCGAAAAATGTTTTTTAAGTCACAAAGACATGATAAACATTCGCAAGCGCAAGGGAAAGTCAACATCAGTTTTATACATTTATCTTACACAGCAGAACAGCTGTTTTCGAAGGACGCTACATGCCTTCATCTTCAGTACTGATGTTTGTTTTAATTTATTCCCACTTGTTAGCTGGCCTAACTGAATGTGATAAGAGTTTCTATTTGTAACAATTTTATTATAAAAAGCGGTACGGGAACTGTATCAAACGGATGGTAACACACTTTTGTTAATTGCCCGCGTTACCGCTTGATTATTTTTCTTCAAACCCTATTTTTCTGATATCTTTGTTCCATGTTTTTTAAGCTGCATATTTTTGGTTTCCATTTTTTTTATATACGTTTGAACGCTTTTTTCCTTTAATTGATGTTGCAAACAAATAAAAAAATATATTGTTTTATCAAACAAATTTAAAATTAACCTAATCAAAATGCAAATTCAAAGTTATTTATAAAAGCACAATATTTGTTTTGCTTTTTAAAATTTTTTTAATTATCGCTCGATGACACCAAAATGTATTCATAATTATTTAAGCAACGCAGTGTTGTTCAGCCTAACTTCGAAGCGTTTCGAAGCGAATTTAGTTTTTGTTTCAGCTTTTTCAACGGCAAAAATGTCTAGGAAAACAAGTAACGCTGGCTTAGCGCAAAATAAGGTTTTTTGCACTCAAAGAATTTTTTCATAAATTCTACGAATTTCGATGTTAATTCAATGAAAACTTTTGTCGAAATTTAAGCAACGTCACGCTTAGCCCATTCCCAGTTTCGTTGAAATCTTGAAAATTTCGTCAAACCGATGAATTAATTTCGTTGATGCTATTAACTAATTTCATTGATACAACAACTCAATTTCAAAGACATGAAAAAGAAATTTTTCATATATTCTACGAATTTCGGTATTAGTTTAATGAAAAATTTTATCGAAATTTAGCCAACGTCGCACTTAATTGAAATAATGGAAAAACTTTCGTTGAAATCAGTTTAATGAATATTTCGTCGAGCCGAAGAAATAATTTCTTTGATGCTGTTAACTAATTTCATTGATACAACGACCCAATTTCAAAGACGCCAGAAAGAATTTTTTCATAAATTCTACGAATTTCGCTGTTAATTTAATAAATAATGAATAGTTTTAAATAAATAAATAATTTTTAGCAAAAAAACTAGCTGCTAATTTAATGAAAAATTTTCTCGAAATTTAGCCACCGTCGCGCTTGATTGGAATAATGAAAGAAGTTTCGTAGAAATCAGTTTAATGAAAATTTCGTCGAACCGAAGAAATAATTTCTTTGATGCTGTTAACTAATTTCATTGATACAACGACCCAATTTCAAAGACGCCAGAAAGAATTTTTTGATAAATTCTACGAATTTCGATGTTAATTCAATGAAAACTTTTATCGAAATTTAAGCAACGTCACGCTTAACCCATTCCCAGTTTCGTTGAAATCTTGAAAATTTCGTCAAACCGATGAAGTAATTTCGTTGATGCTATTAACTAATTTCATTAATACAACGGCACAATTTCAATGACACAGGGAAGTAATTTCATCAACAGATTGAACTAATTGCATTGATTTAAGGTAATAACTTCAATGATACAGTGGAGTCATTGATACACAAAGTCATAAATTTGATGAATATAATGAAATAATTTCGCTGATATATTGAAGTGATCCTACAAAACAATTTTTTTTATTGAAAACTGTTCAAATAAATTTGAAAATTTGTTTGCATTTATTATACAACGAATATTTTTATTAATATTTTAATCTGAAAGCATTTAACACAAAAGTTAATTGTATTAAAGAACAGATATTTAAATATTTTTAAGCAAAAACTGAATATATTTCTTTATAAATGAAATTGTTTGAATAGAATTCAAAAATCTTGGGCATTTCCACATAAAAAGTTAAAAAAGTATTTCTTCTCTAATAAAATCACCACCTTCAGTAACGCTAACTGACGATGATATTTCACAACGTGTGAATGGAAAATTTAATTTTCATATGCCGTCTAAGCAGCACCTTTCCAACAGCAGGAGGAAAAAAAACAACAACTTCAAACCAATCACTCACTTACACAAGTCCATAAATAATAGGGTTTTGCTACAAACAGTGTTAACAGAACAAAAATGAATAAAAAAATATGTAACGGAAATTAATGTATTTTGTATGTAGAGGTGTCAGTGCATTGTGTGGGTGTACAAAAGAACCTTAAAGTTCTGTTTGTATGTCAACTATGCCGCTCTGCCGCTCTGCCAGAGAACAGAAGAAAGAAACGAGCAAAAGCACACATTCATTTACTCAAACAAAGGAAAAGTTTTTCCCATAATCACAGTTCCTGAGTTACAATTTTTTGTTTAATTTAAATTTTTATTTTTATTTTTTTTGCTTTAATAAAAGTTTTCATCATGGAGAAAAATAGCTGGAAAATTTTAAAACAGTGACAGTAACAGGAGTGTGGAAAAGGGTTTCAATTTAAGAACTAAAGTGAAGAATTAGAGCGAAGAGTTAAATATCTACAATTGCCAGTTCTTAAAATTTAAATCCCAGGCTTTTTTTCTTTCTAAGAGAATTTTATAAAAAATTCTTCGCCCTTCGTGGCAAATATATTTTTTTCTTCTGAACTCTCTTTTTATAAGAAAAAAAAATAGTTTCAAGGTCCCATATTAAATAAACAACGATATGGCAACACCGCTATTCTAAACAAACTACCAGCTTATCTTAATCAAATTTTTTTAACTTTATTTATTTGGTTAATTGAAAAAATGAAAATAATAAATAAATAAAACAGAAAAATTTGAAAAAAGCTAAAAATTTAAATTTTGAACTTAGTGCTTTTTTGCGGATACTGGGCGCTTACTTAAAGCATTAAACACAATAACCACAGCAGGCTACACGAATACCGACAACAAAAGCCGTTGGCTACAATCGTCGCCTCGTAGTCAGCTACTAAACAATTTTTAAGGCATTAAACACAATAACGGCAGCAGGCTACAGACCACAACTTGTCAAAAATAGAATACATGTGCTACTATAGACAACACGGCTACTGGTTGTTGTCTTAGCTGTTTTTGTGGTTGTAGCCAAAATTAAACTAATTTCTATTTTGGTGAGCGACAATGAAAAGATGCAGTGTTGCCAGTATAATACAAATACTTTCAATTAATGTAAACTTAAAAATATATTGTTTTATTTTATAAAAAGGAACAACAAAATATATTTTCAAGCTAATGAAATGATTTCTTGTCATATATTGTGGTCTTTAAATATATTTTATTGGAATAACACTATTCAAGAGTATTAAATATATGAGAGCGGCTACACTGGCGTATGAAGAGAATTCTACTACAAACAACAACTCATGGTTATTGATTTGGTGGTGTCGTTCTAAAAATAATTAAGTAGCTGACTACGAGGCAACGATTGTAGCCAACGACTTTTGTTGTCGGTGTTCGTGTAGCCTGCTGTCGTTATTGTGTTTAATGCTTTAACTAAGCGCCCAGTGTCCGCAAAAAAGCACTAAGTTCGAAATTTCAATTTTTAGCTTTCTTCAAATTTTTCTGTTTTATTTATTTATTATTTTCATTTTTTCAATTAACCAAATAAATAAAATTTATTAAAATAAATCCACAATTTTTAAGATTTTTAACTGACTTTTTGACACCAAGACTTTCTTAGCCAACACAAACGTTCATTGTTTCAAAGGATATTTATTATTTTTTACTTATTACAGCCATTATTAATGCTCTATTTCGAGTTAAATCAATAATCAATAACAAATTTTAAGGCTTTAAAATTTACTTTTTGCTGCTTAACATTATTTTTTAATATGACACGAATTTTTGTAGGTTAGAAACTCAACTCGTATTGGGCGCACAATTAAAGCACATCCCGACTGCGTTTGAAAAAACTTATTGACTTGAGACATAAGACACTAATAATTTTGAAATCATAAGAAGCGCTGTAAAGCCAAATTTCGTTATAAAAGATTAATTTCAATAAAAATAAGTCGATTTCAAAATGGTTTCCTTTTTTTTCATTCGAAATTAACTACCGGTTTTTTTGTATAAAAATAAATATTTTTAAGAAATAATAATAAAATAACTCTATGGCTTTCACATGGAGATCTGAGTTCGGAAGCGGTATAACATCTACATTAAGCTCAGGGGTGTTTCCAAGTTCAAGTTTTATTAAGAAATAAAAGAATAAAATTCTTTAAGGATCAAAAATTTAAACTGTTAAATATTTTATAAGCTTTTTATTACCTTCACTGGTATGTTTCTTTATGTCCGACTCTCCTTTTGCATTGTGCTTCCACGCGTATGCTTAATATTATTAATAATGTTACTCATACGCACATTGTACAAGTAATAGGTTTTTGGTGTGGTTCATGTTCTTATCTTTTCATAAAGTGCAAGTACTTTTACACTCCTTCGAAGCACATTAAAGAAAACAGTTCCAAGCGAAATCTTTTCTCTGTATATTTCGAAAGGAATTGTTTCCTGATCTCATAATCATGTGCCAAACAGTGTCAGAGTGTTGCCAGATATTTTATACAATTTAACAGAAATCATTTCGTTCAAGAGAACTCTGAACGAATTTTCAGACACTTCTTTAGGGAATTCGGCGAAAGAATTAATATTAATATCCAGGATAAGCTTGACAATAATTAAATTGCCAAATAATAAAAAAAATCATTTCGTCAAAAGCTTTAATCATATTTCAAGAGAACTCTGAACGAATTAAATTTTCAAATAACAAGAAAAACTGAATCACTTTGAGATCGAGAGAGAAATGAAATCGAAGCTTTTTTCGCAACTACATCGGTTAATTGGGAACCTTTTCGATATCTTATATAACATATCGCTACCCAAAACACAAAACTACTTATGAGAAATAATTATTCTTTAAAAAAAATTATTATAAAAGATATTGTGCAGTGTGTTTTACTTAAATTTTTAATACAATTTCCATTTTGATATTTCATTTTTCAGTCATGATATATTAAGTCCTTTAGGAAATTGTGCTCTCAGCGTCGGAATATCATTGAGTTTAAAAAAAATACCTTCGAAAATACAGACAACAGCCATTCACCGGCTTTTTTGTTATAATTTTTATTTTATCTTTTTTTTTTTTTTTGGTGCTTCACAAAAGATTTGGCACATTCTCAGTTCCCAGTCCTGTACTTGCCTTCTGCCAATTTAACTCAGTGAATTTTTAGTTACAAGTGAGTAAATCATCACACTTTCAGGTTTTTATGTTTAAATATTTCCCCCCTCCCTTCCTTCCTTCCTTCCATTATCAGGTTTCGCTCAACTGATTTCAAAGTAATCGCTGTAGAAATTCTTTCAACTCAAGGTGTTTTTAAAATTTTACTTATTTTCATGCATTTTTTCTTGGCTCTACGCCATTAAGCGTATAATTTGTTTTATTTATTTTGTTCTGTTAAGTGCTGAGAACCTGTTAAGTACTTGTATTATGCAGTGCATAAAACATGGAGGCAAGAAGTCAAAGAAATTATTTTGTTTGTTAGTTACTCATCGTTAGAAGGAACAAGGACGAACAGAATATCGGTTACTACAAATATCTGGGAAGATAAGTATGCCGAGATGACAAGTCAATCAGTTAAAGATCCCTTATTTTATTACGCGCATAAGCACAAGGATATATTTACGCTGTAGCAATTCTCAAAATTATATCAAGTCTTTGCTGCAAGAGAGTAATAAGTCAGCAAAAGCTATTTTGCTTAGTTAATCGCTTTATTATTCGTTGTTTTTTTTTATTCATTATAAAAGTTATTCCAAAATATTCTTCTGTTAATAAAAATTAGAATTTGAGCGAAAATCAATTTGCCATTGACAGATTTGAACTCGGACTCTGTCAAATACATTCATAATCAAAAAATAACTAAATAAAATCTGTTATCCATCTTAGATTCACTTTGAAAGTTCTTGCTATAATTATAGCTGTTTTTCAATATTTAAACATATATTGAATAGAAAAAATCAGATCTTTAATCCTTATTTGGCGATTTGTGGAAAAATATATGGCAACGCTAATTGCTGCAGATTCGTAATATGTGCGTTTGTTTGTTTGTCAGTATTTATATTGAAAAGAGTGAGAGCACTTTTTAACTTCTTCAAAAAGTTTTAAAAATCGGGGAGTTATTGGTTTCGCCACGTTTTGAAAAAATGGAGTTCTCATCAGATCTATATGTTTTCAGATTCCAGGAAGCTTCCCTGACTAATTTTGAGAGCCCGTCATAATGTGTGTATTTATTTGTGTATATGTATATATATATATATATATATATATATATATGTGTGTATATGTATATGTATATATATATATATATATATATATATATATATATATATATATGTGTGTATATGTATATGTATATATATATATATATATATATATATATATATATGTGTATATGTATATGTATATATATATATATATATATGTATATATTTGTGTGTGTGTGTTTGTATGTTTATTTGTGTGTGTATATGTGTGTGTAATGTGTGTGTATATGTGTGTTTGTGTGTTTATTTGTGTGCATATATGTGTGCATGTGACCCGTTTATATCCTTTAATCGATGGCGTTCTGAAAAGCGTCTTTGAATTCAGAAGTCCTGTGAACTTGAACCGATTCGAATCTGTAGATTTCAAGAAATCCCAAAAAATGTTTAAATAAACGTGGCTTTTTAGAATAACGTTTAAACGGCTCCACCGATTGATTTCACAAAATAATCATTAAAAACTGAGTCAAATCGGTTAATCCGTTCGTGAGATATCATAAACGAAAAAATTACAAAAAAAATAATTTTTTTTTTAGCTCGGAAATTATATATCAGATAAGTTAATGTTCTCGATTCATCAACCACCGTTTATCACGTGGGATTTCGGAAACTAAAATGATGGTGTTTTAGATAGAAGAGCTGGAAAGCATTTTTCCCAAACATTTTTCATTCACAGTTTAACTGTGTTAAGGATTTTTCAATCAAAAATAAATAACACGTTTACTCTTCTATAGAGAGTCATCTAAATGGGGATTTTTTTAATCCAGAATCAAAAATATTGTGACCGTAAAAGAGGTGAATCCGTCGCATAGATGACACTATTTACAGAAATCAATTTTAAAGGTGTTATTCATAGAATCGATTTAATAGAAATCGATTTTTACCGTTAACAAAATCGATTATGAGAAACAATAGATTTTTTATTCACTTCCCTACTATCAGGATTATCAAGAACTCAAATGCCGGGATTCGTGCAAACCAGTACCAATTGGCATCACTGTTGTATATGCATGTGACGTAATTTTGACATTGAGCTCCATCTGCTGCTTATATTAACTACTAAAACAAACTGAACTACAAATACTGCAGGGCGAGCAACTGAAGAAACTATGGCATTGAACACAATAACAACAGCAGGCTACGAGCTACAACCTGTGAAAATTAGAATACACGCATTGAAATGGGAAAACCCAGTACACACACACATATGCTTTCAAAAAGTTTTTTAAATTTAATAAAAATAATAAAATTGTAGAAATTAAATATTGAAGAGAGACCAGAAAATATTCGTTCGTTAGTTATGAAAATAAAAATAAAATACATGCACAAAATGTATACGCACATACATGCCACATGTGTTTGTATGTACTTGAAATATTACAGGAAAAATATTTATTTTTAAGGCAGTTAAATTATTTTTCTGTTCACTTAGTTGGAAGGATTTATTGGTCTTGGTCATTGAACCCTGCGGAGCGTTTTAAAGGATGAGAAAAAACCACAGATATTTTATTTAAAAAAATTTATATATTTATTTCATTAATTACCAAGAGATAAACGTTAATTCTTCTGTGGTCAGTTTATGTTCATGTTAATGTCATAACCGTATGTTATATGTTATAACAGATAATTATTATTAAAAACAAACTTTTTTTTTAACTCGTTTCAGTGCGTTTTGTGGTTTTAACCAGAGACCGCAAATAACGATCGTAATCTATTACAAAAAAGTAATTCTTGTAATTCATTAACTTTTATTATTATTCCTTTCTTTTTAGTTTAAGGCATTAAACACAATAACGACAGCAGACTACGACTACAACTTGTAAAAAATAGAATACATGTGCGTGTATAAGAATAAATATTTTTACTACTACAGACAACACGGCTACTGGTTGTTGTCCATGCTGTTTTTGCGGTTGTAGCCAAATGAAACTAATTTCTATTTTGGTGACCGACAATGAGTAGATGCAATGTTGCCAGTTTAATATAACTAAATTCAATTATCGTAAACTTGAAAATATGCTGTCTTGTTATACAAAAAGGAACAACAAACTATATTTCCAAGCTAGTGAAACGATTTCTTCTCATATACTGTGGATTTTAAATATATTTTATTGGAATAAGACTATTTAAAAGCATTAAATATATGAAAGCGGCTACACTGGCGTATGAAGAGAATTCTACTACAAACAACAACTCATGGTTATTGATTTGGTGGTGTCGTTTTAAAAATAATTAAATAGCTGTCTACGAGGCAACGATTGTAGCCAACGGCTTTTGTAGTCGGTGTTCGTGTAGCCAGCTGTCGTTATTGTGTTTAATGCTTATGTTGTGAATTGGCAATAAGACTCCTCCACAAAGTAATTTTTTACACCCAATTTTTTGCGAAAAATTTCCTCTGATTGTGTATTAAATGAACTTTTTGCTGGCCATTGTTGCTATTTTAATTAATAATCTCGGCAGCACAAATTTTATTAATGACTTTTTTTCTCTTTTGGTCCATGCTTTCAATGCTGCTGCTGCTTCTTCTTTTTGGCTACTCTAATTACAACAATAATTTATTTTATTACACCATAATGATAATTTTCTTACTGTCCGTTCTTGTATGCCAATTTTTCTTTATCCGGCCATACATAAATCATTTCAGCATGAACTCTTTGCATCCACAGTTTTTTTTTTAAATCAATTTAAGGTTTTGCAGAAGGTTATTGTTTTTAAATAAGTAAAAATAAAAACGAAGAAAACAATATAAAAAGAGGAATGATTAATTAATATTTAAAAAAAGAATTTTATTTTCATCCTTCCAATCATTGAGCGAGCAGAGCTGCGAGTATCGTTTACCTCCAGCATGACGCTTCAAGGCATTGCATACGTAAAGGATTGAAATAGAAAGTCTGCTTTTATTATCAATAAAATCCAGTCATTCTCATGTATAAATAATGCTGCACAGTGGGTCTACAAATACATTAATTTGTAGTGTTGCTATTACAAGATTATTTAACATTATTTAACACAAGTGATTGTTTGAAGAGGGTGTGATTAATTCGAGGGGATTTTGACAACCAAATTATTTTAATTTCGATTCCAGATGTGGCTATTAAAATCGGGCTTTCGGCAAACGAAAAATAGGCCACAAAGCGTCCAATCTTTTTCCACAATATTACTTGTTTTAACATTATTTTAAAATTTATTTTATTTTTAATTTACTTGTCTGATTGTCTTAAAAAAGTGTCTTTTAGTTTTTTTTAACGAAAATATTTATATTTTATTTCTTAGTTTAGAGTGCAACTATAGTTACACTTTATGAGAAGATAAGAACACGAAGCACACCAGCAACCTTGTACCAGTACAGTGTGGCGTATGAGTAGCATTATTAATAATATTAAGTATACGCATGGAAGCACAAAACAGAAGGAGAGTCAGACACAAACAAACATACCAGTGAAGCTAATAAAAAGAGTATAAAATAGTTAAAGTTTAGATGTTTGATCCTTAAAGATTCTTATTCTTTTATTTTTAAATAAAACTTGACCTTGATAGAGGTTGGTGATAAAATTTATAGAATATTACGTTACGGGTAGCGCTCTGCTGGCGCTTTTCAACACAAAACTAAGAAGAGTACCATTAAACTTTTCAATAGACCAAATGAAATGAACCACTTGCAATGACACCAGCAGCAGTTTGTTTAATATATTTCTGGGGCTTGTTAAATTTCAATATAAAAATCTATTGAGATCCAGCCACGTTATTGCTTTTAGCTGCTTCTGTGTGCAGAATATTAAATCGTACATCAATTTATGTTGTTCTTGACTAGCAACAATAACCCAAAGGGGGCAAAGGAAGTCATGTAAATAATATTATCATTCCTCATGCTGGTCGTATTTGTATCTGACAAACACGTGATGTTTGTTTATTCAACGTCCGTATTTAGTTTGATAACAGCGAACAGTAAATGAGAGACGAGTGAATGAAATATATGGAAAACTTAAACAAATAAAAACAATTTATTTCTAGGTAATCTTGTGGATAACAGCAGGCACAATAACCCAGTGAAAAAAGGGAACTTTCTTTGCTTCCGAAGTATCAATAAGTTTGTATTTTATGACTCTTATTAAGAAGTGATTAATAACAATAATTAATAAAACATAATAGATTAAGAATTTATTTTGATTAATAAAAGTTGCAGGTTATTTGTAATAAGTGTTTTTTTGTAGAACCTTATTTGAAGGAAAATTTAATGAAATTAATTTTTAAATATGATTTCTGTCATGTGGCTGCCACGGCTAGTGCGCAGGAGGCACAATCTGGAACACCAATTTCCAGGGTGTTTCAGGGTGTTTGCGGTTTATCGGTGTAGACAAGTGACTTCACATTACCCCTAACAAAATAATCCTAAGAGTTAAATCACACGATCTTGATGGCCAATTAATTGGGCCACTACGTGCATTTTTTTTCATCAAAAGCTTCTTTGGGTAAGTCAATAGTAGTGGCCGCTGTGTAGCATGTCCTGCTGGAAGCGCATAATTGAGATACGAAAATATTTCGAATCATATTCCTATTCTTGCAGTGATTGACTGACTGATAACGTGTTATCATACCCCATGCGCAATCAGGGCATTTTTCTCAATTAAGGCCTTAATTGACCTCAATTTATCATACAACAAGTCAATTAGTAAATTGAGCAATTAGTAGTTAATTGTATCACTAATTGCGTAAAACTCAAATTGCAACCCTGCTCAGAAGTATGTTTATTAAGAACTGTGTTCAGTCAGCAGAGAGATTTCCTATAATGGCGAGCCAAAATGTCAAAAAATATACACACACATAAACAAAACAAACTGAATTTTCAAACAGACTGAACTTCAATAAATAAACAAACACGAAATGTCTGGTGAAGGTGGCCTTTAAGTTGCATTTTGCTGGAATAATGACAGGCGCAAGAGCGGCTGCTTTCTCAAACTTCGAAAATTGTCCAGTGTTCCTTTTTTTTAAGCACTGATGATTTTCACTAAAAAAATCGATCGCAATGACTCCAAGAGCTCCATATTTCTATTATATGCCAGTAAAATTTCTTTCAAACCAAAATTTGATCCATTTTCAAAATTTGCAAACAAGAATATTCACGAACCAAATAAAAACAATGTTTTTTCCAACTGTCAAATGATAATTGAGTCAGCTGAATTGAGTATGTGTTAACACTAGATTTAATTGCGCAATTAAAATGAAATTGACTCAATTAAAAATGCATGTATGAACACGGTATGACTGATTTATCATCGGCCAGCTTAAACCTTGAAGGCTGGAAACTTTCTCCTGTATTCATAATATTTAAACTGAGTTTAGAATGCATTTTATTTAATTTTTTTTTATAAAAAATATTTTTAAGTCCATTTGAAATAAATTTTACTTTGTGGTGAATATGGGTTTATAGTTTGTTTATGGTTTTCCCTGCCGATATTGAAATACACTAAGAAATTATTTATGGAAACTCAAATACCAGCGGGAAATTTAAATCTCGGAAACTAAAAGCATACATACAATGCCCAGATATGGTTTGACATGTGTTTGGTACTTTTTTATGTACATATATGTACTTTTCGCGGAGTAGAAATTATATTTGGGGCCTAAACATCTTCTAAACTATAGCACGCTGGGGAATGCTTTTCTATGGTTTTTATTTTTCTGAAACAATTGTCGAATAAGCATTAGAAAGTTTTTGAAAATTGGCAGCGGTTAAAACGCACCTCTTTTCCGTACTTTTTTACTCTCCCACCTACAGTAACACTAAGAAAAAAAATATTTCAAACTCTAGCGGGTAAAAAGGGAGTAAAAATTGGTAGCTTTGTGTCTCTTAAAAGCTACGGTAGACTATAAATTTCAATTATTAAATTTTCAATAATTTTTATTATTGATATTATAAAAATTATTAGTTTGGCACTTTTGTAATATAAATATTATTTAATTTGGTACTTTTTTTTGCGCATGCAACTTTAGGTTTTTAGCTCGTGTCATTCTTCTGGACAAATGTCTAGTATGTTTTGAAAAACTTCTAGTTATAAGGGGCACCCCTTTTCTGTAGTTTTTTTTTTTTTTGTTAAACTATAATTACTTAATTAATAATTATCGTACTTAATATATACTTTTCTAAGGAGGTACTTTTAAGGAAAGGTACTTATTTGAAAATAATATTTTTTGTAGAAGGTACTTTTTTACACAAATATTTTTGAAAGTTGTTTCTCCTTCCACTAGGCCTTTTACTTAAATATTTACCAACTTACTCATAAAAAATTATGAGAGGCTTATAAAAGTGTAATAGAACAAATTTCATATGAAATTTTGTTTTATTATGCTGTTATTAGACTCTCATAAGTTGTATGAATAAGGGGACTAATTTTCAAGTCGTTGATGAGAAAAAGATGCCGCGAATTTTAAATTAAATAGAATTTTGACTGAAATGTGATTTCGAATATATAAAACGGTTTTACACAAGGTTGGAAATTTATAAGGAAAATTCCTACAAATTAAAAACCCCAAAAATAAAATGAACATAAATTTATTACTAAAACTATCCTATTCAATTCAATGCAACAAGAAATAGTTTGATATATATATATATATACATATATATATATATATATATATATATATATATATGTATATATATATATATATATATATATATATATATATAAATTTTGAATTTGAAAAATTGTATGTTTCTCATCTCAAGTGCAGTTCATAGTCTGTGATAGTCCCTAATGTCATGTGGCCTAGATTAAGAGTAGCACTTTCATAAAGCAGCAGTGGCTGTGCGATTCCCAATATTCTTTTAGAGCATAGAGATTTGCCCTTACTTTCAAAATTTATCCCTCTGAATATACGTAATAAGTAAATACGTAATAGGACGTATACGTAATAAGACTTTTATGTAATAAAACTTAAGCGTGCATAGGAAAAAAGAAGCTATACGATTCGCATTATTCTTTTAGAGCGTTGAGATTTTCTCTCATGTTAAAAATGTATCCCTCTGAATATACGTAATAACTAAATTCGTAATAGACTTACGTAATAAAACTTAAGCCCACAGTACGTTTCTCAGTATTCTTTTAGAGCGTTGAGATTTTTTCTCACCTTCAAAATTTATCCCTCTGAATATACGTAATAAGTAAATACGTAATGGGATGTATACGTAATAAGACGTTTACGTAATAAAACTTAAGCGCACAGCAGTGGCTGTACGTTTCTCAGTATTCTTTTAGAGCGTTGGGATTTTCTTTCACGTTCAAAATGTATCCCTCTGAATATACGTAATAAGTAAATACGTAATAAGACGTATACGTAATAAGACGTTTACGTAACAAAACTTAAGCCTGTGAGATTTGCTCTCACGTTCAAAATTTATCCCTCTGAATATACGTAATAAGTAAATACGTAATAGGACGTATACGTAATAAGACGTTTACGTACTAAGACTTTAGCCTGCATGGAATCAATAATTAAATTAATCAAGTTTCTATTTTTAAATGCCTTCTCAATAAATGCTTAACGTACGTATTTAATGTTCAGATTCAACAGTTGTATGCTCAACTATTTTTACTTTTGCCAACATCCGTACGTGCATGCGAGTACATGCTGGCGTATATCCTTAAAAACTTACACATGACGGCATTTGTTTATAAATGGATTTGAACAGATCCTTGTGCTTACAAGAGGATACTTTGAAAAAGTGGCTAAATAGCAAACAAATACTTGTGCCACATAAATGAAAACAAACTTTCGAAATGGCACCAAGCAAACATCTCTTGGCACGGCATCTTCAGATTATGAAATGCTACAGCGCTTTAAGTTAGAATGTGATAAATTTTTGCGAACGTAAGAAAATAGTTTATTTTACTATTTATAAATATGACATTTTAATTCAGTTTTTCAAATATATTTATAATAGAATGCTCACGCACAGCCACTGCTGCTTTTTTTTCCTATGCAGGCTTAAGTTTTATTACGTAAACGTCTTATTACGTATACGTCTTATTGCATATTGGCTTTCTACGTATATTCAGAGGACAAATTTTGAACGTAACAACAAATCTCAACACTCTAAGAGAACACTGGCATCGCTGTTGTTGTGTAGATTTCAACTCACAATGAGATGCCGTTGAATTCTTCTGAATTCTTAATTTTATTAAGATTTAAGAAGATCATAACGAAAAGCCTATTATTAATTATATATCATTATATATATATATATATATATATATATATATATATATCGTAGAAATGTTCAGAATGTTCTATAGCTTTTATCTCCAACATCTTCTTTAAGCAAAAGGATGTTTTCAAGGTCAAGTTTTATTTAAAAATAAAAGAATAAGAATCTTTAAGGATCAAACATCTAAACTTTAACTATTTTATACTCTTTTTATTAGCTTCACTGGTATATTTGTTTGTGTCTGACTCTCCTTCTGTTTTGTGCTTCCATGCGTATACTTAATATTATTAATAATGTTACTCATACGCCACACTGTACTGGTACAAGGTTGTTGGTGTAGTTCATATTTTTTTATTTTCATAAAGTGTGAATATTTTTACGCGCTTTCAAAGTAGATGTATATTAAAAGATCTAAAAATATAGGCTCTTTAAGAAACTCGAACTAAAAATTAAACATAAATTTTAGAATAACCTTAAAGCCATAATGAGCCAAAATACAAGTATTATTGTGAAAATAGCGCAGGCGCTTTGGGCCGTTTTTTTTTTCATATGCCGAGCGCCCGACGCCATTGTTTGCAATAATGCTTGTAACGAGTGATTTTTTTGCTATTATCTTTTTGGCAACACTAGTTTTGACATCTCGCGCACGTTTTGTATCTTGTGTCACTGTCAAACATCTTCAGTTTGGTCTATAATTTAATCATGAATCGTCTTACAAACGAACAACGCTTGCAAATTATTGAATTTTATTACCAAAATGCGTGCTCTGTTAAGAAAGTTCATCGCGCGCTTCTTCCATTTTATGGTCAGTTTAATCGACCTACTGAGGCTTCTATTCGGGCTATTGTAAAAAAATTTCGCACCAAATTTACATTGTTGGACATTAAACCACCAACACGCTTACGTAGAGTGCGAACTGAAGAAAATATCGCAGCCGTATCGGCCAGTGTTGGTGATGACCGTGAATTATCGATTCGGCGCCGTTCGCAGCAATTGGGCCTCTGTTACTCCACTACGTGGAAAATTTTGCGGAAGGATTTGGGTGTGAAGCCTTATAAGATACAGCTGGTGCAAGAATTGAAGCCAAACGACCTACCACAACGCCAAATATTTGGTGAATGGGCTCTTGAAAAGTTAAATGAAGATCCACTTTTTTATCGAAGAATTGTGTTCAGCGACGAGGCTCATTTCTGGTTGAATGGATACGTGAACAAGCAAAACTGCCGTATTTGGAGTGAAGAGCAGCCAGAAGCATTGCAAGAGCTACTAATGCATCCACAAAAAACAACCGTTTGGTGCGGATTATGGGCTGGCGGCATCATTGGGCCGTATTTCTTCAAAGATGATGCGAATCACAACGTTACTGTGAATGGTGAGCGCTACCGTGCGATGATAACAAACTTTTTTTTGCCCAAAATGGAAGAGCTTGACTTGCATGACATGTGGTTTCAACAAGACGGTGCCACACGCCACACAGCACGCGAAACAATGGACCAATTGAGAGGCGAGTTCGGTGAACAGTTTATTTCACGCTTGGGACCAGTCAATTGGCCGCCCAGATCGTGCGATTTAACGCCTCTAGACTATTTTTTGTGGGGCTATGTTAAGGCTAATGTCTATAGCGACAAGCCCGCTTCGATTGACGCACTGGAAGCCAACATTGCCAACATTATTCGTGAGATACCGGCCGAAATGTTGGAAAGAGTATGCCAAAATTGGACTAAGCGGATGGACCATTTGAGGCGCAGCCGCGGCCAACATTTGCATGAAATAATCTTCAAACATTAAATTATATCGACCCAACTATCAATCCAAATAAATATTTCATGCATTTTTCTGAATTTTGTGTGTTTTCTTTTTTTTTAATTTCCGATAGTTCTTATAAAATCACCCATTATTTTGGTTAATTGCTGTTTTTCAAGATTATTTTTAAAAATTAGTTTTAGCTTTTTAGTTGGATTTATTTATTAAAAAAGGCAATTGTAAAATATGTTATTCAAATCTCGTCAAGAGTGCAATTTTCTTTTATATTATTTTTATTATTTTTTAAAAGTTTTACCACTTCATGCGTAGTAAAAACTTGAAAACATTTTTGCATTTTCATAAACTTCCAAAAGCAGATAAATCCGCCCACATGGCAACACTGACTCGCTGCTCTCCTCCATTTATTTATTATTGTTATTGTTTTTGTTTTTTTGTGGAGTAGCAGCAGAGGCAAAATATGTGCACATTAAAATTAATTTTTATCATAACTACACACACACACACACACACAAACGCACTTTTAATAACATATTATTTTGCTTGCTTACCTTCTTTTAAAAATTCATATACGCTCCGCTCCGTCTGTTGTACAGCTTGAGTTTCGATATATTTTTCCTCTTTGCAGGATAACATGAATCGTAGTATATGCATGTGTTGGTGAGTGTGCGTTTTTGTATTTGATGTATAAATTTAAATACAACTTAATACGCTTTAAGTATGTATCGGTTCTCTTCTATACTATCGAATTCATATGGTTCGTTACACTCCACTTCACTTCTGTTTTATTCACCTGGAATTTATTTGTGTTTAATTTATTTCTTTTTTTTATATTCACACGCTTTTCTTGTTGCTATTTTGTTGTTTTAAATATCTTTTATAATGTCTTCTCCGAAATTTGTCCATGTACTTGTTATACATTTATTATTATTATTGTTGTTATAATTTTTTATTTTTTGTATTTTTTTCACTTTTTTGTTTATTTTTTCTCTTTTATTTTTAAAGTTTTTTGTTAAATCTTTTGTGGGGAATTTCATGAACAAACACACGGCACCACACACTTCAGATATTTCTAGGAATTTTTTTTAGATCTGTAATGAAATTAAAGCGATAAGGGAATGTTAGAGAAAATGCTGTATTTAATATTAAATTTTTTTATAGTTATTCTGGTCACATTTAGATTGCTTTTTGTGTTCATTTTTTTTTCTGTGTATGACATAAAAAAGTTTTCTGATTTTTATGATGTGATAGAAATTAAGCAGGAGCATCATGTTTAGCTGTGAATTGTTGAATGAAAACTAAAAACTTATTGTATTTCATACACTGTAATGAATCTTAGGCCAGACATTATTTGCCACCGTATTAGCAAAAACAATTTTAGTCTCAGTGTAGAGGAAAAAATAACGTATTTCTTCCTTGACATCTACAGTCGAATACGCTTTAGCGTAACATGCTTTAGTGAAAAAAATCGGATTATTGAAAGCGTTACAAATCCCCGCACTGATCTTAAGCGCAGCTAGTCTTATTCACTTCGCTTTAGCGAAACATCGCTTTATTGAAAATATTGTATTACTGAAAACCAAAAAGCCAGCCCACAACTACGTTTTGTATGAAACTTACTTCGCTTTATTGAAAAAATGAGGAGTAACAAATTTATTTTAATTTATATTTTAAACTTTTATTTTTTGTTTTAAAAATAATTATTTATTTTTAATAAAATTTTTACGTTAAATTGACGTAAGAAATCTACAGATTTGCTATAAGAAATATTGTTTTACTGATTTTAGGCAGTACGCTTAATTGTAACAAATTTCAAAATGCGAACTACGTTTTAGAGAAAAAATCGGATAACTGAAAAAAATGGGTTTTGGTTATTGCCAAAAAAGCGAAGTCGACTGTATGAGTAGTGTATGCTGCACATTGGGGAAGTATTAATATACTTGAAACTCATTAAGCCAATTAGAAATGACAAATATATGTTGCGCACTGCTCTTGTATAGGGTGTTTTTAGAGAGGTATAGAATTTTGAAATAATATAAAGTCAAATTTTTTATATTAACATGAAATTTATTTTATCCGAGACACAATCTACTGGCATTACAATTCAAATATGAGTTCTGACATATGATCACCACTGTCTGGCTCGGCGGTAGTCTAATCTGTAGGTCGAATTGTTGTTCTCTAAGTGGTAAATTATTTCGAATTTATCGGCATAGACTGAGGACTTCACATATTATTACAAAAATGGTGTAGCGGCGTTGAATTTCACAATCTAGACGGCCAATTAAACGGCCACAAACATTAAATAAAATGTTTAGCGAACTGTCGTCTCAATTGGGACACTGTTGATTATATTTACAAGCAAGTAAATTTGGTAGGAAATTTAGTCACAAAATTCGGAATATCCACCTCAGAAGCTGGTATGCGACATTCCTCAGATGCACTTTAAATGCAAAACTCACGAAAGAGAGCAAACGATCAGTGATCTGACTGTACCTCAAAAATAACTACCAACGAGGCTAGATTGTGTCTCAAGATCTACGTCAGTTCCTACCTGACGGTGGTGTTAACACCGGTTCAAATTAATGTTCACCACCACCCCTGTCACTCTCACAAGTCACCTGAGTGTCCCTCAAGAACACACAGGTTGCAATCTTAATCATTTAGTGTCACCTTGCTAAGGTGTTCGGGCCCATCTTAAACCCTTGCTACTTCCGAGGTAAGCATGCCATCAGTACCAAGAGAAATCAAAGGTCAAAGTCATAAGACTTATCACTCTTGACACTCCCAGCACCAACAACACACCATCACTTTCGCAACATCTGCTGATTCGCAGCAGCCCATAGAGGCCACCATCAGCTGGGTACCAGCATTGTATGAATATGCCAGAACATCAACCCCTATCTGACACCTCTCCCAGCGACTTTTGGTATCAAACCACAGCCCCCACGTGGACTCACTGAAGAGACGTCATCCAAACATCTGCCCACAGAATCAGTTAGATAAAGAGGAAGAATGAGGTCCGCCACACGCCATCAATTAGATGAACGTGTGTTAAACAGAGCTTTGCCAGTGAAGCAGATATTCCACACAGGCCCAGCCAAAAGTTTACGTGTATGGCAACATCGTCGCTTCACCCCCGAGCAAACATCATCTGTGGGGCTCCACCAGATCCTGTGGTACCAGTGTAAGGAAACTGGTTACGCCTCGCAGGTCAAACCAATGTAGGTTCGCCACCTACTATTGATTTTTGATCCATTGTATGGCGGGTCCCAGCTATCCTTCCACCTTTATTTCTTATATATTCTCTATATTCTCCAGAAAGCACTGCAACAAGGCGTTACGACTTGCCAAGTTGCCTATTGTACCCCCCGGGGTGGAACGAGGCTAGATATTGAGCGACTCCCGTCCAGACATTTCTTCAGTTTTGGAAAAAGAAAATAGTCTCAGAAGGTGCATTTGCAGAACATCTTAAATAGCCAAGTTATATATTTTCCCCCATACCGACTACAAAAATTTTGCACCCGTTCATTGTCTTGAATCTCACATGGTTGTCTGCTTTTAAAGGCTGTCAATTAAATGACAGTTTGCACAAAATTTTACAGTATTCTGATGACAGCGTTGCATTTAAAGATACTCTGAAGAAATTTAAAAAAAAACACGCAAATATCAAACACCCCTCGTTTCATTTTCAACTGCACATCACGAAATTACATAAAATCATAACCTTTTTAACTCTAGTGTACTACATCCAACAATTAACAGTCAATTACAAAACTTTCTACTGTGCACGTTCAAAAGCTGCTGGCCTTTCACATAAAGGAAACAGATATTTCAAAAAAAAAAAAGTAAAAATTCAATTTCACTGCATTTGATTTTCGATATCTAGAATCCACACATACAAACTATTTGTGATAACACATAAAAAGTTAACACAAAATTTTGCAAACAGCAATTCAAATATAATTTCTTATTTCTACCTCCAACTATTGCAGGGAAAGTGCCAGCAACAGACAAACATTTGAAAAGGTGCGCACGTTTAGCAGATAAAAGCGTATGAATAAAACGTATTTTTACCAAAACACTTTTCATATGCACTCGTCTATTTCTTTACAATTGAATTTAAAATGTCATGGCCTTTTCAATTGTGCCCATAAAATAGTGGAAATATTTTACACAAATTCAAAATTAATGGCTGCAAGCAAAGTGGATTAATTTTATAGGGTGGCAGGCAGGCAGAGTGGGCTCAATGTCGGCCACAGCACAGGCGTTTTGGGTAACAGAAAAACTTCCAAATACTTGATTAATAGCTCTTTAATAGCAATCGCCCAAGTGGCAAGATGTGCCAAGAGAAGTCTATTTCGCCACGGCTGCCTTAAAAAAACCCTCAATTTGTTTAAACATTTTTAGTCTGTGACAAAAAGATATTTTGCTGTAAGCGACGCTGCGTGTGTATTCCAGCCAACCGGAAAAATTATTTTTTTTTCTTTTCAACCAAGTAATTTTATTAAGCAAGAATTGTAAAACTGATAACACAAGGCAACACAATTCTCTGCCTCCCAAATTGGTTCGTTATGAAATTAATTTAGTTGCAGTTTGTGTCTTCCCGATCCGATCTACTTGATTGAATATGAAGTTTTTATTTGAGGCGGGTTTTTGCAAGATTATAAGCGGAACAAAATCTTTTATTTATATAGGGTGTTTTTTATAAAGGGTTACAACTTTGAGTTGGCATCACTGCTTTATTTGACCACCCATTTAACAGCTGATAGTTGGTTTTTGTTTAGTTCGCTTTGGCATTTCATTATGGATCGACTTACACCAGAGTAACTTGTGGAAATTTTTAATCAATATAATGGTTCTGTTCGTTCTGTTATTTCTCGAATAAAGAAAATTTCAGGTCTTTGTTTTATTCCATTATGTCTATGAAAATACCCTTTAGATCGTTCTACAGATTTCATACATTTCTTTGAATTTAATGTGTTTTTTTAATAAAGTCCAAACCAGCTAAAAAAAATCGCCCATTAATAAAAGTATAAAATGAAGCAGACACTATTCATATTCCTGCTATTGAATACAATTATTTGAAAATTTGTTTGCAATTATTTGAATTATTCGAATTACTTAAGCTTCTTACTAGATTAATCGGGCCAGTTTAAAAGCCCAAAAACAATTAATTTCTTACTCGAACAAAACCAAAAGTCAAATAAATAGTAAAGTATTAAACACAATAACGACAGCAGACTACAGACTACAACTTGTCAAAAATAGAATACATGTGCGTATATACGAATGATTATTTTTAATACTACTGGTTGTCGTCTCTGCTGTTTTTGTGGTTGTGGTCAAATAAAGCATTAAACACAATAACGACAGCAGGCTACACGAACACCCACTACAAAAGTTATTGGTTAGAATCGTCGCCTCGTAATCAGCTACTTAATTATTTTTAAGACGACGCCACCAAATCAATAACCATGTGTTGTTGTTTGTAGTAAAATTATCTTCAAATGCCAGTGTAGCAGCCAGTGTTATTCCTATAAAATATATTTAAAGTCCACAGTATATGACAAGAAATCATTTCATTAGCTTGGAATTATAGTTTGTTGTTTCTTTTTGTAAAATAAAACAATATATTTTCAAGTTTACAATAATTGAATTTATTTATATTATACTGGCAACATTGCATCTCCTCATTGTCGCTGACCACAATAGGAATTAGTTTAACTTGGCTACAACCACACAAACAGCATGGACAACAACCAGTAGCCGTGTTGTATGTAGTAGTAAAAATAATCATTCCCATATCAATCTGTAGTCTGCTGTCGTTATTGTGTTTAATGCTTTACTCTGATATTCCTCATATAATAAAATCATAGTTTTCAGTTAAAAATATCATCAACTCCTTAATTTGTCTTTTCTTTCTCAATATAAAATCGTAGAAATGACGATTAATCATCGAATGTGGCAGCCTTGAATGTAACACATGCTGCTACACACACAGAAACACATGCATGCATAAGCATGTTCACTAATGAAAGAGCTAATAATCGATGTAATTCAATGTGAAACATTCAAATGATGACTTAACAGTCGTCATCAATTTGACTAGAAACATTTCAGTTGCACAACAAAATGAATAAATTGAAGAAATGCGTTGTGGCATGTACCATTTGAAGTGTGCATGTGTATGTGTGGGTCCATGGTATTGTAATGAAATTAAATTCAAGTGAAAAATATGTTAAAGCTGAACGTTGAACAAAAAGGAAATGATATAAATAAAATATGTAATGAAGTGATTTTAATTCCGACTCCTTTATGGTGAACCTCCCACATATCCTTAAGTAAATAGAGTGGAGCACTTTTCTATCCGAGTACAACAGAAATATTTCCCATATGTCTTTATTACATTCATAAATTGAATGAAAATGTTGTAACAATAGCACTCAAAGGAATTGAAATTTGCTGCGTGACTATTATGGCGGACAGACGTAAATTCAAACAACGACACGAGATGAATTGAGGCTGCACGAATCGTTTCAGATGGATTTATTATCACAATCTAAGAGGGAAAGCAGAAACAATAAAAATTTTATTCTTACTAAGATGAGCAGATGAAACATAAACAGCTCTTTGAAGCGAAATATATTTATTATTATTAAAGAGAATACCGAATGAAGAAGTCCTTTAGGGAAAATACTTGAAACAAACTTACAGCAATTTCTGATTGTGTGCTCTATATTTTTTAACTTGAATTCAATACTAACGGGTTATCCATTCATCGGTTTCAAAAGCAATGCCAAAAGGCCATGAGCCTTAACACAGTCTCTCGAAAAAAAAATCTCTAAAAACGCGAAGCCGAAAGATCCATCTGGCACCGCCTTGCTTAAAACACGTGTCAGCCAAGTCCAGCTGTTTCATTTGGGCACAAACAAAATTATAATCATCGTACGGTAGCGCTCGCCGTTCACAGTACCGTTCCTGTCTTCGTCGTCTTAGAAAAAGTACGGTGCAATGAGTCCAACTTCCCATAACCCTCATCAAACAGTGCATTTTTGGGATGCATTGGCACTTTCTGGCAACGCTTACAGCTGCTTTTCGCACCCACCAAATGGTCAATCGTTTCGGAGCTTATCGGTGTGGATTAGCGACTTCATATATCCTTGCAGAAATAGTCTGTGTAGTGGCATCGAATCGCACGATCTTGGAGTGCAATTCAGGGGTCGAAAACGTGAAAATACGTGGCGACCAAACGTTTCGTTCAATAAATAAATTGTGGCACGAACGAACGTCTTTGTTGAAATCACAACTCCTGCACCACATCATGAGTTGTAAGGAAGTACGGACCAATGATTCCACCAGTCAATTTTTCTGAGTGTAATCGAATATAAATTACTTGCCAGTAGCTTTGAGTCAGTCAAGAGCAGGCCTTGTTGACAATTATTTTTCAAACGCAGCCAGATCACTGATCGTTTACTCTCTTTCGAGAGTTTTTCATCTCATTCGCACTAGTTAACTGTATAGGAATACCGTTCTACTGAGGATTTATCTGCGGTTAACTACGTTGCTTATTTCCTATCTGAAGGCATAAATAGAGTACAGTCAGTCACAGAAAAACAACATCGCCTATATATTGTCATAGTCATCTGTGGGCAAATTTTGCATATTTTATTACAAAGTTTTTTCAATCCGCAATAGTTGCTCGTTTGTAAGTTTATTCGTGGTTAAATCAGAAGCCAAACTGAATATTAAACATGTTCAACATGCTGACCTAGCAAAACAGCTGACCTAGCAAAAACAGTGCTGCCCATACGAAAGTTGCTAATCAGCCCGCAGGGAAACTTATTCATTTCCTAAATAGCAAACCTTCCAAATAAACGGCACTTCACATGACTGATATTGAACAGCTGACGAGCTTGCCATACTGTCAGTTTTTAAACCACTAAATGGCGAACCCGTTATAAATTTTCTATTGAAATGTTTTTAATATTTTTTTCTTTTTTCTTTGTCTTTTGAAATTAAACTTTTTTCAATTTGTGCCCATATTTATATATTCAGGACTGATGGGACTTATGTGTCCCATGCCAAACTCCTGAGGGGACATATATGTCCCATCCCCCAGATCCCTTTCCAGGATAGGGCCATATCCAAAAAGCTATATACATATGTTTAATATGCATATCACTGTTAAACTAGCCCCTTATAATAGTTGGCAACTAATTAATCGTCTCCCGTACCGAAAGGGTTGAATTCCTTGACAACTGGCATAAGTCTGTTTTATAGCCAGTTTTATACTTATATAAAAATGCAGCCTTTGCTACTTTAATAAGGAAATGCCATTAGCGTACCACTTTATTGTTATTGTCTAATTTGTTTGTTTGAAAACATAAAAAATTAATGTTCTACTAGTGGGTCTTAGCCTGAGTCTTTATATTTTTTATTGTTGTTGTTCTCATTTAATGCTAAAAACTAAGTGGAACTGAGACAATGATAATCACTTTTTTTTTAAATATTTATTCACGCCTTATCCACTCATTTATAATGTATGCACATTTTTAATGTATTTATAATGCATGAACAACCCTGTTTATTTATAAATTAGCAGCTCTTTTTTTTGTTTTTCTTTTAGAAGGATCATGTTACCCTGTTATATCATCAGCCAACCAGCCAACGTGCAAAGTGTGCAAACATGTAGTGTAAATTTATTTACTTTATCAATTTATTTGCTGTGTCAATTTAACTTAAATGTTAAACTTAATGCAATTTTAATACTTAAGCAATAATAAAAATTTATTTATTCAATATAATTATTTTAATAATTATATTACAAAATAATGTGCACTTTGCGTTACATTATTTTGTAAGAAGTGCAAGGACAACGGCAACGACAACGACAACAACAATAACGACAACGCCACTAACAGCACAGAAAACAAATTTGTATGCTGAAAATACCTTTTGTAAACGCACAAAGCACTCATACACACACACACACACACACTTTTTTGTCAAGCAAACATTTGAGCAAACAAGATGCATCCAAATGCAACTTTTCAAAAATGTACGTGTATGTGTATTATTTAAAGGGTAGCAAATATGATGTTATTACTTTGGGTTGCAGAGGCCACAGAATCACGTATGAGAGTACTGAGGGTAAATTTTCAATAGCTCCTCATTTCATTATTAAACAAAAACCTTTCCAGTTTGAAAGTAAAGTTTTTGTTGGCTATAGTTCCGAAATTTATTTATAAGTGTGAAGATAAATTTAAATTTAACTAGCCGAGACACAAACCGAAATTTGTACCAAACCTGTTCTGCAGTTAGCAGAGCTCTGTTAACTACTTAACAGTTCGAGCAAATTTTGACTAAATTCACTTATAGACCAAAATCCAGGAATTGGAACACAGTCAGTGTGCAGAATACATGACCCAAAGGATACTTGATGGCCCAGAGAGTCCTTTATATAGCAGAAAAGGTCTGATGTCTGAAATAATTTTGGAACTTTAATAATATCAATTTAAAAAAAATTCTCTTGAAAAGTGAGCTTGGCAGGATTAGTGGCCATTGTGGGAAAATGGGAAATACTACCAATATGCCACTATATACAAATGATGGTCCATAGAGCCTTTTATATAGCAGAAAAGGTCTGATGTCTGAAATAATTTTGGAATTCGAGTAATACCAGTTTTAAAATTTTGTTTCTCGAGAGGAGCATTGGCCACTGTGGGGAAATGGGAAATACTACCAATATGCCACTATATGCAAATGATGGCCCAGAGAGTCCTTTATATAGCAGAAAATGTCTGATGTCTGAAATAATTTTGGAATTCGAGTAATACCAGTTTTAAAATTTTGTTTCTCGAGAGGAGCAGTGGCCACTGTGGGGAAATGGGAAATACTACCAATATGCCACTATATACAAATGATGGTCCATAGAGCCTTTTATATAGCAGAAAAGGTCTGATGTCTGAAATAATTTTGGAATTCGAGTAATACCAGTTTTAAAATTTTGTTTCTCGAGAGGAGCATTGGCCACTGTGGGGAAATGGGAAATACTACCAATATGCCACTATATGCAAATGATGGCCCAGAGAGTCCTTTATATAGCAGAAAATGTCTGATGTCTGAAATAATTTTGGAATTCGAGTAATACCAGTTTTAAAATTTTGTTTCTCGAGAGGAGCAGTGGCCACTGTGGGGAAATGGGAAATACTACCAATATGCCACTATATGCAAATGATGGCCCAGAGAGTCCTTTATATAGCAGAAAAGGTCTGATGTCTGAAATAATTTTGGAACTTTAATAATATCAATTTAAAAAAAATTCTCTTGAAAAGTGTGCTTGGCAGGATTAGTGGCCATTGTGGGAAAATGGGAAATACTACCAATATGCCACTATATACAAATGATGGTCCAGAGAGCCCTTTATATAGCAGAAAAGGTCTCATGTCTGAAATAATTTTGGAATTCGAGTAATACCAGTTTTAAAATTTTGTTTCTCTAGAGGATCAGTGGCCACTGTGGGGAAATGGGAAATACTACCAATATGCCACTATATGCAAATGATGGCCCAGAGAGTTCTTTATATAGCAGAAAAGGTCTGATGTCTGGGCCATCAAGTATCCTTTGGGTCATGTATTCTGCACACTGACTGTGTTCCAATTCCTGGATTTTGGTCTATAAGTGAATTTAGTCAAAATTTGCTCGAACTGTTAAGTAGTTAACAGAGCTCTGTTAACTGCAGAACAGGTTTGGTACAAATTTCGGTTTGTGTCTCGGCTAGTTAAATTTAAATTTATCTTCACACACATAATTTATTTAATATATTCGCCGGCTTATAGTGTTTTCACACTGAAAGCAAAAGCCTGATTTCAGCACTAAGCCCACACTGTTTCAACACACAGTTTGTCAAATAAATTTATACACAATAAATTAAATCTCTCATAGAAACTGCTTAATTAATTGTTGTATTTTCCTATACATTTTATAATACTTAATAAACAAACTGTACTGCCTGCCGCTGCTTTTGTTTTTTGTGTAAAAAATTATATTTTAAATGGTACTTTAAAATGCGAATTATTTCTTATATTCCAAATTAATATTTTAAAATAATGGAAATAGTTATTGCAGAACAAATAAATACTGCAAAAACAATATATTTCATATAGAATGAGGCAAATTATGAAAAAAAATATACAGATGCGGTGGATTTTTCTGTACATTCTTCAAACATCATCTCAAGTTTCTAAAACACAACTTGGCAGCACTTAACTTGGCACACACCAGAACAAGGTTGCATTTTATAAAAGCTACTTGAAACCAGTTCGAAAATGGTTTTAACAAAATCATTTAGGTTTTAACACTAAAACCAGAATTTATTAAAACGTGTCTATTATTTTTCCTGGCCAGAGTGAGTTTGCTTTCTGAACGTTATTTGCAGTGTTGCCCTTGATTTCAAGGCAGAGATGGAAAATGGTAATTTAATGTTTTACTAATAATACTTTCTACATCAGGACGTAACGCATTTTTTTTTTCAAAAAGACTTCTCCAAACAAGAATTATCAAAAATCGCCAAATCGAAATAAAATAATAATAATTATAATAGGTGAAGAATATTATCAAATTAAAGCACGGGGATTTAATAAAAACAACAAAATTCTCTATCTTTTAATGCCGATTAGATATCTTCTGTCCTTTTAACACTACCCCCTCATTTTTCGTTATTGCCAAGGCAATAGTTTTCATGCAAAACCATATTGCCAAGGCTACTGGCCTGAAACTAATTTTCGATGTCGATTCCGTTTTCGATTATCAGATCATAGAGTTGAAATCAGTCGGAACAGCCTATTCAGTATACTTTTCCCAGCTACCGAGTATTCATTTTGTTTGAGCTGCTAAAAGATATTTACAGTGTTGCCAGGATTTTTAAAAGCTTTACGTGCAAATAAATGTTTCAAATTATGAGGGATAAACACAGGTCATGCAAGCTCTTTAAAAACAACCACACATTTAGATGGTACCTTCAAGGAATGTGGCAAGATATTTAAAACAAAACAATTTTTATGAACTTTGAACTTGGACAGCTTGTGAGGAGTAGCCAACAGAAATCCGTGTATATCATAAATCAGTTTCTTATCTCAAATTCCGTCCTTAAAATATCCTAAAGAAATTGTTTTTGCTAAAACTATTTTAGAGTAACATGTTGCATATTCAGAAAAACTTTGTAGTAAAACAACTGTAACAACAATTTCTAACATCTGAAATGCTAAAATACGAGTGCTATTCGTATAAATTTCATTAAGTGTTATCCCACAAGCATCATTGAGTTCGCAAGGGTAAATATGAGAAAAATTTTTATAATCCTTCTAACACATACACAGCCAACCTCAAACATACGCATCCACACATACACAACATTGAAACATTAGCGGTTATACAGTGTTACACAAGAGAACGTTTTACTTGCAACACGAACTGGAGGAGAAAATAGAAAGTTACGAGAACTTTTATTATTATAAAAATATTTAAAGGAACATAAGGATTATAACAAAGGAGATTAGCAAGGCCTTACACGTACATAATATATCGTGCACTACTACAGATACTTAACATTCCAAAACACATGTAAATTGCGTGTGTGTGTGTGTGATAAAGCAATATACAATTGTGTGTATGTACGCACAAACGAGTCTTTTCCGAAGTTAACAAAAGGAAGCTATGAAGCTTTCAACTGTTTCCTACCATCGAAATTAGACATGAAGTAAATTTAATTTTTACACTTACGAAATGTCTGTGAAATTTGTCAGTTAGTTGGGTTTGAAAAATTTATTTAATTTAAGGAAACTCATAGCAGATGGTAAAAGAAATGCAGGGCTCGGCGATGTTTCTTGCAGCAGCGTTGCCGTTGATAAGTTTCCGAGAGTGTCTTCAGTACCATAGGAGACTCCAAAGGGAGTATTTGAAGATCAAAAGGCTGCACTCAAAACAAAAAACTTCATTTCATTTTTAACAATTTTATTTTAATCGTATTCAAAAAACAAACAAAGCCATCATTGAAGGATCTATAACTAGTTCCAACGATCATTTCACTAAAGCTAATGGAGATCATTCCTCTTCTAATTGGTTAATATCAAGAAAAGCTATTTTCCTTTTTAGCCTCCCGCTAGGAAAATTTATTTATTTTTTTTTATCGACAATGGGCATTTCAGAATGATAAATAGCCTCTTTGGCCAACTGAATGGAAAACAGATTAGGAAAAATGCTCCAATTTGTATTTTTGCTGAATTTGTTGTTCTTCTATTAACTAAATTAAATTTAAATGGAAATTATAAAAAATTTTATTTTAGCAAGCGATTTATTTCGAAAGAATTATGTTTTCCATATTTTAAGGAATTAACAACAAATAAAATTCCCAAGAGAATAAAATTCATAATAAAAAAATACATGCCACCATTTTATGTTGACTATTTCAAACCAACAGCATCAGCCTCAAAGCACATGTTTAATAAATTAAGTGAAAGAATATCTGAAATTCCTCACACTTAAATTCTTATAAAAATCTATGACTGCTCTATTCGTTCAACATTAACTTGGCAGCACTAAATTTAGTGCAGCCAATATACATAATAAATTCATAGAACCCACTCAAAACCAATTCCAAAATGGTTTTATGTTGGTTTTAACAATATTAATTCGCATGTTATGACCAGGTTTTAACAGTCGATTTAACCATCGACTTTTATTAAAACCATGTCGATGTGAAAATATTATTTGCATACGAATGTCGGTATAGACAAACATCAAACAAAAACAAACGCAGCTCCCCCACACGTATGAGCAACGTTAATGTAACATTTCGCACAATAAATAGCTCATACGCAACCACCGCTATTTATAGGCTTATTATTTATTCATTAAAATTAAAGATGTCAGGATGTGACCGATTTTCAAAAATCTCAGGTACAGGGGGAACTAGTTTTTAAAAATGTGGCTTTTTAAAATGTATTCAAATTGAAAGTAGAAAAAATAAACCTTTTTCAATAAGAGCATTTCAAATGTGCATTTCCAAAATATGATTTAAATTATATTAAATCTTAAGCCTTAAACACAATAACGGCAGCAGGCTATACGAAAACCGACTAAAAATATCCTTGGCTACAATCGTCGCCTCGTAGTCAGCTACTTAATTATTTTTAAAACGACACCACCAAATCAATAACCATGAGTTGTTGTTTGTAGTAGAATTCTCTTCAAAAGCCAGTGTAGCCGCTTTCATATATTTAATACTCTTAAATAGTGTTATTCCAATAAAATATATTTAAAGTCCACACTATATGACAAGAAATCATTTCATTAGCTTAAAAATATAGTTTTTTGTTGCTTTTTGTAAAATAAAACAATATATTTTCAAGTTTACAATAATTGAATTTATTTATATTATACTGGCAACACTGCATCTACTCATTGTCGCCCACCAAAATAGAAATCAGTTTAATTTTGGCTACAACCACAAAAACTGCATGAACAACAACTCGTTGCCTTGTTGTCTGTGGTAGTAAAAATAATGATTCTCATATAAGCACATGTATGCTATTTTTGACAAGTTGTAGTCTGTAGCCTGCTGCCGTTATTGTGTTTAATGCCTTATAGTTGAAAAAAATGGCTTTCTAATATTTCTTACATACGAGGTTCCCACTTTCGAGACTTTATCGTTCTGCTCCATAAAATGCCAGAAATTACAACTTTTAAATAATCATATATCAATATAAAATATATAGAGATTCAATTAATTTAAAAACTTTTTATTACAAATTGCTAATATTTTTCATTAAAACACATAGTTTGTGCTTGGAAAAAAAAGACACATGATCAATATTCCCAAGGAACTACAGAAAATTGTCGTTTTGATTTTTCAAACCCACACAGCAGAAAAAAGCATGACTCTTTTTTGGAAGTCGCTACACTCTCATCATCAGTACTCATGCTTATTTTTATTTCTTAACTCTTCTTAGATGGCTCTCTTGGTTATATGAGATAATAGTTCCATGTAATAGATACTGTGCGTTGCTGTTGATAGTAAATAATTATTTAGATTAATTAAATATTTTATAAAACCGAAATTGGCGCACCAAATAATTTCGTATATTTTGGTGTTACCTCTACTCCCAAATATATGAAAATCAAATGCATCCATTCAAATTCCATGGCCATAAAGAAAACAGTTACCGAATTTAGAAACGCACGGTTTCACAGTTTGGCTTCTTATAAGGAAAATACATGCCAACAAACAAAATACAAACACAAACTCATGTAAATGGATTAACACATCTGAACACATGAGACGAGCTCATATAATTGCCATAACTCCTATATTATAGTCGATGATCATGAACAGCCTATTCCATCGATCTACGGACCAACTACAGCCTGTCAAAAATGTATTTCTTGTGTGTGTGCGTATGAAAATGCACGACTACACGGGCACATGACATTCTTTTCATCACGCTAAACTATCACTACATAAGGGCTTAATTATATTAATAACGGGTGTTTTTATGGAGTGTCACAAGTTGAAATCATAATAAAATAAGGAAATATATTTTTAATATCAATGAAACGGATTCTATTTGAAAGAAATTTTTATGAAATTAATTATTAAACATGATTTCTGACATGAGGCCGCCACGGCTGGCGCGTAGAAGGCGCAAAATGGAACAACAACTTTCAACAACTCTTCGCATTATATGCGGCCAGATTTCGCCGATAACTCTACGAATGTTGATTTCCAGGTATTCAGTTTTTTGTAGTTCATCGATGTAGGCAACTGACTTAACATGACCCCAAGCAAACAACTCCAATAGGGTTAAATGACACGATCTTGGTGGCCAATTGATTGAGGCACTGAGTGAAATTAGTTTTTCGTGAAAGTTTCTTTAAGTAAATCATTTGTAGCGGCCTCTATGTGGCATGTGGCTGCATCCTGTTGGAACCACAGGGACGAATCATGTTCCTATATTGTTTACCATTGACAGTAACATTCGGACCATCATCGTTTTTGAAGACATATGGGCCCGTGGCTCCGCCACCCCATAAAGCCATGATATTTCGCCAAAAGCTTGCAGAATCTCCTCAGTCCAAATGAGACAGTTCAGCTTCTTTCCCAAACAGAAATAGGCTGCATCGGAAAATAACATTTTTAATAGATGAGTTTGATGAACAAAACTATTGTTTTGATCAAAAATTTCCACACGTTGCTCTGGTGTAAGTCGACTTATGATGAAATTTCAAAGCAAAATAAACGAAAAGCAACTATCAGCTGTTAAGTGGGTGCCCAAGGAAGGCAGTGATGCCAAGTCGAAGTTGTGACACTCTAAAAAACACTCATTCGACATGTTAAAAAAGTTATAAATCAAGTAGAATCAAAACCCATTATCGGCAAAAACTTTGTTATAATTAAGAACTACTGCTAAATGGGTGAGTTATCGTAAGAAACTCATTAATTAATTATTTTAAAAAAAGTTTAATAATCGATACAACGTAGTTAAGATTCACAAAACCTGGAACACACACTTATCCTGCTCTTAACGTACTTATTTATCTCCGTTTTTTTTTTCCTTTTTTAATTATCAACATGCAAAAATGCCATGCAGAGCACGGAGGGAATGGAAAAAAGTAATTTGTTGGATAAACAGAAAGAAAAAAACAGAGCACTGCTAAACAAAACTAAATTGTGGTCAAAGAATAACAGATGAGAAACCAAGAACTTGAAACACGTTGGCAGAAAACAACAGTTGGCATTAGTTTCCTTTTGTTTTGTGGCACAAGTAAACAAGAAATTAGAAACAAATTCCTGGCACACCGAAAAAAAAATCATCTACGAAAAGTTTATATCCAATTATTCTTCTGTTTTCTTAATTAAAAATCAGCCACTGATGAAAATAAATTGTACAGACAATCCCACAATCATATCGCCCCATGAAATTCAAAACGTTTGAAGCAAAATTTAAAAAGAAGATTTAGAGAAAATTCAAATTTACGGGAATGTAACTAAAATAAATTGTTTCACTCTTTCTCATTTCAATCCGAGTTCATTCTAAATTTGGCTACTAATCAAATGGTTTTCTGGGTCTTCTGTAAAAAAAACATGAACGGGGTTTTCATATTTCAGATGCCGCTACCTTTAATTAGTGCACTTTTATTCTCATGACAGAATTTTATTAAAGTTATCAAAAACAAATTATTTTCACACACTTCACGCTTTCAAATATCACCTCAATGCTGGAAATAATTGAAAGTAATTTAATTTTTTATAAATTTGACTACTGAAAAATTCCCACACCAATTTTTTTCCGTGTAAGATAATAAAGAATTGTTAAAACTATCATGGCTAATACTGCTGCTGGTTAATAACATCAAATAAATTTCACAAAATCCAGAAAATTAAAGTTTTCTCTGCCAAAACTAAAAAAATAAATGTAAATAAAAGGAGAAGCAAAATATTAGGGCCGCTCTTAATTACTAAATAATTTTAAAACAATTATATTTTATCTCTAGCGCGATTAACTATTGCCATGAATAAATTCCCCAAGTTTGTGATTTGCTATCGTGAACATTTCCCAAGACAAAGTTTTTGACAGCGAATTCAAAACAAGAAATATGGCATCGCCAACATTTATTCGCAACAAATTTATATGGAAACGCCTAGGGAACACGTAAAGCATTAAACACAATAACGACAGCAGGCTACACGAACAGCGACTACAAGAGCCGTTGGCTACAATCGTCGCCTCGTAGTCAGCTACTGAATTATTTTTAAGACGACACCACCAAATCAATAACCATGAGTTGTTGTTTGTAGCAGAATTCTCTTCACACGCCAGTGTAACCGCATTCATACACATAATACTCTTAAATAGTGTTATTCCAATCAAATATATTTAAAGTCCACAATTTATGACAAGAAATCATTTCATTAGCTTGGAAATATAGTTTGGTGTTTCTTTTTGTATTATAAAACAGCATATTTTCAAGTTTACAATAATTCAATTTATTTGTATTATACTGGCAACACTGCATCTACTCATTGTCGCTCACCAAAATAGAAATCAGTTTAATTTTGGCTACAACCACAAAAACAGCAGGGACAACAACCCGTAGCCGTGTTGCCTGTAGTAGTAAAAATAATCATTCTCATATACGCACATGGATTCTATTTTTTGACAAGTTGTAGCCTTTAGTCTGCTGTCTTTATTGTGTTTAATGCTTAAGTTTTAGTTTCTTTTTGAAATAGAACTCCATTGCGTTACCTTTTTATTTTTTTAGAGGTACGAAAGTGTCAATAAAAAACAAATCCTGTGGTTGTAGCCATAACTAAACTTATATATATTTTGGTGAGCGACAATGAGTAGATGCAATGTTGCCAGTGTAATATAAATAAATTCAATTATTGCAGACTTGAAAATATATTGTTTTATTATACAAAAAGAAACAAAAAACTATGTGTCAAAGCTAATGAAATAAGATCTTGTCATATAGTGTGGACTTTAAATATATTTTATTGGAATAACACTATCGAAAAGTATTAATATATGAAAGCGGCTACACTGGCGTTTGAAGAGAATACTACTTCAAACAACATTGATGTGTTGGTGTCGTCTTAAAAATAATTAAGTAGCTGACTACGAGGCGACGATTGTAGCCAACGGCTTTTGTAGTAGCCGTTCGTGTAGCCTGCTGTCGTTATTGTGTTTAATGCTTTAACTTTAGAGTTGGAAAGTTTGTTTCAATATTCTATATAGTGTGCATTTTATATATTTTTCTTTTTCTTCTTCTATAAACTTTTACAAAACGATGATATTTTGCTTTTTAGATGACGATTTCTAGATTTCGATGTTTGTTGAAGGAAAATTCGTCAGCTATCAACGTTTTTTTATGGATACCTGCTGTTGTCATTCAATAAAATAGAAACGGTAGGGGTCTATTTCAAAAACAAACCAAAACTTACGAGTTCCCTTGTCGTTCCCAAATACTTTTGATGTGCATTTATTTAGTAAAATAAGTCAAGGGAATATATATTAGCAATGTTATATTTATTGTTTATCAACTGAAAATCAGTATCAAATCAGTAAAATTTGGGAATTTTTCATGGGAATAGCGGTCGCCCTATTGCTTCCGATTTTGCTAACAAACTTAAATTCGCAAATTAAATGAGTTTTACAACGTGAACGCAAATAAGCAATTAAAATGCTGGCAACGAATATCAAACCAAATTTAACTACCGTTTTACAATAGATGAATAGATGAGAATTGGAATTCTTGTGGGATAAACAAAAATAATTTTTCTTTACAAAATCAACTAGAATGACATGAAGTGAATAACAAAAAATTGAACGACAGAAGTTGATCTGGAGATTTACATGAAAAAAAAATTATTTGTTTCCAACTTTTATTGCAAAAGTTGCTGCTCAAGGACATATTCTACAAACAAGCGTTACAACAAAGTCAATATTTCTTATAATCACCATCATCACAAGGATTTTCTCGCGGTCTCAGTTTGCGTGATTACAAGTTTTGCTTGTTTTTGCCTCCTGCTGTAAAGTTACAAGTATGTGAGTTAAAGGCCTATTTGCAAGAGAGCAACGATATGTTGGATATATCTTTATGCAAATCTGTAGCATATAAAGATATAAAAAGCTGGATTTTAATCCCCCGTGACTTAAAACTCCATAAACAGATTTTGTTTTGCTCGAGAATAACTACAATAAAATATGTGCTCCCCAGGCATTTGTCTTTCATTCTTTTTTGTCAAAGTGTAATTTATTTTAAGGAATTTAAGAAAAATTAATACTCTCAAAATCGAACAGGAAATTGAAAAAAGTTTGTACTCTATTTTTGCCAATTTGCCATAATTAAAAAATATATTTATATAAAACAACAAAACCGCAAAATATCATTTAATAATAATCGATTTTAGTTGTGCTCAACTTTAATAAGTATTTTATTAATAAAAATATAATAATTTTGTATTTTAAACTCCATTAACCTCAAAATTTTATTAACTTCAAGGAAAGTTTTGCAGTTTTTTTAAGCCAACTTTTATTGAATTATTAAAAAAGGACACATAAAAATTACATCATCAGAATTAAGGGCAATTTTGTTTTATTTCCTTGAATTATTTTACTAAATAAATTCACATCAAAAGTGTTTGGGAACGACAAGGGAACTCGTAAGTTTTATTAGGTTTACTTTTCAAATAGAACTCTACCGTTTCTATTTTATTGAGTGACGGCAGTTGGTGTTCATAAAAACATCGATGGCTGACAAATTTTCCTTCAACAAATATCGAAATCTAAAAAGCAAAATAACGTATAATAATTTTGTAAGTTTACAGGAGAAGAAAAAAATATTATAAAATGCACACTATTTGGAAGAATGAAAAAAATTTTCCAAATCTAGACTAAAATTGAAGCATGAAACACAATAACGACAGCAGGCTACACGAACAGCGACTACAAGAGCCGTTGGCTACAATTGTTGCCTCGTAGTCAGCTACTTAATTATTTTTCGAACGCCGCCACCAAATCAATAACCATGAGTTGTTGTTTGTAGTGGAATTCTCTTCATACGCCAGTATAGCCGCTTTCATATATTTAATACTCTTAAATAGTGTTATCTCCAATAAAATATATTTAAAGTCCACAATTTATGACAAGAAATCATTTCATTAGCTTGGAAATATAGTTTCTTGTTTCTTTTTTATATTAAAACATTATATTTTCACGTTTACAATAATTGAATTTATTTATATTGCACTGGCAACACTGCATCTGCTCATTGTCGCCCACCAAAATAGAAATCAGCTTAATTTTGGCTACAAACACAAAAACAGCATGGACAACAACCCGTAGTCGCGTTGCCTGTAGTAGTAAAAATAATCATTCTCATATACGCTCATGTATTCTATTTTTGACAAGTTGTAGTCTGTAGTCTGCTGTTGTTATTGTGTTTAATGCTTAAACTGTTTGATTTTCATCTAGACTTGGAAATTTTGTTTCAATATTCCAAGTACTTGACAGTTTATAACGTTTTATGCTTCTGTTGTAAATTTTGGAAAAATGCTGATACGTTATTTTGCATTTTAGGGGACGATATATCGAATCTGTTATACTCCTGCAAGTTGTAAATAAAATTTTATTTAGAGGCAAAGATACTGGTATTAGTAATATTTTTACTTTGCTGGTCTTCTTATTGACTTCTAATAGTCATAAAAACTTTCAACACTCAACGCGTACAACAAATACTCGCTTGTAGATAAATAATCTATTCTGAGTGGTGTGACCTGTCAAGTATTGCACACTGGGGATGATAAAGCCAATACCATTAAACTTTTTTCTATGCTACTTTACAACAATAATATTTTTAGTACAACCAAAAAAAAAATATATCCGATTCCAAATTCTTTAACTCGTATTCGTTGTTCGATTATCTTCAAAAATTTTCCCAGGAAAAACTGCCAACATCAGTTGAATGTGGAATATCCTTTTTGATATGCGAATGCAGAGAATATAAAAAGCAACTTAAAAAGCCAAAAAAAATTATTTTTCAGCCCGATTATTCTACGGGAATTTTTCCCCCATTTCCTATTCCCTGTTGCTCTATTCTAAATAAACTTTGCGCGGGACGGCCAATTTCCCCTTTTCTCTTATTCTAAATTAACTTTAAGAATGAGATACTCTTCCCCGGGGAGAATCAGGAATATTTGCTTTAACTTGCCGCTAGGAAAATTGAAATGTTTTTTTTTTTAAAGCGGCAAGTTATCGGTTTTACTCCGTTTTAAAATCATCGAGTTCTCATCTGTTCTCCGCGTTTTGAGGTACTAAGAAGCTTCGCGTACTAATTCTAAGAGTCAGTCTGCATGTATGTATGTGTGTGTGTGTGTATGTGTGTATGTGTGTGTGTAAGTATGTGACCCACTTGCAACCTCTGAACGGCTGAGCCCAATCAGTTCCTGAACTTAGAATTCCTCTGAATTTGAACCGATTCCCACTGGTACATTTCAAGATATTCGCCCGTATTATGAATGACGATGTCGACGTTACATCAACACGACAGACAAAAAATTGTCACTTCTCATTTAATTGTCGACAATAATTAATTATTATTAACAGCCTTTTGATATTCTGTAAAGCGTAAAATGTTAATAGAACATGTTACCAGAAGTCAATTTCTGTCGACAAAGACTAGAGAATTGACAACTTTTTGCTTTCGTGTTCATGTGAAGTCGACGTCGTCATTCATAATACGGGCGATAAAAAAAATTAACTCGGAAAAAGGCCATTTTAAAGTGGTTTTTTTCAGAATAAGTTTTAGACAGTTTCATCGGCCGGTTCCACAAACAATCCAAGGTCACATCCATCATCGTAAACCGGTTGAAAATCGGTTAATTCGTCCATAAGATATCGTTAACGATGAAATTCGTGAAAAGAGATTTTTCTCAAATTTCGAAATTATATATCTGATCAGTTAGTGTTCCCGATTCTTTTATAGAACTATATCAAACACCGTTTGTCATGTGGGATTCGCTTGATTTGAAAATTAAAATAATAGTGTTTTAGCTGGAAGAGTCCAAAACCATAGAATAGCACAAAAACCAGTGCCTCGTTTCTGTAACTGATGTGAGAGTTTCTCGCATCGCAAAACATAATCACCCATATTCTATTTGGCAGCGTTAATGCAACACAATACTGGTTTTTGTCTTTGATGCAAATCGACATTCCCAATGTCAATATTGAAAGTTATCGATTACTGTCAACATGTTTTTCATATTCTCTATGAAAATGTGAAGGCGATGCTGTTCAATATTGACTCTGAGTTTGTCGTCAGTGTTTTTGGTGTTGTGTTGTGTTGTGTTGACAAAATTTTTTTGTGTTATTTTGAAAAGAAAAAAAAAATGGATAAAGATAAAATTAAAATTACAAATCCCAAACAATTTGAAAAATTGGTGGAGGTGATGGAACAAAATCCTTAACTAGCAAGGGGATTTCTCAGAGGCTCTGTACCCAATAATTTTACGAAAATGTGGCAGAATATTTCCACAATGTTAAATGCCCTTGGACCAACGCAAAGGATGCAAACAGTTTTTAAGCAAAATATGCTCTGTAACAAAACGCAAAAACTCTCAAAAGAGAGTAACCAATCAGTGGCCTGGTTGCACTTTATATTTTATATAAAATTTTCCACAAAAATAGTGAAGAAAACCAACAAGCTGTTCCAAGTAAATTATCGATAAACAGGCAGCGTCACATTTCAACCCATGAACATTTTTTTTTTCAATTTTAACGAATCTTATTGTCAACATCTATTTCCTCCCGGGTGGCACAATAGACAACTTGGTGAGTCGGTACACCTTGTTGCAGTGCTTTCTGGGGAAAAGATAAGAAATACAGGTAGAAGGCTACCTGGGTCCCGCCATTATAAAGGATCGAAAATCAATAGTAGGTTACAAACCCACATTGGTTTGACCTGCGAGGCGTAACCAGTTTCCTTACACTGGTACCACGGGATCTGGTTGAGCCCCACAGATGAGACTTCGGTTGACTCTGTGGCCACATGTTGGTTGAGGTCTCTTCAATGGGTCCAGAATATCAAATTAGTGTTGGCGCGGTGTTGATGTTGAGTAAAAGTGATGTTGACATAATATTGACGACGATGTTGACGCCGCCAAATAGAATATGGGCGAATAATTATCTTTGTCATGCTCTTTATTAAAGGGTGCTATAAAAGCCTAACAAAATTATAAATGCCTTAAGAAATACATTCTGAAATTTTCGATGCGAGAACTTCTCAGATCAGTTACAGAAACGAGGCACAGGTTACAATAGATTTGCGGTTGAAATTAGGGCGAAATTCCAGAGATGGGCTTTTGTTCATAGTCAAGTGACTGTAAGTCATGGTAAAAAGTTGTCACATATACACAAACATACGCCTGTATGACCATGCAAAAGTGTTACCTTGTGCACAGTGGTGTCAAGTACTATAAAAACAGAAAAAGTTTCTCTTTTATAATCAGGGAGGCTGGCAGAAATTCTTCTAGAGTTGTAACTTTTGTAATAATATTTTTATGATGAGTCAGTTAATTAAAGATTAAAGAATTGGTAAACGTATTGTAGCATTGATTTATTATATGTAAATAAATATAAATAGTCCAGGGTTTGATACAAGAAATTCATAAAAAAAATAACTTTTTTTCCTTAAAGCACAAATTTTTTACTCATTAACAATTTTGTCTTCCACACACACACACACACACACACTTGCAAATACTTTTCTATGTAAATAATAATTTATTATATAAAATTGTATAGGGATTTATTACTTACACGTGCAGGATAATGAAAACGAAAGTATGTATTCCAAATAGATGACAGACAGGTTTATATCAAATTTCCTATCAAACAAGCCGAAATGTTTGCTGGCATCGCTTGCGGTTGCAAAAGCGATTATAGCAGCCAATTCAATTTTTGTTTTATGACAAAGTAGCACACACACACACACGCACACATCTGCACCGTAAAATGTATTGTGTGATTTTTTGAAACTCTCTTATTTACACAAGTACAGACAATTCTGCTACAGGAAGAGGCAAACATTAATTTTATTGCCTCATCCGCAGCTTCCACTTGAAGGAATTTTCAACAAACACTTGTTAGCAATATTTTGCTTATGCGTTTTAAATTGTTGCCGTCTATTTGTTTGTATGTATCTGCACAACATATATAAATTTTTTTTTTCTTAAAATATTTAACTATTATGCGCGTGTTAGTTATTTTTTTATTTTAATATTTTCCACAGCTATTTAATTTATTGTGAAATCTGTACTTCAACTGCAGGAAACCGCTGCTCTGTTAACGACCATTTAGTACGACAACATAAGCACGAATGATAATTTGAATAAAGAAAGCCGTTAGTGTGTTGTTATATCTGCTGTACAAATAAACTTTTTACATGTTAGTAACAAAACAGAATTGGAAGAGTACTTCGACAGTAAAGGACATGTTAAGCACTTTCAATGTCATGTTATCGTCTGTGGTAATAATTTCTTGTACACAAACAACAACAATGTTGTGTACCAATACGAAGTTAACAGCGTCACATTGAACACATGCTGTAGGAACAACAAGTTATTTTATCTACATCTCCTTTATACACAAAAATGTGGTTTTGTAGCTGAGCTTTCTTGCGAATATGGTGGATACATCTACTCTCATTTTCATGTTTGTGCTCTACTCCGACGTTTTTTGTCGTTATAAAGAGTGTTGTCAACTAGTTGTTTTTCGAATCGAGTCCTTTTTTTGGCAACTAGTTTGTGCGCTTTTCCTCGTGACGGTGGTACTAAGCACGCAATTTAAAAATAAATTTATATAAAAAAATGATTAATTAACGATTTGATTTTTTGTCGAAAAATTTCTTTTACTTCACAATAAATATGTTCTTGGCAGTTGCAACTGGACATTTAAGTAGAGCAACGAGCGAAGAACATTAAAGGTTAGAATCGGCTGCTATTTCTTTGCATGTGCGAAAAGTGATAACAGAAGCAGAAGCGTTTAAGCACTGGTGATGGGAATGTTGCGACTTCCGAAAACCTTTTTTCTGTTGTGGTGTTCTGTATCTTGAGTAATGAAATTGGTATTAATAAAGGGTGTTTTTTTTATAGAGTGATACAAGTTTAAATCATAATAAAACATAGTAATATATATTTAAAACCAAAGAAACGGTTTTTGTTGGATAGAAAATTTTATGACATTAATGTTCAAATACGATTTTGGCCATGTGTGCGCCACGTTTGGCGCGTACAAGGCGCAATTCGGAACACCAACTTTCACAAACAGTAACATTCTGACAATCATCGTTTTTGAAGACATATGGGCCAATGACTCAGCCAGCCCATAAAGCGCACCAAACAGTAATTTTCTATGGATGTAATGGTGCTTCGACAAAAGCTTGTGGATTCTCCTCACTCCAAATGCGACAATTCTGTTTATTTACGTACCCATTCAACCAAAACTGGGCTTAATCGGAAAATAAAATTTTGAATGGTGGAAGTGCACGATAAGTTTGACGAACAGAACCATTATTTTGATTAAAAATTTCCACAATTTGCACGCGATGGTCTGGTATAAGTCGATCCATAATGAAATGTCAAAGCAAACTAAACAAAAAGCAACTGTCAGCTGTTAAACGGGTGGTCAAATAAAGCAGTGATGCCAACTCAAAGTTATAAAAAACACCCTATATTAATCTTTCATTTGCGATTTAGTAGTTTTCTGGTCACAATAAATTGTCAGTTCTCATTTAAAGTTCGGCTGCTTGAATATTTATTTGTGTGGATAAATTTTAAAATTTATTCGAATGAAGTTAAGCTGTTGTTAGAAATTGAAAGTAAATAAGAGAAGTTGCCAGCTAGAAACGGACAATTTGCGGTTCCCAGCAATTGAAATATATCAGCTTTCTATAAAAAAAACACCCTATATTTTACTTTTAAGTTATTTTGAATTTTTCCCTCCAGTGAGGTTGAGTAACTTGTAACCATCCGATAAATGCAAAATTTATCTGATTTTACTAACTTCTTGTTAATTATGTTTTTATAACATGCCATCATGTGGCGTATCTGTAAAGATATACGAACAACAAAAAAACGAATATCGAACAAAAACTTTTTATTAATTTTTTATCAAATATATTTTCAGCTTTATTTTGAAAAGCTGCTGTCACGAACGAGCAATTTAGCCAATTGGTTGACTCCATATTGGTTCAGCATGAGACAAATCAAAACACAAATTATGCTCATTTAGTGCTCGATATATGTTTATGTATATAAAAGACAGAAGCCAACTGACTGCAAGCAAATAACAAATATCGCTAAAAATGTTACCGAATAGCAAAATCGGTAAATTTTCTTTATATTCATTTTATCTACAGGATTATCGTAATGAAAGTTACTGAACGCACTACTGATTTAAAAACTTTAATTTTAATAATAATGACAGTATGTCAAATAGTTAATTTATTAACTTTAATTTTAATTTATTTCTTAACATCTCAAAATATATCTACCATTAGGTTTTCTGCGCTCAAAAATCAACAAACTACGTGACGATATCAAATTACCTGAAGGGTGGAAATTTTCTATTAATATAATCAAATAAACTTCATTTGATTTGTAATTTTGTAAAATAGAATTGTTCAATTTACACGGCATTAACTCAATATTTAGAAACTAATTCATACACTTGTAGTATTAACAAACAACTTCCACAGGATTGGATAAGTCTTCTTGTATGCAAAATGAAACATTTAAAACTTACAGAATTTCGGAAAAATTAGTAGTTTCTCTTGGCTTTAATTACAGATGTGCGCGTGAGCATAATTAAGCTCACTATCAAGTACTTTCAAGCACGACGGTAACAACTTTGCAAATTCCCGCACGACACAGTAAAACACTTATTTGGCATAAGTATTTATATCTATAGCACATACATACAAACATGCTTGCTACCAATGAAAATTGGAAAAAACGTTCACATATACTTAAGTATAAAATTCAAACCATAAAAGTTTGACTTAATGTATAATGGAGCAAAAAATTCAGAAAAATGGGACATGAAGAAAATAATCAAATGGTAACACAGGTATCATAACACACAAGTGTTAACATCAGGTTGATACAGTTCTCGTATCATTTTTGTGTTTTTCACAATAAAATTTGTGTAAATAGAAAACTGTTATCACATTCAACTAAGCCACCTAAACAGTGGTGATAAACACAATATACACATGAGCACTGAAGATGAAAGTGTAGCGACTTTCGAAAACAGCTGTTCTGCTCTGCTGTGTAAGTTGAATAAAACTGATGTTGACTTCCTTTGTGCCTTGGAATATTTATCATCATGTCTTTCTGAGATTTTAACTAAGTTAGAGCAATTAGCCTATATAAATATTAATATATGCTTGCATGTGGTTGGCCTAAAGTTAAAGTAGAAATGCCAGGCCCACGTCACAGCTAAAAACACACAATAGAAACTGTAGTGGTATTTATTTAATTCCAGAAAAAAATCTTTGTCTTTGATACTGTAGCACTAAATCTTTATGACTGGATGCATTAGTGTGATATACATACACATACATACATATATTGGAATCGTTGCAACCGAGAGTTCGTTATAGCCTAGTTCGCCATAAGCGAGTTTCACTGTATTAAGAATATTTAAATTTGTCATAGTGCTGAAATGCACTTGTTATAACAAAACAAATCTAGGGTTATGGCGACAATTGAGATTTTGCTTATTTCATTTTATCAACTTCAATATACGAATATGTATGTATTTCTTTTCTGATTTTATTTCACAGACAAATGCACACACAGTATTCGCATTCGCGAATGTAAGAAAGCCAGCATTCAGCACCTCTGGGCTCAATTAGACACCAGATATATATACATATTTACTGCGTATAATAATTATCTTACTTACTTATATAAATGCACGAAATTTTGTTGAAACACTTTTGAACAATTCTATTATATAGAAACTTCGAGACAATTCCACCTCAAGTTCAACTAATTCTAAAACATTGAAACACACATTTTGAAACACTTGTTTTATATTTTCATAGTTATAAAACAATTAATCGCATAATTTTAAACAATAATATTCCACTTTTAAAGTGATTATAGAACTTTTAAATATAAAACTTTATTCAACCGAACAAACGTTTACAAAGTTACCGAAAAGCTAATTGTAAACAAATATTTTATATCAGGGCTGCCAGATGTAGAAAAATTGAAAATGCTAAGTCGTCAAAAGAAGTACTAAAATATTTAACGGTCAAATAAAGTGGGAGTTGATGTAACATTGCTTTTTCCCAATATAATTCATAAAACCAGACATAAAGATATATATTTATTTCGTTAATATATAGCTCATAGACCAAAGCTATATATATTCCGATGTGTATGCAGTAGTAACAAAACTAGCCCAATTTTATATCGGAGCATTTCAGTTGTATTTACTTTTGAAATATTTATATCTAAAAGTGACAATACAAAGCTTGAGAGCTTGTTAATCAACTTTTCAAAGTTGAGTACTTGAATCCAGATTTCAGACGTATTCACTTGCGCATCCCATATCTGTTCTGTTATATAGTACCACTGAACATTGCATTAGAGCATAAATCTTATATGATTATATATAAATCATATATGATTATATATAATTGATTGACATTTAGTACTTATTCGAAACTTCTATTGATATATCAGAATAATAATATCTACGTCTACTACTAAAATCGTCAATGGCAAGCCTGAGACAATTAATGTTTGCTCAAATAACTGTCTCCTGTGCTGCCACATGTTTATTACATTGTCTGGTATTTTTTTTAAATTTAATAGCCTCCATGAATTGATAGTAAAGGTTGTTAATGCATGTGCCACAATTTCAACATATTCCTTGTACTCTATATAAATTTTTGTTAGTACAAATAGACTAAGACGCAAAGCTAAAACTTGTGGAACTACAGGAAGCGAGTTTGAAGTTCTACATAGAAAGAGTTAGTATTTCTGGTTCCTACAAGAACCGTATAAGTAACTTAAAACTTGTTTCATAACTTCAAGGGAAATATATACTTATTGATGACGTAACAACTAAATACTGTTAATACCGGAACTTTCGCATGCTCCACAAATTCAAAATACTGAAGAATTTGTGGGCATGTATGTATATACATAGATGTGGATCCAACTATACAATAATAACCACAAATAAATAAAAAAGGAATAGTATAATTTAAAAACAAAATGTAATCACACGCAATATGCTATAGCGGAGAAACTTTTGTAAAAATAGGTTACTCAGTCGAAAGTTACGGGCAGCTCAAGGTAATACTTTCTAATATTTTTATTATGCATAGCAGCAAACATTAGCACATGTTTAAGAGCACAGTGTATCCCACTGAAGCAAAGAAGCATTCTAAAAGCATCCCGTTTCAAAAAAAAGGGACAGCATCCTTTAGAAACTGCGTTTGATATATGAATGTATACATATTTCTTATAACATACGATGTTATTACGAGGTATTTTATTTTGAGAATTCATTTTATGTTTATTAAACATTTTACAAATAACGATTGTATTTTCTTTACAACAAGAATACAACTTTTTGCTTTAGAATGGATTGAATTTTCAAAATAACAGTATAAAATATTTGCATTGTTTGTTGCGAATTATGTGTCTATATGCCTTCATTTTAATTACTTACAGCAAATCATCAGTAGATTAGTAGCAAAACCAAAACTAAAAATATTAAGCCGACTTTAACAAAATTGTAACATATTCCAAAGCCTCTTTGTAGTGATAGATGTAAGAACCAATTAAAAGCAGTCATATAGACATAAGCCAATAGTTAATAGGTTAGCAGACTTATAAATAAAAAGCATTAAATAATTAAACTTTTTAAAACAACGGCAAACATACTTAGGTCTATTTTTAAAATATCTGTCTCTTCATTGGTTGTAGCGTTTTGTTAATTACCTAATTATAAATCAAGTTTTAAAGATCGTATTAGAATTATATCAGCCTTGGAAAGAGTAACGCATTTCCTATGCATTGTCAATAAATAAGCATCCTCAAGCATTTGCGTTACAAAAGTTTCAGTAGCCACTTGTAAGCCATCAAGTGCAGCAAATGTATAATGTGTTATAAATGGATTAATTTGCAAACTTATTTCACGCACTAAACGTCCGAACGGTGCTCTGGGTATTAAAAGATCTTTAAAGGAAAATATGTGCATTACGATGTACCGAGTATAACAAATTCTACATATATTTACTAGTCGTTTCCTGAAGCCGCTTTATTTCTCTTAAATGCTTAACTTGGCTTCGACTGGATTTAGCTTTACGACGAGCAGCGCCTCGCACTTCCCTATTGGGGCCAGATAGTCTTTCTGGATTATTTCTGGTGGGCTTTCTTGAACTGGGTGTGTTGAGCACATTTCTTAATGTGCGTGTTCTACTACGATCAGCACTACTGGCATCAGAGTAACTTTCTTCCATTTTTACCAAAAATTGTACAGCAAATAAAGCAACTAGTATTTGGTAGAAATTTCGTTAATATTCAAAATCTGCAAATCAATTATTTACCATTTGCAATGTCAAATAATAGTGCTACCAGACTTTTCTTGTGTAATTATACAGAGTTGTATTTTTATACATTAACATTGTCACAGCGCAATCATAAGGTCCTATCGCAATTAATAATTGGGGATTCAAATTTTAGTCATGTCATTATATAATAGCTCAATAGATATGAATGGTATAAAACAACCGGCATAGCTATTTCAAATATCGATCAGCTGACGAGAAAACAACACATATATATATATATATATATATATATATATATATATACATATATATATATATATATATATATATATATATATATACACATAATGGTATGAATAGTTTTTTAACTTTTTTAACGTCGTGAATCATATATAAGCAACAGCGGATATCAAGGCGCGTCTATATATAGATGTGCCTTGGCGGATATTAAACGTCGTGCTACTGATTCCGTAACTATATATTATGATACAATTAGGTGGACCTAATATTAAAACAAATCAAGAACTAAAATAAAGTAGATACAAGTCCTCAACCAGCACACGAAGAAATATATGAGAAGTAGCACGTTCCATTACATCAGAATATATCAGCCAAGTTGTCCCTTATAGCTTGTACGCATGCAGAATATCTAGTATATAATTGCACCATGATGTCGTGTTATCTTGAGTAGTCAGTAGTCAGCCTGTCCATATATTTTTACATCTCTATAACACATGTGTAAATACAAATAATTGAAAATAAATTTAAAAGTTGATAAATTAAACAACATTCGTCAAAATGAAAGTAAAAATGATTAGTCGTAATCCGGATGATTTTGTCCGCGAAACTAAAAATGAGCACCACAAATGTAAGTAATATATAGGAGTTTAAAGTGAATTTTTATGAAATGCATGTAACTAACTTTGCAGTACCGCGCAATTACGATCCCTCGTTGCATCCGATGGAATCAGCCCGAGAATACGTAAGAGCTTTAAATGCCACCAAGCTGGAAAGAATTTTCGCCAAACCATTCGTTGCCAATCTTACTGGACACCGCGATGGCGTTTCATGCTTTGCAAAGCATCCTAAGAGTCTATCTACCTTAGTAAGTGGAGCATACGATGGCGAAGTGCGTCTATGGGACTTGGCAAATCGGGAAAGTGTAAGAAGTTTTGTAGCTCATGAAGGATTTGTACGTGGCATCTGCTATGCGGTCGACGGTGAACGGTTCTTTACAGTAGGCGATGATAAAACTATTAAGGTTTGGAACTCTAATGCACCTGATGTTGTGGACGATGAAGAACCCGTCAATACTATTTTGAGCAGATCAATGATTACAGGAATATCTCATCATCGCAAAGAACAAAAGTTTGCTACATGCGGAGAATATTGTATGATATGGGATGAAAATCGAAATGATCCTCTAAAGAGTCTAAAGTGGGGTGTTGATACTCTGCACGATGTCGCTTTTAATCCTGTAGAAAGTTCTTTATTGTCCTGTTGCGGTAGTGATAGAAGTATTATATTGTACGACCAAAGGGAAGCCAATCCTGTTAGGAAAATGGTTCTCACAATGAAAAGTAACAAACTATCGTGGAATCCTATGGAAGCATTCAATTTCACCGTTGCCAATGAGGATTGCAAGTGAGACTAACATTAGATAAATCAAGAAATTTGTAATTAAATTCAAATATCTTTATAGCCTTTATACATTCGATACGCGCCAATTAAGTAATCCATTGAAAATTCATTTCGATCATGTGTCCGCAGTTACAGATGTTGATTATTCTCCCACGGGTAAAGAATTTGTTTCAGGAAGCTACGACAAAACCTTAAGAATTTATAACGTTCATCAAAGTCATTCGCGCGAGATCTATCACACCAAACGTATGCAACATGTTGTATGTGTGGCGTGGTCATTGGATAATCGCTATGTGTTTTCTGGTTCAGATGAAATGAACATACGTATGTGGAAGGCTAAAGCTGCTGAAAAACTTGGTGCCATACGCCCACGTGAACGAGTCGCCTTTAACTATCAAGAAGCTCTCAAACAGAAATATGCTGCTCACCCACAAATTAAACGAATTGCAAGGCATCGTCAAGTTCCTAGAAACATTATGAATAAACAAAAGAAAGCACGTGCTGTTAAGGATAAGGAATTGCGTAAAGAGGCCAATGTTCGCAAACACTCTAAACCAGGTAGCGTTCCTTTTGTGGCAGAAAAGAAAAAGGTCGTTTTAAAAGAGGAAGTTTAGTTGTCAGAAATTTTATTTAAGTGTATAAGTATTTCTAAGAATTTTTGTAAGGAATTTATAAAGTAAATAAAATGTTGAAAACCGATTCAGTTAGTTGGGTAAATTTTTGTAGGCGGATAACAGTACTTCCCTTAAAGGGAAAACAGCGCATAAGCACGGATGGTACAAAGTATTTTAGAATAGTGCTCCAAACATGCATTTCGCAATCGAATTTCTATGAAAGTTAGTTAGTCTGACATTCAACTTACAAAATAGGGATGAAAATGTTTACTCTTTTATATCGAAGTACCAGTAGATATCTACCTCATTCAGGATTCTCAGATTGCAAAAAGCCGTAGCTAATATTTTGATTTATGCAATTGTTAAACATATTTTTTCATAGAAGCTAGTTTTATTATTCAACTGTCAAACTTTATTATATAGGACTTTATCCATTTCCTGTGACGATATATTCGTTCGAAATTAAATTCATTCACAATATCCTACGTCAAAAGGCATAAAGTAAAAATAAGAACGAATACGAAAGAATAAGACGAAGAAAAGAAAAGTTGCAACTTGAAAACTGGATTTTGTTTGTTGAAATGTATTGACGAAAAGCTACTTCCGATTAAAATCTTTACTTTTAATATCTTTGCTTTAATTATTTGGGATAGATGAAATACAAGTTTTAATCAAAACTTATTAACTTTATGTCAAAAAGAAGAGAAATATTGTATGCCAAGAAGATACGGATATGAAAGAAAAACAACAACATACTATTGAGAAAGCGAAGAAAAAATCCTGTGTATAAAGGAATCTGTAAGAAATTTTTCAAGTCACGACATCAGAAAAAATAAGAATTTTCTTACAAGAAAATTTCAAAGAAATTAAAAGGGCAAAAACTCATGAAAAGTAAAGAAAACCCCGCTAAGCATTAAATTTATGTAAAATACGCTGTATTAAGAAAAAAGTAACAATTGCTAGATCCAATAGTCCGTGGTTGTTAGCAAAAGGTAGGGGTGAGACACCAATACCAGGCGCTAACGTCGCCGCCGCCGCTGTCCATAGCTCTTTCCCAAGGAACTTTTCAATGAAAATGAATAATTTGGTATGTACTTTTTTTCCGGTAAATAAGCATTATATTTTATATATGTACTGTATTATTAAGGATCACGTTAAAAATTTCTATCCGGACAATTATAAATTGGATTTATCGGAAACTATGAAAGCAGCTTTATCCAAGGGTGGACCTGGTGCAAGCGGCTCCGGCGGCGCTGGTCCATCTGGTGTAATGCCTTCACCATCTAGCGCCGTTCCTCATGGTTCAGGCGAAATGGCTGGAACAAGTGCTAGTATATCGGGTGCGGGTTATGTTACAGAAAAACTTTATATGCTTCTCCAATTGTATTTACAAAATAAAGGCTGGAATCCGAGTGCGGAATTATTACAGTGCTTTACTGACCTTAAGGACAATGCCATGCTGCCAAGTGCCGCTTATCTGCAGTAAGTCAAAGATAAAATGCCAACTTTATCAGTTATATGATTAGATATTCATACTGAAAAGATTTCTTTTTGTTGGATAGAGTTTTAGCGAACCGCATGACTTTGGATACACAGGGACGATTAATATTACGAGAGAATGGTAAAATTGTCTTGCCTTTCGAACATTTTGCTAATGCTGTAATGTTGAAGCATATGTCGGGGCCTCATGGTCTTCATTTGAGTGTGGATGCCACTGTTAGGGCTGTCATTGAGTCGTACACCATTGGAAGAGAAAATTTTGGTATGGAAAAAGAATTTATTATTGAAGTGGTACAGTCTTGTCCAAGTCCAGCTTGCCGTTATTATAAAAATCATATTGGTATATCTCCTTTGCCATTTATGGACCAACAATTTCCGAATGTAAATCCTACTGACTTTCTACAACATTTGCCACATTTACCACCACCACCTCCACCACATGTTGGTGCAGCTCATGTTGCTGGTGGTTCTGGCGGTGGTACTATTAGTGGTCCAAGCTCTGCGGGAAGCAGTAGCTCAGCAACTAGTAGCTCTGCTGGTGGTGGTGTTGGAGGGGAAGTCGATTTATCTTCTAAATCTACGCACTCTGCACACCCAAAAGTACTACCGCAGTTGCAGCATTTAACAAAACAGCAGCAAAATAGTATACAATCTCAATTGTCACAAATAAGCGCAGCTGCTGCTGCTGCCGCTGCTGCAGCAGCCAAACAACAACATCAGCAACAACAACAGCAACAACAAGCTGCAGTAGCTGCAGCTGCTGCTGCCGCGGCCGCTCAACAGCAGCAGCAACAATTATCTGCCCTTATTCAGCAACAACAAAATCGGGCGTTAGCTCAACAAAGCTTAGAGAAATTCAGTACACTCTCACCATTGGAGAAACAACGTGTTCTCTCCCAGCTTGATCCCAAGCATTTTGATCCCACAACCATGGCAGTGGCAGCAGCTGCAGCAAATTTACAAATGCAAGGATTGATGCAATCGCAAGCTGCAGCAGTTGCTGCTGCGGCTGCAGCAGCTGGGCAAACTTCTGCTGTTCAATCGGCTGCAGCTGTTTCAGCTGCAGCCTTAGGTTTGCCAACCTCTTCACCCAATCAAGGAGGTGCTATTGTTCCTCCGCCGCACCATAATATGCATCATTCATTGCCACCGCCGCCACAATCACCAACGTCACATTGTGGTAACATCAGTAGTGTTGGAATGGTTCGGCATGACGCCACCAATTCAGCTCATTCTGTTGAGCAAATGGTACAGAAGAATGTGGAAACATTGCGGTAAGTTAACATAGAAAAAGTTTTTAAGTAATATAATTATGAAACATATCCCAACCAAAAATTCTTCGATTTCCAGCTCAAATTTAGAATCCTTAGAATCGAATAAAGATCTTTTAGCACTGCATAATGGTGCATGGGCCTCCACTAATCAAGACTTAAATGGTCGCGAGAGCTTACCCGTAGGCCAAGATAAAATAGTACGGGTTTTTGCAGAACTCATGAGAAATATGGCGCGCATGAAAACATACATAAGGCCTTCAATGTGTAAACCTTATGGCAAACAAAGTGAATCACTACAAAAAAGTATTTACATATACAATTTAGTGTTCTATAAATTTATAGAATAATTACATATTCTTATCTTCTTACACATTTTAAGCTCTATTGGACACAATACAAATTGTTCAAACCTTGCGTAATTGTCTACCACCTCCTCATATTCAAGTGACATCTTGGAAAAGTGAAAGCGAAAACACAACCAACTTACCAGGTGGCAATGGCGGAGTACCTGGTGTTGTGGGTATAAGTAACCAAACAGCAGGTCCACCTATGATGGTTGTTGGTAATGGTGCTGCTTTATTAGGTAACATCTCCACAAACCGTATTGAAAATTTAAGCAACTGAAAACTTGACCAAACAACACTCAGGTAAGTTTTTTATTTTGCACACATATTCGAGGATTAATGGTAGATAAGCTACAGGTTCGAAGAGGCCATAATCGATGACTTATTACCCATGATATATTCTATAGCACACAAATAGCCGCATTCCAAGTTTAGCAGTAGTATTTCTATTCTTTTAATCGTACATATTTGGTAAGTTATACGAATTAAATCTTTGGCAAAATCACTGAAAATAAGCAATCATATGCATAACAAACACTTGGCATGACTAGATGTAATCGAATTGCAAATCTTATAGAGAGGTTAGTTTTAAAATTTTGTGGTAAAGCTCGCTAAGATCCAGATAAGTCTTACCATTTATAGTAACTTCTATTTCAGGGTTTGTTATGCATACGTATATTTTATCGAATAGTATTTGTTTTAATTAAATATAGAAAACGGTTTTAAATAAATATAAAACTAGCAGTTATTAATGTTTAATATCCTTAAAAAATAATTGAAATCACTATTACTTCGAACAAAGGTTTTTAAAACCAAATAAGTATTAACAAATATGTATTAGATCTTTCAAAAACAATTTTTGTGCAATTTCAACTTTTGAGTTGAAGATATTTTTATCATAAGTATTACATATATACACAAACATATAAATTTATAAGTGTAAACATTCAATTTCATTTCTCGAACTGACTTTTATATTTTAGTGTGCCATTAGCTTTAATTTTAACTTTTTGTATTAAATTTTAAACTCTTACTTTTGTTTAACTCAACATCAGTGATATACAACAAATTCCTATTTAAAATTTCTATGCTGTGCCCAGTATTTTTATACACAATTTCCGAAATAGTTGTGTTCAAGTAAGGATAAAACGAGATATTCAGTTTGTTTTATTATCCAAATACCCAAGCACTTAAGAAAAAGAACGGGTGACAGGAGTAAGAACATAGTTGAATTTTTTGTGAATTTACAAATCGGCTTCTTTATAACTTATAATAACTTTCGACATCGCTTGAGAGATAAGAATTGCTCTAAATTTTTTGACATTCTAATTTAAAAGTCGTACCCCACAATGAAGCCATAAACAATATACGAAAAACATTTTAACATTTATCAAAAGTTCGATTTTCGAGGAAACTTTGCCAATAATTTTATGTCAAATTCTTTTTACTTATATCGTCCAGGTTAGCCTGAGGAGAAAAAAACTTCATTACACTTTCAGGTATAATTATTTCGGTTTGGCTGTTGAAATATGTATATGTATTTGCTTATGGGTTTATGTACATATGTATGTATATACATTAGCACTTATGTTGGATATTTCAATGATGGGCAGTGCGCAATATAGACTAACTGTAGGTTCGGTAGTTTTCTAATGCACTTTGACGTCTTTCAGATATTATTATTATGGTTGCATAAGGAGCTTAAATAATAATTCGAGAATTGTAGTGTTCTCGAAAGTTCTATAATATAATAGAGTTGCTGATATGTTACACACTTATAATTCTATATTCATTACCAAAAGTTGTATATCACTGTTCTAAACAGACTGATTTTTTTATTATTTTTAAATATATATTTATTTTTCGTAAAATTTTACATAAAAGTAAAAAATATATGTTCCTTGAAATAAAGTTCAAATAAATTATAAAAAGAAGTCTTCTAAAGTTTGGCTTTAACAAAGAAATTTTTTGCGTTTCTTATTGTTTGGAAATTAAAAAAAGAAAATATCGGCAACAAAATCCAAAATCTGTGATAAATAAAATTAAAAATATTTAGTTTACAAATAAATATAATTTTTTAGAAATTCTAGTTTAGGCAAACAATTAATGAAATTTAAATAATTTGGACTAGAAACCGAAATTAAAAGGAGCAGTGCTTTAAACTTGTTTATGCTTTAAATTTATAAATATTTGTAGCTTTTCTCTTATTTACAAAATAAATCTTGAATTTAGTTCTTCTATTATATATGTTTTATCCAGTTTTAGTTGAAGTAAGAAATAACAGTAACATAACAAATTAAATTTATCATATCAATTTCAAATTATTAAATAAATGTAATTAAGTCTTTCATAATATGAATAATCACAAATAATTATTAAAGTTAATGTTGATTTTAAAAACTAATTTTTTTCGAAAAATTGCTTTCAAAATCATCGTTTATTTCAATAACGGATTATGACTATGGTCCTTAATTTCTATATAATGCTTGAAGTCAAACAAAAAAATAAAAAATAATAATAATAAAAATGTCAAAGTAAAATTCAATATAAAGACAAAAAAGTGAGGACATGCGAGTAATTTTTAAATTAGTGAGAAAAATAATCATAATTTACCCACCAATATGAGAGAGACACAAAAATATGCTTTTAATTGTAAAACGACAAAATAACTAGAAACATTTTAAATATATTTATTAATCAAAAACAGCATTTAAAATTAGCACATACTGCTTGTTTAGCAAGAAAATTTAAGGGGTGTCGAATATAATAATCACATAATCTTCCAATTTTTTTCCTTATCTGGTTTGTTAATGAGCAAAACTACAGTTAAAATTTGTACTAATTTGAAAAAAAAATTAAATAAAAAATGCAGCTAAAGCTCGCCTTGCTGGTGAATATAATCCACAGCAAAATTGTCAACGATTTTCTGTTTGAAAATATGAACAACATTGATGCGGGCAAGGTTTACGCTATGTAGAATTCCGCGATCGTAGCCATTGAATTATTAAAATTTCTATCGATGAGTTTATTTCAAGAAGTGGGCCTGTTAAGTTACTTTCACTAACGTGTGATTTGACTCCTTTCAATAACTACATTAAGATAGTTAGTGCAGTGTAAATAATCATTGAATCACTATACGAAAATCAATGTCGTTAAAAAGCATTCGTACATGTTAGTAAAAATTGCTGACCACAGAACAAAAATTTGGGATCCCAAAATTTTCTTGTTAAACTACCATATAAGTATAAACATAATCGCCCATAAGTTGTGACTTGAATCTTTATTTAATTTTTTTAGTTTTTGTTTAAACAAAGATATTTATTAAAAAAAGAAGGTTGTACTGTTTTTCACAAATGAAATGTATTCAAACGCATAATATATTTGTAACTAGATACAAATTTTATTTAATGCTCAACAATTTAATTAATAAAATTTAACACAATGGAACAGTATTATAAAAAAAAGCATTTAAAGAATTATACATAAAAGTGTAAAGTAAAAAATAAAAGTTTGGCAATGAAGCTGAACCGATAAACAATTAAAAGCAAACTAACAAGCATGGCAACAGCAAAAGCAGTAAAATATTTAAAAAATGTTTCGCTAAGACTTGGATTTATTTAATACTATACATTTGATATTAAAAGTAATCCTTTAAATACATATTAAAAAGATTGTGCTTTATAACATAGTTTTTGCTTTTGTAAAAGTTTTGTATGATTAATTGAATAGCATGTTGTATGCATATTTGCCTAATATTGTGATCACGATTATATTTTCAAAATATTTTATGAAATCTGCGTTATATTGTATTCGATTGTATCGTTTGGTGGAATATACTTTATTTTAATTTTGTATAATACAAAATAACTCAACCTTTTTTTTTTTAATATTCAAGTAAATATATTATACATGCATATATAGTAGACTTTAAAATTAAAGAAATAATCGCAACAATTACATATGTATATCAATATACGCAAAATAAAACTATTATATGGTGTAAACGCTTAAAAATGTAAGAAAAAAACAATATATTTTCCAATTTCTTTCAAAAAATTTAACGCCACAATAATGAAAAAATATTGACAAACATTTTAACTAAACTATCAATTAAATTGTATTCAATGAATTAATAAAATAAAAGTTAATCAAAATACCTAATTAACAAAAAAAAAAAAGAAGAAGTTATTTTACCTAATTAAAGCGTAACAATTTTCGTTGTCAATAAAATATGAAAATCTGTATCATACACCAGTTACAATTTTGAAAATAAAAGGAAAAACAGTGCTATCAAGAGCATTTGAGTTGAAAACTCAGCAGGATTTCTAACCATTTACATCGTGCCAATAGCAAAATTTATTGGAACCCAGAAAAATACAACGAAATTCTAGCTTAAGTTGCAAGAGCTGAATAACAAATTCTATCCAAAACATGTTTGACAATACAATAATTGAATTTTACTACATTCTTTAAATTCGAAAAAGTATTTTTGTTGAAAAGTCAAAATATATAAAATATAGATGTAATTAAATTTCATCAAATTAAAGTTAAAATAAAAATGGATCATATTTTCGTTAAAAAACGAAATTCATATATTCAAGTAAAAAACGATTTATTGAATTCAAGTTTGCTCTTTTTGCAAATAATTGTAAAACAAGGTACATACATACAAACATACATTGCATATGGAATTTGTTTATCACGATGCATTTTGAATATTTGAAAATTTCGAATTCATTTCTTCTTATGATTGATCAAGTACGATACATTAAAAGTACTTTAGTTGATATTTTTAAATGATAGAAAGTTTGATAGGCTTGGAATGAAATATGGCTTCATTATCTAATAAATTAATACTAAAATGTATTTAATACACCACTAAATGAAGGCTGCTTTTCAGTTGCAGCTTAATCTTTCCAGTATTGTCAAGATTTATATTTTTATATTGTCACTGTTATATACATATATTGATGTTATTGTTATATATATTGATGTATCGAATGTATATTTTATTGAAAAACACTCTCATTCAGAGGGAAGTGTAGCAGGGCCTGTTTCGAGGCCTCTAAGTGTGCCTTTTGAACATACCTTTGGAAACAAATATGTTCCGATTTGAAATACTTTTGCTCAAAACAACACAATAAATTAACATCCGCAAACCTGAAAAATGTTTTCTTGTTGCGAAACTGCAATATTAATTTAAAAGATACTATTGGTATATAAAAGTGTACGTATAGAAAAGGCCTTTAATTAAAGGCCTAGCAACCGCAGATTTCTCCCTGTGGTAATGTAAAAGATAAGAGCAGTCTCACCAACATAATCAATTGATACCACTGGTATATATTGACGTAGACAATATTATGTGCTCTTATTTTAATGACAGTGACTGTTAGCTCCTCGTGAAGGTTTCTCTCTCTGCTAAAGAGTATAAATAGAGAAAACGAGAACAACAACAAAGCAAAACATAAATAAAAACAAACTTTGCAAAATTTTTCTCAATCAAGAGATAAATACACAATCACCAGAGGTGGATAATTTAGTATTCTTTATTGGAGTATTGGTACTTTTGCAGGGGATTTGCACTATCCGATTTAAGGCTAAAAATAATTTTTACTTGAAAAGAATGATAGCGTTACAAATTGTGATTATAGTAGCACATTCTAAAAAATTGCCAGCGGATGTTTTCAGATCTGACAGAAGCCTGCGAGATTTGCTTGTTATTTATATGTTCGTTCGGTTTTAGTAGGATAGTCTGTATATAAGTTTTAAGCATTTAAATAATGATTAAAGTTTTTAAAACAGCACTATATATAGATTTTATTATACGTTATTCGCCAATTTGATCTAAGCAAGGTGATTAGATGTTTTGCTTTAGAATTAATTATGAAATTAATTCATCTTGTTTGAAATGCCAAAAGTTATTATGATCGTGGGTGATCAATAATAATTCATGACAATTACTTGATCAGTGCTTATCACCATTTTAAACATTTCATATCCCACACCTGCATCCGAACGAAAGAAATCGAGACCAGCGTTACCATTGAAAATATTTGTACATAAAAACTATCAAAATCCCGAGAAATCGACAGAAGCCATTACAATTATTTTGTTTAGATCAGTTTGACGTATGTATATCAACTTGATGGTATTATATAGACGTGGCAATCAAGAAAAAGTTCCTTAATATTATTGTAGCTTTAATGTTCAAATAAACAATATGTCAGATCAGTTAAAGATCTGTGATCGTAGTATTAATATTCAGTTTTGTCAAACTAAAGCTTTCTTTGTCCTTTGGGTTTTATATTATTTATTGTTCGTAAACACAGATGTTCAGTTTTGCAAAACTAAAGGTTTCTTTGTCCTTTGGGTTTTTTTTTATTATTTGTTGTTCGTAAACACAGACAATATTCAAACATGAGCATCATTAACCAAGGTCAACTGTCTAGACTTAACTGTATGTTTGTCTAGGATTTATGGCTATCCTTGGAATGATCCTTTGTTGTCTGTATTTACGAACAACTTCTGATAATTGTAATAGTTTATGATCAATGTAATAGTTTAGGATAGTTTTAAGATTCTAGTATATAAGGAAGAAAAATCGCATGAATAAAGGAGTTCTACCTTAAAAGTGAATATAGAAGGTTCTTCTCAACTAAACAATTAAGTAGACCATTGATTTTTGTTGTTTTGTAAAAAATTAATTTATTTAATTTAAAAATTCATTTATTAATTTAACAATTAATTTATTTAATAAATTATTTATTTAATTTATATATTTATTACACATTGCCTTTTTCAGTATTGTGATAACAAATATTGACAATAAATAATTTGACAAAGACATAAATCATATAACAACAAAGGAAACGTTGGGTAAAAGAAAATACATATGATATAGTTTTTATTCATATTTGATTAGAGGTATTATTGACCACAAAGCCCGTAGGATATACCCCTATAATAAGTAATAAACATGTCAGATCATTTTTCGAATGGTTGTGCTTTGACCGTTTAAAGTTGTGGCCCCAACAACAGTTTAAAGTTATGAGGCCAACAGGCCTCAATTAAGTTTACCTTCCGACAAAATTTGTCCGAAAGAGACTACCAATGGTAGCGCTGTTACTCACACACACACACACATAAGTTTCGTTTTAACACAAAAACGTTCTGAAGTGGTTGAAATAGAAGCAGAACTAAATAAAAACAAAAACAACTCGGCGAACCAACAAAAAAGCTTACAAACGATATCAGACACGGTGAGCAAATACATATAATACCCACCGCTTGGCAATTCAGTAATTTTTCGATATTGGAGCGTATTACAACGTTCTTGTGGATACAATAAGTCCAAGATAATAGAATTTGGTGGATAAGTGAAAGAATAAAAATATTACATACACACATAAGCGTATACATATGGAAAATCTTTAAGATATACAAAAAATTTATTATACCTACTGGCGTTTGGCCTATTCGTATGAAAAAAGTGAATATAAAAAATTGTGTTTGATCAGAAATTGTAAATTATTGTGTTTCTGCTTAAATATTTCTTAATACATACTTAATTTAATAGGGTTTTAAAAACACCAGTGAGTTAGTTGGACTCAAAAGAGAATCAACCAGTTATTTTATAGTGTTTACAGTGTAAGTGTCGAATACATTGTACATCAATTTATTTACCTATAGTTTTTAAAAGACGTAATTTAATATTAAGATATTATTTTGAAAAATATTTATAAATGCCAAAATTTGAGTTTTATCGAACGAAAATCAATCAATTGGATATATAAAAACCAATTCGTGTTATTCAAAAATACTTTGTGGGTACCATGTAAATAAATATGTATTTTTCTTTATTATTAAATATGTACGCATATATAAATTTACATATTTATGTATGTATGTATGTAAGTACGTACATCAGGACTTGTATTCTTTTATATGCAAGAACCTTTTGCTGTTGTTGCAGTACAATCGTCTCATAGAACAAATCACAAGAAAATATGTAAATATGTATGCATATTTGGATGTGTGGGTGTGCATGTGTACTTATGCATGGATGTATGTACATATATTTATGCATATATACCATATTTATTACCAAATTATGTTTGAGAATGACGCAAAAAGTCTTACAATTTTAACGTAAAATATGTATTTTATTTCCGGTTTCTTTAATTCCACTAAATTTATAAATATAGTTCGGTAAAGGCATAAAATCTCATGCAATTTTAATTTATACTGCTTAAGATTTGAAAGTTCTTTGACAGAACGAGTGTCAATGATTTTGCGGACTTTTGCAAGACGTAATCAAATTGTAAGAGGCAAATTTCCATACGATTGTTTATTTTTAATTTTTATTATGCATGGCAAATTGCGTGTTCTTTTTGTTCAATGCGCAGTCTGACAAAAGTTCAGAAGCAAGTCATATTTGAATGTTTTCAAGTATGTAATTTCGTATGTGTGTAAGTATATAGTAAGTAGGTATGCAACAGCACATCGTCAAAATTTGTTCAATCTGCCCCGACATTATCCTAAATGTTTCTTTCTAACTGCTCAATTGGTTTAAAAAAATAATTAAAAGTTTTTAAAGCAATTAAAAGTTTTATAAATTATTTTGATTTTCCAACAAATTCGTGCTGTCAGATTCCACCAAAAAAAAAAAAAAAACTTTGTAAATCTGTTAGAATAAAATCTGACGGTTTGTGACATCTTCATGTTTGTTTTCTATATTATTGCTAAAATTTATCAATTACAAGACAATTAAGTTCTCTTACGCTGACTCAAGTCTAATAATATACTTTTGGACGTAAAATATGGATTTTTGTAAAAAAGATTTTGTCCTGTTTGTTAGGCCTGTACCTCCATTTATATCCTCCATTTATAAAATAAACCGGTTACATGTTCCATCATCCTGCTAATTTAAAGTTTTCTCTCATTATTTTTTGTTTAACGTAATTCTAAATGATTTTAAAGCAGTTTTAGAAAATTTAAAAAGATCGGGAAGTTATTGGTTTCACCAAATTTGGAAAAAATTTAATTCTTATCAGATCTTTGCTTCGCGTAATTATGAGATCCCGTCACTATATATATATATATATATATATATATATATATATATACATATATATATATATATATATATATATATATATATATATATATATATACATATATATATATATATATATATATATATATATATATGTGTGTGTGTGTAAGTATATAACCCACTTAAAACTTTTGAACGGCTTAACCGAATTCAAAGGAATCGTTGAAACTTAGATTTCCTAACCGATTAGAACCGTTGGATTTCAAGAAATCCCAAAAAATAACTTTAAAAGCAAATTTTTAAATGGTTTATTTTATAAACTTTTAAACGGTTTTACAGATCGTTTCCAAAAACTAATTAGTTCAAGATTAGAACTAATTAGTTCACTGTAAACAAGATCAAAATCGGTTAACCTCTTCCTGAGATATCGCGAACGAAAAAAATTCGAAAATTTATTTCATAAAAAACCTTCGAAGTTTAAATATCTGGAGGTTAATTGTCGCATTCGATATCGACCGAAATTTCAAAACAATTTAAATACAAATTTCGAGAGTAGAAAGACAAGTTTTTAGGTTATAAAGTCTTAAGCACTGGCGACTGTTTGGGAACAACAAAACTAAAACTGATCATTTGGACTAGAACTTTTCATAATTTCTTTAATTTTTTTAATTAAATTTTTATATTTCGCCATAACTGGGGCTAGTAAAATGGGAATGCATGCGCCTATCCTATCCTTCGTCGATACGGTAGCAAAAATTCAGCGGTAAAGTAAAAAGTAGAAAAACTGCAACAAATTGCTCCATCTTCTGATTAAAATTGTCTTATGATTATTGATAAAATTTACGAAATTGCTGAATCTACACATCTTAGAAGGTCCACCCACAAAATTTTATATATTACCATTTTTTAAATCTTTTCAAAATGAAACTGTTTTGAAAAACATTAAATTGAGATATGAAAATAATGTTTTTTTATATTTTTATAGACTTCTCGTTCTACCTTCGTACAATCGCCGGTTGGTTATTTCAGATATTTGCCGGCAACCTTGTGAAATAAAAGCAGAGGGGATATTGTAATGGACAAAACAAAGAAAAGAAAGTGTAAAAAATATTTTAATCTCTAAGCACTTGTGCGAATGCATACATACAAACCTGTGTTTGTATGTGTATACTATTCTTTCATAGATAAACATGCACATGTAACTATTTTAATATTTAGGAACTACGTCTTAACCTTCTGAACTGTTTCTCATTTGCAACAAACCTTTCTGACCTTTCTTTATTTGCCATTTCACTCTCTTTTCGTGGTTTATTTTAATCCCTCTATTCGTATATTCCTTTCACTGTTCTCTAGATGTTTTAGTTCTTTTTGCAATAATTTACTTTACCTTTTGTCTCTCTATGTAGTTATTCTAACATTTTTTCCATTCATTTTGTTTACTTTATCTATTATATTTCCAATTTTTTTTTCATCCCTTACAAAATTGTGTATTTCGGTCAACTTAATTTTGCCCTGCAATTTATTAGGGAAACTGCAGGACGTTTGTTTTAAAAGGTTTATGTATGTTTTCGACAGGAAAAAATCTTTGCGTCAAAAATTAAAGCGGTTGCACACACACACCACGTATATGTATAGGGTGTTTTTTATAGAGTGATACAACTTTGAGGTGGTATCACTGCTTTATTTGACCACCCATTTAACATCTGATAGTTGCTCTTTGTTTAGTTTGCTTTGGCATTTCATTATGGATCGACTTACACCAGGCAACGCGTGCATATTATGGAAATTTTTAATAAAAAAAAAATGGTTCTGTTCTGTTCATCAAACTTATCGTGCACTTCGTCCATTCAAAATTTTATTTTCCGATGAAGCCCATTTTTGGTTGAATGGGTACGTAAATAAACAGAATTGTCGCATTTGGAGTGAGGAGAATCCACAAGCTTTTGTCGAAACATAATTACATCCACAGAAAATTACTGTTTGGTGCGCTTTAGGGGCTAGCGGAGTCATTGGCCCATATGTCTTCAAAAACAATGATGATAGTCAGAATATTACTGTTTGTGAAAATTGGTGTTCCAGATTGTGCCTCGTACGCGCCAGCCGTGGCGGCCACATGGCCGAAATCATATTTAAACATTAATGTCATAAAAGTTTCTATCCAATAAATTTTGATATCATTGATATCAAAAATATATTACTATGTTTTATTATGATTTAAACTTGTATCACTCTATAAAAAACACCCTTTACATGCTATATATATGGAAATACAGTGCAATAGCAGTATTATAAACTCAATAAAACCAAGCCTGTCCAGATTTGCAAGATTGTTCATATTTACAAGTGGCATCTAATTTACTATGACTTTCTTTTAAATAACAGTTTTTATGAATATTTATTAATTTTTTATTGGATTTAAGAAAAAGCTGCAATTTATTTGGAAAAAAGAAAAGAATTGAACTTAAAGTTACGACTCTTTTAAAAGTTACATTAAAATCTCTTTAACCGACAGGTGGTAAGAACTATCAAAAAATCGGGGCCTTTTGTTCTCGCTCCTACATGGACCTTAAGTCAATATGCAGTAAAAAAAAAGTTACTCGTTGCTTTTCACCAGGCCAAATTTAAATTAAATGTCAAGGACTTAAAAATAATTTTTCTATTAATTATATAATTTGTTAAGAAACCATTTTTCATTTATATATATTTCTTGCAACTGCCTTCGTATATTACAAAATGGCATGCTATCAATAATATGGACTGAATATATTTTAAAAATTAGAATTCATCAAAAGTATTTCGTTGCAACATCTTTAATAACATAAATCTACGTTCAGTCTTGTCAAAAGTTTGGACCAAAAAAGCCTAACACTCATGTAAAAACTGTTAATACCGCGTTCAGACATGCATTTTTAATTGAGTCAATTTCATTTTAATTGCGCAATTAATTCTAGTGTTCAAACATACTCAATTCAGCTGACTTAATTATCATTTAGCAGCTGAAAAAAAGATTGTTTTTATTTGTTTCGTGAATATTCGTGTTTGTAAATTTCAAAAATGGATGTAAATTTTGGTTTAAAAGAAATTTTACTTTCATATAATAGAAATATGGAGCTCTTGGAGTCATATCGACCGATTTTTGATTAAAAATTATCAGTGCTTAAAAAAGGAACAGTGAACAATTTTAGAAAGTTTGAGAAAGCATCAGCTCTTGCTCCTTTCATTATTCCAGCAAAATGCAACTCAAAGGTCACCTCCTTCACCAGCCATTTCGTTGTTGTTTATTCATTTATTCAGTCTGTTTGAAAATTCAGTTTGTTTTGTTTATATGTTTGTACATTTTTTGACGTTTGGCTCGCCAATATAGGAAATTTTTCTGCTCACTGAACACAGTTCTTAATAATTTTGAAAATCGTGAATACACGATGTTCCCTGTATATGCACAACTTACGAAACTAATAGAATCCACAGTTATCAAATTGTCTTCTGGTACATCTAATTTTATATTCGAATTGTGCAATTCCACATTCAAACGGAAATTGCCAACATTTTACTGACAAACTGTATGTATCTGTTAAACATGTGCAATATTGCATTAATGTGTGTACAGATGTATGTGTATGTTTACCTGTGCACTTATAAATACGCGTTTATTGCCTTTTAGATTTGGTGGTAGAAAACACTAACAAAATAAAAGAGTAGCAAACTGAACTTAATATAGAAAAATTCAGGTATCTTGGGAAGCAAAAAAAGTATGCAAAAACAAAACAATCAAAAAATGATAGTGGATGTTAGAATTGAGAATTCTGTTATCAAAGTTATACACATTTTTTTAGCCCTACAACTGGAAATTGTGTCTTTAGCTACGTCGCACTTGTCAAATATTTGGCCGAAATTGCGCAAACACTATAAACTTATGAAAAATATGTTGATGCAGTATTATTGGAAACTGTTTAATTCAATAAACTTTTGTCTGATTTATACCGTGTTCAAACATACCCCTTAATTGCGCAATTAGGACATTTTTCTCCATTAAGACCTTAATTGTCTTCAATTTATCATACAACAAGTCAATTAGTAAATTGAGCGATTAGTAGTTAATTGTCTGCGCAATTAAAATTAAATTGACTCAATTAAAAATGCATTTCTGAACACGTTATAACAATGCCTGTATCTCTGTACATAATATATTCACAGAATATACATCATACATGTGCTATCTCATGTACAAGATAATAGTCACCACCTACTCTGTTTTTAATATTCAATGGCCATTAAAATGTTAAGGAAAATAAATATGTATGTTGTCCATCACAATATCAATAATTTTCTCTAACCTTTAATAAATATTATGCTGGAAAATGTGAAAAGTTCACGACCACAGTTTTTTTTGAAATGAAAATTGTCTGCTAATACCCATGAATACCAACAGGCACTATACCGAATGTGCATGTATTTGTTGTCCTTGTTTGGGTTATTTTTGTTGTTACTGGCTATGGTTTCCAATTAAGGACCCTTGTTAAGTCAGGGCAATATTATAACTTCATAGCAGAGCCGAGTGAAGTTATTTTGTCCTCTGTTGCATGACTTTGTTTAGTTGCCTTGCAGATGACGCTTTGGAACTCATCCATATAGGCAACATAATTTATCAAAGCCTAAATTCATAGTTTCCGTTTATTATATATATATATATATATATATATATAGAGTAATCGGTGATGTTTTATATAAATATCATTAGATAAACAAACAAGCGTGATCTTGGACGCATTAAGTCTTAAGATACAGTCACATTTGTCAAACATTTGCCCATAAAGACGTAACCACTAATAATTAAAGACAAATGGTTTGATGCAGACACGTGTTTATTAAATAAAATAGTTTCACACGTATGTATGTGAACTAATAGCCAGTTCCATGCGATTCAATATTATATTAAACTGTTTAACTCAATAAAAAAAACTTAATTGAATTAAAATGTCTGAATTTAGTGGTTGCGCTATTTTGAGCCATTATTCCATAATATTAGATTTCTTTAATATATATAACAGTTTTGAAGTTTCAAAGTTACAGCATTATTGTTTCTTGCCACTTTCCAGCAAGTATAGTAAAAATAATTCAAAATTTACAAAACTACACATAAGCGGTTGTTCAAGCCATCTGCCGATATACATCCATACAGAACTACGTAGATTTGTATGGTTGTATGTACACATACACATGTCAGTGCACGTGGATATGTGTATGTGCCAATTCTTTTTTTAAATTTCATAAATATTTTTTTGCGTTTTTGGTAATCTGCCATTATGTTTAGGGTTTTGTTGGAAATTCCGAGAAAATCATTTATATTCAATTAACCGACTTTCTGGGAATTATATCTGCTATGCAAATTCATACTGATGATCATTTAAAAGTCCAAAATACCAAACAAAAAAACAGATGTCGTCAGGTAAAACAATTAACGCACTAATTCTTAGAACTTTGGTTTTTTATAGGACCGTTCGTATTAACCAAAATGTATAGGACCCTTAATGATCAATATAAATGGCATCCAGGTTTAATAAATTATTTTTGTTTTTCAATTCAATGGGTTTCAAAAAGGCACTGAATTATCTTAAGCGTTTTTGTTATTAATTTCTCTTTCTTAATAAATATTTCTTTGCCTTGTTTGGTTACCGCGAATTTGTATTTTATCTCCCGCTTTCCCGGGAAACAAAAAATAGTAGGGAATTAAAAACCCTGGTTATGAGCAAACTAACGAGAATATGAAATCATCCCAAAAATATATATTTCACAATTTCCTTTATGATGAAGAAAATTGAAAATAAAAAATTTGTTTTCGAAACAAAATTAAAAAAAAAAAAACAATAACATACAGTATCGAAATTATTTTGGAAAAAGCCGACAACACGAGACCAACTACCCGCACGCATGAAAAGTGAATTTTGATTTCAAATATATTTTAAGAAAAATTTTGAATGGAAATTTTTTTTTTTAAATACGTATCAAGCGTATAGTATTTTTGTTGAATGCGACAGTAAAAGTATAAAAAGAAATAAAAAAAAATCAATGAAAAACATTTTTAAATAAAAGGTGGAACTTGCATATCGACCCTCAAACGCGAAAAAGACGTAGGTGTGAAAATAAATTTTGATTTTAAAAATATGCTGTTAAATATATTTTTAATATGTTAGTACAACTATAACCCAGATATTTACATATGTAAGTATTTGTTATTGTAATTCTGTGACAGCAGTTTTTATAGTCAAGAGTTTTTCTGACGTTGTATAAACCCGGTTATTATGACTGTACATGAGTATATCTGCATGTACATAGGAAAATTGCGTTGTTTATGGGTTTCTTTTGGGGCTACGAGTCCGATATATATATAATATATACTATATATTATTGTGTGTATGTATTTATTTATAATATATAATATAAATTGGTTTCAAGACTATTCAGTCCCCTTAAATACTTGTGTAAATTGATTTATTTGTTATGAAAATTTCAAAAAAATATGTTTTCTTAATATCCATTCATTATATTTGCAGGCGTAAAAACTCGGGATTCGATCTGTTTGTGTTTAATAATACGCTATAAAACGCTCAAGGAATAAAACGGAATATATTTTCCAGCACGAGCTGTAACATAATCAAACGCATTTTAACTAGCCAATAAAGATAAACGTCGCCAAAACATAATGCAGAAATTAAAATCAAAAGTTTTTGAAAAATTTCAAATTGAAAAGAACATGAAGAGTATAAAAGCCTTGCCCAGAAATCCGGTAGTTCAATCGGTGGTGGCTGCTTCAATTACAGTGGGATTATTATCATGGTAAGTTTATACGAATTAGAAAGTTTATTTTTTTTTTTTTGGATTATAAAATAAGTTAATCTATAAAGTTTCAAAGAAATGTTGGCCAAATATTCCACAAAAATGTTTAAAGTCTGAGAAAAATATTATCAATATTTTTAATAAATAAATTCTGTATTGATGGAAAGTTTTTTCAATTAAATGTTGATTCGGAGGTAAATCAGAGAAAATATTTTTTGTTGAATTTATATTCGGGTTGTACAGAAATTTCTAGGCTAATTGCTGAACGGAAGCAATTACTTGTAAATTAGAAATTATAGGTCAATGTCCATTATATTGTTTGAATATTTACGCAGTCAATTATGGTTAGGTTTTCACCACCAAATCTCCTCAAAAAGTTTCGACAAGAAAAACGTCACACATAAATAAAATAAACATGTAAGAGTGGCATATTTCGTTGTGCCGAATCTTGGGCACCCCTCAACGACGTACCACGAAAAGTTTCAGTTGTCCAACACTGAAATCCTGTTTTTTATTTTTCTGATTTTTATTACAAATTTAATTTTTACTGCAATTCAAAATTAAATTAATTAATAAAAATTTAACATAAATAAAATAAATTTCTCTTTAACTTTTATTTTCGTGCTTATTATTTTTTCCCAAAAATTCCCTGATGATCTGCATTAGCCCCAGTGAAATGCGCATAGGAACTAGTTAAAACCCCTCAATTGATCACTTTGAAATTTTAATAAATAACTTTTGGGAAAAAGAATAAGCACGAAAATAAAAGTTAAAGAGTTAAAACGACAATTCCCAAAAAATATGTAATAAATTAAATTTCTTTTATTAAATCCATTTTTAAATTTTCAGATACTGATTTTACCAAAAATAATTTTTTTTTACTATATTCTGTAGCCCTTAGTATTCTATTTCAAATAACACACGAATAATTTTTGTGTGTGGGATTCGAAATATTTTGAAAAAACTGAACAAGCATTTTTTAATATGTTTCCATTATTATAAATACCGCATAGATCGAAAGAGCGCCTCTGCCCTAATTTCATCTAAATCGAGAAAAGATCGTATCTAACTCTTTGTCGATTTCACTTGGAATTACGTATATAAACTAAAGGCCCAAAGCGCAAAACAATATTTGAGTTACACTAACAAAAAAAATGTATTTCATCTGGTTACTTTTATGTACCAGAAATAAGTTAAAATTTTCCAGCTCTGGAACCGTAGTTTGGATTTGACTGATTTTCAATTGCAATCCACTTGAATACGCCAATTCAAGACCGAAGTTCTTAGCTTTTCTGGAGCTTCGGAAACCCAATTTCAATACATACACTTTATGGTGTCACATATTATATTGCGGAATGACAATTTAAAGTAATAATTCTCTAAGTGTAGATTATTTTACTCCAAACTAATCTCGATTGCACTAAAACAGAAAATGTGATTTCTAATTTGAAAATCAATTGTATTATTAAACATCAGTTAAACCGTGTGTGTGTCTAGAGCTGTTTGCCATTTCAAGCCCTCTTTCTACAGCGACCTTGGCGAACCTGTACTACTCAGAATAGATTAATAATTTATAAATATTTAACACCTTGAGTTTCAGGAAATTTTGGGTTAATTATCGTAATAAAATATTGAATTTTTAAACATTCGCTAATATGTCTTTTAAGCTTTTACACAGAATATATTTTCCGTTAAAGAATTTTTTTTAAATTATTTATTTATATGCACACATGCCAGACATAAATTTCATGTTCTTTTTTAATTAGGCAGCTTCTTATGTCTACGTGTGTTGGCAGGCGAATGAGTGGATCACCCTCTTTCTCCATTCTGTACATGCTTAAGCATGTGACAATTTCGATTTATTTTTTTCATTTGTTTGTTGTTTTCAAAAAGAAAATGGCTTAAAATAAAATGTTTATATGAAAAAATAATAATAATAATAATAATAATAATAATATTTGGGTCACAAAACCAGAAGAAAAATAACCACATTTGAATGGATGTATATTTAAAAGGCTTTCTTTTCTTTATATATTTTTGTTAATATCTTGCAATAAATCTCATAAAAAGATTGTCACTTATTCATGTGCAGTGCACAGATATAAATAAGTATTGTGCAGTTGGAGCATTATTATATTGTGAACATGTGAAGCAAATGAGGTGAAATATTATATTAAGAGGTACTGGGCTTTAAATTCTGGAATGTTGTTGTGATTGATAAACTTTTAAATAGATAAACTTTTAAATAAAAAAGTAACACTCTGAAGCAAAATAGAATCTTCCCAAAGTCGGTTCTTTTTTATGTTTCCACTCGTAATATTTATTAGACGCAATTTATACTGTGTTCAGAGATGCATTTTTAATTGAGTCAATTAAATTTTAATTGAGCAATTAAATCTAGTGTTCACACATACTCAATTTAGCTGACTCAATTATCATTTAACAGCTGGAAAAAACATTGTTTTTATTTGTTTCGTGAATATTCGTGTTTGTAAATTTCAAAAATGGATGCAAATTTTGGTTTAAAAGAAATTTTACTTTCATATAATAGAAATATGGAGCTCTTGGAGTCATATCGATAGATTTTTTATTAAAAATTATCAGTGCTTAAAAAAGGAACACTGGACAATTTTACAAAGTTTGAGAAAGCAGCAGCTCTTGCTCCTTTCATAATTCCAGCAAAATGCAACTCAAAGCTCACCTCCTTCACCAGCCATTTCGTTTTTGTTTATTCATTTATTCAGTCTGTTTGAAAATTCAGTTTGTTTTGTTTATATGTATGTTTGTACATTTTTTGACGTTTGGCTCGCCATTATAGGAATATATTGTTCACACGGAACACAGTTCTTAATAAACATACCTCTGACCAGGGTTGCAATTCGAGTTTTATGCAATTAGTGATACAATTAACTACTAATTGCTCAATTTATTAATTGACTTATTGTATAATAAATTGTGGTCAATTAAGGCCTTAATTGCAAAAATAATTCCCTAATTGCCCAATTAAGGGGTATGTCTGAACACGGTATTACAATGTTTTTTTTCTGCTTGCCTTTAAAGGCCGGGCATTCTCTTATATATTGAAATTTGTTAAGTTCTATTTTAGTTAAAATTTTCCTTTGTGTTGCTTCCCAGAAAAAGGGTGACAAGTTGCCAAATTATTAAGTGTAACTTTCTATATAATAAAAGCAACAATAACTTTTACGATTGCCAAATTTGTATTCTACAGATTTCCAAAAAATTTCAAAAACATGTACATATACATATAGATCAGAAATAATTTTATATTCGAGCATGTGTAGTTATTTATTTGTGTGTTATTTTTGGTACACGATAGAAATCCCCCTTTTTTATATACACCAAAATGGCTTTCCTCCCACAAAAACATTCCTTTCTGTTTGAACGTTGATTCTCATTGAGTTAAATCATTGAAGCGTGCCTCCATTTAGTTAAACAATTTAAGATTTCTATAACAAAATAAATTTCCGTGTGAAATAAATAATATAAATTTTATAGTTTATCATTGTGATTGTTTCTAAGCAAATAAATGAGTGGGAGAATAATGTTGGCTGTAGTTATTGTTCTTGTTTTTAAATTTAAATACAGTAAAACTCTCAGTTATTCTGTGCGGTTTACCAGCAGTCTATTCCATAATCTTAATCTTTAATTCTTTATATTTAACTTTAATTCTTTTCTTCTTTTTATTTTCCTAATAGTAAGTGTTAGTTATAACGATCTTTTATTTTATGTACTAAGTTAAATATGTCTAGGATGTTGATCATGTCTGATGCTTTTGCAGTAGATGTACTAATTAATTTAGTTGTTCATTAGGATCATCCTCATTTGCAATGCATTTCATTGCGGTAACAATATATTTAAAATGTACTCACAATTGGGGGATTCACACTGTAGTCATAAAGTCATAAGTCATAAAATAATAGCACGCAAAATATGACTAGTGTGAACAACCCGTCATAACTTGGTCTGCTAAATAAATTTGTATATATAAACTCTAACAGCTGTTGCCTTGTTATGAGCTGAATAAATTTTTTTTTCAGTGGCTGCCAGCTACGTAATTTAAACAAGAAAAATTTTACACTGGTTTATATTTACTTTTTGCGATTTAGTGCTATTTTAATATTTTTTATGTTATAAAAATGTGATTAAATGTACAAACATAGAGGTATGAAAAATTTTTTTTAATCGTGAATCATATAAATATATGTAACGGCGGCAAACATATACTATCGCCGTCTCGCCTAAAGATTTTCAGCCGTTGGTCTCAGATCTCTAGAGCTATTTTATGACAACACAAAAACATACCTGAAAGAGTGCTATTATTTTATGACTTTTTTGTATGCAACACAACAACAAATTTTTTTTAACTGATCTAATATATATTAACACTTTATGACAATATGACTAAGTAGCACACAGTGTGAATACCCCAAATGGGTGTCAAGAAATAAGAAAAAAAAAATTAAGTACCTGCCACATTTATGAGGGTGTTCGTTTACCCCAAAATTTTCAGAAATTTGTACAAATTTGTACTAGATGTTACTGAAATGCGTTCGTTTACACATAAATTTGCAAAAGAGAGCACCAATTGAGAGAGTAAAGTGACAGTTGTTTGACTGAGAGTCTGGAAATTTTTACTGGACAAATTTTTGCCAGTAAAATCCAGCAGAAAAGAAAAACATATGATTCAATAAAGTAAACAAGGAAAAGTAAGCGAACAAAAAGCATAAAATTCTTAATAAAAATATTTAAAAGAAGAAAAGCTGAATTAAAAGTGCAACAAAAAACGAAAATAATTATTTTCAACGTGAAAGAAATTAAATAAGTGTGTAATAATCACTTTGGATGTTCCGAAATGTTCCAGGAGAGCATACAATATCAAGTTTTCTTTTTTTGGCATCCATGGTAAAATTTTTGTCTCTTAATTGCTTTATTTACATCAATGTGTTAGAGATGTAAAGGTAATATATATACTATATATGAATACTTCTTATGGCATATTATTCAGGGTACCGAATATCAAAAAGTAGATATTGATGTATTGTCGTATGTTATTTAACCAGAAGGAAAATTATAAATTATGTGGAAAAAAATAAAAAAAAAAGTGTAAAAGCTTTCATAGAAGTACTATTAATAAAATATTTCGCTACGAATTTGTAATTATTAAAATACATTATATCAAGTACCAAAAGCATTATATACCGGGTAGTCAAAACAGCACATATTTTACAACGCTAACGTTTTTAGTCTGGATTAAATTGCAAGTTTTTTTCCATTCGCGTACTTTTTTGTGCAAGAGACATTCTGGAGAGTAAAATTTTCAAGTAACCCAGAATTTACTCAACTATTGGATTTTACTGAAAAAGTAAACAAACGCACCTTATGTTATTTGATTGATTGCTGTATTGGACAATAAATTATAAATTTTATTGTTTTATAGAAAAAAGATACCGCAGAATGAATCACCATCTATTTAGTATATTCAATTAACTATGACGAAAATTTGAATACTGAATTTCAAATTCCAATCATTAAAGATTGAAAAAAATTTGTTTCAACCAAATGATCAATTAGTACAAAAACCAAATTAATTAAAACCAATTGCGATTTGGTATAAATCTTTTAATTACCAATTTCTGAAGAAGTGATACTGTTATTATAATTTATTATTTCATTTTTATTTATTATTGTCTTAAAAGCAAAGCATTGCACTTGTAACATAATTTTTTTAAGTTAATTTATTTAGCAAAATAACCTTCATTTGCAGCATGTTTTTGTGTACAGATTTTTTTTTATTATTTTCTGTAAATTTTTTGCGTTTTGTCATCTACTATTTCTAATGTTACTTATGATTTTACTGTTTATTGCTGTTTTGCTTTGCTTTTTTGAGGTCAACTTAGAATTAACAGTCTGCAGTCACAAGAACATTTCGCACTTCTAGTTTTAATTTTATCGAGACAATAAAATAAAACCAAGTTTGAAACGTTTGATTTCAAACTCGCATTTGTGTTTGTGGGAGACACTAACGTACTCTTCATTAGATTATTTAAGATGTTTTTTGAAATGTAATACTCAGAAACGCTATATTTGACCGTTCCGAAATTTCTATATCACCGCATATAAAACCCCTAATTCAAAAACGATTGTTAAAGTTAACGAATGCTTTAAGCGATCTTTAACCATACAAAATCCATACTTTAAAGCCACTTTAATTTTATAAATCGTTTATGAATTAGGGGGAAAAACTATAAACAAAAGTGTTCCATATTTAGTTTAAAATAATTTTTCAATATTAATATTTTTGAGAATAATTTTGACACTTGAATCCAAGACCTGTATCTGATGCTTTAAACACAACAACGACAGCAGGCTACACGAACACCGACTACAATAGTCGTTGGCTACAATCGTCGCCTCGTAGACAGCCACTTAATTATTTTTAGAACGACACCACCAAATCAATAACCATGTGTTGTTATTTCTAGTAGAATTCTCTTCATACGCCAGTGTAGCCGCTTTCATATATTTAATACTCTTGAATAGTGTTATTCCAATAAAATATATTTAAAGTCCACAATGTATGACAAGAAATCATTTCATTAGCTTGGAAATATAATTTGTTGTTTCTCTCCGTATAATAAAGCAGTATATTTGCAAGTTTACAATAATTGAATTCATTTATTTTATACTGGCAACATTGCATCTACTCATTGTCGCTCACCAAAATAGAAATTAATTTAATTTGACTACAACCACAAAAACACCAGGGACAACAACCAGTAGCAGTGTTGCCTGTGGTAGTAAAAAGAATCATTCTCATATACGCACATGGATTCTATTTTTGACAAGTTGTAGTTTGTAGCCTGCTGTCGTTATTGTGTTTATTACTATACGTCGACGTCGATGTGCGACTAAAAGTCAAAATAGTCTTAAAAACCTATATTTTTGATATTTTCAAAATATATATGTTTGTAAAAGTGCTATATTGGGCTGTGCCGAATCTTATATACCCTTCAACAAATGTACGTCTGGCGTTCTGCAGACAAGCTCTAAGCTTTGCGGAATTAATGTAAATATGAATGAAATAAAATGAAATAAATATATTTTTAAATACCAATTTTGTTCTTCCCAAGTTATAAAATAAAATAAATATTAAAAACAAAAAACGTCTGTTGCCTCTTTGGATACTTTTATGAATGAACAAAATATCAATTTTCCACCCTTGGAAACTCAATTTTAATTTCTTTAATATTTTTAATTTTTTCCCAATGCAAATCTTCATGATGTATTAAGCAGTTTTACTTAAAAAAAAAGAAAATTAAAAATATTTATTAAATATATGAAAGCGGCTACACTGGCGTATGAAGAGAATTCTACTACAAACAACAGCACATGGTTATTGATTTTGTGGTGTCGTTCTAAAAATAATTAAGTAGCTGACTACGAGGCGACGATTGTAGCCAACGACTTTTGTAGTCGGCGTTCGTGTAGCCTGCTGTCGTTGTTGTGTTTAATGCTTATAATTTTATTTGGGACACTAACTGGAAAATTATTTAGTTTTGGAAAAAAAAATACAGATCGACAAATGCATTGCCTCTTACCTAAGCACTTAAGCTCATTAATATGTTCTCAACATCTCATAATTATTATTGATTACATATGCTAGATAAACAATACTGAACACAAGTTGAATATAAAATTCTAAAATTTTATTGTCACGTAGTATTTGCTAAATTGGGGTAAGTAAATACAGCTGAGGAAAGTGTGCATCGCTTTAAACTAAATGCAGTATCAAAGTCTAATAAGCGAACTGAGATACAAACTTAAATAATATAAGACACAAAATCATTTAAACAGATCTTGTTTGATCATTTTAACGGGTCATGAGATCGCAATGCGTTATAAATATTTAAAAAGTTAGAAACGTTCGTTTTTGCTAATGCCCGCGTTTTTGTTATAAAGCATTCTTACTTTAAAGCAACAAGGAATTTAAAATAGCTAAAAACTACCAAAAAGTGTTGTGGTAAAAGTCCATACCATCCGCGCCCATTCTATGTTTTTAATTTTTTAATTGAAATTACATTTAGCGCATTTCATTTTATTAATAACTTTTTCATGCAAATAAGTTGAACAACATAAGCCACCACAACAACATATAATAATATGAATCTATTTTCTTTTTCGAATAAAAGTTATGATGTGATTTTTGAAAATTATTGTTATATTCTTAAATGATTTTCGAAAGTCTGTGCATAAGTTGAGAGCTCCAATACATTTCAAAACTGTGGTTGAAGTCTACTGACGATTTGGTACCAAAGAAATGCAACTAAACACCAAAAAATAAATTCAAATTACAATAAAATTATGACTATATATAATATGATATACAAAAAATGCAAATTTTAAAATTATTACAACTTTTTGTCAGTTTTCATAACTGCTAAATAACACTCAGTATACAAAATTATTTCAGAATATATACAATAATTTTAGTTGTTTGAATTTCTTTGTCGCACAGTGTAATGAACAATTCTTTGTTTCATAAAATGTCAATTTAGCTAAAAGTCTCTTTTTGCATATTTACGTAAATAAACTGTTTGAATCGCAGTCTGTTGATTTTAATTGACGTATTACAAATCAATTTGGATTAGTATCAGTATTAAATGTTACTGCAATTTTCCGATTTGCTAATTTGGCACTAAATTATCTTAATCTCAGTGTTTCATTTGCCTTTTCAAATAAAACGAAAAAAAAGAAAGAAATTAATTCATTCAGTTTTACAAAATCTGCAAAAGGCAACGGCGAACGTTGTAAACCTTTCACGAAGTGTGAGAATTTTATAATGTCCAACACCTGAGAAGAACCGTAAATCTATACAGTTATCTGAGGTATAGGAACGTAACTAGAAGGAGCGAAAGGCAAACCTATAGTTGCCAACGAGACACTTGATGTTAACTGACTTAGAACTGTAACTGTATATAAATCACCTGTTGTTGAATTTTCCTAGCGATGACACCAGCTTTTATATTTCGGGGATTCACACTTCGTGCTATTTAGTCATATTGTCATAAAATTTTAGACAAGTTTAAAAAAGTTGTTGTTGTGCTGCATATAAAAAAGTCATAAAATAATAGCACTCTTTCAAGAATGTTTTTGTGTTGTCATAAAATAGCTCTGGAGATCTAAGTCGAACTCTGAAAATCTTTAAGCGAGGCGGAGGTAGTATATGTTTGCCGCCGTTACTTATACATGTTCCACGACTAAAAAGAGGATAAAAAATTATTTATATCTATATGTCTGTATATTAAATAACATTTTTATAACATAAAATATATTAAAGAAGCACTAAAACGCAAAAACTAAATATATACAATTGAAAAATTTTTCTCGTTTAAATTACGTAGCTGGCAGCCACTGAACGTTTTTCCATATGCCGCCGCAAAAAAATTTATTTAGCTCATAACAAGGCAGCAGCTTTTAGAGTTTATATATACAACTTTATTTAGCAGACCAAGTTATGACGGGTTGTTCACACTTGTCATATTTTATGTGCTATTATTTTATGACTTATGACTCTATGACTACAGTGTGAATAGCTTATATTTTGTAGCAGAGTGTACAAATATATGTATAATTAGAGGATTCATACTGTAGGCATAAAAACATAAGTCATAAAATAATAGCACGAAAAATATGACAAGTGTGAATAATCCGTCATAACATAGCCTACTAAATGAATTTGTATGTAGAAACTAAAACAGCTGCTGCCTAGACATGAGCTAAATGCACCTTTTTGGCGGCGGCAATTGGAAAAACTTTTACTGGCTGCCAGTTGCATAAGTTAAACGAGATAAATTTGTGTGTTCCAATGAAAAATTGGAAAAAACGTTCGCATATACTTAAGTATAAAATTCAAACCATAAAAGTTTGACTTAATGTATAATGGAACAAAAAATTCAGAAAAATGGGACATGAAGAAAATAATCAAATGGTAACACAGGTATCATAACACACAAGTGTTAACATCAGGTTGATACAGTTCTCGGATTGTTTTTCACAATAAAATTTGTGTAAATAGAAAACTGTTATCACATTCAACTAAGCCACCTAAACAGTGGTGATAAACACAATATACACATGAGCACTGAACATGAAAGTGTAGCGGCTTTCGAAAACAGCTGTTCTGCTCTGCTGTGTAAGTTGAATAAAACTGATGTTGACTTCCTTTGTGCCTAGGAATATTTATCATCATGTCTTTCTGAGATTTTAACTAAGTTAGAACAATTAGCCTATATAAAATATTAATATAGCAAAATAAAAATGTTCAATAAAAATAAAATCACCTAAAATATTATGACTTTACTAAATAGCACACAGTGTGAATACCCCAAATATGTTTAGCACTCAAACATGCAAAATAATTAATAAGTGTGTTTTAATTTCAAGTATTTGTTTGTAAAAAAATTACTATGGTCGTGTGGAAATTTGCACAACAATAAAAAATTATTTCACTTGTTGATTTTAGTTTTATTAAAATTCAATATTTCTATAGTTATCGCTACAAATTTTGTATGAAACTAAATTAACTATTTTCAATATATGTATTCTAACACAAAAAAAGTTGTTGATTAATCTAACCAATTATAATTGTTAATTAACTGCTATAGTAAACTGTTTGTTAAAGTTTTTATAACTACAACATCTCTGTTGGTTAAACTAACAATTTTACAGTAGTAAATGGACTACTTACTGTTTTTGGCATTCTTATAAAGAAACTAATTTTCTTGATTCAAATAAACAAGTTAATATAGTACCGTTACTGATAATGTAAACTTTGGTTCAACCTAACAATTTTTGTTGGTTAAAATAACTAACACGTTTCAAAATTTTCATTTTCAAAAATCTACGTCGTTTGAGCTAAAATCATAATTTGAAATAGCTAATTCGAATTAGTCAAGGAACTTTTATTTTGAATTCTTATTTTATTTTAACCCATTAATTGTTGAAATAAAATTTGCTATTTTCTGGATGCTGCTGGCTGAAACAGTTAACACATGATTTGAAATTATATTATCCTGAGTTCGATTCCGTACTCAAAGAAGAGCAGAATACAAGCACCCTAATTTGACCCGCTACTGTAGCAAATATTCAAAAATATTCTGCTATAAAAATGTAATTTTACAATTATAATTTCAGAACAAAATATTTTTTAACAGTTTTATTTGTAGACTAACTGCAAGCATTTACCATATTTTTGGTAAAAATTTATTTTACTATTTCAAGTTGTTTTTCCTATTTTAGTGCAATTCCAAGCAATTTTTTTACTACTTCAAGTCGGTAGTTTTTACTATTTTCTTTGATTGGTGCAATTTCAACCAATAAAATCTGTTAGATCTACCCACCCTTTTTTTTTGTGTATGATTGAAAGTATGTAATTGTTGTACTACAAAATTATAAAAACCGAAGGAAGAAGATGAAAAAATTAAGTGCAATCGGTGCCAAAAGGGTTAAATGAAATAAATTAGAAGTTTTAGTGCAACGGTATTGAAAAGAGAAAATTGAAGGCAAAGTGCTAAGCAGGACCATTTCGAGAGCTGGAAAACGCCAGCTTTATAATTCTATTCATTTCCGAGTTATTATTTTTATATTAAAGGTTCTATCAAAAACCTTTTTCTTTTCTTTGCTTACATTTAAAACATTTTTTTCTTTCTCACCCGTAGTGAAGGGTCTAAACTGGATATTTGTATATTGCCAAGAACAATTAATCTAAGAACTGCGGTACTTATTTTTTTATGACTTTATTTGTTAATTAACAATTTTTCGTTGTTAGTTACGAATAGTTATAGTACATACAAACATACACACTTAATGCTTGCAATTTAGAAAATAATAATATTGTGATTCATACACACGTTTTATAAAAATACATATATGTATTTTCATATGGCTTAGTTCCATAAATTGAATTTGTTGTGTTTTGTTTTTACTTAAGTCATTACTAAATAATTTATAAACAAAATTAATTTAAAATGCTGATACAATATGGTGTGATATTTCATTCAGCTTTTTTTTTCTTTTCACATTTTTATTTCGCTTTGCAAAATATACATTTTACTTATCTGTTTGTTTCTTTGAAATAGAGAACCCATATAATTTGAATATTAATTTAACAAAATAAAAACGCAACAATAAAGATATTATCTTAAAAATCCAATCAAAAGCTTAAAACTGCATTTATTAAAAATTTAGATAACTTTCTACGTTATAAATATATTAACTGGAATATGGATGGGGTTACTTGAAAATATCTTTCATCTGTTGTTTTTATAATGGCATGTAGCGAATACATGGGTCAAGGTTAGGGAGAACGCGCACATGATTTCAATAACTACATACTTGCACTTTAATCAGCTGCGCCCCTGATTTCAGCTGATTATGCCAAATTATTTTAAAATAATAAATGCAAACTGTTCTTTTTATGATTGGAAACTTGTAAGCAAACTCTCTAGTATTATTATCATTAAAACAAAAGAATCTCTTTTTTCTCTTCTTATCAATTTGTAACCAAACAACAATTTTTGGTACTAAATAATTACAGCAATAACAGAAACAATGTAAATTTTATAAACAAATAAAGCGAACAAAATTTTTAGGTTTAGTCTCCATTGATGTACAAACTCACGTTCTCAGCCCCACTGTGAAACATGGGGGTGGTGCAGTAACGGTGTGGGTCTGCATGTCAGCGGTTATACTAGAGAATCTTAGAGCTTTTTTAACAATCCTCAGTTCGAAAAAAACTATAATAGAGGAATGGATTGAGACTGATATCACAATGTACCCTAGTAATAGATTTTTAGTGTTTAAAACAAATAACTTGGCTCAATCACAGACAAATACATTAATTTAATGTGTAATTAATTCAATGTTAAAAATAAAAATTTTAAAAACTTGTTCCGGTTTTGTTTTCGTCGCTTTGAAGTGCCTCCCTATTAATGTTGTAAAATAATTTACGCTTTTTGTTAAATGTAATTAAACAATTTAAATTAAGATTTGTATACTTTCTTCTCAAACGCTAAACTGTTTTTGTCTAAAATTCAATGTGTCACAATAAAAGTCAGTTTTTAATATTAAAAGGGAAATAAACAAAAACACAAGAAATAAAAAAGTTTGGGAATCTGTTTGCCCTATAGAAAGTGTAGAATACCATTAATTTTGGCTTTTAAATAATTTCTAAAAGGTTAAAAGAAATATAAACGAATGTATGTATGTTAAAGCAAATAAATGAAATAAAACTCAATACATTTGACAAACTGCCCTGTAGGAAATGCCAAAATAACGAATCACTACTACTGAGTTGTGATTAAAACTAATGACATACTTGGGGGATTCACATTGTATTCATAAAGTCATAAGTCATAAAATAATAGCACGAAATATAAGACAAGTGTGAACAGCCCGTCATAGCTTAGTATGCTATTTCAAACATCGATCAGCTGATAAGATAACAACACATTTGTAATCAGCTGTTATCAGAGCAAAATAATATTAAAGCAATTGTAATAAAGTTGTTTAAAAATACTAAATATAAGTGAATAAAGTAAAATTATAAAATTTGTCTTCTTTGCACAAGAATATCTAAATGGTTTTGTATGTATGCTGCTACCTTGATATGAGGTGAATACATTTTTTTGCGACTGGAGACGGAATAACATTCATAAAAAGTGTGAAAAATGTTGCATTATTTTCTAAAAAAGAAATAAATATTAAAAGAGAAAAAGGTTTCATTTGTATATACATATTTAGTATTATATTTAGATTTAGTTCTCTTTTAGTTTTTTTTTTATTTAATAAAAATGTAATTGAATGTACAGATATAAAGTATGAAAATTTTTTTTTGCCATTTTTTTGTCGTGAATCACGTATAAGTAACGGCGGCAAACATATACTATTAGGCCGTCTCGCCTAAAGATTTTCAACCGTTCGACTCAGATCTCTAGAGCTATTTCATGACTAAACAAAAACGTACCTGAAAGAGTGCTAATTTTTTAATAATTTTTTATATGCAGCACAACAATAACTTTTTTAAACTGGTCTCAAATAGTATGACTTTTTAACAATATGACTAAATAGCATACAGTGTGAATACCCCAACTATTCCCTTTATAATCGCCCGTATTATGAATGACGACGTCGACGTAACATTAACACGACAGCAAAAAATTTTCACTTGTCATTTATTTGTCGACAATAAATAATTATTATTAACAGCCTTTTGATATTCTGTAAAGCGTAAAATGTTAATAGAACATGTTACCAGAAGTCAATTTCTGTCGACAAAGACTAGACAATTGACAACTTTTTGCTTTCGTGTTCATGTGAAGTCGACGTCGTCATTCATAATACGGGCGAATATTTCATGTGTATAATTAAGGACGCAGGTCAAAATTGTTGTCTTAAATTTATTTAAATGCCTTAAGGTGAAGGTGTACAATTGTTGTTTTCGGTCCAGTTCATTAACTGTCTATTTCACTATGTCGAAAGATGTCTTTCTTTCACACAGTTATATATGAAACAAAAAGAATTTATATTGTTTTCGTTTCAAATGTCATATGACGAAAGAGAGAAGAAGTTCTTTCTTTGTGTTATAGGCAGCACAAAACAAATGTTATTCATAAAAATATAATGCATGAATAGGTATTTTAGATATTTATGTATGTCTTTATTTGTATACATGAAATTTCATTTCCTATATAAAAATCATTTAAGAAAGTATTAACACAACATAACATAAATACTTTGTGTCAATGAGTTATTAACATTAATTTTTTTGTACGGAAACAGTTTAAGAATGCCAAAAATGTAGGGCATTTATCTTAAATGCTCAGTTGTATTAAGTCCACTTTAAATGCAGTTGTATGAGATTTCAGGAAATAATGACAAGCATTAATAATTATGGAACAATTAACACTGAAACGTATATATTTAAGCTTTTCGAAAATTATCCTCAGAATTTTGCAAGCAAACTTGTACAAAATTAATATCACATCCGTGTATTACAATAAATGATACTTTTTATAAAAAAATCCTTTTATAAAAAATTTTTTCAATATTAAAAAGATTTTTAATAATTTTCCTCTCAACCGGCAGTTATTTTCCACTACAAAATACAACAAGAATAATTGTTACTGAACGCTCTCGTAATACTGTGTTCAGACATGCATTTTTGATTGAGTCAATTTAGTTTTAATTGAGCAATTAAATCTAGTGTTCACACATAGTAAATTTAGCTGACACCATTATCATTTGACAGCTGAAAAAACATCGTTTTTATTTGTTTCGTGAATATGCGTGTTTGTAAATTTTTAAAATTTTATTTTTGTAAATTTTAATTTAAAACCAGTCATTTTTTTCACTTTTTCTATTAACAGTGGAAAAGTAAATGGTGTATGTAGATATATTTTTGGCATTGACATTATAAAAGTGGACAAAGTGTTGACATGTGTACATTTAACTGTAGGCTCCTTTCGGGGTATGTACGTTGAATTGCGTAGCATAAATTCTTTTTCAAGAGATGAAAAAAGAAAAAAAAAAAAAATAAATAACTACGCATTTTGTTATTTATAAACAAAGACTGTGTTAATGAAAAAGAATTTTCTTTATCAATATGTTTATTAACAAAAATTTCGTGTGGGTGGGGGGTGTGTTTTTCGCACATGTTTTTTTTATAGTGATGACGCGATTAATCGGACGATAAATAACACTCGAATGTACTTAAATAAGCACATAGTGTCTGTCTCTATTCTATGTATGTATGCACATGTTTATGTATGTGTACATAAGTGTGTGCGTATATACATATAACTTCACACACACACACACACTTTTAATTTACAATTACCCAGCGGGAAAAACAATAAGGATCCCTTCTAGAAGGCCTCCTCCCATGCTCATATCTTTTTTACACACGTTGTGACTGCGAAGAAGGCCTTCCACTGGCGCTTATAAACTCTTTGAATTTATGTAGGTCTTTTACAAAGGCCTGGATAGCAACCCCTGCTAATATGCCTGCAGTTTCAAGCACGTATGCTTATTAATATAAAAAATCTATTTATATTTTCAAAAGAAAAATTAAAATGTATAAAAAAATAATACAATTAAAAATGTTTATTAAATTTATTATTCATAGATTTTTATAAATATTTCATTTCTTTATGAATGTTTGTTAAACAAATTATATGACTTAAAACAAAAAATGTTACCTTTTCGCTTACACGTTTTAAAAGAAGGGAACGTGGAATTTATACCACAACTTAGGCACGCATGGGTTGAATCTAGCCTTCTCTAACAATTAAATAAGAATGACAACTGAATAAAAAATGTGCCTACGAAGAGCGGAGTTTTCCCACTGGGTGCATCTAATAGAAAATTCATGTATTTCGAAAAAGATTAATAACTTAGTTTTATTAGTATTTTTATCACGTCTTTGTCTCCTTGCCTTGTAAATAAACTATTCCTTAAAGGAAGAATGACGCCAAACTCGAAGTCATCACTTTTGTAGACCAGTTAGATGACATTGTCTACACATCTTACTTAAAAATTAATGGGTTAAACTTATGTACCCATAAGAAACAACTAGTCATTAGTTTTAAAGACAGCGTCATTAGTGCGTAATCTATTTAAGAAAAGGTTTCGAGTGTGTAAACTAGAATTGCTGAAAAAAAACTGTCTCAATATTATCGCATGATAACTACTCCATAGTTCTAAAATCTCTAAACAATTCCCAGTGCCAAGTAAACATTTAATGTGTATAGAACATAATATTTTCTAAAGTGTAACAAGTCAGTAGTACTGGTGTCAAAGTCAATAGCACGGTTTTTGAATTGGCATATTGCGCAATAAGAGATAAAAGTTATTACACCCGGTATCGCGTTTGGCATTCTTCGGCTTTGAAGTCAAGTGTAATAAATTTAAGAAAAATTTTGCTTTTTTGTCTCTAATCTTTTACAAATTGTCGTATTTTAAAGCTGAATACGCGCGTTAAGGGCGAACAAGTAAGAAATTTTAATTATATTTTCCGAAACTATTTCTTACTTTATTCAATACAATTTTCAAAAATATTCGAAAGCACAAGGGAAAGTCAACATAATTTTTTTATGTAAATATTCCGCTTGAACAAAAATACTTCCACTTAAACGTTATGGTTTGTGTTAACCCAAACAAGGAGCAGCATGTGTACTTAAAAAATGTCAACGAAAAAAGTTTGGCTTAAGAAAAGTGGAACAAAAAGTTCTGAAAATAGGACATGTAGAAAATAATGAAATGGCAACACAGACACCATCATTTTGATATTGTTTCTTATCCTTTTTTATAATAAAACTGGTACAAATAGAAACTGTTATTATAGTCAACTTAGAAGTAATAAAAAAAAAGTACAGATGGGTGTAGCGGCTTTCGAAAACAACTGGATTGCTCTATTGCAAAAATTAAATATTTAAAAACTGATGTCAACTTTCTTTTGTTCTTTGGAATGTTCGTCATGTCTTTCCGAATTAAAAACACTTTTCGATTAATTATCCTATTAAAATAATAAAATTAGCCTATTAAATAAAATAGTTTTGAAGCATTTCTAAAGTGAAGGATTTAAAAAAAAGGAAGGCAGTTTCTAAACGGGTATTAAAGTCCGATAGCAATTAAATTTCAAAAAGTATTTGAAGAGAAGTTGCCGAGTTTAAGTTTAGCATTTTTTATATCCGGTGGGGGCGGAGGCGACACACATCAAAACGTTTTATGAACCTCGAGGTTCAAAAAACGTTTTGATCTAATTAAAAAGAGATTTTATAAGCAGGTTATCATTTACTACACTTGTAGTTGTTACAAAATTCAAAAGCCTACCATGCTTTTCCTCTAATAATTCTTAATTGGTTTATGAAATTTTGTGCATAAGATAATAGTTTTTTTTTTTTTAATTATTGTTTGTACTATGCTGATGATTTGATGAAGACAGTCAAGAAATGAACATGGCAAATGTGTAATAAAATAGCCAAGACGTTATCTAAACATATAGAGAAAGCGCGAAATCAATTATACGAAAGGATAGGGAAAAGCGTTAGTTTTAATATATTTTTTACGTTGACGCTTACAATTCATAACCTTTAAGGGCAGAATAAAAATAGAATTAATTGGTTTAGCCAAAAAGATTACTTTATTCGTTTTATTTTGGCAATAAAATTAATCGAATGATAATGATTTACGTAAGCCCGATGTTACATGATGTAAAATATAGTTTTTTAAATTCATATATTTGATAATAGTATCGACTTCTTTGATTCGATATACACAAGCGCATATATCCTATATGTACATGCATACATACATATATATCTATTTACATACATGCATATCTTTGCATGTATGCTGCAAGTATTTTAATTTAATTATTCTGAATGAATATACCACCACTCGGTTATAGTTTTATTTAATTCAAATTGATTCGATTTCGTAAAAAACAGCAACAAAAAGTGAAAAAATTAAAAAAAAACTAAGAATTTGTTCTCTTTTTATTGAACTCAAGCCAATATTACTGAACAGCCTTGAACCTGAGGAATAAAATTAAAGAATATAAAGGGTTTGCAAATATTCGATTGGGAGATGAATTGGCTTAAAGCACTCAACGCTTTTGCACAACATAAGAGTTATTTTGTTGATGCCGGTTGTGAAGTTGAAATGTGAAAATTAATGGAATAACGATGGCGGACGTTTATCCACATCTAGCAAGTCGTCAAGTATTCGCGCTTTTCACACAATTATCGACTACATATTGCAACAAAGCTTGACTCGTCTCATCAATTCTGAGGATGCATCTTTCAAAGCATCAGATATTTGTGGTTTGTTCACGTAAATGTATTCTTTCGCAGGACACAGGAACGAGGGTACCAAAATATATTGGCAAAGTAAAAAATTAAACGTGTGAGAAACTAAATTAGTCGGCTGGATGTGCGGCTTGTGATGGCTTGTTCGTCTTGTGGAAAACACAGATCTCTGAGGTCAACACGTACCGATTGCGATAAAAAATCGGTTGTCATGGTTTGATAGCGCAGAGATTTAAAAAAATTTGGGACCGATAACGCCGCATGACCTTAAAATGCACTACTTATAAACTCAATTTCAAATAAAGTCTTTTCCACGACAGTTTGTGATGTGCATCGTTTAAAAATTTAGATTTTTTTTGTGAGGAAAAGTGGAAGAGAAACATAAATGATTTAGATTTTTGACTCAACATTCGTAGTGTGAACTGGGACTATGTTATGATTTTGCTGGTTTATATAACTCCCCAATTGAAAATTAATCTCATCAGTAGAGATGAATTGATTGAAAAAATTCATTGTTTCGTTGAGTTTTTCCAACTGTCAATCCGCCAACGTTCGACGTAAACGATATTTGGGCAGATATAATTTTTGGCGTGCTTGGCCGTTGAAATTTCACAAGTTTTACTAAAAAAATTGCTCAGCTCTTAACACTCCATCCCTCAGATTTACCCACCGTATAAAGTTGTATTTTCACACACTTAGGTTTAATCAAAATGTTCAAAAAGCATGATATACCATTTACAAGACCATACGACAATTTAAACCTGCAACGGTATACGATTTTTTTATTGCAATTTTGCAACTTCAGTTTTCTCAAACGAAATTATTAAAGTGCTGACGGCAAAATAGCCGCTTTCGATATCGATCTAGATTTCAATACAACATGCATACAAATTTCGATCGATATCGGGTGGCGTAATTTGCCCCCTGTTTATAGAAGACATTCCAATCAGTTGATTAGACTAGAAATAACTCATATCGAACGTCTGGTTGTATATAAAAAATTTAACGAAGTAAAATAATTTAAATATTTACAAGAAAATAGCAAAACTTTTTTTTTTGGCTTGAAATCACCAAATGTGTTTTACATCGTTTGCAACAGGTTACTGAATAATGAAGTGTCGTTGTATAAATTCAAAAAAGTCCTCAGTTACACTGAAACAATTTGCGGTAGAAGAAAAATTTCTCAAAAGTTTCTGACATATTTTTCAACTTGAGCTTGTTCTTGGAGTGCACAATTTTGCAGCAACATGTGCTTCGATATGGTGCATCAGGGTCAATCAAAAAGTTGATTTTGATTTCTATTGTAACCCGAGGTAGTTTTTTTTAAAGTCATAAACGATATGTAAGAATTTATTTGAATTTTTATTATCTGGAATAATGTGTGTGTTTTTTTTTATGGAGTAACACAAGTTTAAATCATAATAAAATAAGGAAATATATTTTTTATATCAATGAAACGAGGTTTATTTGAAAGAAAATTTTATGAAATTAATGTTGAAGTATGAAGGCGCAATATGGAACACCAGATTTCAATAACTTTTCGCAGCATTTGAGGTTATATTTCGCTGATAACTCTTCGAATACTGATTTTCAGGTATTCAATTGTTTGCGGTTTATCGACGTGGTCAAGTGACTTAACATAACACCAAAGAAAATAATCCAGTGGAGTTAAATGACACGATCTCAGTGGCCAATTAATTGGGCCATTACATGAAATAATTTGTTCATCAAAAGCTTCTTTCAGTAAATAAATTTTAGCGCCCATAGTGGGGCATGTGGCTCGACTGAGTTGATACGGCCCTATACAATGAATATTGTTTTGATTATTTGCCAGCGTGTTTGAATGAAAATTAGTTTTCGTATCGAATAAAATTGGGCATCACATTTGAATTGCTTCGTCGGTTCTTAGTTTGTAGTAAATTTGAAATGAATTTCAAAATCCGAGCATTCATGTTTTGTTTTCTTTTTTTGTATATATTCTTTATCAAATCAACAATTGTTGAGCCGAATTAAAAATAAAGCAATAAACTCAATAACGACAGTATGCTACACAAACACCGACTACAAGAGCCGTTCGCTACCATCGTCACCTCGTAGTGAGCTACTTAATTATTTTTAAAACGACACCACCAAATCAATAACCATGTGTTATTGTTTGTAGTAGAATTCTCTTCATACGCCAGTGTAGCCGCTTTTATATATTTAATAATCTTAAATAGTGTTATTCCAATAAAATATATTAAAAGTCCACAATATATGACAAGAAATCATTTCATTAGCTTGGAAATATAGTTTGGTGTTTCTTTTTGTAAAATAAAACAACATATTTTTAAGTCTACAATAATTGAATTTATTTATATTAAACTGGCAACATTGCATCTACTCTTTGTCGCTCACCAAAATAATTTGACTACAACCACAAAAACAGCATGGACAACAACCCGTAGCCGTGTTGTCTGTAGTAGCAGAAATAATTATGCGTATATACGCACATGTATTCTATTTTTGACAAGTTGTAGTCTGTGGCCTGCTGTCGTTATTGTGTTTAATGCTTTAAACTTAACGATGATTAAAATCATGGGGCCAAAAAATTTTTTATTGTTTATATGATTTAATTATTTAAATCAACAACAAATGCGTGGCTGAGCAGCTTTAATGATATGAACGATGTTGATTAAAGCTGAATGCGTTTGCAATCAACAAATACCGCTCAATGTAACAGTTGTAGATACATTCACTACCAGTACGTTTTAATGATCATCACGAGAAGAAAGACATAATCAGCGTCCTAATCAAGATGTATCTACAACATAATAAATATCTAAATGTTTCTTGGCTATCGACAACTTTTAGATTTGAAATTATAAATCTATCAATTTGTACATGTATGTGTCTATTATTTCATGTACATATGTATTCGTATGTATGTACATACGAGTATATAAGATTAAATTTGTTAGCTTTTTACGAGATTTATCACCAAAAATGTGTGCTGTAATTAAAAATGTGTCATTAGGGTGTTTTATTAGGAGGAAAAAGTACTTGAATTCTTGGCCTCATCTTAAGAAGAAATAGTTGTAGATAAAACTTGTTGTCCTTCGCTAATGCAATGGCCAAAAGCCGATCATGTTAAAGTTATGGATGCAGGGTTTTATGTGTCTTAATATTTATTTTCTTTATATGCAAGGAATTACATCTGAATAAAGTTTTTAACGTGTTGTATTCAAAGATGGCGTGATGAATATTCCAGGTTGCAGCGGAAAATCAAGATCAATTTAATTACAAAGCAGAACAGAATAGCGCTATTTTCGGAAGCAACTACAACCCCATCATCAGTAATAGCGTGTATTTTTGGGTATCATCATGTAAGAGTTGTCTTGGTGGAATGTGTGAAGAGTTATTATACGAGATCTGTTTCAATAACATGTTCTTTATTTGTTTTTGTAATAAAAATTTTTTTTTTATTTTATGCAGAGGAATCTTCAAACCATAATACAGCTGAAGATTATTTTCCAAAAGCTTGTTACCAAGTATTTTCTGTACCATGTGAACCAAAAATCTTTAATATGCTCTGGTAGTCGTTCCTTATACCGAAAAAAACTAATGCCGCTACCACCGAATTTTTCCAAAATCGGTGGTAGCTTTACCATTTCATGTCTTCCAACATTTTTATTCGTATGCTGTTATCCGGTTGTTTATCCTTTTTCATTATTATATTCTTGTGCTACCTTATTCTCTTTCTCTTTTATTTTCGTCCTTGACCGTTGCCGTCTATTTCAAACTTCTTATTTGTATTTTCTATTAGGTTGTGTGTGTATGTGCGAGTATGTTTGTGTGTGGGACTAGGCAGCGATCTATAAGTGTTCGTCTTTTGGTTTCTTTTTTCTTTTAATCACGTCCTTCTTTGCAGGGAATTTTCTTTACGGATTTTCCAAGAAATGAGCACAATAATTGCAAATTAAAATATTTTCGAATTTAGAGAGGCATAACAGATTTGCTATAATCAAAATGAATTCTGCCCTCTCAATAGAGAGTATTGAAACTAACTTCTGCGTGGGTGTGTGTGTGTGTGTGAAAACACAAGGATAATATAATGATCATTTGAGAGATATCATCCCTTATCTCGGACATATGTTTGGTGAAGTAAATATGTATATAAACGATAATTGGTTATTTATGTACAGGAGGGAGTTTACTTTTGAGCTGCATTCACAAAAATATGTTAGTATGCCACGAGCAGTCGGAACGTAAAGAAATTCTAAAAACTAGCCGGTGAATTATAAGTTTATCAAACAGTGATTTTACCAAAACTATTTTTGAATATTAAAAATTTTTTAAAAACTGTTGCGCTTTCCGGTTAAAAGTATTTTTGTTAAAAAAAAATATTGTGAAATAGTGGACAGCCTTCACAACTTATAAAAAGTAAGTGGAGATGTTAAAAGGTTCTGAAAAAAGATTTTCACAATTCAGGTGATGAGATATAAAATTTTGGACTCAGCATTATTTATAAGACATAATCTGATATATATTTTAAAATCAAATTTGAAATTTTTATGAATACGGCAGTAATAACCACACTACACTTCAGACTTACATCGTTAATGAGGACTGTCGGTAAACGTCGACAATTGAATTGATTTCAAATTATCGGACAAAAAAATAAAAATAAAATAGAGGAAAATATATATTTCGAATAACACAAGTCGTGTGATTACGTTTTCATTACTTAATATCATTCAATAAAGATTTTCAAATGAAGAAACTTATGCATTTCCAATTTAGATATAACTTCTTACTCTGCTTTTTACGTTCAAAATTAAAAGTTTAGATGTGCTTGTGTCCATGTCTTCGGTGAAAAACTCCAGGCTTGTGTAACGATGTAAATTAAATCAAAGCGAAGCATGTTGAGCCAACGCCTATCGCAATCAAATTAGCGCCAATTGCAAGTGAGGCAAACCGAATTATTCCAAACCTGGAAATGCAATGCAAATCGAGGCCTTGGTGTATTTATAAAAAAAGTTTTGTTTCGACTGCAGTTCAATACAAAACTTCCACAACACAAACAATGCTTTTGATTGCTTTATAAAATTCTTAATACTTTTTTTTGTAATGAACTCAAATTAGTTTTATAATTTTAAAATAATTTATTTATTTTCTTTTCTGAAAAAAGTGTAACATTTTTCTATCCCTTTTCTAAAAAGTGGCAGTTTGGAGGAGTTTTAAAACTGAAATGATTTTTCGCAGAGGAAATTAAATTAATTTCAAATAAATTCTTTATTTTTAAATGACCGAATATTGCTATTTTGTGTCAAAAAGTGTAAGAAATGTTGCATTCTTTTCTAGAAAAGAAATCAACATAAAAAAGATTGATTGTTTTTTCATAGTCAAACTAATTTTTTAGATGATTTTACGTTAGTGAAATTTATATGTACACAAAAATTGCATTTCAAATATTTTTACTCTCTTTGCTCTCTTTTACTGTATTTTTCATACAAGACTTGAGAGGCAAGCACGGTTCCTTTGCGAATAAATTGTGTACAAAAGAAACACAAAATTTTAAAAATTTATTTTTATTTTTGCTCTAAATTTTAACGTAAAGTGATTTAAAAAATTAAGGCCTAAATAGTTAGTGGGAAAAAATCCCAGATTTGTGTTATTAAAAAAATTACGTTTGTGTGCGGAGCGGAGAGGCTTAAATCTTGAAGTGCCTAAACATGCGCAAATAATTTAATTTTCGTTATCTCTAGTAAATAGTAACATAAGATATAACTAATATACATAGTACATATCTTAGGGCGGTATAATTTCTAAAATAAAAAAATAGATCCAAAGAGAACGAAATTCCAAACATAAAAAATTTCTTGGAAAGCTTATTTATATGTATATGAAAAAATATGGAAAACGGTTGACCCTATTGGCCATTCCCGCTAATGAGGTCTTCGAAATAAGACACTATTGATTTAATTTTCAAATCAACCGCTTCCCACGTGATAAGCGGTGATTGATGTAGTTTTCGATTATTATATCGAGAACCGAGAACACCACCTGATCAAATATAAGTACAGTCAAATCCCGATAATTCGTACCCCGATACATCGAAATTCCCGATAATTCGTAATAAACAGTCGGTCCCTTGAAACAATCTCGTTAATTCGTAAAATTTCTATACATTTTGGTCCCCTCGCTAATTCGTAATTTTTTCAAATATGTAAAACCTTCTTTACCTCTTATAAATTGTAATATTTTTCTTACTGCCACTTATAATTCGTAATAAAAAGCAATAGAAACATGGAAAGAATGATTTTTTGTTTGTGCCTGTGTTTATTTTCTTAAGATAAGTTTGTTACATGAATAACAAAGAAAAATGTCAAAGCGCACGCGCAAAACTCTGTCGGTGTTACAAAAACAAATTTTTGCTGGCATTGACATTGATTTCTCCATTAGCTCTTACTTCAATCCTTCAAAAAAGAGAATTTATTTAGCAGTAAGCTAAAGCGGGAAAAACTACCGGAATATCCAGAGCTTGAAAAGTCTTTAGTTTTATGGTTTACACAATGCCGGCAGTCTAACATTCCGATTAGTGGCCCATTAGTATCGGAAAAAAAGTTATAAAAAGCCATTATATGCAAAAAAGTTAAAAATTTATCGTTTTAGTAAATAAACTGAAAACCCCCGTTAATTCGCATTCATTTTGTTTTAACCTCGTTAAATCGAAACCCCGCTACATCGAAAACCCGTAAGAAATGGTCGGTCCCTTGCGATTACGAATTATCGGGAGTCCACTGTATATAATTTCGGAGTTTTTTATGTCAACAGCTGATTATTTTGTGGAATCGATCGGTGAAGACGTTTAAAATTTATTTTTAAAATAACACACTTTTCAAAATGATTTTTGTGAGATTTCTTGAATTCGACCGCTTTAAATCGATGCAAACTCACAAAAAAATAAAAACGCATAATCATGGCTCAGCCATCATATTTGGCCCTCTGAGACTTTCTTGTTCCCAAAATTGAGGAGACTCATGAAAGGATGGCATTTTACAATGATTGGAAGAAACACCGACGCAACAAAATAGCAATTGATGAATAAATAAAATGTTTTTCTAGAAAACTTTAAATTAACCCTAAACACACCTCATATATTTAAAGTTTATTATAATAAACATTTTTGACGTTTACAAATATTTTTATTTATTTCCAGGTTGCACATTCGTCCTTTGGGCCTACTCTTCTTCACAGTATTTTGCTTTTGGTTTTGCAAAAATTATTGTCACATACGGATAAAAACGCCACCGGAATTACAAACATATTTAAGGACAACACTGCAACGCATAGTTGATTTCAGAAAACGGAGTCCCACCATGTTTTTCGTTATAGCTGTTATATTTTTTATAACATTAGCAATGCTGGGTACTATAGTGGGTTTTGAACCTATTCTGCTTACTTTGCTTACATCTGGCACAATTATATCGACAGACTTTGATTTTTTCGGTCAGGGTAGACTAGGTAAATATGAAAGTGATAACATGATATTAAGAGAAGAGATCAAGGCGAATTAATACCAGGTAGATCCGTTCCAATAAATGCAAAAATGTCAGTTTATAATTTATTATACATATATCTTCTAATGATGGAAGTATTTTGAAGAAAAATGTTATACAGTTCAGATCTTAATAGCATTGGCACAGTTGATGATTACGTGGGCTAACGGTAGGCTACCTGGTATTAAATCGCCTCAGAAGATGCTATATGAGAATATGATAGATTTTGAATGTGTGTCAAATATTACTTTACTCAGTCTAGAATCTTAAAACGCTTAAAATAAAATTATTTTTTATCTTTTAGAGGATAACGAAATTGTCCGTGAGTTGGACGAATTCCTGCCAGAAGAATTCTTGCTAGAAGCAAACGCATCAAACATGTATGTGCTAGAAAGGGCAAGTGATTTGTCTTCTGCAACATTCCCCACAGACGATGTTGAGGATGAAGAGGACAGAAGCGATGAAGTACCCTCTGAGCTTTTAATACCAGACTCTATACCTGAGATTGATGAAAATTCTACAGACGATGATCAGGATGATTTACTGCCCACAATAGAGCTGCCCACATCACATAATCGTCAAACAAACTTCAACCCCACCACAGATGTGTTACCTACGACATCTCAAGCTAATCAGAACATAGAATTTAAAAAAGGCCATTTTAAACGCGATTCTTCACTATCGACATCATCATCATCGGAGGAAAGTCTTTCCAAGGGCTTACAATTTCCTGACCACACAGCAGTTGATGGTCCTAGAAAGCCTAAAAGTTCAGCAACAGGTAGCCAACAAATCGCTAATGACATGGTAGCCACGGTTGTGAGTTCACAAGCTCAAGCTTTGATTGCCAATAGCCATAAGCTAATACCTACCCTAATGACTGGTCTAGTACAAGGAGTTTTTGGATCGGGCGCCTCAGCTTCGCCTTTGCAAAGTGGACCTGCGACTGATCCTCCTAATAGACGTGTAGTGACTGCTCTTGACTCATCCGATGAGAGTGATTTTGAAATATTAGATCGAGAAGAATTTCAATAACTACCTTATTGAGAACTGCAATCAAAATATTCAGACAATTTATAATTTCAAAACAAAACTCATAAAAGATATCTGTGAATTGTTAGTAAGTTATTTTATTTTGCTATTACTTTTATTATTTTTGTTTAATTTGCGCTTAAAATAAGTTGAAGTTGTACCAAAAAAGATAAACTTTAATTATATTAACTAGAGGCCGTAACAGTTAAGATTTAACTTTTTCAAAGTAAAATTTGAAAAAGAAAATTTGAAAAGAAAATATTTTAAGATTATTCTCCCTCAACTAAAACGCATCACATAGTTGTAATCAAGTACGGAATAGATAAATTCTTTTGTTATAATTTCCAAAATACTTACAATCCCTAATTATAAACTCGCTTGTATATAAATCGATCGCAAAAGTTAACGATTTGTAATAACAAAATCCTTAGCAATGAAAAAAAAAACCAATCGCCGTATTCATAAAAATTTAATTTGTATTTGAATAGTACTTTAAGAAAATTTTATAAGGAATTAGTTTTTAAGAATACGGCATTAAAATATCAACGTTGCAAATCTTAAGGCTTAAAAATTCAAAATAATTTAGAAATATTTCATATTTCTTACGCCTTTTGTATGGATTTGCAATAGTTTAAAAAAAATTATATTTCGAACCAGAAGTATATTTTACAACTGAAAGTGGCGCCATTGAAAGTCATTTCTTCACAAATAATAATTACTGTTATACCGCAATAGAAATAAGTGCTTTTAAAATGTGCATTTTAAAAACATTTGAAAATAGTTTTAATATTCTTTTTTAAAAGTAAAAAAAAATTATTTGAATATAGATCAATTTTAAAAATTTAACAATATCAGTTCAAAACTATTTTTAGAAGTTTCCTTAAAAAAAATTATAATGGATTGTTTAAAAATTTAACTGCTATTCTAGTTATTTCTTCCACATTTTTAAATGCTTTACAACGCAATGGTGCATCTACAAATATCTGCTTACATATTAATTCCCAAACAATACATATTTTGGATTAAATATATATTTTTGTTTTATTTTTAGTTTATTAGTGATATGTTGCCACTGTTCCCATAACGTCACATGTCTATATATTTTGTATGCTATTTTACTTAGTTATTTAAATGTTATTTTTAGTTTTAGTTGTACTTATTTCTGTACATTAATTTTTTAATACATATATATCTTCTCATTCATTTGAAAATTTAATTTAAAAAAAAAACTTCAAAATATACGATCTTTACTTAAGAAAAACTTTGTATATTTCAAAAAGCAATCTTAAAAAATGTGATTAATTTTATTGCTTAATAATGTTTAGAAAATTACAAACGCAAAGAGAGCTACGGCTTTTCTTTAAAAAATATAATCTTTTATAAAAACTTCTGTTTTACAAAATTAAAAATTATAGTGTAATTCAATCTTTAGTGCAAAGAATCTTGCAAAACACCAAATGCAAGTCATCTTAACCTTTTATTTGCAATCTAACTGGCATTTTTTATAATTGAAAAGTATGAAATAAATAAATAAAACAATTTATTCAAGAAATACTACAAATACAGAAAAATGCTATAATATTTGTGTGTAGACGGAAGCACGTAAGTAAATTAGTTAAGATATCTCAAGTTTTAAAGTTCTAATTGCGAACAAAATCGATACAGAATTACCCAAATATAAGCCATATGATATACATACATATTTCTAATGAGAAAGTACAAAATTAATTGCAAGAAAATTATGTCCCAAACCTGTAAATTTTTAGTATTTTTGTAACCTACAAGATATAAAGAGAATTGATAGGGAAAGTATGTTATATTTACTAAACCGTTTAAGATATCTTTATTGAAGCATTGAAGAGTGGTGATTAATCTTCCATTTCTTAAAGCATTCTATTTTTCGCCGAATACAGAAGGGTTTTATATGATGTAAATTTTACTCGTATGTTTGTGACTTATTATTTCGGGAAATAGATCTGTGACATACATAAATTATTACATTGAAGAAAGAAAACCAATGCTCACATAAAAGCTTTAATTATTGATGAGTACATTTTTTTTGGCTTGAGATAACTAAATTTATACCAACCATATCGTTTGGAACAGCAAACAGAATAATAACTTATCGTCAAAAAATAAAAAAAAACCTTAATTTACATTGCAAATATTTCCTTAGGGGAAGGGGACAAGCCTTTTTAAAATTATTTTCAGTTTTTTAGGAGAGTGATATTATTTTCTACTTATCATATTTTCTTTCCTCTCGTGTGCGGCAGTAGCAGGTAGCGATCTGTAAATATTTGTCTCTTGGTTTCTTTTTGCTTTAGTTTTGTAGTCTGTCCTATGCAGGGAATAGTTGCGTTGCAACTATTTCTCTGAATTTGTTTTTGTACCTTGCGAAATCTGGTTTACTTCTTCGGTTCTGCATATATTTGCATGTACAATCCTAGTCGCTTTTGTTTTTGAAACTTTGTAGTTTTCGGCTAGCTGGTTTATGGGTCAGTTTGTCTTTAGACGTAAATAAATAAGTATGTGCATAATGGTTTGATTTTATCTTCAAGGTCCTTGTTTTCTTTTATTATACCCATCTTTTAGTAACCATATGTTAATGGGGTTCATTAAATACTCGTTCTGAGTTGTCTGCTTGTTGCGATCTTGCCTTATTTTGATGTATTAAGTATTATTGTATTATAGATACATTTCGTGTTCATCTTTATATATGGTTTTGTTTAGTACCGTTAAAATTTGAGACCGTTATCAACATCGATACGTAAAGCTGTGTTGGTATCCAATATATCATAATCGCTTACAACGGTGTACCGATTTCGGCACAAGATTTATTAAATTGGGGTAATGAACAATGCCACATTTGGCACATTTCTTTGAAATCTAGAAAGCATTATTTAATACTCAATAGTAGATAGCCGATACTTTTGCAATTTTATTAATATATTTTGAATCAGAAGCGATTTAATATTTCCAAGTACAAAAATATATGGATTTCCAAATGAAATACAAACTGAAGTAGACTGGTAGACAAGAAATGAGGACAGTAATTGCATATTACAATGCATTTTAGAATTTAATTTTGAAACAAATTATAGAAACAGATCTTCTCTCATACAACGATTCATAATTTTAAAAAACACATTTTTGGAATAGAAAGAATTGAAATTAACTGCTGTGTATTTGTTTTTGAACGTAAGGATAATAATAAAAGAATATTGGATGATGATTTGAGGATTCCCTTATCTCGCATTCGTATTTGCTGAAGTAAATATATGCAATGTTACTATATTTATATTTATTATAGCTATTTCACCCTGTTTTTTTAATATTAGTTTTAGGTTTATTTGTACTTAGTTCCGTACTTTCTTCTTTCATTTCTTTGGATTTAACATTGATAGGAATTTAATAAATAAACTTGAAAATGTACGACTTTTAAGAAAAATGTTTTCAAAAAGAAACTTACCAAATTTTAATAACTTTGTTCTTCAGTAGTGGTTAGGAATTCATGTAATATGTCCCCTCGTTGCAATGGCACCTTGATCACCCGTGCGATTATTACAATTTTAAAGAAATTCATTTGGTTATAAATTAATTAATTTTAATTTTTCAATGTATTCACTTATACTGAATATTGTGAATAAATGAATCAAAGCTTTAATATTCGCATTATCGTTCTCAGCGAAAATATAGAATAGAAAACGGCATAAGCTAAGAACATTTGTACCGGTAGTCTTAAAAAATTCACAAATTCAGCACTATTTAAGACCAAGATTTAGTGAAGGTTACAATTACCTCCAATTTAATAACGATTTCAATGGATTTTAAAATCATAATTCAACCACTTAAACGGAGAGAGTATTTCGTACACATTTTAAAGTATTTGCCGATTTCATCATTACTAAATCAAACAGAGCAACCAAGTCTGTTTTTCGCTATAGTACTGCCAAGTTTTGTAGAAACTAAGCAATTCGCCTTGTTTATTATTTTTACAACTCTATGCACGTGCAAGACTGTTTAGAAATTGATATTTGGTAAATCTTTTAAACAATTTTTAATTAATCTTATAAATATGCCACCAATTGCTGAAAACGGCAATTGCTTGGTATACCGCGGTAGTAATTTCCTTAAACAACGATTGATACTCTCGGTGCTTAGTGGAAAACCTGTGAAAATAATACAAATACGTTCGGATGATGAGTCTCAGCCTGGCCTGAGAGAATTCGAAATAGGATTAATACGTCTGCTGGATAAAATAACAAATGGCACAAAAATTGAATTAAATCCTGCTGGTACGTCAGTCATGTTTTCACCTGGATTGTTACATGGAGGACAAATTCATCATGATTGCAGTTTGCAGAAAAGTGTTGGGTACTACCTGGATGTTTTGATTGCCATAGGGCCATTTTGTAAGCTACCTTTCAATGTCACCTTAAAAGGTATAACCAATAGTAAAGATTCTCCATCCGTGGATCATATGAAGGGAGCTGCTTTGTCGGTGTTAAAGCGTTTTCTAGTGGTGGATGAGGGTTTAGAATTGAAAGTTATTAAGCGAGGAGTGGCACCTTTGGGAGGTGGTGAAGTTTTGTTTAAATGTCCAATACGCAAAACAATACGCTCCATTCAGTTTGTTCAGCAAGGCATGATAAAACGGATCAGAGGCACGGTGTATGCGTGCAAAGTTTCACCTGCCATGGCGAATCGTACTGTGGAGGCAGCCAAAGGAGTAATGTTAAAGTTTTTACCCGATGTTTATATATACACTGATCAAAATCGTGGCAAAATGTCGGGGAACTCGCCGGGATTCGGTATTTGCTTGCACGCCGAAACCACCGACGGTGTAATTTTTGCAGCAGAAGTCAATTCTCATACCAAGGATGATGGTAGAGAGCCATCAATACCCGAGGATATGGGAAAAGAGTCAGCTTTGCGCTTATTGGATGAAATATATCGTGGTGGTAGTGTAGATTCAACCTACCAATGGCTGGTAGCCTTGTTTATGACATTGGGACAAAAAAATGTTTCAAAATTCATGACTGGTGAGTGAAATTGTGATCTTATTTATTCGCAAGTTAATTATTATGTTTTTTCACTGATAGGGCCACTGTCAACGTATAGCGTTCATTTCCTGCAGCATATACGTGATTTTTTTTCGGTTACTTTTAAATTGGAAAATCCTGAAATAGATGATGATGAAGATGCTTTGCCAGGTGCTCAAAAAGTTCTGCTAACGTGTGTGGGTATTGGTTATACTAATATAAGTAAAAAAGTTATATAAGTTCTATGTTTCCATAGAATTCAAAGTTAACTAATCTTTTAGGGTTTGTAGTTGTAAATAAAATTAAATTATGTAATATAAGAAATACCCAGTGGGACTTGTTTTAAATTGAATTCAAATGTATTAGATATGCATGGATTTGTAGTTTGCGGTTGCGATCAGTTTCCTTATTGTACAAAATTGGCTAGAAGAAAGGTTTATTGTCTCACATTTAAAATTTTTGTTTTTGTATAATAAAAAATAATGTGTAAGGAGTACCTAATATTTCAATTCTTAAGAAAAACTGCTGCTTTCAATTTGAATGTTCGCGGATACGAATACATGTAACAAATGAAGAGTTCCACACAATTCTAGTTACGATACACAGCTCTTATGGGATGAAATTTTTCCTTTAGCAAAAGAAGTTGTAGAAATTTATTATTATACTAAAAATATTTTCAGTAATTAAGATATTATTATTTTTATATATGCTTATATGATATTCGCTATATTCGGCTAAATGGCGAATATCTAAAAAATCTCGTATTTTCCAACTCTATTAGGAATATTAGCACATCACTTATTCGTACATATGTATGGATGTGTTTGTTTGCTTACTATTCTGCTATCCAAGAGAGAAGTGCTTAGAATTTTGTGTGTCCGTTCTAAAATAAAGTGTAATATCGAGCAAAACTCCGGAGGTACTGCGTGAGGAGATTCCATACCACCAAGTTACGAAAACATTATTGATATTAAGCTAAAACTGCAAAAATTTTATGTGGGGAGTATTTACTATTGTTGGAATGGACCGAATTACAGTTATTGTTATACATATATTAACTCTTATTAGCAATATACAGTCCAATGGTAAATGCCGAACTTACCGGCTTTAGCCCATATCTGTATTAAAATAATAGTAATGATATCAAAATTTGGGAGGGACACTCGTACAATACAGTGCAATTTTGAGCAGCAAATTTGGGCGCAATAAACAGGTGCCAGATGACATTTCCTTACATTGAAGTCAAGTTTTTGTTTAAAGCAAATCCTATTTTTTATATGAATGCATGTATGCATGCATGTATGTATGTATGCATGTATGCATGGGAGCGAATGTTTTTAGTAATTGTGAATTAAAGTTAAAAATTTTTTCAAGGTGTAAATAAATGTACAAGTTTTATAATTGCTTAAATAATTAGACGGAGTTGCTTAAAAACAAATAAATTGTTTAAAGTTTTTATATGACATCATTAAACAGTGATTTATTGCAAACAGTGTTTTAAATTAATTGAAAATAAGTTACTCCACAAAGTAGCTTATTAGGTACAACCAGACGAGAGTTTTCGGTCCCAGTCGCAAGAGGTATGTAATTTCTAGAAATCATGTAACTGTATAGATTTAAGGTTCTGCTGAGGAATATACTGTAGTTAAAGGCGTTGCTATATCAGTCATAGGAAAGGATAATAATATGGGTTAACAACATCGCTGACATTCACATGGCTTGAGCCAATCAGCGGCGTCTGAACAGCGATATTTTCTAAATAAATTTGCTAGGGATTTTCAATCATATCATCTTTCAAAGAATCAACAGCATGCTCTCAAGCATATTACAGTTGTTATAAGATAAATTACATGTAATTTTGAAAACAAGTAATAGTGCTTACTACTTTTCGGAGCAGTCGTCAGCTTTATAATGTTCCATTTTTCTGCCGTTGATAAGGTGACTTATTAAAGTTGATATTACATGTATGGTTGGTCTACTAATATTTTACGGAAAAATTAAATATATGAATCTTATTTAATCTCTCTCTTTGGCCAAGTTACTTGACCGCTTAAAGGAGAGGGCAGAAATTCAGCGGTGGCATTACGGCGATCACTATATTGACTTACTGGGCATAAACTCAACGTAGGATGTGTTTCACGTGTTTCCGTATTTATGAAAAAGTTTTGGTTTGAAGTGTACTTAAAAAATATCTATAAACATGTTTCTTAAGCTGCGTTTTAAATATAAATAATTTATTTTTTATTAAATCGCCGTTAATATTTGCAGGTGTATTAGTAATTTTCATTTAAATTTATACATATAAGACATTCGTATTAAATTTAAAAATTTTTCAGACACGATGTTGAAGCTACTAATTGTTTTAAGCCACTTTAAACAAATATATCTAATAGACAACAAGAAATCAATATTTCGGCCTATATCACGATATCGACAGAAATCTTTCTTTATCATATTTGAGTTTTAGAGTTATATCTTGTATTCTGTGTAGTAAAATATCTAATGGTTTGGTTAGTCCTTATTCCAGTATTTGATTTGCTGAAAGTTTCACTGACATACTTTAAACTATAATTTTTCATAGATAAAAATAAAGAAAATAAAATACTTCTTGTGCATTTTTATGTGCAACCAATATACGTCTGCGGCAGCAGCGAAAAAAATTAAATTTAAATATATTTGAAAGTAGAAGTCAATCAAATTGGTTATTGTAATTGTTACGATTAATATATATACAGTGCAATATGTAAATAACTAAACATTCTATTGAAATAAAATTCTTTAGAAGCTATCTTTCTTTATCTCTAATATGTATGTACGTATGTACATGCATATGTATATAGGTACACATGTTTTAACAGTGAAACTTTCCAAAAGGTACTACACTAACTGTGCACTCTACTTGGGGACTTAAGTAGACAGTGGGACATGATATGATTAATAGTTAAACGTGTTCAAATCACATTAAAATACAAAATCCTAAACTGAATATATGAATCATAATTAATCTCTCGCTTAGGCCAAGTTACTCGACCGCTTAAAGGAAAGGGCAGAAGCTCAGCGGTGACATAATGTTGATCAATATATTGACTGACTGGGCATAAACGCAACGTAGGATGTGTTTCATATGTTTTGTGAGCTATACACTCTTCACTCAGGGCGCACTCATATGTGGTAGAGGTGTTAGAAAAAGTAGTTCTTTAGACTATTTGGAATAAACTTTCTACAAAGATATTTTCTGCTGCGTTCAACTTGTGGAAATTAAAATCGTGTATCCACAAGACAAATAGTGAATTTAGGTTCCTTGTTTTACTCTTCGTTTTCTTTAATCCCCGAAACCTGATGTACTATATATATATATATATATATATATATATATATATATATATATATATGTATCAAAGATATTAATAAATGTTAAGTTAAAGAAACTCATAGAAATATTTGGAATATTTCTAGTTTCATTTCACAGGATATATATAATCAATTAAAAATATGCATTCAAATATACACATTTGCAATGTAAAATTTGCAGGAATACTTTTGGCTTATACGGTTATTTTAAAATTTATGAAATATTATTTACATAAATAAAGTGTAGAATAAATTAAATAAGAAAATAATCAAAAGCATTAACTGAAATTACTTCTCACAGAAAAGTTGTTAATTTATAATGCCCAGTAAACAAAATTTACAGCATTAGAATTAATACGAATAATTAGAAAAAAAATTGTTTTATTGTTCTTTATGTATCAACAGAAAACTAATTACTTTAAAAATTAAGAGATACATCTGAAATAAAAGTCAACCGTAACTTTGCATAAAATAATTAAATCACATTATAAATAGTCAGCGCAGTTGTTGAATTAACTTCAATCTCTAGTTTTGAGCATAACCGGTAATACCAGTAGGTAGTTCAAAGTAAAATGAACCGTTTTACGTTTTTGTGTGTGGTGGCCGGGTTATTGGCAGCATCCTATGCCAATCCTACCCAGACTGGCCAGAGATCGCATGCTGTTAGCGATAGTTTAAAGCCTTCCAAATGGTTGGCTGCAACTGAATTGGACGATATTCCCTCTTTCGATGAGGTTACTTTGGAGATATTGGAAAAGATGCCAATTGAAAAAGGAGCTGAATTAATGCAGAAGTGGTGTAAGTTTTCTATCCTGCAAACTCCTTAAAAAATTGTCTGAAATTGCAATGATAATTTTAGATCATTTTGCGAAAATCAATCTTCAAATGATCCCCAGTTTTGTGCCGAGTCCTAGTCATATTCCCGTTTACATAATAAAAAGCCATGGCAAAAAGGAAATCGCCAATCTGAATGACTTTGTTGAAACAGCTAAACAAGATAGTAGTTTTGGCAGCGAAGAAGTTACCGTTTTTATTACGGGTTTACCCTCCTCAATTTATGCTGTTAAGAAAGCCAATTACAAATTAATACACGCCTACGTAGAACGCTACAATCGTAAACAAGGAAAAACCGATAATTACAAAAACTTTGAGGAAGAAACTGGTGGTCGTACTTCCAGTGAAGACACCTCCAGCGAATGGGCTGAAATAACGCCCAACAGCGGAAACTTGATTGTTATAGATTTAGGCCAGACTCTTGATAAATTCGAACATTTAGCCATGTTAGATGTTGATAAAGTTGGTGCCATGATTGGTAAAGCTTTGGTTCATTTGGCTAATGACTGTGATGTACCACAGGAGATTATTCATGTAGTTGCTCAAGGTATTTCTGCGCATGTGGCTGGTGCTGCCGGCGATGAATATACTCGTTGGACAGGTGATAAATTGCGTCGCATCACTGCCTTAGATCCTAGCGAAAGTTTGTCCAGAGATCCGCAAGTTTTAACAGGTTTGTCGCGAGGAGATGCTGAATTTGTGGATGCCATCCATACTTCAACTTATGGCATGGGCACCTTAGCTCCTGTTGGTGATATTGATTTCTTTCCCAATGGTCCTTGCGTTGGTGTACCTGGTGCTGACAATGTTATTGAAGCTTCTATGCGTGCTACCCGTTATTTTGCTGAATCAGTGCTACCTGGAAACGAGCGCAATTTTCCGGCCATTGAAGCCAACTCTTTGAAACAATACAAGAGCAACAATGGCTTTGGTAGACGTGCGTTCATGGGGATTGCTACCGATTTTGATCTCAGAGGCGATTATATGCTGCAGGTGAACGAAAAGAGTCCTTTCGGCATGAGAGCCGCTACACATAAACAAAATGGTTACCACTTTCTTCATGACGATTGATTTCAGAAATAATATTAAAATTTTCCCAAACTGACAATCAATCAATTATAGTAAATGGTGGATAATTATTATTTTCACTTCTTTTAAAGCAAATTTATTTTAGTTGTATATTTTTGTTATGTAAAAAAGAACTTCAAAACACAAAAGGGGGATCGGTCTCCACACAAAAAATTAAATTTCTAAAATGGGACTTGCTTACTCGTATATCATCGTTTTAGCCGTTGATGATTTAATTCCGGTATCACTTATGCCACCAAGTAATATGATATTTTTGCAGGTGACAAGAAAGTATTTCCAAATCTTGTAAATTTCATGACACGCCCTAAAACCTTGCACATTTTTGATTCAATAGAAAACAAAAAATTGCTCATATCAATAACGTTCCTACAGCAGTAACGGTTTTTATACGATTCAATTTCAGAACCGATCTTAATATACAGTGTATCATTGCTTACGTATATAATACGTCTTAATTTTTGCCCTTTAAGTGTTTTCATATGTTATATTTGAAGTCACATAAATCTACCGGATCCTTTCCCTCTAATGTTAAATTTTTCATAGTTGAAAAAAGAATTTCACAAAAAATATAGCATGTCCTTACCAAATTCTGTGTTTAAATTCACTGCAAAATCTTTTTGAATTTGTTTTATTATAAATACTAAAATGTGAACCTCTGTAATTATCCAAATAATCCTAATAAACTTCATACAAAAAACAAAATAATAGTTTCGAAAGTTTAAAGTTATAATAAATTTCCCGTTTGATTAAAAAATAAAGTCCTAACATTTGGAAGGTGCATAAAGAGGACCGCAGCATTTCTAACTTTAGAGGCTACACTCGATTGGCAAATACACACTCTGAATCCAATATTTTTTCTAACGTTTGCTGCACTTATTTTCAATAATTTTAGATGAACTTTCTTTTTACTAATTGTCAATTCAATTTCTATATAATAACAATTTTATTTTCATAATATTGCCTATACCAAAAAGAGTGAATACCTCTACTTCAAGTAATTGAAGGAGAAAATTGTACGAAGAGATGAAAGCAAAATAAAGTTTGTTGCATTTTGAAAGAAAATAATCGAAATAAAAATCGATAAATATTTTTCAAATGTTCAACATTTATTGCATCTTATAAACTTAAATGATATATTCACTAAAATGGTAATTTCTTTAAAAATAGAATCCTCGTTTCGACTATTTTCAATCAATGAATGACATTATAATCAATTTTTATTCATAATCGTGATAGTTTTTCCATGGCTTGTGAATACCGTGGTAACTGTTTTGCTTTTGGGCGGGGGTTCTTTTGCCAAAGGGACTATTGGCATTGACTTCCAAGATGTAATCGCCCTTGACATCATAGTGAGTACCAATGCCCATGTAGGCACGTTTACCGTAGCCATCATTCTCTCTGTACTCCTTCATTGAATTAGCAGTAACAGCTGGGAAATTACGTTCATTGCCTGGAACAACAGATTCGGCATAGTAACGAGTGGCACGCATGCTGGCTTCAACAGTATTTTTGGCACCAGGAACACCAACACCAGGTCCATTAGGATAAAAATCAACATCGCCGACATTTCGATTGGTACCCATGCCATAGACGTTGGTGTGAATGGCGTCAACAAATTCGGCATCTCCACGAGACAAACCAATCAAAGTATCAGGATGTCTAGCGAACAATTTAGAGGGATCCAAAGCTGTGATACGTCTGAGATGGCGACCAGTGCGGCGAGTGTATTCATTACCAGCTGCACCAGCAACATGTGCTGCAATACCTTGAGCAACAACGTGCATGGTTTCATCGACAACATTACTTTTTTCCATCAATTCCATGACGGCGGAAGCCATCATTGCACCAGTTTGTTCCACATCCAAGAGGACAATACGCTTAAAGCTGTTCAATTTAGCTCCCAAATCGATTACCTTAAAAGAATCAAGTTCAGAAGCGTCATGTTGTTAAAAATTTTTAAATGGTTTATTAGCTTACCACAAGGAAACCACTGCTGGTATGCTCTTCTTTTTGCTGTTCAGTGGAGTCTTCTTCGCTGGAAGTACGGGGCATTTTCTCACCAGAGTTATCGTATTTGTGAGGGGTTTGTTTCATGCGGTTGTAAAGTTGAAGGTATGCCTCAACAATTTTGTAATTTGCCTTTTTAACGGTTTCAGTGTTGGCCGGGAGTCCAGTGATATAGATGGTAACTTCGTGGTGACCAAACTGTGGTATTTGCTTGGCACTAAAAGCCAATTTGTCCAAAGTAGTGGTTACTTTTTGGCCATTTGGTTTATAAATGTAGGTAGGAATATTGCTGGCACTGGGCACAAAATTGGGCATCAAATTGTGGTTGATTTGAGACAAGTGGTCTGCGAAATAATACCTCCAAGTTAATATTAAATAAATGGTTTTAATAAAAAAGTTTACTTACAAATTTTCTCAATCGTTTCGGCTCCTTCTTCCAATGGCATACTCTCCAATTTTTGCATGGTGATTTCTTCGACTGAAGGAGTTTGTTCCAACTGCGAGGAAGACAGCCATTGTGTGGGTTTCATCTTATTGACATAAGTAGAACTGTCATGAGCTGAAGTTACTGCGAAAAGCAGTACTGTCACACTAACAATACTAAAGGATTTCATATTTGGATGCTTTTAGTCAATAGCCTTCGTTCAACACCAGACAAAAGTGAACTGTGCTGAATGTGGATTTGTGCCCTATTTTTATAGTGCTGAATTTATTTGTTTGTGTTTTCTTGTTAACTTAGTGCTTAAGTCATTTAAATTTTTTATTCAATGAAAAGAAAAAAATTAATTCGAAAAAAAGGAAATATTTGCAATTTTTAATGTCATCGACTTGCACTATTCATGACTTAAGTAGTTTGGATGATAAGAAATTTATTATTAAAAACTGATAGCATTTGCAACAAAATTGCTTAGGTCTATAAAATTAACATTAACAAATAAAATCAATTGCAAATGCTGTTGTCTGTCAGCTTCAGGTGTTTTTTTTTTTAATCTTTAGCTGAAGTAGAGACTTAAAAGACCTGAAGGGTTAAAGTTATTTTTAACAAATTATTGCATATTTTGGAAATATGAATGTGTGCACTGTTTTCATCTATATTTTCAGTAGATGCAATAAATATTTTATGATCTCGATTTGTGTGTGTACGTTTATTCAACAGTTCTCTTAAAGCGTTTTGAGATAAAACAATAGATTTTAAAAATTTTCTTCTTAAAAGTTTTTTTTTATAAAGTTTTGCAGGTAAATAGAGTATTTTTTGTATTTACAATAATAATTTAAGTTTCTGTGAGAATAACAACAACTATAATATAGGACAATTTTCAGACTATTAATATTCAGGAAAACTGTTGAAATTCTGCATAAACATATATTGGAAATATATGTAAATTTAATTAATAAATTGTGCACAAAAATGAAATACATAAAAAAATAAAAAAAAGCGTTAAGTGTTTAATAAATTTCTTTTAATATTTTAATTTTAAGAAGGATTTAAGTAACATACACACATGTAAATATGCATGTGTGCATTTTAAAGTGCCCCAGGTTTTAAGAGTGCATTTTTCCCCAGTTTTGTTCGCTCACCCTTAATTATACCATTTGAATCCAACAACTGAAACTTGATATCAAAATCCGAGTCTGAAAAATTACATTAAATGCTTAGAAAAATGTCAGAATTTAATTTTTAATTAGACTGCTTTCTAACTAAACGTAAAGATTTTTAAAACAATTTCTTATTTGTTTTGGACGGTTAAAAATGCCTGAGTTATAGTACACCAAATTTTATTTTATAAACTTATTCGACCTTATTTTTTTAAATTAATTTATTAAGTTTATTTAAGCAAAAGGTCTATTATTTTTTATATAAAAATTATGTTTTTATTTCAATATTTCGCCACTTCTTTGTGTAGCTTTTTCAGGGATATGTAATGTGAAATGAAATGTTTTTCTTTTCTCAATTTTACATATTAAAATAAATTTAACAAATTAAATAAAATTTTATTTATATTTTCGTCTTTTATCTGTATATCTTTATTTATAAGTTAATGGTATAATCAAGTGGAACTATACATCGAAAATAGGAATGTTCGATTATCAAGATAAGCATTAAAGGCCGCGATCTGCTAAATATGCGATTTGGAAAATTTTCATTAAATTATGCGAATACAGTAGTGGTATTTATTATTATCCAGCGGTAAAAAATGTTGGCGCCAGAGTCAACAGATCCTTTTGCATAATTGTTGTAAAATAAACACGGTGAAATCTTTGCAAGATTTTCCCCTTGAATGAATCGTGGGATTCATTGAAGGTGAGAATATAAAGAAAAAAATTTTGAACTCAAATAAATTATTAGCATAAATTGGGGCTAAAGTTTTTAAAGTTTTTTTCTTGCGATATGTTTGAATTATTTTATATGACATTTCGAAGCCTTGTTTTTCCTCTATGTAAAGCTGTCTAATAATTTTTAAATCAGGTAAAGACACTCAAAGATAACAATAATTTCGTCACAAAAGAAGAAGAAAATCCTATTTTATCGATAACTTTCGATTTTGAGGGAGTAATCGGAATTTTAAAAATGACAAAAGGATTTACACAAGTCGCTCTACGATTTAAATTACATAATTTCGAAGATATTTATTGATATAAAACATTTATAATGGTGGTAAATACAATACAATAAATAATTGTAAAACTTGCCTTTTTCAAGATATCGAAAAAGTTTTTTTTCTCCTAAAAATTGTGTTCAAACAAAAATAGATGTTGGCTTTGTTTCAAATCGTTTTTATATGAAGGAAAGAAATCTTTCGATGTTGTGTAAATAGGCAGTAAGTCTTAAAATTTGTGTAAGAGCACTTTTAAATTAATGAAATGCTCTCTAAACAACAAATTTTTATTGTTGGGATTATAATAAAAGTTTTATTTTAAAGCACTACTGAGATGAGTTATTGCCTTGAAACTTTGCTAACAGACGCCGTCCAATAAAATATAACTCTACTTTTTATAGCAAAATATGTTTATTTAAAACACACCAAAATAATACAATAATAATGCTTTTGAAATTGTATCTAAAACTAATTAGAAAATTGATGAATTAGTAAATGAAAATTACATTTGGAAAATCATGTATACAAGCATTCACATGTTTATGTGTTTGTAGTGCCAGATATCATGAGTTACATATAAAGATTCAAAATCCATTTACATGTCTTTTTCCTGGGAGGACATGTTCCAGGGTTTGTGCATGGTGTGAAAATTTTGTTGTCTCTCAGCTGGAGCCATACGACCGAAAGGACTCTTGGCATTGACTTCTAAAACGAAGTCACCTTCCACGTCATAATCGGTTTTGATGCCCATATAAACACGTTTGCCATGACCATTTTTGTTTTTGTAGGCTTCAAGAGAAACGGCCTTCACAGCAGGGAAACTACGCTCCCAACCGGGCATAACAGATTCGGCGAAATAGCGTACAGCGCGCATAGAAGCTTCAATAACATTATCAGCACCAGGGACGCCAGTGCTTGGCCCATTGGGATAGAAATCTACATCACCATTGCGTGTGGATGTACCCATGCCATAGGCAGAGGTGTGAATAACATCAACGAATTCAGCATCACCACGGGCTAAACCAGTCAAAGAACGGCTTCTTCTGGCAAAGATTTTGGATGGATCCAAGCCAGTAATACGACGCAACTTGTGACCAGTTCTGCGTGTGTATTGGCGACCAGCAGCACCAGCTACATGAGCAGCAATATTCGAACCAATAACATGAACGGTTTCCAGCACCACATCAGTTTTGTCGGTCAGTTGCATGATCACATCGCCCATCATGGCACCAGTCTCTTCAACATCCATTGTGGCATAAGCCATAAAAGAGGGTATGGCTGAACCTAAATCAACGACTATCAAATTGCCAGAAGGTTCTTTAGTTTTCTTGTTCTGTTGCATGGCATCGAAAGATTCTTCGCTAGAGGTGACAGTCCACTTTTCGCCAGATTCGCGGTCATATTTCCAATGAGAGTGTTCAGAGACGTCACCACTATAACGGCGCATATACGCTTCTACCATGTTGCGAGTAGCTTTTTTGATGGTTTCACTCTCTTGTGGTAGACCAGTTATGAAAATTGTTACTTCTTGATCACCGAAATATTTAACTTCCTTCATCATTCTAGGCAATTCATGGAGCTTAAAGGACATTTTCTCCATGTTGGGTGTATACATATAGACCCAAATTTCACTTGCCTGGGGAGTGAAGGTGGGTTTGAAATCTGTATTGAATTGCATTAAGTGATCTGAAAAAAAATAGTTTATTTGCTGGTTAAACCAAATTGGCTGGAATTTAAAAAGTTTATGATATTCACGTACACATTTTGTTCAGCATTTCAGCGCCTTCACGTAATGGCATTTTCTCCAGCTTTTCGAAAGTTATATCATCCAGCGATGGCATGGACTCCAATTCATGGGTGGATAACCAATTGCTTGGCTTCCAACTATTCTTGATGGAATTTCTGTGGCCATGCATCTGTTCCTGATATCTAAAATCATTAGCGGCACAAGCCAAAGTAAATAAGCCCAACAAAAGGCAGAGACATCTCAAAGGATTCATAGTTGTAATTAGTTGTAGTTGCTTTAGATTTCCAACCAAAAATTTCCACTTTAATTTGATAGTTTTGAAACCTGCTTGAACATGCACTATATTATCTCCAAACAAAGTATTGACTTTAAATACTATTATAATTTATTTAAAAGTGCTTAATTGCAAATTTCAATTTCCTTGTCGATTAATGCACAGCAGAGAGAAACCAAGTGCACACATGTTTCATTTTTGTCTACTTTTCATTTATATTTGCATTAATTTGCAATAAAACATTTTAATTTGCTTTAATTTTCAATGCCAATGAAATTATACGGTCATTGACCAAATGATTTTCTAGAATTATGAGGTTAAAAAAAGTGCACCATTTACAGCTCGTGTTGAATTATGCTTCATAATTCATTTCGCAAGTTGTTTAGGTTTGTAAAAATTCATTTATAATGATTTCAATTGCAAACAATATTTTAGCCTACTTTTTCTGTTCCCTGTAACTCAAGAAGTGTTGTGTAATATTTTGTTTGCTTGTTTCTTTCTCAATATACACATACATTATTAAATTTAAAAATATTCGCTTTCGTTATTTCAATGTAGGAGTGTATATAGGAGTGAGTGTAATTAAAATATTCCGCTTTGTAAACTAGCAAATCACAGGATATTATGTTACTTTTGGTCGAGTCTTCTATGGCACTGTTACACTTTTTCGGTATCGTTTATCAATTAAATAATTTTAACAACTGTTATACAGTTTCAATGACCATAATTTTCTCGAGGAATAAATTAAAGGAATGATGAATGATTTTCTTTACTTTGTTTTGATTTGCTAATGAAATACGTTGCTAACTACTGCACAATGCAACAAGAGAACAAATATGTTTCATTTTTAGGTGTATTAAAATTTTAATTATTGAAATAACTTGAAGGCAGAAATTAGAAATGCATTTGCAACTTCTAACCCAATGACTACCACTCATGAATTTAATTACATTTATAAAGAAAAACTTAAAAAAACAATAAAAAATTGTTTTTAAAGATATATTCGAAAAGGCTGAAATATTGCCAGCAGCTTCCTTTTCGCCCAAACTTTCCAAAATAAACTATTTTCAAAAGTAGAGAAGCGTATAGTTTAGCTTAGAAGAAAAAAATTCAAAATTCAAAATAATAAAATAAGTTAAAAACAAAACTTCTTTAAAAAGTCTGAATTTTTGTGAACAAAAATTATGAAATTTTCAATTTTTGCTTCTGTTCCATAAAATCAAAAATATGCTTCTAAGCTTTCAAATTTATTTGTTTTGCAAAATACTGGGAAAAATAAGACTGGCAGCAAAAATTTAGCCATTTCTAAGAAAATTTTTAAAAAGCCGATTTTTTTTACCAAAGAGGTACCCGTTATGAAATTTTCAATTTTCGCTTCTGTTCCATAAAATTAAAACTATGCTTCTAAGCTTTCAAAATTGATTTGTTTTGGAAAATACTGGGAAAAATAAGGGTGCCAGCAAAAATTTAGCCACTTCTAAGATAATTTTTAAAAAGTCGATTTTTTTAACAAAAATTATGAAATTTTCAATTTTCGCTTCTGTTCCATAAAATTGAAAATATGCTACCAAGCCTTAAAAATTGATTTGTTTTGGAAAATACTGTCAAAAATAAGGGTGCCCAAAAAATTTAGCCATTTCTAAGAAAATTTTTAAAAGGTCGATTTTTTGAAAATTGATTTGTTTTGGAAAATACTGGCAAAAATAAGGGTGCCAGGAAAAATTTAGCCATTTCTAAGAAAATTTTTAAAAAGTCGGTTATTTGTAAAAAGAGGTGTACCCCTTATAAAATTCTCAATGTATGGATCATAAGCGAAAATTGAAAATTTTATAAGGGGTATCTTTTTGTTCAAAAAGTCGACTTCTTAAAAATTTTCTTACAACGTAATTGATCACTAGAATATCACTGAATAAATGCAAAATGACGCCACACTTGACATGACTTTTACGAATAGTACACTTTAGATCCGTTTGTTGCATAATAAGCAAGAGTTTAAATATTCTAAACATTTTTAAATTATTAATTGATAACAATGTAAATTGTGCTTATTTTTTAAAAGCTTAAAGGGGACTTGCAACAATGTTTCAACTGGATTTAGCTATTAAGAGTACGTGTTCCAAGTGCATGAAGTGATGCTGCTGTCACTTGTCTACAAAAATTGATAAGAACTAATAGCGATAAGAAAATCTTATTATTAAATATGAAGCTTGATGAACGGGCATAGTAACGCGGAATCAGGAAAGAGTACAAAAGCAGGGCTGTGAAATCCAAGTCCCCAAGACCGGTGGCACACTGCTAGGAATTCGCCAATTATTCGTGTTTTAAAACAAGATTTGTATGCAATTTTCTGTGATATAGAGATCATATATTTTGGATTTTAGATTGTTTATTCTTTGTTTCAATAAATTAGTCGCTACAGTTTGCTCGAAAATGCGCAACCTTTTTCCAGTTTTTATTTGCAGAGAAAAAAAAATGTATCTTCAATATATAAAACAAATGGTTGGTGGTTCCTTATAATGTTATAATCAATTCCTTATATAGTTATAATGAAATGTTAAGTATAGCTCCATCTCACCTCGCCTTCTTACTTCAAAAGGATCTTTATTTTTAATCGTATATTGCAAATTGAAATATAAAGTGTCTTTCGGTTTTATATATTTTTGCAGGTTCACATGAATACAATACAAAGATTTCAAGTTTATTCATCTACTGATTTCATGATGTTTCTTTGTAAATTTGCCTGATTCCGTGAAGCATGAGGGATATGCGACATTAACCCAATTGGACAATATTACACTTTATATATTTCGTTTTAAAGGTAAATTTTATGTTTTTATAAAATCAGTTGCATTTCTTATGTCATATACTTCATATATTACATCTAAAGATATTGCCCATAAGCTGCGATATCTAAATGGCTTCTAATTTGCTGCGTAAGGACTGACTTAATGAATACTAGTGAAGGATTGACAGACTTAAAAATACTGCTGATAAATATCTCACTTTTCTAACACAATTGTGGAGTATCGGTGTTTACAAATTGCGTCATTGTTAATACGAACTAAACTTACCTACTAAACTTACACATTTTTTGTATGCCATCAACTTTGTGAGAAGGAACTCTCCTCCTAGATCTGTTTTTTGAACGGTTACGGACCTGCTGTTCATGGTCCCTATTCTAATGAGCGTTTGATATATAATTTCAATCTATTCATGCATGACGAATACCTTTGAACTTCATTCCAAAGTTAAATAACCTATTGCAATGTTTATGATGCGCTATCAACATAATGAATGTAATGAAAGGACCTCCCAGATAATAATTAATATCTACCTTTTTTATATTTTTTCTTTTAGATATGACAGTATTTCATTCCGCAAAACCTATACAAAACAGTTTTTTAATAACTTAGTTTGGAGTTATAAAGAGTGCAATAACAACTGTGGATCGAGCAGCATCATTCATACATTCTTACCAAATACAATGAACTGCCACGCAATCGGACAGCATATACATAAATATACTTATATTATTATTATATGTGAATAGAAACATACATACATACATACATACGTACCTAATTTCATAAATGGCTGCAGAAAGATAAAAGCCAACAAAATACATTGTAGTACATATACGACTTGCATAAACTAAAGAAAATAAATAAAAATTTCAAAAACTAAATATCTAAATACATCTTTTACTTATTTATTTGGTAAACAATCATAATAACAAAAGGGTGAGTGCTTGTGAACATAATTAACATGAAAAGTGTACTGCCAAATCAATTAAAGTGTAGCACGTTTATCTTCATACATTTTTGCAGCAGACTTTTAGGCATTCGCTAAAAATAAATAAAACAATAACAGCTTGCTGAGGATTCTGATGGCCTGGTATTTAGAAAATGTGCACATTTGTAAAATGAAATGTCAGGGTTACCACCTCCATCTATCTTCTCTAAATAAACGGCTACATATAAAAATAGCCTATTAATGAAGTTTTTTCGCATTTTATGATGAAAACGTAATTATACATTCTACTTACGGACAATTTATAAGAACACAATAAAAAACAACACAGATAATTTATATTAACTTTATATATATATATATTAATTTTATTTATATTAACTTTATTTTATAAAGAACTTATGTATTAATATTTAGGCTTTTGCCGTTTTATTGACAAGCACATTTTTGCCATGACATTCATAAATTTTAATTTAATTTTAAACGCAATTATTACAGTAAAAATAAAATACTGTCCAGTGGTCAACGACCGGACTTATGCAAACAATATTAAACACTTGTTGATTTATTTTAATAAATATATTATTAAATGTAGAAAACTGCTCATATCAGCAAAAAGTTTATGAATTGCAAATCGCATTGAAATTTTTAAACTAAAGCTTGTATATAAATTGCTAAACATTGACGAACATCTTATAGTTCACTATCAGCAGTGTTTTGAATATATTGAATTAGTTAGTTTATTATTCTAATTAATAAAAGTTCTCGAGACGAACAGCACGCAAACATGAATCCTTTGAGAATTGCTTGCCTTTTTATGGGCATATTGGCCATGACATCTGCTGGACGAGAAGCTGTTGTACGTCGTTCCCATGCAAATTCCATTAAGAATAGCTTAAAGGCTTCGGATTGGGTGTCCATGTCGGAGTTGGAGTCTTTGCCATCACTGCAGGATATGACTATAAAGAGATTGGAAGAAATGACCCTACACGAAGGTGCCGAATTTGTTCAAAAAATGTGTAAGTATTTTGTTTTAAAAAAATTTTAAGGAATTTAATATACTATTGATGTTTAGATCACTTGAGTCAGGCTGGACGTGCCTTTGAACCCACTTATGCTCCCAAGGCTAGTGAAATCCGTGCTTATTATATTACTCCCGACTACAAGAAAGTGTCCTTTAGACTAAGTGAGCTGCCCAAAATTTCTATGGACAATGTGAACTTTGGCAAAAACGAAGTTACTCTCTATATTACTGGTCTACCCGAAAAATCCGAAACAATTAAGAAGGCTTATCGTAAGTTGGAACAAGCTTATACACAACGTTACTACCATCATGTTCCTAAATCTGAGCATATTAAATATGATGATGAATACATCGAAAAGAGAAAATCCACTTCCAGTGAAGAAGATGAAGAATATTACTTTAGAAGTGATAACCAGAAACAGATTGGCAATTTCGTTGTTATTGAGTTGGGTAACTTATTTGAGGATATGAAGAAGTATGCAGCATTAGATATCGAAGCGACTGGTAAGCATATTGCCGATGTTTTGGTACAATGGACGGACAAAGCAAATGTGCCTCATGAAGTTGTACATGTTATTGGGTCCAATATGGGTGCTCATGTTGCTGGTGCCGTTGGACGTCACTTTACACGTGAAACCGGACATAAATTGCGTCGTATTACCGGATTGGACCCCTCCCACATCTATGCTCAAACAGAGAAAACTTTAAGAGGTTTAGCTCGTGGTGATGCCGATTTCGTTGATGTCATTCACACCTCTGCTTACGGTTTGGGCACAGCTACACGCAGTGGTAATGCTGATTTCTATCCCAATGGTCCAAGTGAAGGCGTTCCTGGTGCTGATAACGTCGTTGAAGCTTCCATGCGTGCAGTTCGTTACTTTGCTGAATCCGTTGTACCCGGTAATGAACACAACTTCCCAGCTGTTGGAGCCATCTCGCTAAAACAATACAAGGATAATGAGGGCATCGGCAAACGTGTTTACATGGGCATCAAAACCGAGTACGATGTCGAGGGAGACTTTATGCTACAAGTCAACTCCAAGAGCCCATTTGGACGCAGCTCACCCGCTAAGAGACAAGATCCATATCATAGCGTACACAAGCCATGGAAAACTCATTCCAACGAATATTGAAATAAAATTTAGCTCCGATTTACTTCTAGACTAGTGATTTTCAAAATAAGGTTTTAGAACTTTTCAATGTACATATAATATAATTCATACATATAAGCAAGTGCACATCCACACATATGTAGTACATATTATGTAAATATAATGAATAATAAATAAATAATCTAATAAATTTTGCTACATTCAAAGCAATTACATTTAATAAGCTTAAATTAGAACAGACCAAATGTAAGTACCTGCCATGAACTTTTTAGGAAGGCAAAAGTGCAAATTGTTACACACCGTGATTCTTGACACCCATCGAAAACAATTTTTAACTAATTCTCGTAGCTGTTGGGCTATAATAGTTAAGCGAAGCACAAAAGTTTTATATTTGCTATTTCTGCAATTTTCTAAATCCTTCCGAATGTATGTATATGCAGATCAACTTTAAAAACACTATATGGATATCTAATAAGGTTGCCCTATCTGCTTAATTCTTGTATTTGAGAGAACAGAGCCGGTTTAAAGCCTTTGAACTTTTTTAATATAAAAGGTATTCACGTAAAGGAGTAGGACTGTAAGTTCTATGTCACAAAATCTTCTCCTGTTATTTACTTAATTGCTAAACATATTAGAAAGTATTTTCTAATTAAATAAACAACTATTTATTTAATTTTATTACGTTTGTTTAGATTCTAATTAAATAGTAAGTTGATATACTACTAAGTATAGACAAAAATTAATAAATGGCAAAATAAACTGAAAAAAAAAATAAAATTGAAACTTTTCACTGGAATGGGAAAGATATGAATACTTTTAACTTAAATATTAAAATATACTTACAAATAAACCTTAATTTACGCACATACGGTACTAGTACAATTAATATTATATCATAAAAAATAATAATTAAATTTCAAAATAATAACAAATAAAATGTACACTAAATATGCTAATCACACAAAATAGTTTTCTTTTTTAAATCAAATTTTAAGTGAAAAAGAAATTTAGTATCAAGTTCAGTCAATTGATAGTATTATTTAAAGCTCAAACATTTAAGCCTGTTGAAAATTTTGTTTATGATTTCAGTTATAAATTTTAATACAAAAGATGTTGCGTTGTTAAATATAGAAGATGTTGTTCAGCACTTACGCTCAAGTAATTACTAGTGGCAGTATTTTAGGCATTTTATTGTTTTTCTTTCAAATGGAATGAAAATGTCTAACTCATTTTACTCCTTACAACCCAAACCAGCTGCCCAATTGCACATGCCTCCCACTGGATCATAGCTCAAGCCTTTGGGACATGTATACTCCCAGCCAACAACACCACCAGTTTCAAACTTGGCACAGGAAATGAATTTGCGACACGATAATGGATGTGGGAAGTTACCTTGATCCAAACATTCAATTATGCCACCGCCATGTAGAATTACTTTTAGCTGAAATAGAAAAAAACAAAAACAAAAAGAAGTAAACGTTTTTAAGCACAATCGAAGTTTCGAAAGTGTTCACTATCAATTTGATATCAATTGATGATATGTTTGCTAAATCATAAAATAAAGTGATATTGGTTTCCATATATTGCTTTTTATGATATAAAGTATATATACAAAAACTTCCGATTCCAATTATTAAAATACATATATATTAAAAATCATAAAGACATGCATTTTGTATGTATGTAGATATAAATATGTATGTACAGAGTAGCTGAAAAAATATATAAAGAAAATTAAGAGGCACTGGTTACATAAGAGACAAACACAGAAATAACAGTATTCCAAATTTTTCCTTTATCATTGATTAGTTTGACTTATTTGATGACCTATTTATAGGAAATATTAGAGAAAATAGTGGGAACTTGAAGAGTACTTAAAATTAAAGATTTTGATTTTTTTATATGAGTAAAATGATTTGCCTGTTCCACTCGATGTCGCAAGATATCTTACCGTCGAATAAATAACATTTAAGACAAACGCAAATTGAATAGAAATTCGTGCCTTTTTTAAAAAAAGAAATAAAATAGAAAGTCTCAGAAATGCTCTCTTGAGTATTTAAGAAAATTAAATAAGTTTTCATCAATACGTTATTAAGAGTTAAATGTTAAATGCTGTAAATAAATTCATCTAAAAAATTTGGCTTTTTTCACTGTTATTTGAACGACATAATTATAGCTCAGGGATTGTGGAACAGGCGCCAAATAAAATAATTCAAGTGGCAGAGCTCAAGCATTTCGATTTGTTTGAGCTCACTTTTATTTAATTGAAATTGTAGCAATACAAACAATTATATTTTATTTGTATTTATAATCTGCCTGTTATGCAACTGCATACATATAACAGTTTTGCAATATTACCGTTACTTTATGCACGCCAAACATATATGCAACCGAACTCTGAACAGAGGGAGCTTTCTCTATATATAAACATGGATAAATTTATATTATACTTCTGCGAAAAAATACTGGATGAACCTTTAAAATATGCATGAGGCCAGCTTTTATACAAAATTATTAAATTATTGAAATAATAATTTAATAATTTTGTATAAAAAATACACTTGTGGTTAATAATTTAAGGAATATAATAATAAATTTATAAAAAGAGGAAGTTCTAAAAAAAAATAACTACTATGAAAAAACGTAACAAATAATTTGTTTCCGTTATAATAATTTTGATTTAGTCTCACCTGTTGGTCACTCTTATTGCCCACCAAACGTACATCCTCATCATCATAATAATCATAGTCCAAATTAGGACGATATGTTCTACCAGGTTGTGTTGATGTCTTGACAGCCGACCTCAATTGGCTGCTATTTATTCTTTCGAATGGCTCTTGATACTTATGGGGTCTTCGTCGTTTTGCGGCCAATGACTCCTCGGAACTGGGCGTAGTTTTCTGCGGTTTTCTCTTAATAACCATTTTTCCTAAAAACGATAAAATCATCAACACAAAATTAAATGGCAGTACCACTCTTTGCCTAAATAAGCAATAATAATTGAAATGGTAATAATATTAGAGAACAAGTTTTAATTTCCTTCTTACGTTTTTTAATTGCAGGAGCTGGTGTGACAGTTGTGCTGGTGGAGACCGTAGCAGTGCTGATGGTAGTTGATGATTTTCCTATAATGCCAGTGCCATCCATGCGTCTTGTTATCACATCGTCATAGTTAAAGTTTGGGTTCAGTTGTGGTGGCGACTGTTGTTGTAAAAATCTGGATGCGGGTTGTCTGGTTGCCGAAGACAATGTTGTTAAGGATTTCCCACCACTACCACCACTACCACCACTACCACCACTTTTTTCACCATTGCCAATGCCACCTTCTGATTCCTCTTCATCGTCATCGTCTATGTGCAGTCTGCCAGTAATTTGATTGAAACGACTCGTATGTATGCTGGATTTTGCCACTTGATCTGTGGCCTCCTCATTTTCTAAACCGTCAACATAAACTGTTGTTGTCAAGCTATCAATGGCTGCTCGCAATGTTGACGATGACGAGCTTGTTGTAGCTAATGCTACCTTCGACGGTTGTCCACTTTTCACAGACAGTGGCGAGTATGTGGTCAAACTGTAGCGTCTCTTAAATAAAGGATTTTGTGTACGTGGTGGTTCAGTGCCTGCAATGGAAACGAAAAGTAAAAAAGAAACCAAACGACTGTTGTATCTGATGGAAAATAAAATCTGGAGTATGTCTCATAATAGAGCGACAGGAGGGAATATTGATGTGTATGTGTGTGTATGTGTGTGTGTACGTGCGACTGGTAAGTAATTGCATTATAAAAATCTATCAAATGTTTGCAGTTTAAATGCCTGCTTGTGTCTGTATTATAATAAAGACATGTCCACATTTCTAATGCCGGAATATTTGATGCACTTGGAAAAATTGTAGACAGTGGAATTAGTTAATTTATTTACACTTTGAATTTTTAAAATGTCTGCTTTTACTATTGTTACGCTACTCCTTCACGATCCACCGACTTGAACATGACATGGATATAACGCTGGCAGAGCAAAAGTAGTGACATGGCCCATGTTCTTTTCTGTGGCGACTACGTGTCCAGATTATTGAAGATTTTTTTCACCCCCTGTATTCTAGTCCTACACTACATATGCAGGCGCATATAAAGTCGGATATGGATGGTCAGCCTTCTACATAATCTGGTCTGAAGTGTTCAATAATAAAACAATTTATTAAATTTTTTATCGGACATTTTGTTAATTGCTTGTCAACTTCTTCAGAAAAATTTGTGCTTGAAGTCTATTAATGATTTGGTAAAGAAAACTCCCGTCCATGAACACTACACTTGGCGTATACGACATATGAACACTTCATTATATTTGTCAAAATTGTTGTTATAAAAGGTTTATAATAGTGTTTGCCGTATTTTACTATTATTAACATTATTATTATTGTTATTATTATTATTATTATTATTATTATTATTATTATTATTATTATTATTATTATTATTATTATAAACTTAACAAGAAAAATTAGAGGTTTGTCATTCCGTGTGTAATTTCTTCGATATTAATATGGGACCCTGGATTCTTATAAATAGTGATGACGATTGAGAGCGATGTCCGTCTGTCTGTACGGTTTTCCCAAGTCCCCAGAAGAGCTAGAGACTTCTTTCTTGGACTGATGGATTGGAAATGAACTTAAATAGAGTGGTATTGAAATTCTTAAATACGGTTTCAGAGCTGGGAAGCTTACACCTATTTCTCGGCACAAAATTAATACCAAAAACCAATTATTTTTGTACTTAATAGTAAATTGAACCTATTTTATGCTTTGGGAAGCCTCAATTGTCTATTAAAAACTAAAAAAATTTCCAGGGATGGGATACTAAAATATTTTTTTTTGCACATTCAGTATTTTGTAGTACATGTAATAACTAAAATGTTTTTTAAAATTTTAAGTATTTAAGCAGTTTAAATAAAACCGCTTTACACATCATGAAGATGTGCATTGAATTTCATTTGCAGGGGTGGGAAACTGATTTTTTTTTCATTTATAACAGTAACCAAAAAGGCAACAGACGTTTTTTTTTTTGTTAACTAAAACTTTTTTATAACTTAGGAAGAACAAAAACTTTCGTTTCCAGGGGTGGGGAAATTACCTTTTTTCATACATAAAAATAACTAAAAAGGCAACAGATTATTTTTTTTGTTAACTAAAACTTTTTTATAACTTAGGAAGAACAAAATTGGTACTTAAAAATATATGTAACGCCAGACGTACGTTGATGAAGGGTATATAAGGTTCGGCACAGCCGAATATAACACTTTTACTTGTTATTTTCTTACAAAAGTTAACATGTGCACACATTTTATTAAAAAATATGGAAAGAGGTTAAGGTCATCCCTGTAATTTCGCCCTTTAGTTTTAGCTGAAAAGCTATCGTAGCTTGGTTTTTGTGCTGTTCTATGCTTTTGAGGTCTTCGAGCTGAAACACCATTATTTTAATTTTCAGATCAAGCGATTCCCCCGTAATAGGAAGTAATTAAAGTAATTTTCGACTGGTATAAGACAATCGGGAACACTCAGTGATCAGATATATAATTTCAGAGTTTTCCGAAAAATGATCTTTTCAAGTTTCTTCGATATATCTTGAAATCTACTAGTTCGAATCGGTTGAAATTCACAGAAAATCGTCGCGTTGCTGACGCAAAAAATTTACTCTACCAAATCTATTCGATATTTATTGTACTCTATACCACTGTCACCCGTCGAACTCAATTTTTCTGTGATTGTGTATAAAATGGCATGTATAGAAATCACACATACTTGCGCACATAGAAAGACATGTGGTGTGAGTGTGCAGATAGAAATCGTTAGAGATGAACATGTTGTTTTAATTGCCTTTAACTTTGGTATTTTATAATTTATTGACATTTAAAGTTGAATGTTCTTGCTGCGCCATTTTCGTATTACAAACACTTGGCACAACGAGATTTGCATAAATGGAAATAGAGTTGTTCTTAGTTTAATTAAAGACGCAAATGAAAGACGACACAAATAAATTGTATATTTTATAATATGAGTATAATCGCACTATCGATTTAGTGGGCCGAAATTTTTGATGTGAAATTTTAATAAAGAAATTGAGTAGCAAATTTAATTTTCAAAAATATTATATATATTGCCAAGAATTCTGGGGGTTTTAAAGACATTTTTTTTAGTTATATTTTTATATTTTCAATATCATGTGGAAACTTTGGGTAGCTTTTTAAGAAACAATTTATTTATCTTTTTTTTTCAAAACACTAAAGAAAATTAATAACAAACCACTGAAATTTATATACCAAAAAAAAGACCTAAAATAGTATTAAAAATATCAATAATAAATAAAAATCAATAATCATTTGAATTTAAAAAAAACCCAAATTTATATTTACGGTGCTTGAAACCCACTGGTAAAGCACCAGCACATAAATTTCATTTACAACAAATTTATAAAGTTTTAATTTAAGTTAATTAATTAACCAGTAACACGAGTTGCAAAATATTGTAGGCTTTTCATACATAAATATATCATATATTATTATTATTATTATTATGACCCTGCCGAAATTAATATAAACATCTAACGGCTGTGAAGGACATTGAAAAGTGTGTCATTTAATATGCGCAGATACTTGAAATGCGTTCATCAAGCACGTCTACAAAATACTTTAATGTATTTGGTAAATGTGGCAGAAATCATTTGTGGTATAAATGAAACGCTTAAGCCATTAGGCTGGGGCAGACTATGCGAAATAATCGCGGGTTATTTCTTCCCTACTATTAAAGAGTTTTCATCAGAAATCGATGCTTTGAGTTTCTGGGAATAACTTTGATGGGGTGTCACTATGTCTCTATGCATGTATGTATGTATTTATGTGTGTGTGTATGTATCTATGTATCTATGTATGTATGCATGTATGTATGTATGTATGTATAAGTATATAACCCACTGAACCGAATCAAGCTGGAGGCAGTTTGAAGATTATTTTTGATCTAAGATTTTCTGTGAATTTGAACCGATTCGAACTAGTAAATTTCAAGATATATCAAAGAAACTTAAAAAAATAATTTTTAAAAAAGGTTCTTTTAAAATAACTTGTAGATTAAAAAAATAATAATAATATTAGAAAAATCGCATTTTATAAATTGACTTTTTAAAATAATTTTAAACGGCTTCAGCTATTAAATCTAATCAGCTCTTGACATTTAAGAACCACGTCCATCACCGGGTTAAGACTGGTTAATCCATTCGTGAGATATCGTAAAAGAAAAAATTCGGAAAAAAAGTTTTTTTAAACTCTGAAATTATATATCTATCTGATCAGTTAGTGCTCCCGATTCTTTTAATCATATGAAAATCTATTGATTTGGGAACTAAAATAAGAAACGTAAGAAAATAAAAAAGGAAAAGTGATCAGCGAGTTCTTGTTATGACTTTGGTATTTTTTTTTTAGACTTCTCATTTATTAGAGGGGAAGTTTGAAATAATTATCTTAAGTTATTCTAAGAAATGTTGGGCAAAGGTTCCCTGATGATCTGCAGTAGCCCCAGTGAAATGGGCACAAGAACCAGCTAAAGCCCCTCAATTCATCACTTTGAATTTTTTAGTAAGATTTTGGGAAAAAAGAATCAGCACATAATTAAAATTAAAGAGGTTTAAATAAATATTTTTTAGTTTAAAAACATAAAATAGTACGTAAAACGGGTGACGACAGCTTTGCGGTTAGAATTAGCAGGAAGTTACAGGGAAGCCCTTTCCGGTACACTTTTTCATATTTTTTGAAATAGCAAAATAAAACAACACCGTTTCAAACTCGATCACTGGTTGGACTTTGGTAATCTGTTTGATCAATTAGTTTTTTTTTTAAACTATATAATTTAAGGTACGATCACATTTCATGTAAATCAAAAAATATTTCTGTAGTTTTTAGTGGTTACGCTTTTTTGGGCAAATATTGGCCAATTGTGACCGCAACTTTGGCGATGTTTAAAACAACTGAATTGGGAAATATTTAAATGAAATATACTCTCTACATATCATGACATAACTTCTTCTATTTTTTTCAAAGCTTTCACAATTTACGATCGTTAGCAAAAGCCTCTTCTTTATAAAGATTAATATCGCTTCATTTTGTACACCAGTCTAATGTCACATAAATAATTAAACCTACTGATATTTATGAGTCTGAGCGTTAGTTATGATTCAACATCATGGTATTCGCTATTTGCCTACATTTAGCAGCAGTAGCAGCAGCAGCAAGAAAATCTAAATGTTAAAACTAGAAAAGTAGAGAAACTAATGAATATGTAAATGTTGGTGGCAAATGTAAGTGACGCGCGCGACTAGTTAAACGAAGTCAACCTCTTGGAATGCTGTTTCGTATACAGAATTACTTAAGTAAAGAACAAACTAATTCTGCAGAGTTTTTAAAGTGAACAGGCAAAAAAGTTTCAAATAAAAATGTCCACAGTAGTGGAGGTAAATAAAAAACAAAAGCAACAAGAAAAACAAAAGCAACAAAAAAAGTGCTATATTCGGCTGGGCCGAATACCCATCACCAACGTACCACTGGCGTTACATATATTTTTAGGTACCAATTTTGTTCTTCTTAAGTTATAAAATAGATTTAGTTAGCAAAAAAAAGCAACATTAGTTGCCTTTTTGGCTACTTTTATGAATGAAAAAAAAAATCGTTTTGCCACCCCTGGAAACAAAATTTTTTTTATTCTTCTTAAGTTATAAAATAGTTTTAGTTAGCAAAAACAAACAACGTCAGTTGCTTTTTTGGTTATTTTTATGAATGAAAAAAAAAATCAATTGCCCACCCCTGGAAACGAAGTTTCAATTTTTTTCCAATGCAAATCTTCATGATGTGTGAAGCGATTTTATTTTACAAAAACTTAAAAATTTAAAAAATTCTAGTTATTTAATGTACTACAAAATACTGAATGTGCCAAAAACTAACTATCAATTTCCCATCCCTGGAAAAATATTTTTTTTTTAGTTTTTAATAGACAATTGAGGCTTTTCAAAGCACAAAATAGGTTCAATTTACAAACAAACAAAAAAATAATTGGATTTTGGTATTAATTTTGCATCAAGAAATAGGTGTAAGCTTCCCAGCTCTGGAACCGTACTTCTGAATTGCAATACCACTCTATTTAAGTTCATTTCCAATACATCAGTTCAAGAACGAAGTCTCTAGCTTTTTTGACGGCTTGGGAAAACCGATTTCACGTACAGACAAGCGGACATGGCTCAATCGTCATCGCTATTCATAAAAATCCAGAATATATATATATACTTTATGGGGTCCCATATTAATATCGAAGAAATTACACACGGAATGACAACTCCTTGACACTTTTTTGTGAAGAGTACAATAACACTTGTTAAGTCCACATATTTTATAAAATTAATTACTTTGCTCGCAGCATCATGTTAATGCAGAAATGTTTAGCAACATTGTTGCTGGATTAATGTTGATTGAATTTAAATAAGAAAATTGTTTACAAGCTGTTTGACACGATTAATTACAATCTCAGAGAGAGCATGAATTAAACTTTAATGGCGTTTTCTAGTCTGGAAAATGTATGAAATTGTTCCAATTCTTTTCTTAAAAGCGGCCGTTTGGAGGAGTTTTTCAACACACATTATTTTTCGTCAGAGATTTGGGATTAACTCCTAATAAATTCCTACTTTTCAAATGATAAAATGTTGTTGTGGGTTCTGAAATAACCCACTTTAACCACTGAATATTTATTTTCATTTATAAAATGTAATTCAAGAATTTATTTTTTAAGGAAAATTTTGTTAGAAAAATATATTAAAAATAATTTCTTAAAGTTCCTTCCGAAGAGAATAACAAAAAAAAAACCAAACTTGGCAGCCCTGTTTACAAATACAACAACTGTATGCTTGAAAGCTTTGGAAACATGTTTAGCAACATTTTAACTTTTCCCTCAGCATTATTGCCGATCTGATCTTTATTGTTTGTTTCTATAATAATTATATTTTAATTTTCTCACCTGTTCCATCACTGTTGGTGTTGCTGGCTGTAGTTGTTGTTAAGCGTCGCGCTTGGAATTTGCGCCTCAAGGCAGCCGATGTTTGGGCTTTTGCTGTTTGCTTTGCCGTGATATCATTATCGTCCGACGACGATGACGTCAATGATTTTGAGGCCAGTTTCAAGTCGTTCGATAAGGTTTCCGTAGATTTTCTATTTAATTTATTGTTCGTCTTAAACGCTGTCGCTGTCGCTGTCGCTGCCGTTGTATCGGTTGTTATATCGACAGCAGCTGAATTTAATGCTGGTGGCCTATTCGTGCGCAAGCGTTTGAATTTGGAAGTTGTTATGTATTCATCGTTTATAATTGAAGATGAGTCGAATATTGTTGTTAAGGTTGGAGCGGCAGTCTGTTGTGTGTCGGCTGCTGCTGCTGCAGCTGTAGATGAATTAATCAAACGTCGGCGCACACTCAGCACGGGCCTTCTTGTTGCTGTTACACCGTTGTTGTTCACAGTTGCTGGTGTGCGCAGCTACAGTGAGGATGGTGTTCGTTGGAAAAAATACAAGTCGAGTTAAATTTGTTTTCAAAAAATATGTAAAAGAAAAGAAAACCAAAAGGAATTAATTTTATAAGAAATATTTAAAAATATCATGTTGCTAATTTAAAAGGGATTTCGGAGTTTTGATAGAGACGAGAGTGTTTTTGTGTGCGTTATGTTTTTGTTTTCTTGTTTTTTTTCATTTTTTTCATTTTTATAAGTGTAAAGGATTGTTGTTTTGTCCTATCAAGTGTTTGTGTTAAGGATGGAGTCTACGATTTTTAACTACTATTTGCCGCTGTAAGTTTTGCTACGGAAAAAGTGCTGAAACAGAAAATTAATAGATTGTTAAGTGCTAAAGTTAAGTAATAAAATATAATAAAATTTTTTTATTCATAAATTTTAAGTTACTCAATTAAGTCTCTGTAATCTTGAATGTAATTTTTTATGTGAAATAAAAACTATATGTTTGTGTTGGTTTGTTTTATTTAGCATTTCAAGCACAAGGTGAAACCAAAGAAATTTAATTATAGGAAATAATTGGGAAAGTTAAAATTATAAAATGGTGTAACAACAAACAGCTTTTAGGTTAGGAAATAATAATTCTTCACATAGTCAAATTTAAGCAGACAACTAATTTGATGCACAATATTTTTTTTAGAGCAAAAACATTCTGGGTTTATTTTATTTATATTGAAAACAAATGTTGGTTTTTTTATTATTGTTTCTATTAAAAGTTTCTTTGAATTCGAATACGTTAATAAATTTCGTATAAAAGATTTGAAATTTATTATCGTACATGACATCAGTTATTATTTTGAGAAGGTTGTGAGTTTGATTCTCACCCGACCCTGGGAGCTGGGAAGCCAAGCAAATCACGTCGCATCTGGTATTTCTACAGATAAATAAATTTGTTATTTAAAATAGTGTTTTTTTTAAAGACATACTTGAAAAAGGCCAACTTTTAGAATCCAAAAATAATTGCATGCAAAAATTTTGGGAAATTTATTTTGATAATTGTTGTTCACAAATTTTCCTAAGTTTGTGTCTTAAGTCTTACGATTTTGAAAATACTAACTGTTATTAAATTAATTAATTAATTACTAATTGATATTAAAGAAAATTTGAATATTTTTCTTGTACATAATTTTCTCATACAAATTTTTTACAGACTTCAATCATAAAAATTAAGATCTAAAAATCACAAGTCTTTGGTTTTTTTTAAGTTTTTTTATTAACGTTGTTGTTTTTCTCTTTTTTTTTTTTTTTTTTGAAGAAATCAGTAACAACACATTTAATGGAAATATTTTTATAAATTAATTTTATTATTAAATTTTGTTCAAGTTTGTGTCTTGAGTATTTAAATTTTAATATGACTTTCGTTTAAGTTTGCAGCTGATATTTAAATAAAGAATTTTTCTTATATATAATTTTCTAAAATAAATCTTCCGTTATAGAAATTGCGATCTGGAAATCAGGGGGCGAGTTACGGCATTCGTTAGCGATCGAAATTTCCATTTAAATTGTATGGAAATTTCGATCCACATCGAATGCGTTAATTTGGCCCCTGTCTTGGGGTTTTCAAAGTTTTTTATTTGCTTTTTTTTTAACAAATTATTAATAACACATTTAATGCATATATTTTTAAAAATTAATTTTCGTTTTAATCTTCAAATTTTTTTGCGAGTTTGTGTCTTAAATCTTATGATTTTGGAGAACATTTATTTACACACTGTTGCTTAAGTCTTTGCAGAAACAGAAACTGTGTGCGAATTTGTGAATTTCACTCACCGAGTTTTGTAAATTCTTTTGCGTTAAAGGAATTTATAGAAAAGCAACAAAAAAAAATTTTCAAAAATATTTTAAAAATTTGCTTTTTTTGTGCACAATTTTGTGTATCAAAATGTTTAAAATTGTTATGTAAAATGAAATTAATAGAAATTAAAAGAGTGAAAATTTTTGAAATTTTGTTTTTTTGGGTTCATATGACATGCCCTAAGCCAAAGTGATTTACATAATCAGGGCCTTAGTGTTTACTAGGAAACATGACGAATACAAAAGTAAAACTTTAATTCATAAATCATTTGATAATTACAACTGATTGCTGATAATTATAAATAATAATCATGATTGTAAAAAAAAAGAAATTATTCTCATTTCAAATTATCATATTTCAGAGATCAGCTTGTATAAAGAAAAAACAATAAAGTTAAATGAGCTTTACTTTTCCAAGTTCATTTTAATATTCATAAAAGTTTTTCTTTTAAATTTAGTTGTTGGTTTCGTTGTGTTGCGGCTGTTCTGGTGTGTTTGCCTCATCAGAATTTGCATGGGAGGTTAATTTGTTTTTTACAGAATTAATTTTTTTATTTTTTTGGTTTTCTTTTACACTTGGCTAATTGTAAATGGTTAGTTTGAATATGTGACGGGCACAGGAAATGCAAATTTCACTTTGTAATTGATTTTTGATTTTTTTTTCATTTTTATTAAGATAAAAATATGACATGCGCTGCACTAGTTGGCATTTGCGAAGCAGCACGTCATAAATGGGGTGAAATATATGACCTGAAATGAAGTTGTATAGGATCGCTGTTTCTGCCTGTCTTGTAAAAAAACAAAACACAACTGCGGCTTCTTTATAAAACTGGCGAAAAGTTTGCACATCCAAAATATATATAAAATTATGAGGGTCATGTTTTTTTGATTTTTATTGTAGAGCGATGCTGTTGATTTTTATTCAAATCCAATAAAATCATAAAAAGTAATTAAATATAGGGTGTTTTTTATAGACTGATACAACTTTGAGTTGGCATCACTGCTTTATTTGACCACCCATTTAACAGCTGGCAGTTGCTTTTTGTTTAGTTTGCTTGGACATTTCATTATGCATCGACTTACACCAGAGTAACGGGTGCAAATTGTGGAAATTTTTAATCAAAATAATTGTTCTGTTCGTCAAACTTATCGGGCACTTTGGTCCATTCAAAATTTTATTTTCCGATGAAGCCCATTTCTGGCAGAATTGTCGCATTTGGAGCGAGTAGAATCCACAAGCTTTTGTCGAAACACCACTACGTCCACAGAAAATTACTGTTTGGTGCGCTTTATGGGCTGGCGGAGTCATTGGCCCGTATGTCTTCAAAAACGTTGATGGTCAGTATGTTACTGTTTGTAAAAATTGGTGTTCCAGATTGCGCCTTGTACGCGCCAGCCATGGTGGCCACATGGCCGAAATCATATTTCAGCATTAATGTCATAAAATTTTCTATCCAATAAAGACCGCTTCATTGATTTCAAAAATACATTACTATGCTTTATTATGATTTAAACTTGTATCACTCTATTGAAAACACCCTTTTATTCGTTGCCACAAGTTCTCATTTCAGCTGCACTAAAAGACGTACTGGAATTGCATCTCATTTGCTGAGCAATTCTATTTCAAGTACAGAGACAACAGACGGACAGACATTCTCTGAGTCATAATTGCTGGAAATGTACACTCTTTACAACTCTAAAAACTATATTTAAAAAAAAAACTGCTGATGTTGATTTGAAAACACTTTTCGTTTCTTATGAAATTCAGGTTTGTGTCTCAAGTCTTTTGTTTTGTTCATAATAATAAGTTTTTGTTTTCAATCAAATGCCACGATTTATCACTTTCGATGTTTATACAAATTATAAATGCAATAGCATTATTGAAAACAGCAACAAATAAATATGTATAAAAATTCATTTGCCAAAAACTTTTCAGCCTTTAATAAGACCTTCAGAATGATTTCAACGGAAAAGCAAACACAACGAGTACATGCGAGTATATTCGCATTGAAGCAAATGAATTGAATAGGAATTTGAATAAATAACAGCTGCTATTTATTAAAATAGGAATATTGTGCACTTAAATTAGAAATAACTTTTTTTTTTTTTTTTAGTTAATCAAATCTGAAAAAAGTATTTCTATTAAATGATCGTTTCGTGTGGGATTAACTTTATGCAGTTGCAAGTGGTCTGAGTTTAAAAAAAAAAGAAACCCTGTTCAATGCCAACGTCTTTGAAGTGTTTTTATTCAAGTGTCATTAACTAAATTTTAATTTTTGTAGAGCAGCTTAAAATGGTTTTTATACAACTTCATTAAACTTCCATGTTGACATTTTTATTAAATTCTTCGTTTAAGTATTTGGCCAGATATTCGTGGCCTTGTAACACTTAATTTATTTTTAATAAATTGATTTTTTTTTTGCACCCAGAACTGGTGAAAAACTATGGGTTAAAGCAACGTTCAAATGTCATCTCTAGTTGTGCGTTAATTCTGTCATTTTCTTGACTATCAAAATTATATTTATTCTTGTTTGTCTTCATGTTGGTTTTGCATTTAAAGCGGCTGCATTGAACTTGTTTTTAATATAAATTTAATTCAAGTGTTTTGCGGATTAATGTGTAGTTGGTTGCGTTATATTAACCCAAACATGTTGGATTAAAACACAAAATCGTTACAGCGTATTTGAAAAATTGTAAACAGTGAAAATACCCTACAGTAGATGTTCAGTTAATTTAATATTTTGGAAAAGTTTTACTGCAAATGAAGCAACAAAAAAAACTGGATATGCCATCATACCAATTAAAATATTTATCATACCAAAAAAAAAATTTTTATGTAAAAAGACTAGTTTGTGGCGTGAGTTTATTATGACTAAATCAGGCTCATTCCCCCCAAAATGTTTTTTTTTCTTTAAATTTTATTTTGAATTTTAATATTTTAAGTCTACTCAGCAACTGGCCTTCCTTAGTATGACACTAAAAGTGACTACCTGGATGGAAATAAAATTCGTAACATGTAACACGAAGACTGTAAATTTTAAGTGAGAAAGAAAAACTCAAATTGCAAACATCCGCAAAACTTGATTAATAATTTCAATTTTTTTTAAACACTAAAAAGACACTTTTTTTTAAACACGATATTATATTACGCAACGTTTTGTTTGGCATTTATTGTATAAACAAAACTAAGAAATCTAAATAACAAAAATATATAAAATTTTTTTTTTTATTTTCAAATAAAGTTACAGTATGCAAAATCAATGTCAACAACATGCGTATTAATTGAAAAGCCAAACGAAAAAAAAACTTGTTGGCAACAGTATTCAGTTTTGAAAATGTTTAATAAGCGTTTAATAAGACAAATGAAAGTATCCGCCTGTCTGGTTTATATGTTAAGTCTATTTGAATTAAGTCTATTTGAGTTAAGTCTCTTTGAGCTAATAAATTATTATTTGAGATGTAAATCTAAAACGATCTTTGAGGTTGGCCAACAGTTTTTTGTTGGAAATGATGCCACACAACAGTTGCGGCCAAATTTGTTACAACTAACAAAAAGTCACTGCGTTCATTTCTTGTCATTTTATTATGATTAACTTCAAGTGTTTTTTAATGCTGCTTAATACGCCTTGAAAGTCCACAAATTCGCTGGACTTTTTTTCTTTTAATTTCAAAGAGGTTAAATAAATTAGCCAGCTGTCGTTTAAACTTTGTAGTGGTTGTAAGTGTTTGATACTTGACGGAAAAGTCCTACCAACTACATAAATAGATTTTATATTCCATCAACTATCGTCGGTGTCACACGTTAAGGACAAGGAAACTTGTTTTATATCCAAAATGCATCTTCAGCAACCGGACCCATTTTTAGATGGAGGAGTATGGGAACAACTGAAATTGTTGAACTGGATACAAATCCCCATGAGATTTAAAAACTTTTAATGTATTTCAAAAAAGTCTATGTTTGGCTGGTGGCGTCATCAGTCCATCGCTGGCAGTGGCGGGCACTAGAGATCGATGATTAACCACTTCTTTTGGATTTGATAAGTTCAATTCAATTTCATAATCCTTGTCATTAATACTCTTTTTGCACGACTGCTAATTATTTTGCTGATCTGTTATCAATTTGTTAATTATTCTTTAATTCCCATGATTTAAAACATAAAATTATTAGCACAACTCTCAAGGCGTATTGTATCGTTTTATTTGAAAAAAAAAAATCCAAAACAGAGGCCAAATCACGGCTTTCGATATCGATCGAACTTTCAATACAATTTGAATCAATATCGCGTGCCAAAATTTGCCCATCATATTTTTTAAAACAAAAACAAATTATTTGTAAATACGTTTTTGTTTTGAAAAATCTTATTTGCAAATACATTTTTCGTTTTGAAAAGTTTTGTTTGAAATTGTCTGCAGTCAATTTGGGGCATTCGATAGCGATTGAAATTTCAATAAATTTACAAACAAAATTTCGATCGATATCGAGTGCCATAATTGCGGCCCCAGTTTTAAACGATACAACGAGTCTAGTGAATTAGCGAATTAATTTGTTCTTAATTATAAATTTAAATATTTTGAATTTTTTTTTATAATTTATTACACTACTGGCGTTTTCTTTTCTAAAAAACGGGTAACATTTTTCCAATTATTTTTTTTTTCAGATGGCAAATTGTAATAGTTTTAAAACAAACATTATTTTTCGTGACAGATGTTGAAATAATTTCCAATAAATTCTTTATTTCAAAATCACAGAAGGATGCAATTTTTTATTAAAAAGTGTGAAAAATGTTGCATTCTTTTCTAGAAAAGAAATCAACATATAAGATTATATCAATTGACTAGATTGAATTATATAAAATTAAATAAGAAAATAATAGGAATACCTGCAGCATGTGCTTCGAAAATATTTTATATAGATTTACGTGTTTCTTTTTTTTTAAATTCTGAAAATGTTTCAACATTTTTGTATCAATTTCAGAGAGAACCAGTTGAATAGTCAATAAATCAGCAAACATTTTACGACAACATTAAAAGTTATTTAATAAAATTAAGGAAGATGCATTGTTATTGTGTGCCAAGAGATTTTTTAGTCCACTAGAGGCACGAGATCTGTTCAAGAAATAAGGTAAATGCAAATTTTTCCAAAACTATTTTTATATAATACATTTGGGCCAGCGTTTGTGCAATTCCATTTTTTTAACCCTTCAATTGTTATAAAAACGCTGTCTTTTCATAAGTGAACCTTCAAAGTAGGGAAAATATCGTGGGCAGCCAAATCTAGTTGACAGCGTGGCATCGTGACTTATGGGACGAGCTCCTCTGACACACGCTTCCAATGAAATATTTCCAAAAAATACTTTACATGAGCCAACCGCTTTTCTAATAGTGATTCGTCAAATTTCATCACTTTCTCTCGGCTATTGAAGTGCTGGGGGGGGGGGGGGGTCCAAACCGATCGTCGTCATTCACATCTTCTCGATCTTTCTTTCGAAAAACTTGTACCACTTGTTACACATTTTTCTGACTCAGACTTCATTTTACCGTATTCCACTGCCAATAATCCAAATGCTTTCAAGCAGTTGATTCCATTATTTTATATAAAATTTAATGGAAACATTTTTAAAAGCTTTTTGCGAAAGCGCAAGACACTCAAGAACAAACTAAAAATGTCAAATAGCTAAAAGAGCTCGAAACGGGTGTTGCAAAATAAATAGAAAATTATACGCAGTCCGCTAAATTTTAAAATTAAACTCATTGTTTTGAACACACCTCGTACATGCTGGTATTAATTTAGAAAATATCTTAAATAAATTACTTTAAATGCTTTAATATAAATTTAATTTTTATTAAAAATTAACTACCCGGCCCACAACGTCCTTCGATATCGTTCTGTGAAAAAAATGCTTTTTTGGAATTTGTTTTTGTTTTGAATATAATTGTACGACAGACAAGATATATTAAAAATCTAAAATGTTTCAAAATTATATGTGCAACTATTTTTTTTTCATTCACAAAAAAAATCATTGAATTTATGACTTAGAAAAATTTTTCAAATTAAATAGAAATCACTTTGGGAATCATCCAGAATCGACTACAGAAACTTTATCAAAAAGCAAGCACACATACAACTAAACTGAATGATACCAGCAGGGATCGATATACGATTTTAAAGCTGCTGATAGTTCAACTTAGAAAGTCTCATCTAAAAATCGCTGGTAGAAGACTGCACCTGTCTCCCTATAATTATTCTCAGTTGTATAAAATTTACTTCAGTTTTCATTAAACATATAAAAGCACTCCAGTAATTTGATTCTTAAGTGTCTTTTTGTTGAAGACGAATCTAAAATATTAAAAAAAATTATCACCGCTTAAACTATTTTGTTGGTTTGAGGAATACATCCAAGAGATTGTCAGCGTTGAACAAAACAAACGTGAGATGGATTTTAAAAATATTTTGCTGGTGAAATAGTTTAAGAGGCAGACACAGACATGTTTGTCAAATAATACAAAACGTGTTTAAAATTTATGTGCAAAATTTATTAACTTTATTTGCAAAAGATTTTAATTTTGCAAATTGTATGGCACTGCACCACAATATGCGAGTTTACCAATTCCAGGAAGTCAAATGAAAAAATAAATATAAAATATGTTTTACAAAGAATGATTATGACATCGTTTACAGTCAGTCAGTCATCTTGTGTGTTGCTGCATTTTAAAAACAAATTTATTTTTACAAATTGTTTTTTGGGTCTTTTCTTTTTATCTTTTTCAACGAATATATTTTATAGCAAAATCATTAAGTGTGAGTGTTTTTATTTTATTTTGTATTTGTAATGCCTGCTACTGCCTCTTCTTCTTGTAAATGGGTCAGTGGAGTCGTGTGCGCAGGCTCGTTTTATATTATCATTTTTGTTTTCAGTATTTCTTTTTGTTGTGCGTAAGACATGCATCAACTTGTTTAGGGGAGTTGCTGACAGAATTTTTGGTTAACAGAGATAACCAACCAGTTTCTTTCTGAAGTTGAAGAAAGACAATCAGTTTGTTTATTTTGATCATGCAAAATAACACAGAGTTAAAGTTTTTTTCTTTTCAACTTAAAAAGACAGCCAATGCTGGCAAGATTAATCATGATTATGCATGCTCTTGTGGAATTTTCGTCTGCCTTCACTTTATTGTAATTAAAAGAGCGGCAATAAAACAGCGTGAATGTGTAGGAGATATACTATTCCCTGCATAAAAATATGTACTTTTTAATAGCCGATCTTGCAAAGAGGTCGTTCGCAATTAATCACAGCCACTGATACAATATTGTAAATCAATATTGTTGTTTCACAACATCCCTAGTAAATAAAACAGTCGATATGAAATGTATTCGAAATAATTTTTGATTTCCACATGATCAGCCACAATTCAAATAAGCTGAAGACATTTAGAGAAGGCTTTCTTTAAGATCTCCTTAAGTTATGAAGAGTGTTAACTTATGCTTTAAGCCCTTTTTGGGTTATGAAGGGGCTAAATTTTACTTTTTGTACGCTGGAAAATAATCGTATAAAAGGTGGGTAAATTTAAGGTTAGGAAGTAAATTAGCTTGGAATCACACTTTTTCTTTGACAAACTAAATTTTATTGACAACAATGTAAAGAAGAAATATGGGAATTAATTAGGGAATAGTATGTCGGGCAAATAGTTACCTCTAGTATGTTGGCAGACGTCCACTCTTTTCACAAAATTTTGCACCGCATTGAGTGAAAATGATGCTGCACTTATCTCGTCGAATTTTATGTTTTAGAGCGTCAGTTGTTTATGGTTTGTTCACGTAAATCCGATCTTTCAAATGGAACGCAGAAAACAGCGTTAAATCATAAGAATTAAATTATCAATTAAAAATAACGCTCATCACTGAAGATGATTTTGTTAAAAAAGTATTGTTTTTGTTCAGTTTTTCCAACAGCCAATTCACAAGCAATATTCGTTGTTCAAAAGTAAAGGGTTCCATCGTTAAAATTTCCCAACTTTTTACCAAATAAATGTCAAAGAATGACAGTTCTATTTTAGATTTTTCTTAATTTAATAAGAAGGCTACTTCCTAACCTCAAATTTGCCACCCTGTATTTACATTAAACACATCAGATTTACTCTGAAAATCAATCATCATTTCCTGGCGACAAGCTGAAGTAGTGAAAGAGATTCGTAATATCTGTTGATCAGGGGCGCTACAAATCGATAAGTGTGAAATACCCATAATGCAACAATTAATTTTGTAAAAATGTCAGTATTTTATGGGTATTTTTACTGATGCATTTGTAGCTTATAGTTTTGAGAAACGGGGCCCAGCAGTCTAGGGACCCAGTACACAATTTAAATGTGATCGATCGGACTAGGTAACGAAAGCTGATCGCAAACAAGTACTTGAAAGTCTTTAGCAATAGAAGGTATATATTTTTAAATAAATTTGAGAGTAAACAAGAAAAAGCAAATTTAAAAATATATGATCATTAAAAAAATAAAAATTAAATATTAATTATAATAAAGAGAAAATAAAGAGGATGTTAATAATTATGAATAAAAATTAAGCCGCGATCACGTCTCCAATTTTTTAGCTGCACGAAGGCATGCATATTTTCACATTAAAATGTTACTCAATAGAAATTTGTATATTTTCTTATAAATTTTACTTAATTTATTTCACTACGATTTTATTTATTAAACCAACAGTTTTCTATACAACAAAACCACTCATCGCATAAATTTCATTCATGTTAATTCGCTACCACAATTTTGGCTTTACCAGCGGCGTTCATCTGGAATTTATGTATTTACTATACGTTTTACCAATACACATGCACTTGAGAGAGTGTTGTTGATAATGTCATACTGCACAAAGAAACATATATATATATATATATATATATATATATATATATATATATATAAAGAGTTGAATATGCAGTTTGCGTTTTAGTGTGATGCAATTCTTTTAAATTAGTGGCAACAGCTGCGCCACTGTCCAAAAAGAAGATGTTTGTTGTTGGTAATACCAACAAGTTTTTCTTTTTCGAGATGTCTCTGCCAGCGTAACATTTCAATAACGCTTTTGTAAAACAATTATCAATCCATCTGTCGATGCATTAAATACAGTGACGAGACAATGAAATGCTTAATATTTTTGTTTAACTGGTTGCTGTAACCAGGTTAAGTATCTGGCTTTCTTCTTATGTGTGGCTGCGTGTATGTAAAAAAAAGGGTGATCCATTCCCGATGAGTCACTATTAAACGTCTCTTTACAACTAGTATTTTTGTAAAAAATGTGGACAACTAGTGTAAGCCTATAACGCATAACGAACGATTTGGAAAGGAATTAATTTTGAGAATTTATCAGCAAACTAACAACGTTTCCTATTCTGAAAAACATGTAACACTTTTCAATTCTCTTGCAAACAGTGGCAGTTGGAAGAAGTTTTCAAAACAGGAATTATTTTTCGTAAAAGGTGTTGGATTAATTTCTAATAAATTCCTTATTTTCAAATGACAGAATGTTGTCATTTTTTTTTATTAAAAAGTGTAAACAATTTTGTAGTTTTTTTTTAAATTGATCTAAATATGCAACCGCTTGTTTATTGTGTGGCCATGTACGTCATCAGTAGACATTAACCCTAATTCCCACACTTTCAAAAACCAATTTAGAATTACACAAGAAAAGAGATTAAAATTTATAGAAAACACAATAAACGAAACTTATCCGATATGAAAATATTTTGTTTTTATCCCGCAAGTTTTCTATAAATTTTAGATTCTGATTATTTTTATGTAATACCGTGTTCACACATATCCCTTAATTGCGCAATTAGGGAATTTTTTTCAATTAAGGCCTTAATTGAACACAAATTTATTATACAATAAGTCAAGTAGTAAATTGAGCAATTAGAAGTTAATTATCTCACTAATTGCGTAAAACTCGAATTGCAACCCTGGTCTTAAGTATGTTTATTAAGAATTGTATTCAGTGAGCAGAAAAATTTCCTATAATGGCGAGCCAAAACGTCAAAAAAGATGCAAACATATAAACAAAACAAACTGAATTTTCAAACAGACTGAATAAATGAATAAACAAAAACGAAATGGCTGGTGAAGGAGGTGAGTTTTGAGTTGCATTTTGCTGGAATAATGAAAGGAGCAAGAGCTGATGCTTTCTCAAACTTTGTAAATTGTCCAGTGTTCCTTTTTCTTAAGCACTAATAATTTTTAATAAAAAATCGATCGCAATGACTCCAAGAGCTCCATATTTCTATTATATAAAAGTAAAATTTCTTTTAAACCAAAATTTGCATCCATTTTTGAAATTTACAAACACGAATATTCACGAAACAAATAAAAACAATCGTTTTTTCAGCTGTCAAATGATAATTGAGTCAGCTGAATCGAGTATGTGTGAAACTAGATTTAATTGCTTAATTAAAATTTAATTGACTCAATTAAAAATCCATGTCTGAACACAGTATAAATCTCAATTGCTTTTTGAAAGAGAGTGAAGAGAGGTTTTGTTATTTTGGAATTAGATTGAAGTCCACTGATGATTTGTTGTATGTACGTGCTTAACCTCAGAATAAATCAAACGTTTGCATATTTAATAAATTTAGTGAAAAATATAATATGAAATTTATTTGTTGGGTGGTTAAGCAATGTCTATATGCATTTCATTGGCGCTTTTTACCAAATCGTCAGTAGACTTCAACCACAGTTACCACCCAACAAATAAATTTCATATTATAATAGTTCAATGACAGTATGTCAAATAGTTAATTTATTAGTGAAAAATATTTTACATTTTATTATATCAAATAACTTTTTAAGGTTTTGTTCGTAAATTCTGCTCAAACGAATTAATCGTTTATTGTAACAAAATAATCGATTAGAATGCGCTAAATGCGAAATGGTCAATAAGATGTCATAAAATTTTGTAACTACAAATCAATAATTATTGTGCTACTGTTACTTAGTTTAATTAATGAAGACATTTTGTTTCAAAGATCTAACAACTACAGCGTGGTAAGAAAAAAAATAAATTATTACATGCAGCATGCGCAGGCCAAATTTACGAGTATGACTAAGTTTTACTTTCAGTTTTGTATGAATATTAAAAATTTCGGGTCATTTTATGTCAGAACGTCATTTCTAAATACATCTCAACTTGGTTTTGTTTGTTTAACATTTAAAAATAAATATATATTTTTAATTGCTGGATAAAAGAAGGTACAGGTTTGGCTTATCGATTTTACAAATATCAGAAAATATTTACAAGGTTTTTTTTTTATCAAATTTAACATTTTAAAAATATAATTATACACCTAGAGCAAATATGTGTGTAGACATGGAGGTAAGATATCTCTTAACAGCCTGTCAAATAATTCTTGTCCCAAGAATTGATAGTAGAAAAAAACTATAAATTGTTTAAAATATTGGCAGTAAAATATGTTATAACGTTATCAAAAAAAATTTCTATCACAATACCTACTTAAAATTAAAACTAAAGTTTGTTAATAATTTTAGCTCTGAAAATAAATACATACCAGTAGAAAATTCAGTAGATAGACATAGACCAGAAGGTAGCGATGTAACATTTGAAATTACAAAGAGGAAGTTACTGGCTGTCTTTGTAAATTCAATAAAAATTTTCGTTTGAAATTTTATATCGAAAGCAAAAACATATTCGAGCTTTTGCATTCTTGTTTCAATAAAAATTCCGAAACGAAAATGTTTATTTGATTTAGAAAAAAAAAAAAAAACAGGCAGCAAGGGAGAAATGTGCAGTAAATATTTACAAACAAAATCGTATATAAGAATATTTGTATGTATAAGTTTGTGTGTTCTGTACAAATAAATAAGATTTTGAGTTGAGATTTTTAGTATCCCAATCACAGAGTATTTAGATAGATGGGCGACGGCGGGATTGCAGAAACATAAATATTACGCACTAGTGCAGTATTTGCTTTCATGTTTCCCACATGTCTCGAATATTTCTCTTGTAAAAACGTTTGAAAACAACAATCCACAGTGAAACTAGAAATTTGTGTGAAAATTCGAAAGGAAGCTAAATGTAGTCTGCTGTCGTTATTGTGTTTAATGCTTCAGCCACACATTTTTGAAGCACACGAAATTTACGTATCAAAAACGTAATTAAATGTAAAATAGTTGTCTTACATTCTGGTATATTGGAAGCTCTCGTTGTTGAGCTGCTTGTACCAGCTTTTATTGCTTCCAAATTTTTTTTATTTTATATTTTTGGTGGGTGATTTAATCAAAAATTTTAAGAAATACAACGATCCAAATATGCAAAGCCAACGTAACTAACTGTCAGTTCACAGAAATTTATATCACTTTACCCCATTTGGCCCAGAAGCTAAAGAAATAAACTTAAAACTGGTTTATACCGTGTTCAGCCATGCATTTTTAATTGAGTCAATTTAATTTTAATTGAGCAATTACATCTATTGTACACACATACTCAATTCAGCTGATTCAATTAACATTTGACAGCTGAAAAAACGATTGTTTTTATTTGTTTCGTGAATATGCGTGTCTGCATATTTTAAAAATGGATTTATATTAAAAAAAAAATAAGTGATCAAAAATACAAATACACATGCGTACTGATGATGCAAGTGCAGCGGCTTTCGAAAACAGCTGTTCTGCGCTGCTGTGTAAGTTGAATAACAATAAAAGAAATTTGGCAACACAAACACCCAAGTGGGTTATTTGCTACAAAGTCACGATCTAAACTTATTTGGTACCCAAGTGAACAGATCATTTTAAAGCGCTGGTGATTGTCGATTTCAAATGTTTAACAAGAAACTTGGCGTTGATATATACGCGGGCTATATAGAAAACAAAAGCCTTGGCGAAATGCTTCATATCCACTAATATTAACAATTCCACCTGATTTAATTGCGCGTTACTCACGACAGGGGTTTCGACATCTTCGAATACTCTGTGACGGAATCTCTTGTACATCGATCGCAATTTGTGCATCCGCTATAACCGGTTAATAAATCAATTGATTTGTTTGTTAATGAAATTCAAAAGCATGGCATCGAATTTATCATCTACGAAACAAAAAACTGCAAAATAAAAATATTTTGGTATTAAAAAAACAGTGTGATACATAAAGAAAAGAGGTGTGTGTGTGTATTTTTTGTTGTTATTTATATTAGAAAAACATATTAACAAAACTTAGTTTGTTTTCTTTTTATTATTATTAATTAAGTAATTAATTATAAAATAATTTGTGTATAAATTATAGTTTTTTAACAGCTAAGAAGAATAAGGAGTGGAAACAAAGAAACAAAACTAAAAATAAAACAGTTTAAATTAATAAAAATTTCATTTTAGTCTGCAGAATTGTAAAAAAACAATTGAATTTAAAAATAAATTTTATATAAAATAAGCTGAATAAATATGTTCGAGTTCTTGTTAAGATTTCTCGTTTAATAAATCTTACAAAATTATGGCAGATAATTGAGCAGAGATGGTTTTTTCTAAATGAACAGCAATTTTCGTTGGTTAGATTCCAAAAGATATGTCTGGTCGTAAAAAGCTCTGTTAGATGATTGTTTTTTATTTTCTAGTTCGAAAATTACGCAAAAAGCACAACAAGCAAACGCAGCCAATTATTTGATCGGTTTTAAGAGAAACACATACATTTAAAATTATATATATATATCCATATATGCTACACAGAAAACATTATAATTTCTTTACACATAAACGACTAGCAACAAGTTAAAAGAACAAGAAAATAATATATAAATTATATTAGAGTAAGAATAAGCATGAAAACTTAAAAGCTTTATGAGTAAAATAGGCAGTTTGTAAGAGTTTTATGCGGCAAAAACTAATAAAAGCGTTTTAAAATATTTTCCAAGTTTTAGTTATTTACCGATTCGGCTTACAATACTCGGGTTGGAAAAAGCTTTTTAATTTGGAAAAGATCGCCCATAAAGCTTTCAGATTTTTCAATATATCTTAACTAAATTTTCTTAACCGCTAAAGAAGCCCAAAACTTTTTCCATTTAAGCCAGCTGGAGAGCTTTTCTGTTAAGCTTTAAGCTCTATAACCTATAAACCTAATACGAGTACTGTGTACTTTAACTTGCAGTGACTACTTCTGAGGCTGTTGCGTTTGTTGTGATTGTTTTATTTTTTAGCTTTTTCGATTTCGCTTTGCGCGGTTGCTTACGACGTACCACTGTCGTTTCTGAGCTAAAGCTAATAATTTCACTTATTTTACTGCCAATAGTGCTACTGGTGGTGCTACCAACACTACCCTCGTTTATAGTGTAAAGTTCTGTTTGTGTTGCCTGTTTGACTGTGCCTAGAGGACTTTTTGTGGTGTTCGTTTCGCGGGGAAGCTTATTTTCGGCCTGTATTAGAGAATTAGCTAGAGGAGCTTTTATTACAGACGCTAAGCGGCTGGAAAATTCAGCATGTGAATCATGTATTTCAGAGTTTTGTTGTGTTTGCGTTTCGATAATATCAGCGCTATGATTGTTAGGAATGGAACTGGTGGTGGTTGTTAAAGTTTCAGGTTTCAGGGTTTCGTTAAGGGAATTTGGAATTATGTTGTGCTCTAGTTTTTTTTGGGGTTGTTGGGATTCTTGGTGATGCTCATCCTCTTCCACTTCTACGCCATCAACCATTTTTCTCACTTTACTGAGTATAACTTTGTCTAGATTAGCTATGGATATAACAAGGGGTGAGGATTCATTGGATTCAGGACGTAACAAGGGTACTATGGGTCTTACATATTGTGGGAATAGAGTAGCAGCTACAGTGGTAACTTTGGTATCCTCCGGGGCTACTGACGTTGATTCTTTGTTAAGAATCCCGGGTGCCGGGGTAGTGGTGACTAAAGGTATCTCCAGTATGTTTGGTATTGTGGAAGAGGTGTTGTCCGCTGTTGTAGAGGGGGAGGAGGTGGATTCCACGATATCTTTATTGCTTTCGATTTCTTTGTTATCGGGTTCCCAATTTATTTTGGCCACATCGAAAGCTATTGATTTGACTATATTGAAACTTTCAGTAGTCAATTGTATGTCCTTGGAAATTTCTGTTACTTTTTCGATATTTTGGGTGTCTGGACTCTCTGTTACAGGTTTTATTTCGTCATTATTTTCTTTGTTGTTGTTGGTTTCTTGCTTGGCAAACTGTGCATCGTCTATGGTATTTAAAATCTTACCTTTGCGAGCAGTTTCGAAAAGACCTTCTAGTGAAATGGTAGATGTTTCGGTTTCTCTAATTACCTCGGGCAGTAACGCTTTGCCATACCGATGCTCTGAGCTAACCTCAGACAGAGAATGGCGTAGCGGCTGCGACGGCTCAGAAACAGGAGCCTCGGTGGGTGTATAATCGGTTACAGTGCTGCGTCCTTCAATTGTTATATCGCCACCATCTACCTGATGGACATATTTGACAACACTGATTTCTCCCAATTGTTCTATGTGCGGCAGGGATTCTACTTTATACGTTTGAGATCCCTCGATGGCAACAATTGTGTTTGCCTTTGATTTGCGTCTTAGTTTCTCCTCCTTGGAATTAATCTCCACAATACGACTGATTTCGACCACTTTATGTTTCGGTTTAATACTCTCTACTATTAAGCGGGGTACAACCTGGTTACCATCATGCAAAGGAGTCTGGGTAGTTTGTTCACCATCGGATAGGGTGAAGATATGCAATAGTGTGGTGGTAGGTGGTGGAATGGTAGTCCAGCCATCCTGTGAAAAAAGTTCATTAACATGGTTAGCATTACTTTGATTTGCAGCGTCAGTGTTTTGAGTGCCAATTGTGGTGGTTTCCAGTGTGGTTGATTGTTTTTGTTCCTGTTGTTCTTGTTGTTGTGTGTTGGTGTTTGTTGTATTAGTGGTAGTAGTAGGGGTGGTGGTGGCATAGCCACCATCTTCTATAAAAGAGTTATAATCACTTTCACTTTCATTTTCTTCATCTTCAAATTCAGTGTTTGTTTCTTGTTGGAGTTCTTGTGTGCTGTCGTTTGGTTTGGCCAACGGTGCGAGCACCTTTGGTTGGAGGGTGGTGTGTTTTTTGCTGTTCATGTCGAATATTTTCTTGTTACGAGCATTTAACGCCTCAATATTCAGATCTTCAATAAGAGGGTTACTGTCACTGCTTGGGTCCTCTGTGCTAGTTCCGGTATATTTGCGTTCGTATGCTCGTGTATTAGGATTAATAAATGGCGCAGGTTTAGTAGGTATTAGTAGAGTTGTAGGTTCGAAATCGTTAGCCACGGGTTTAATGGTTAGATTTGGCACTGCGAACCCTAGAGGACGATTGACCACTCGAGGTTTTGCCGTTTGTTTGGAAGCAGTACCAAAGCGATTGTCTTTGCTTGTAGGTGTGGATGTGGTAATCGCACCTGGCTTATAGGGAGTGTTGGCTACACGTGACGGCGCGAATGGCTTGTTATTTGTCGCTGTTGTGGTCAGTGCCGGTCTGGCACCGGGAGGTATGCGATTGTCTTTTGGCTGATAAGTGTGAGGGTGCTGTTGAATTTCTTTGTCATTCTGGACTTCGGCATCGTCCTCTTCATCGATCTCATCATAAGCTTCATCCTCGTCCTCTTCATCTTCTTCTGCATTTGAATCTTCTTTATCACCAGATTCTTGGTCCTTGGAGTTGGCTACAGGTCTACTTTGAGGGCTATCAATGAAAATGGGGTTAGGCGTTAAAGCTTGCGCTTCATCTTCTACTTCCCCGTCTTCCACTTCTCCTTCCTCTTCTTCTTCCTCCTCTTCATCGCTTTCCTGATATTCTTCAGCATTTTTGCCTCCAGCTGATCCCTCTATTTTGAAACGATTACGTAGTAAAAATTTGTTGACTCTGGGAGTAGTTCGGACTATATTTTCACTATTATAACGGTTGTTAGTATTTAATGCATGGCTCCCACTGTATTTACCTCTCACATACTTGCTCTTACTCTTAGTGGTTGGAGCCCTAATTGTGGTAGTACTTAAAGCATTAAGGGAAGATTTGGTTGGAATATATGGTCTCCTGGCGACAAGTTTACGGCGGAATGTAGTCCGTTCTTTAGGAGCAAAAGAGTTTGAGACTTTATTTTGATTTTCATTATCCGCAGCTGATAGTTTTGCTTTGGGTACAAAAGGTTTTCTAGTGCTAATATTCGATTCCAATGAATCACCATCTCCCGAGACTTCCTTTATCTCTGTTGAAGTTTCACTTTCATTATCTCTTAAAATATCATGTGAACTCAACAGAGTAGAATTGCTTTTCTCCGATAGGAGTTTGTTAATTCTTGAGTTCAGTATGCCCTCATCTTGATCGCTCTTTGCCAGATTAGTTTGCACTTTGTCTCGTATCTTTTGTAAGTTCAGGCTGTCTTTTGTAGAACTGGTATCATTTTCACCATCTTCTACTTTGTAGGTGTGGGTGGATGTGGAGTTATTGGCTTCTATAAGTTTTTTAAGTTTAACACTAACAACACCTTCTTCTTGGCTGGTCTTGACCAATTCCTGTTTTACTTTGTTTCGCAACTTAAGTAGGGGATCTTCTTTGTCTTCAATCTCTGGCTCATGTTTGCCAGTCTTTAAACGATCACTTAAAACACCCTCGACTTGATGATTCTTGGCTAAGTTTTTCTGAACTTTGTTGCGTAATTTAAGCAGAGGATTATCACTTTCCGTCTCCTCTTTTTGACTGCCAGTCTTGTTGGATTTGAAACGAGCACTTAAAATGCCTTCTTCCTCTGCCTCTTCTTCTTCTTTTGGTTGGCTTTCTTTAGCCAAATCTGGTTTGACTTTATTGTGTAGTTTCAGTGGAGTATCATCGTCAGCTGTTTCGTCATGGCCAGTTTTAACACGATCATTTGAATCTTCTGTCTGCTCCTCTGTAATTTTCTCGGTGGTATCAGTAGAAGTGGTATTCTCGGTGACCTCATCGACCTGCATAGTAGTTTCTGGTTCTATATCGATATTGGCATTATCATCTTTTTTCATATCTGAGATACTTTCAGTTGTAGCGGTTGGAGTTGAGTCTTTGAGACCGGTTATGGCAGGGTGAGATAATATGGTTGTGGCTTCGATTTCTTCCTGTTCTTCCTCATCTGTTTCATATTCTTCAACGTCTTTATTTGTCTCAACTTTTTTATCCTCTTCGTTGTTCCCAACAGGCCTAGAACGTTCTGTTGTAGATGCTGGCTGCGTTCTACTTGAAAATCCATTGCGATTTTTAGAACCATTGAAAGAGTTTGCAGTCAGGGTTTCAGCTCCGCTGGGTAATCTAAACCTATTTCTTCCTCGATTACTAAAGTCCTCCTTCTTTTTTACTACCAGTTCATCTGTATTTTCAGCACGTGCGATACTTTTGATTTCCTTGTCTTCCAGGGCTTCGAACTTTGTGCTTCGATTAAAACCAAATCGGGTAGCGTTTTGTCTCTTTGATGAACTTTCGTCAACTTGTACATCCTCCGTTGCGCTTGTGCTCCCCGTATTTCTATTAACCGGTCTTTTAATTTTGCGTATTACTTTGCGTATGTGTTTGGGTGGGGTAGGCGGGGAGGTTTGTGGTGGTAGTGGCGTTTGTGTTCTAGTGACTACAGTTTCTATTAGTGTTTCTGGTTTATCTAAATTGAGTGCATCTAATTCTCTATTATTAACTTTAACTATATTTTGGGTTACAGTGTGGCTGGCATTTAAATTAGTAGCACTACTTGCAATGGCATTGACAGTGATGTTGGTATTTGTGTTATTGATATTTGATACCAACGGACGTTTTAATTTGATTACTCTAATGCGTCTTTGCAAAGGTGTAGCCGGAAGAGAGAAGCTCTCTGTGGTTATGGGTGCAGTTGTTTCGGGTATATTTGTGCTGGATTGCCTTTCACTTTCATAAGCATCATTTAAATTTACCTGAGTTTTAGTTGCTGCATTAACCCCATCATCGGCTGCAGATGCCGATGCTGCTGTGCTTGTACTTGTTGTTGTCGTTGGAGTTGTTGTTCTACGTTGGAATTGATATTTCTGAAAACGTCGTTTAGAATCATTATCATCTGCCTTATAAACATCATTATTAAATTGATTGACGTTAGACTTATTGCTATCACTAACTTCTGACTTAGCATCATTATCATTATCATTATCAGTATCATTATCATCATCATCTTCTTCATCAACCTCATCTATATCTATCTTAAGTCTATCTTCATTATCTTGATTTATATGACTAGATGCCGTGTTAGTATTCATTTGACTTAGATTAAATTTAGTTCGGTTTAAATAATTGGCTACGGTGCTATTGTATCGATTAGAGCCAAACCTATTATTAGTGTTAGTAATTGATGATTTTGTTATTACCATGTCCTTCCCTTTATTACCTGTTATTAGTTCAGATGATTTAGAGGTTATTGTATTGAAGTTAGTTTGTGTCCGGTGCCTAGAGTTTACAAAATTCTTGTTGCTATTTGTTACAAAATGCTGTTCAGAGTCTTTATCCTGAGATTGTTCTATTCTAAAGCGATCGAGTAAAGTCAACAAAGTGGAACTGGATTCCGTGGTGGCAGAACTGTCAGAATAGTCTTCGTCGGACCCGTCACCATACTGGCCTTCATCTTCGTTTGGTGCATTATCTGGTTGTGGTGTTGTCCGTTCAAATTGAGGTCTATTGAATTTAAAAGGTTTCAATATATTTTTTGTGTCTGTTAGACTTTTGGTCTCGGAACTAACGTTATATTTTTTGTAGTTAATAAAAGAGGGATGGGAATTCTCATTGACTTCGCGAAATTCTTCTTCATTTTGTTGGTTTTTACGATTGTAAAGATTTCTATTAAAATTTGATGTAGATTTTTGTGTTGCCCTTTCCCCTTGGAATTTTGAGCTCAAATTTATCCGTTTAGAGGGGACAAATGCACCCAGAGAGTGTTGAGTGGACACTTCATTATTATCACTGGAGTCCACACTCGATTTTCTAAAATTTGACTGTGAGACACGTGAAGACTTTGTTATTGTTTTATACCGATTGAATTTCTTAAGAGTAGAATCATTTTCGTTAACTTGCTCGTCCGTAGCAGTTTCTAAAGAAGATTCTGTTGTTGTTTGAAACTTAGAAACTCTAGGAGAAGGTCTTTGAGTAGTTGAGTCGTTGGAGGTGTTGTTAACAAATTCTATTTCCTCAAATGACGTTTTGAATCGACTAATGCTACTGAATGATCTGGGAGTGGTGGAGTCTGTGGTCTGGTTAGCTTCGGAAATTATTTCCTCTTCTTCGTCTATATCAGATCTGCTATCAGCTACTAGTTCGCTACTGGTTTCACCATATAAACCATGTGTGCGATTGCTTGTTAATAACAAATTAATTGTCTTGCCAGATTCATTTAGATCATGCTGCTCGTCGGTAGAGCTTTCACTGTGCTGTATTGCTTTTAGAATTTCTTCGTCAGGCGTAATCAAATGGAGTTTTGTTGTATTCCCAATGTTTTCTACAGCATTTATCCAAGTAGAATTGCTGCCTTCTTCTGCATGTTTCAATGTCTCATTTGTTTTTTTAGTAGAATTCCTACTAGAGGATAACTCATTATCAGTTGTTTCGTCTTCAGATTTTTCAGGTTCACTGGTAGTTGGCATTATTGTTGTCGGCGTACTTAAACCTTTTGTCATATAAGTTTTTGTTTCTAAATCTTCTTCAGATGTAGAGTTATTTAAAGTTTCCTTATCTCTTTTAGTTGTTTCCTCATACTCGAAGTCTATAGATGAATCGTATGTACTATCATCATCGTTAGCTAATTCTGTTGTTGACTCGACCACAGAAGCATTTAAATCATAATTGGAAACATTTTTGTTTGTAGAAGATTCCGTATTATCCCCACTATTTGTGGAATTTTTTCGAATATGACTATCGGTTGCAGAAAGATGTTGGGAGGCAATTAAGGATTTCCTTAAAAGCTTGTTGGGAGTTTCGAAATGTTTAATGCTTTTCTTTTCCTTTAAGTCTAGTATGCTGTCAGTTTCTTCGGTTAAAGTTTCCTGAGTAGCTGTTGTATGAGGAGTAAAACTATTGAACGGCCGTTTTGATGGAAATTTATGTTTATAATTCGTTGTATTTTCTCGATCACTCTTTTCAATATCAGCATCTTCTTCTCTTGCCTTATGAGCGGCAAAGGAGTGTGTAGGGGAAGGTGTAGTAGGTGTAAAGCTTCCGAAAGGGTTTCTTGCATGCAAAGAAAGATCAATTACTTTTTTCTCTTTTTCATCGTATTTTGTTATTGTCGAATCCGCAGTAGTTGTAGCTGGTCGATTAAAGCCTGCAAATGGCTTTCTTGCACTTAAAGTACGCTTTGTGGAGAGTAACTTACTTGCTGCAAGTCCTTCATAAATATCCGCTGTACTTTCAGTTTGCTTTTCTATATCAATCAAGCTGGTAGTTGTAGTTCGATCAAAATTCTCAGAGCGTCCGGTTGTGGCACGAGCAAAAGTATGATATGGCCTCCTTGTAGAAGAGTCTTTGTTTATGAAACTGCTTTCATGTTTTCCAATTATACCTTCTGCTTGTAGGATTTCGGTTTCTGATGAAGTTTCTTGTCGGTTTAAGTATCCGGGATTATTTTTTGCAGGTGCAACAACTTTTGCAATAACTTCTTCCTGTGCAGAGATCTCTGTAGTAGTTTCAAAATAGTTGTCAGAGTTTTCGAAAGGTTCTTGGTCTGAAACTGATTGTTTTGCTAAAGTTTCAGCAGCACTGAGATGAGTAAATTCACCGAGTTGGTCTGTTTTAAGAGAATGTTCTTCATTGAAAAGTTCTTCGACATTTATAATTTCTTTATGGTTAGATATTTTCCTGTCTGCGATCTCAGTAGTTGTGAGTAGTTCACCGGTAGTAGGTGAAGCAGATATATTCTCATTAACTGCCTTATTGCTGTCTGCTTCTGCCAAAGTAGCTGCTGTAGCGTGAACTGTTTGACGGGAAATGGTTTGATATGATCTTAATCTTGGAGTTTTATTATCGGTTGGAATGTCTTCAGTAGTAAAGTTGTCTCCACTACTTTCTTCCGAAGTATCTAAATCTTGAGATGTACGCAATGTAACAAATGAAGGACTTGTCAGTAAATTTTTGTTTCCTGTAGAAGTTTCTTTGTTAACTAAATTCTGCTCAACTGTTGTCGCTGTAGTGTTTGCTTCCTCGGTTGTGCTTTGGCTGATATCTTCATGTGGTGCACTTGTGGGAAAAGTAGTTGTGAGAGGATCTTCTTTATCAGTTGCTATACGCCGTTTGACACTCGAGTATCTATCGGAAGTTCTTTTGCGATTTAAAATAGCAGCAGATCCTGTTGTTTGGGCAGATTTTTTTTCAGAATCGTTTTCGGCAATTGTAACTTCTTCACTATCACCACCAGGAATATTGCTTACATTTTCAGTAGCTGATTCGGTGTTTTGTTCATCCTCTTCGTCCGTTGGTGCAGGTGTTGATCGATAGCGTATCAATGCACTGTATGTTCGTCTTGTGGTTGAAATGTTATCAGCCATTTCATCCAAACCTTCAGTAGTTGTTCTGAGACGTTTAAACTTATTGTGCGCTTCCGAATGGTTTCTTGGCAGTAGAGTTCTGGGAGTGGACCTTTCCAAATTCGGTTCTTGGGATGTTTCTACGTTTGAATTAGTTTCACTGTCGTTCTCCCTTAGCTTGGAAATAACTGGTCGCAAACTATTAAAGGGAGTAATATATTTACGCGTGGAAATATCTGGTTTTGTTGTACTACTCCTTATTAAAGGACGATATGTCAAAGATTTAGTGGGTGATATTTCTATCAAGGATTCAGTTTTTAATGCTTCAGATATCTCGAATGGAATTGTAGTATTTTGTTCACTGAAATATGCTGTTGAGGAGCCGATTTCTTCCTTGGCAAGTTCTGCTTTGAAGTGTGATGATGTCAACTTAGAGTTTTTACCTGTTCCTTTGATATTCGATTTCGTTATAATGCTACTGTTTTCTTTGAGGGAAGTAGGTTCCGTGGTTTCTCCATCATGTTCTGCATCTAATTCAATATTGTTGTTAGCTGGGTTTTGAGTATTTGCCTCATTGGTTGCAAAGAATTCGTGAGTTGTTAACTCGCCAAATTCCATTTGGTTTTCTGTGGCAGTTGCATTTTCAGTTTCCTGATCTTCAGTTATATTTTCGTTGCTATATGTTGCTGACATCGGTTCTGAATCTATCAAAGACAAACTTTCCGCAATGACGGGGGCTTGCATGGTTTTTATTTTTACAGTTGTTTTATCTGCTGTTTCTTTTAGGCTCTTCAATTTAGTTAAAGTGGAAGGCAATGGAGTATTACTTTGATTTAGGAGAGTAACTTTGACGCGAGATATATTTGTTGAGCCAGATTGTGATATATCATTAGCGAAATTCTTATTTATTTTTGTGGGAAGTGTTTTTAAGGACTTGAAAGATTTTTCTTTTGAAGCAAGTGCTTCATTAATATCCAGGGCAATATTCAGAGCTTCCTCATTTAGTTTATCGCTTTTTTGCAAAGTAGTCGTTTCTCCAACATTATTTTCATCCATCACCTCTTCGTCCGATGAGACATGTGCAGACCCAAGAGATTTATCCCCCAGGTAACCTACTTTGACCTGGGGGTTTTCAGTAAAAAATGACTTAATTCTGCATTAATCTCGTGAGCCTGCTCCAAGGCCATGGCAGCTATGGCTTCATCGGACAACTCGGTTTCTGGCTTTATATAATCTTTGCTTACATCAAAGACTTCATGAATTTGCTTTTTAATGTCAGCATTAGTCTTGATATTTGTTTCAACGGTGGCAGCCGAGGGACTGATGTACGTAATGGGTGAATCTTTGAAGTATTGAAAGTATTTATGTCTGTGGTAAATGGGTTGGGTAAGATCTTCGCCATTCGATATGGCAGCGGTGATTTCATTTTTCATCTCTATGGCATCAGCTATTTCAGCCTTGGCAACTTTTTCCGCTTTAGTCTTCAAGCTCTGCACTGCATTTGCTAATCGATTTTTAACTAAGTCTAACGAGTCTTGTGAGTCAGTAGTTGTGGTTCTACTATTTTCTTCAGTAGTCGACTCTGAAGATTCGGTAAATATTGTTACCGATTCAATTGCAGATTTAGTTGTCTCCTCATCGGTTGTAGTGGTAGAGTTGTTGTTCTTAAGGGCACTATCTTCTTCCTTGCCAAATGAACTTTGGCTAAGAGTTGTGTCTGAAATCCTTTCTGTAGTTGTTATTCTATTTGGTAGTCTTGTACCGAAAGGACGTTTGAAATCAAAAGCTCTTTTTGTTGTAGTTCCACCTTCGGAAGTCTTTTCTGTCGTAGTAACTGTCTTAGTCGAACCGAAATTTCTTTCAAGAGCAAAACTCCGTCTGGTAGCAGATTCAACTTTCTGCTCATTGTCTTTTGTATTTGATGGCACAAGAGTTGTGCCTTCTGTTGCACTGTGTGGTTTTGTAACGCTTGAGTTGCGTGGCGTGCCCGTTTCATTTTTATCAAACTTCGGCGCTTTGGTAGTTGTAGTGAAAACGGCGCTGAAGGGTTTTGTCGGCCTTATTCTGCTCTTTACAAGTTGTGGTGTTTCGGTAGCACCTCCACGATTTTCTGATGATGCAGGCAATTCTTCTTCAAATTCTTCAACAAATTCCTCTTCTTTAATAATTGGCGGTTTGCGTATCACTTTTCTTCTAGATTTGAATGAACTTCGTCCTCCTTCCGGATGTCTGCTCGATTTTGAGGCGAAGTCCAGAGCCAACAATGACGATAGATCGTTGCTTTCGAATCTAGCCGCACCTCTATTGCTAAGTACTGGTCTACGTGTTGTAGTTGTGTAGACAGTCTCTTCCCCGTCATCCTCATATTCTACCGCCTGCTTGATTATAGTCTTGATCTTGGTTGTCTTAATGGTTTTCACTTTGTTGCCACCGATATTAATGGTTTCAATATAGATTGTCTTGATGCGTTTGCTGCCATCTTCTAATATTTCAACTTCTTCTGTCTTTTCACTTTTATTTTTCAAATGAGTATTATGAGGTCTACGTCTGCTATAGGAGTCAGGCTTAGGAGTGTTTTCCTTGTTTTGTATGTTGAAAGATTTAGGAATAGAGTTCTCAACTTCTTCAGTTGTTTTAGTATTTTCTATTTCTTGATGTTTCCGTGACTTGTTGTTATCTGAGATTTTCGCGGATTGACTACTTGTGACGCGTTTATTAGCAAACGCATTTTTACGATTAAATTTTCTGTACGTAAATGTTGATTCTGAATCGCGTCCTATTTCGGAATTATTTTGTTGCTCTAATTTTTCGGAATTGTTTTCATGGTTTGCAGAAGATTCTGTTGATTGTGATCGTAGAGAGCTTTCATTGAAAGATTGAATTCTCTTTCTAATGCCAGTTCTTCTGCTTGCGTTTAGAGTTTCTGTGACAGAGGATGCTATTTGGTTGTTGTCCTGTTGATCTTCTCGCTCCGCTTCCGTCGAAGTTCGTAAAGCAGGTCTTTGCTTGCCATGATTAAAGAACTTTAATAGGCCTTGCTGGATTTTTTCTCTATTTTCGGGTTCATCTAGAGATTCATAATCCACATTCCCTACCGCTTTAGTATTCAATTTGGATGTTTTAGCTATTCCAGAACTATTAACAGTTCCATACTGTGAATTGTTGCCACTGAATATAGTTTTCTTGGTTGAAGATACTGCGTTCGCATTATTAATAGTATCTGAATTGTTGCCTTCTTCTTTGGATAAAAATTCAGATGTTTCTGTCCTGTTGTAAGTATCTTCTTGATTTTCTAATTTTTCTCTCCTTCTGTTGCTAGTATATCGGCCTTCTTGGTTGGAGTTATCGCTGACCTTAAACTGGTCTTCTCTAACTTTGCTGAGACTGCTTTTATTGATTGTACGGAAAGATGTTCCGCTTGATTCAGTAACACCCTGTAAATCGTGTTTGTTTTCCTCTTTATTTATGTTAGTTTTCCTAACAGGGATTGGCCGTTTTCTAAGTATAACGCGTCTGCGTCCTGTTGAATTGGTGATTTGAGTTGATGTTTGATTTGCTTGAGTTTGGCTCCTGATTTCGGTTTCAGACTCTCCACTGATAGCGTCGGTGGTGTGGCGATTTTTAAACAATGATTTTGTGGAAGTTGCTGCAGGCGTTGTGGTAACTGTTTCAGTTGTTACTTCATCAGAGAATTTGGAAAGTTCCTGCTCAGATGCTGTTGTGTTTTCAGCAGTTGACAGGGAAATAGTCGTTATCGTTTTAGCGTTAGTGTTTCTTATACTAGATTTTTCTGTAATTGTTATTGGCTTAGTTGCAGTTGTTAAGCCTTCAGTAGTGTTTTCATCTTCTGCGTGCTGTTTTTCACTTTTTCTTTCTATTGGAGAAACACTTGGCACTTTTACTGTGTCCGTCTTAGAGTGGTCTGTGGTTCGTCGTACATCAGTTTCGTTTTGTAATACCTGACCGCCTCTAGATATACTTTGATAAGTTCTTTTTGATGTTTCTATGGCATCCGAGTTTTCATTTTGTTTTATAAATCCTGAAAATTGTTCTTCGTTGAGATGGACACCTTCGCTGTCACGTACAATTGCTTTGTAGGGTATATTTTCGGTTGAACTTGCAGAGCCCCTATTTCTGGCTATTGAAGTGTAAGTTTTCTTGCCAGTTTCAGATTTTGTTGTTGTATAATGTGATCCATTTTCAGTGTAATTTTCGGTTTCTGTTTGGATTTCAGAAGTTCGCTTTCTATTTAGTGTGGCATAAATTTTATTTTTGTCATCAGAATTTTCATTGTGATCTTCATGTTTTCGTTGACCTCGGGTCATCTCCTGGCTAGATTTATTCAAGTTAGTTCCATTAGCTTCCTTTGCATTATTTTCTGTATATTGAAGTTTAGTTGCTATATCTTGAGCTGACTGAGAGTTATTTCTGTTTTCCTCATACTCAACTGTTTCAAAAGATTGGCTTGTTTTCCTTTGATTTTTGCCGGTTTTATATCTCTGCTTGTTATCTTCTTGAGTTTGAACGTCGCTGGTGATAGTGGAGCTGCGGTTAAATGAAGAGTATTTATGTTTGTTCTTTAACTCTGCTTCATTTTCTTGTGAGCTTTTAATTTCAATAGAACTGGTTTTATCATCAACTGAATCAGAGCTTGTAGTTATTTTCACTTCATGGCTTTTAGATTGATAGTTGGTGGCAGTAGTGGAGCCACGATTGAAATCATTAAACTGGTTCTTTATTTTAGCTTTACTTTCAGATGAAATTTTAGTTTCATCTCTACTTGTGCCAGTTTTGGTATTAACTGATTCAGAGTTGGATCCTACTTTCAATTTATCTTTTTCAGATTGGGTATAGATTAATGTAGTGGAGCCACGATTAAATGTATTGTTATTAAATTTGGTCTCCAACTCAGTATTGTTTGCAATTGTTTCAGAGTCTGCACTTCCCTGGTCCCCGCCAACTGTTTGCGACTCTAGTGCTGTGGTAGTTTTAGTATATGTTAGGATCGTGTTACGTTGGTTCTCATCGGTTTTATTATTTTGTAGTTCATTTTGCGCAGATTGAGAAGAGTTAGCGGTCGTGCGGTTCCGGTTCCGGTTTAATGAAGTGTAGTTAAATTTGTTCTGCGTCTTAGCTTCACTATCTTGCGAACTTTTAGTCTCAATAGAATTCAAAGTTGTTTTGTCTTCTATTGATTCCGAGTGGTCTGTTCGATCCTCCTCTCCAACTCTTTGGGAGACCAGCGTTTCTGTAGTTTTGGTATAGTTTAGGGCTGTTCTTTGATTTTCACTGGTTTTAATATTCTCTAACACATCCTCTGTAGATTGAGAATAGATGGATGTCGTGGAGTCACGATTCAATGAGGTGTAGTAAGAGTCGTCATTCGACATAGAATTAGTTTCCTTTAAGCTTTTAGTTTCAGTATTATGTATATCACTTTTGTTAGAAATTAATTCAGAAGTGTTTGTAGCACCTTCCCAATTGTCTTTTTTAAATTCAGAATAACTAGCAGTTGTGGAGCCACGGTTTAATGAAGTGTATTTACGTTTGTTCTCTAGTTCAGCATTGCTTTCGCGGGTACTTGTCTCAATAGCACTTGTAACTATTTGGTTTTCAATTGATTCAGAGTTTGTTGTTCGCTGCCTTTCGCCAACTGTTTGGGAATAAAGTGATTTTGTAGTTTTAGTCTCGATAGTTGCCGTATCGGTGTTGTGATCAACTGACTGAGAGTTTGTCGTCAATCCTGATTTCTCTTTCCTAGATGGGGATTCGGTACTAGGGGTGGAGCTGCGGTCTAGTGCGGCGTATTTAAATTTATTCTTCAACTCGGCATTATTTACGTGTGAACTTTTTGTTTCAATATCACTTGTAACTGATTTGTAATCAGCTGATTCATGGTTCGCTATAACTTGTTGTTTGCCAGCAATTTGAGTGCCTTCCGTCAGTTTAGAATAATTTTTGGTTGTATCACTTTCATTTTCGTCGGTTATACCATTTCGCAACTCACCTTTAGCAGTTTGAGAATGGCTGGCAGTTGAAAAGTTGCGGTTTAGTGAACTGTACTTCAGTTTAGTTTTCAGCTCACCTTGACTTTTTATTTCAATAGTACCTGAAACTACTTTTTCTTCAACCAAATTGGAGTTTGTTGGAGCGTCTTGGTTACTTGTTGTTGTTGTAGTTAAGTTGTCATCAATTTGTTCTTCATTTTCATCATTGGAACTAGAGCCACGGGTTATGGTACTATAATTTGTGTTATAGGAATTCTTTACACTTTCTTGCGAAGTATTATTTGCAGTTGACTTAGTTTTCGTTAGCGCCGTTGTTCCTCGATTAATTTCACTATAATTATATTCAGATTTCGTAGATTTCTCCTCCTCAGTTTCTTCGCTAAATTTGACAATCGGCATTTCTGTAAAACTACTTATTTGCTCTCCACTTGTGGTTGTATGAGTTTTGAAATTTCTACCCTCGTTTTGACCATCGATATGATTTTGCCCTAAAGTACTATTTTCCAAAGAACTTTCTAAACTTTTACCCCTGTATTTACCAGAATTTTCAACAAAATCATTTTGTTTTTTATTAAATCTTAAATCATTCTCATTAACTCCAACAAAATTGTCATAACTTACTTTTTGTCTTACCGTTTGTTCGTTTGTTACCTGATTGACAATAACTTTGTCAGTTTCATTACCTGCTTTGTGTACAAAAGTGTGTGTAGTTGTCTTAAGTGCAGAGTTATTATTACTATCTACGTTATCAATATCATGCCTTAAATTATCATTAATAAAATCAATACCATCTACTTGTTCTACAACATGCTTTTCGATTTGTTCAACTTTAGTGTCTTTAGAATTAAGGTGCTCATTGCTGGCCACTTCGCTCTCCGTTTGTGGTGCATGCTCTTGCTGAGAGGAAGTTTCGGTAGTGGTTTGTGAGAGTATTGTATTATGAGAACTCACCTTAGTTTGGCTGTTAGCGGCCGCATTTAATTTAGTAGTTTTTTGTTTTGTGTTTAAAATTTCATCATTTGATTTTGAAATTTCTTCAGTGGTGACACTAGTAGATGTAATAGCCGCCGTACCTGTGGGTCTATTACGTCGCTTGGGAAAACCAAATGGTCTTGGACTAGATACAGTACCCAGGAAGTCATTGTTTATAGTTTCTGTAGTGGAAGTGATGGGTATATCTGTAGTGGTTACCGCAGACGTGATCTTCGTCTGTGAAGAACGATTTAGTAAAATTTGTTGTCTTCTAACACCGAATGGTTTTTTGGCATTAGTAGTTATAGTAGGACTAGGTGTTGTTTCAATTTCTACATTTGTGGTTGTTGTAGTTGTTTTTGGAGATGTTGTTGTGGTGGTTCTAGTACGTGTGTTATACAATGTCTTATTTCTTTGCTTACTTACTAGATTTACCTCTTCTTCTTCCAAGTCGTCGGTCTTCGTTAAGTTGTCGCTATCAGTGATAGTGGCTGTAGTCGAAGATATAGTCGTTTCAGTAGTTGTCAATTGGCTGTCATTTTCCTGTTCATTTCTATATAGACTAGACTCCGTTGTGGATAAGGGAATGGATTTTGAGAGGAAAGAATCAATCAAAGGAGAATTGATATGTTGGGTTGATTTTGTTGGTTGAGTTTCCGAAATATCAGAATTAATATCGTTTGGATTGGGTGTAGTCGCAAGTATTTTTGAAAGGTCTTCACCATGCGGTGAAGCAGTGGTTGTTCTTATGCTTGGGTTAGTAGTCGTGGATATGGGAATATGTGTTGTTAAAATAGATTCAGATGTAATTGTTTCTATAACAGTTAAAGGAGTCGTTAATGGAGTCTCTTTTGTAGATGTTGTGGGTAATGATATTGTAGTTGTTGTTATAGTTTTAGCCGCAGTAGGTGAAGTATCAGTTTCTGGTGTTGCGGCAGTGCTTGCTGTTGTCCTGCGTCCAATACTGGCGTAGGTTCTTTGTGTATTTGTTGTGATTTCTTTTTGTGTTTCTCGTGTATTTTCAATATTAACAGCCTTAAAATGTACCGTGTTTTCCTGATTTTCCGATTCATTAGCATCACCATTGTCTTGATTGTCAATAGCTTTGTTGTATGACTCGGTTGTAGGACGAGTTGGGCGCGAACGCTCCAAGTATCTATACCTGCGAAAAAAAACAAGAAAAATATATGAATACAACACTAGTCATTGTTATAAATGAATATCAACTAAGAAAACGCATGATTCGACTACGCAGAAAAAGCAAATTCACTTTTTTGTCCGGTAGCACGGCCTTAACAAAAAATAAATAATTATTTCTTAAAACTAATTTTTAAGGCAATTTTAAATAAAACTGTTTTCGAGATTTCAAAAGAGGCGGATAACTAAAAGTAGTTGTATTCAGTTCTGACTTGATTCCACGTTTAGGAATTATAGAGAATTACGTTAAAATGTAAGATTGCATCGTAAGATACTAAAGAATCTTATATATTGGATCTATATGGCATTTCTTTGCATATATATTCTCCCAGTCTGCATTTCAGGCATTAGAAATTTTGATTGACAGTATTTTTTTAAAACGTTAAAGATCCGAATATGCTTCAAAGGCATGATGATGATCACAGTTATTACGAATATTGTAACTTTTCATAGCTGCGAATCAATATTATATAATATATTGGCGATATACTGTAATTCAATTTTAAAGAAAACTGCTAGAATTTTCCAAAATTATATTCCTCCGCTTGCAGGTTAATCTCGCATTTGCAACGTGCTTACCTTGTAGAACCTGCTGTAGCTTCTGTAACTTCAGGCAACTCAGTTGTAGTAAGTCCTTTATTACGATTTCTATTGAAAGCATACGATTTGCGTTCCGCAACCCCTTTCACTTCTTCCTCCTCTTCTTCTTGTGCTTCCTCTTGGTTCGCCTCAGTGGTAGTTGATGGTCTGGTTCTTCGGATTGTGGAGTAGGAAAGAGTACTAGATAACAAGGGCTTTCTAGTCGATTTAACATTTGCTTCGACAGCCTCTTCATCATCTTCATTATCTTTCAGGTTGAATTTATATGATACTTCATCTACTTCATCATCAGCTTGACTCTGTTTGTTATCACGATTACGATTAATCGTTATATATTGTTTCTTTTCCTTAAGGAAACCATCAAATTCGCTTAGCTTATCTAATCCTTCACTTTGCGGTCCCTGGCGGCTGTTTCCCCTCAATACAGATGAGTATTTGCTAAAACCAGCTGAAGCTCCTGAGCTTTTGCTGTCAAGTTCATGAGACTCCTCCTCATCTTCTTCTGTGGCTTCCTGTGTTTTAGTTTGGGTTTTAGTTGTACGGAAACTACTGCTGGATGTAAAACGATTGCGGAAGGAATTCAAAGCATTAGGTTTACTCAATACTTTCTCATACAGGGATTTGCTAATGGAAGATGGTGTAGTGGGTGTTAGAGAACTAGAGCTGCTGGAACTATTTTCCTTGATCGAAATGGTGCCATCATCTTTGCGTAACAGATGTTTTTCCAACTCGTCTATACCTCCTACCTTACGTATGAGTTCAATCAGTTCCTTTATAACTTTGGGATCTTCTTCGGAGTCCTTGTCAAAGCCTTTGGGTTTAGCGAAAACTGACGAGGGATTTTCATCTTCTTCTTCTTCATATTCATCTTCTTCAGCAGCTTCCGTAGTAGTTGTTGTTCTGGGTGTGGTTCTAAAGAATGTGGTGGATCTCGCAGTGGCAGCTGGTAAGCGGTTGTAGGACGAAGTTGGTCTGGCAGTGGTGGCTGGAGATGTAATAGGCGCGGCAGTGGTAGATCTGCGAAGGATGAGATGTGTATATATGGTAGTAAATTTTCAATATTTTTATTTTAATCCACTTACTTTTTAACTTTACAAGGCACATTTCGAGCGAAATCACAAGAGTCTGCTGCTGGATTGAAATACAGGCCCGATGGGCATGTAAATTGATGAGCTACTATACCTAAACCTGAGGGACCACTATCCAAACACCAGTAGTATTTTTTGCAATCCCTGGGATGCTGGAAGAAGCCTTCGTCCTCGCACTTGAAATCTTCAAAAAATGATTGTATTTAACCTTTTAAATTAACTGAAATTATTGACTGTTTATATATTCACATTACCTGTGCCTGGATCCGGTGTTGTAGGTGGTGGTGGAGTAGTTGTCCTTCCTCCTATATACAAAGATGAGCCTTCTGCCTCAGTGAGTTTGATACTTGTTGGTGCAGCGGTGGTTGTCGATTGTTGTCTGTTACGAGTTGTTTCTTGTTGTGTTGTCTGTAAACGTTTTGAGCTTCCTTTACGTTCGGCGTATGTCAACTTGTGCTCGGTAGTTGTAATACGATTACGAGTTGATGACGAATTTTCACGGCTTCTCGAACGAGATGGTTTCTGTGGAGCAGCTGGCTTGGAAACTTCATTGATGCCCAAACTGCAAATAATGTAAAGATAAATTACTTTTCAATCTCTAAGCGAGTTTATTAAAATACTACTTTGATAATGTTAATATCTAATTGTAGTATAAACAAGTATTTAATTCTGATTTAATTAATTGGAAAGTAGTGGTCTCAAACCAACATGAAATCTTAAACAACTAAAATTCAATGAGCATACCGAATGTATTGCCAATTTTAAAACTTCATACATACATATATCGTCACAGAAACTCCAAACAGCGATATCTAACATATCAAAAGCTTTTCAGAAAGCATACAATTTATTTAAAAAAAAAAATATGTATTGACAATTTGGTCGAAATCTTTCTGTGTGGAATTGGGCAAGTGAAAAAGGACCCACGACTTTATATATTAATATATATATATATATATATATATATATATATATATATATTCATTTAAACAAGTTTTGTGCTTCACTTGTTAAACTTTAAAAATGTTAGGAGGGGCTTTTCGCATATTCTAACGCTATAAAAACTCCACTTACCCTAACGCATCCAACATAGCATCCTTGGCGGCCTCAATCAAGGGATATGCCTTGCCTGTGCAGAGACCACGGAAATCATCGTTATCGATGGCCCAAAACATAATACCGCCCAGTCCATTATCGACTACATATTGAGCTTTTTTACGAACAATAGCTTCATCATCATAGCCCACCCATTGATTGCGACGGTAAGCATATGGACCCATAGCATTGGGATTTGGTTGAACCACTGTCCATTCCGGATCTTCCTTAATATTTTGGCAAATTTCATAGTAAGCCAAATAACCCTTTTCGCGCGTAGCATCTCCTTGATCACCTGGCGCTTCAGCAGGAGCCCCGATTTCGGTACTATCCTCATTAATCAAAGTATAGGAGCGACCATAAGTGGGTATACCCAAGACCAATTTATCACGATCAGCTCCAGCATTTAAATAGAATTTAATGGAATAGTCCTAAAATGAAATTTTTAATTTAATTAGAATTCAAATTTGTTTGTATACATTTTGTTATCTAAACGTACAATATTTAATTCAGAATCATAATTATATTCAGATTCTTCTTCCAGCGAATACAAGGGGGCATGATGGTTAACTGAAGGCTCATGGGATGAATGAAAGTCGTAGGTGAGTACATTGAACCAGTCTAAATATTTATTCAATTTTGGTATGTCATAACCCTTTTCAATGTATTCAATGCCTGCTGGCACAGCCATGGTAAGTAACAGACGTGGACGTCCGGTTTTTTCCGACTCCCTTTCAAATTCAGCCCTCAGCTCTTGCACAAATTGAGCGTAATTGTCTCTGTCTCGTGGTTTGCCACCCTCACGATGAGCCGGATATTCCCAGTCCAAATCAATGCCATCAAAATGATTTTGTCTCAAAAACTTTAAAATATTCTTTATAAACTTTTGTCTACGTTCGGCATTAGCGACCAAAGGGGAAAAGCGAGATGAAGCCTCATTCCAGCCGCCAATTGCAATCATAGTTTTCAATTGCTTATTGTATGTTTTCAGGCCAGTAAATTTGGCATAACCACCTAAAAGAAGAAAAAGAAGAAAATTCAATACGTGGCGTACAGTGCGGCTTTTCCTCTTATTCAACACAAATGCACAGCATTTTCGTGTAAAAAAGCTTTAAGGCATAAATCATATTTGATTCTTTATCCTTTTGATTTGGGTGCTCTCAAAACTTTGTTTGTGCAAGCATACACATTCACACATACCCTGTTCAATATCCTGATACTTATCGAAAGGTTTCATTTGATTGTCTTTCGTAAATCCTCCAAATGCGTAAATCAAATGTGTACACAAATATGGATTTATATTTTGTGGATTAAATTTCGCTGTGCCCGGACGATAGACACTCCAGTTGGTGTAATAACACACAACTCTTCCTTCTGAACGGACCCCTGTAAATATGAAAATAACAAAGTTGTTCTTTTATTTGCAACCATCCACACAATGTTGTGTGTAATTTGAAAAGTATTTACCCGTAATGTAAAGTCCTGCACAGAATAGGAAGAGTAGCTGCCACACCGCTCCTTTAGGCAGCTGAAAGAAATTTAAGGAAGGATTAAATATTATTAAAAAGGTATTAAAATGTTTTTTTTGTTGTTTGTTTTTAAATAAAAAAGAGAACATGATATATTGAATTTCCGTGAAAAATAAATTTTAAAATAGTCTACACGGAATATCATTCATTTAACGTTGATTTTAATACGATAATAAAATATATTTCAGACTGTTTGTCCACACGCTAGATAGAAGAAAGTCTGGAGCAAGATACGGGCAGTGGTAGTTGATATTTCAAGGATTTGATAGATACTTTTCACAACCATTATTTATCTTTCGATGCTGAGTGAAGGAATTTCGCAAGCACTCTTGTTGTAGTTTTATGATACGTCCGTCCTCTTTTCACCAGTCATGAGTCAGGGACTCCCCTGAGTAGCACTCCCCTTTTCACCATTTGCAGAACAGGTACGTTCAGGACAATTCGTATCTTTAAAAAGGCGATTTAGATTGAAAATATTTATGAAAGTTGTTGAGAAAAGTGTTCAGAACATACTCAACACTACATTCACAACTCTTTCGTACACACATACATACATACACATACAAACATGTATAAATTACTTATACAAATTTATTTATGTTTTTTTTTTTTTTTTTTTTTTTATAAAAACTACCTTCTGTTCTGAAAGCCAATAACATTTCTAACTAACCATGTGGTTTATTTGGCCAAATACATGCCAAACACAACATCATTTTATACTTCTCTTTAATTAAATTTTAAAAACAAAAAATGTGTGGTCAAACATTTAACAAAACATCGTACTTAATCAGTTGAATTTTTCAATTAAATTGAGTTAATTTTACAATAAATATTTTATATTTTTGTATATTTAAGATTCCACATGAATGCATTTTTAAATTTTAACATTTAGATAGAGTTTTAATTAAGCATTTTAAATATAATTAGATAAATAAATTTAACTTGCAAATGGATTATGTGTGTTTAAAAGATGAAAGGCATTAGAGACTTGTGTTGTTATCAAAATTGATATAATAGAGATAAATTCTTTATACACGCATGTGCACACATGACTATCGGGATAATCAGTTGATATCTAAATAAGTATTCTATTGCTGTTTCCAACTAACGCTTAAATCATTAAACTAAATTTAATAATTTTTCTCTTATACGAAGGATAAGTGCTATGGAAGGATTAAGACCCTTGGACTTGGCTATAAGATATTTGAAAGATATTAAATTGAGTTAAGGTTATTTGAAACAGCCAAAAACATTATAAAGTAAATTTCATAATAATGTTTTGATTCAGCTTAAGGGAATTGTTAAATGTTTCGTTAATAACTCGATTAAAGCCAATAGTAATAAAACAAATTATTGCCAAAGTTTAAAGCCAGAATATGAGTACGATCATTTGAAATTGGATTTTATTTTAAATAATTTTTACATCTGTTGGCTTCTTCGCATGCCAGAAAGCAATTTTTAAGAAAAATATAAATTTTCTATATTAAGAAAAATTGTTATTATTTGCTTTTTAATGTAACAGTTTTCTAATAAAACTTGCCACAATGGTTGTGCTAATAAAACCTTCACAAACAGAATTCAATATGCGATCCTCTATAAGTTGGTAAGTTTCTTACGAAAATTATGTTTTTATTCATTATTTGATTTCATGTTCATTTTTGTAATAGAAGGCTTTAAAATTTGTTTATTTTGGGATACATAAATGAAAAATGTGTTCGATTCATTTAAAAATTAAAAAAATATATATATTTGGGGTATTCACCCTGTGTGCTATTTAGTCATATTGTCATAAAGTCATAGTATTGTAGACCAGTTTAAAAAAGTCGTTGTTGTACTGCCTACATAAAAGTAAAAATATAAAAACAAAATTATTTGGGGTATTCGCACTGTGTGCTATTAAATTATATTTTCATAAAGTCATAATATTTTAGACGAGTTTAAAATAATTATTGTCATAAAAAAATAGCACTCTTTCAGGTTTGTTTTTGTTCCGTCATAAAATAGCTCTAGAGATCTGAGTCAAACGGTTGAAAATCTTTAGGCGAGACGGCGATAGATTATGTTTGCCGCAGTTACTTGTAAATGATTCATGACTAAGAAACGGCAAAAAGTTATTTATACCTGCGTGTACATGAAATCACATTTTTATGATATAAAAAATTCAAAAAGAATCAAATCGCAATAACTACAAAATCCGAATATATTCAAGTGAAAAATTTTTCTCGTTTAACCTACGTAGCTGGCAGCCACTGCACGTTTTTCCGTATGCCGCCGCAATCAAATGTGTTGTTGTCTTATCAGCTGATCGCTGTTTGAAATAGCATACTAAGTTATGACGGGTTGTTCACACTAGTCAATATATTTTGTGCTATTATTTTATGATTTATGACTACAGTGTGAATACCCCAATTATATTATTAAAATCATGATAAAACAAGGAAATATATATTATTTGAAAGAAAATTTTAAGAAATTATTATTTTAATATGATTTCTGCCACATGGGCGCTGCCGCTGGCTCGTAGAAGGCGCAATCTGGAACTTCAATTTTTAACAACTTTTCGCACCATATGTGACCGTATTTTACTGAAACTCTAACAATATTGATTTTCTTCGTTACATTTTTTTCTTTTTTGGTTTATCGACGTAGACAAGTGTCAACATAACCACAAAGAAAATAATCCAGCGAAGTTAAATCACACGATCTGGGTGGCCAATTAGTTGGGTCATTATGTAAAATAATTTTCATCAAAGTTTCCTTGAGTACATCAATTGTAGCGCCCGCTATGTGGCATGTGGTGTCCTCCTGTTGGAACCACACATCAACAAGAATAACGCCACGTAATTGAGTTACCAAAAAATTTCCAATTCTACTACTATAACGTTCACCATTGACTTTAACATTCTGATCATCATCGTTTTTGAATACTCCGCCAAACTATAAAGCGCACCAAACAGTAATTTTCTGTGGACAAAAAGCTTGTGAATTCTCCTCACTTCATATACGACACTTCTAATTATTTACAAACCCATTTAACCAGAAATCGGTTTCATTAGAAAATAAAATTTTGAATAGATGAGTTCGACGAATAGAAGAATTATTTTGATAAAAACTTTCAACAATTTGCACGCGTTAATATAGTGCAAGTCAATTCATAATATAATTTTAAATTAAACTAAACAAAGATTATCATCAGCTGTTAAATGTCAGCTGTCAAAAAAAGCAGTGATGCCAACTCAAAGTTGTGACGCTCTAAAAGAACCACGCTGTATTATTATTTGCTTACAAAAGTACTATCAGTTAAGTTTACTTCAGTTATTATTAAAATCTGTTTCTGTGTAAACTTTTTATAACATTCGACTAACGACACTATCACAGTGGGCCAGTTTTCTTAATCAAAATATTATTAAAGCTTTTCTCAATAGTTTTCCCAACAGATTTATAAGCTTGAGGCTTAAAGTAGTAAACCTGTTGTAAACTATTTCCATATAGTTTTGGTTTAGTGGGATATAAAAATATGTGTGTGTGTGTGTAAGTTTCTGTAAATATTTTCCTTGTTGCATCATAAATAATTCAACCCACTGATTAACTGTTGTTATTACAAAGTTACTTATCGTTGTTGGTATTATATTTTATTTAACGTGGTTGGTTATTTTCATTTCATTATGTTTTGCTTAACCACGTCTTTGTAAATTTTTGCCGCCAGTGAACTTAAACTATGAGAGTGTGTGTGCATGCAGGTGTAAACAAAAGTAAGTACGCAAGAAAATGTTAAACAATTATTAACTTTAAACTGTAAATTCTTCAAATAAGTTATTAATTGTTTATATTATCGAAATAACTTTAAATTAAAATAAAGAAGTATGCAGGTTATGCGGAAAATATTGTCCCGCAGTCATATTCTCAGTGTAGTTGGTTTGGCTTAAAAACAACTTTATGTTTGCTGTTTATTTTGTCATCATGGTAATAAAAAAAAGTATATTTTAATCCATCAATTTTAAACGTCATGCTTCTTTTCCCCTTAAAATTTTATTGAAAAATTCGAAGTGATAAATTTAGAGGTTTCAGATAGTTCACAAGCAGGTCATCAGGGAACCTTTACCCGACATTCTTCAGAATAGTTAGAAATATTATTTCAAGCTTTTCTACTTTAATATATAAGAAGTTTAAAAATTATCTCTTACTAAATTTTAATTTTAACTTAAAGTCGAATTTGCATAACAAGCGAGCTAATAATTTATGCTATTTCTAGATATTTAACTTAAAATCTAAGGACTTGATTATTCTTCAGCTCGGAAATATTTGTTTGTAGTAAAAATTTGTTTAAATACAGAACGGAAATAGAAACTATTTCACGAAGTCGAATTAACACTTTTTTTCCTACAGTTATATTTCAAACAAAAACAGTATTTTACAATTTGTTTCAAATGTAATTGTACGAAAGATTGAGATCTTTCGACATCCTGAAATTGGCTCAAAGCAATTAAATTTTTTGTAGGGTTTTCAGTGCTGAGTTTCGCCATAATGACACTGTTATAATAATACTTTAGTGAAGATATTTCGAATTATTAAGAACCGAACAGAATCGAAATAGGAATCATTTGCGTTAATTGAAAGCATGTTTAGAGAAAAGCAAAAAATAGGAATTCAGAAATTGGTCATAATCTACTGTGGGTAACTTTCGTTAAAAAAAAAGGAAAAGTGATCAGTGAGTTCTTGTTACGACTTTGACATTTGTTTTAGACTTCTCATTTATTTGAGAGGAAGTTTGAAATAAATATCTTTAGTTATTCTAAGAAATGTTGGGTAAAGGTGCCCTGATGATGTGCATTAGCCCCAGTGAAATTCCCATAGGAACTAGCTAAAACCCCTCAATTGATCATTTTGAATTTTGTAGTAACATTTTTGGGAAAAAAGAATCAGCACTAATTAAAATTAAAGAACTTATTGGGAATTATATATATATATATATATATATATATATATATTTTTTTTTTATAGTTATTTTAGATCTGATATTTTAAGCTTTAAGATATTTGAAATTTTTGAAAAAAAGGTTGCTATTTAAGTCGCTGACTCGATGTACTCACGCTTTTTTCTTTGCTTGATTTAGTTAACAACAAAATGAGAAGACCACATCTTCCCTTGATTACTTCATGCTAATTTAAAATAACTGTACGATTATTTTTAGCACCGAGTGTACTTTGGGTAACAAAATGCATTTCTTATGTTGAAAACTAAAATGACGTGAATTGCTTAACAATATTTTTTTTTTTTGTATATTAATAAAAGAAGATATAAAAAAAACATGACAAACTCCCCACGTCTATGGAACGTGCTCAGAAGACTACACAACATGACTCAGAAAGTCTTTGAAAAAAATAGATGTCGCTATAAATTTTTTTTTTATTTTTTATTATTATTTCTTTTCAGTTAACCGGTACCGGTTTTATGTCTTTATTTCAACATTGTTTTTTATTTTATTGATAATTGTGCCTGGCAACTACTGTAAAGTGTTCGCATGTAGTTTCATTTTGTTCCTCTTCGGCGATCTTAGCAGTTCTTGTTGTTCGATTGTTCAATAATTCACCATGTGCATATTCAAATTAATCAGTTTCAAAATTATTTTCACATTCACTAAAAATTAGCTAAAGGTGTGCATGCAAATTTGATTCCAATTATATGTGACATAATTTAAAACAGCCACCACTTTACATGTACAATTGCGCACATACACATTCATTAATATTTACATGGTGTGTGTGTGTGTGTTTATGGAAAAACGAAAATTGGCTCTGATAATTGCTAAAATTATGTTAAGCACTTGCCCAGAGGTCATAGACTTAATCATAACGGGATAATGTTGTGAACTGCAAATATTCTCAGCAGTTAAGGATATTTTGGTGGTCATGAAAGTTCATGCACGCGCATGTAAATATGCATTTTTCTAATGGTTTATAAACTGATTACAATATATACATACATAAATACAGTTGCAAAGCAACTCTGGTTCGTTGGCAATTTTTTGAGAGTTTTGCGTCTCACTCGCACTAGTCCAGTTCTACACCTGAGAAAACTGTAAGGACAAGTTTGCCCTTTCCCAAATTGGGTAAAATAAAATTTCCTTGATGCTGATTGATTTTTTCCAGCAAGTCTTTTTCCTTTAATTCATTCACTTTATTTTTGCTGTAGAAAACGCCACAACTTGTAAGTAAATCTCCATATAATTCTGGTATAAGTTCGCTATATTAAATATATCAGCTGTTTATTAAAAACTCGTTTGCAGAAGAAAACAATTGGGGTATTCACACTATATACTATTAAGTCATATTGTTTAGTATAGTCATAATATTGTAGACCAGTTTAAAAAAGTTGTTGTTGTGCTGCATACAAAAAAGTATGAAAATAATAGCACTATTGCAGGTGTGTTTTTGTTTTGTCATAAAATAGCTCTAGAGATCTGAGTCGAACGACTGAAAATCTTTAGGCGAGACGGCGATAATGTTGTTATATATATATATATATATATATATATATATATATATATATCGGGTGTTTTCTATAGAGTGATACAAGTTTAAATCATAATAAAACAATGTAATATATTTGTAATATCAATGAAACCGTCTTTATTGGATAGAAAATTTTATGACATTAATGTTTAAATATGATTTCGGCCATGTGGTCGCCACGGCTGGCACGTACAGGTCGCAATCTGGAACATCAATTTTCACAAATATTAACATTCTGACCATCATCGTTTTTGAAGACATATGGGCCAATGACTCGGCCAGCCCATAAAGCGCACTAAATAGTAATTTTCTGTGTATTTCGACAAAAGCTTGGGGATTCTCGTCACTCCAAATGCGACATTTCTGTTTATTTACGTACCCATTCAACCAAAAATGGGCTTCATCGGAAAATAAAATTTTGAATGGACGAAGTGTACGATAAGTTTGACGAACAGAACCATTATTTTGATTAAAAATTTTCACATTTTGCAATCGTTTTTCTGGTGTAAGTCGATCCATAATGAAATGTCAAAGCAAACTAAACAAAAAGCAACTACCAGCTGTTAAATGGGTGGTCAAATAAAGCAGTGATGCCAACTTAAAGTTGTATCACTCTATAAAAAACAACCTATACGATTCATATCCCTGTAAGTAAAATCACAATTTTATAACATAAAAAATATTAAAAGAGAACTAAATCGTAAAACTAAAGGTTTTTTTGTTTACCGCCGCAAAGAAAAATGTATTCAGCTCATATCAAGGCAGCAGCTGTTTTAGTTTATAAATACAAATTCATTTAGATATTCTTGTGCACCAGAAGACAAATTTAATAATTTTACTTTTTTCATTTATTTTTGACATTTTCAAACAATTTTATTACAACTGCCTTAATTTTCTTTTGCTTTGATAACAGCTGATTGCAAATGTGTTGTTATCTTATCAGCTGATCCATGTTTGAAACTGCATTCTACGTTATGACAGGTTGTTCACACTAGTCATATATTTCGTGCTATTATTTTATGACTTATGCCTTTATGCCCAAATGTCTGAGCAAAAGAAAAAGCCAACTTTTTAAATTCGTATTTTCGTTATAAATTGAAAGTATATGATTTTACTACATACAACATACTTTAATTCATAAGACATCATTTTATGTGATTTTTTCCAGGGATCTCCCGAGAGATTTCAAAAGCCAAAATTAATACAAAATTAGCAACATTGTGATCAGGAGTCTGGTTATTATTTGCGATTAATGCTAATAAAATTTAAGCATTTGTGGTTGTGGTAACAATTGTGTGTTGGCACTTGTGTCGATCTGCCGCCCAAAAACAAACTATGCCAAAAATACAAATTAAAATAACAAACAAACAAAAAAAAAGAACGGAAACACATTCAAACTAATTACCCAATTTCAAATGAAAAAAATTAATATTTACATTTCATTTATGGTCAAAAGGTAGACGTTAATAAGGTTACACTATCCTAATTGGCAGCACAATAAACTGGCGGCCAAGCCAATTTTGTTTTTAAACGAATTGTGGCAAATAAAAGTGAATTGGAAGTGAAAAAATAAATAAATATATTTTGAAAGAATAATTAAAACTGCTTGTAGTTGGATTTTGTTTTTAGGTGACTACAGCAAATGGTTTAATTATAATTTAAGTTTGAATTAAGTTTTTATTATTCCTCAACTGGAGAATATTTCCCAAGAGAAGTTTTAATTCAAAATATAAAACGAAAACAGAAACTGGATATAAACTTCTGCGCGAGATTGTTTAAGGCTGAAATTTGCCAGGATGATTCTTATGCTGATATATGCAAGACCTTTTTTAAAAGAATAAATCTATATTATCGGGTGTTTTTTCAACTGCATAGATAATGAAAGCTTATAGTTTAACAGCGTAGAATATCAATTTGTGCTCGTGCTTTAGTTCATTAAGATCTCTTGTAGAACAACGTTTCCGAATTGCAAAAGTTAAAAATTAAATTAAAATTATGGCTGGGAAGTTCATACAGCCATAATGAAGATCACTTGTGTTTAAATGGCTTCGTTTAAAAAGCCAAACTATTGCCGTTGACTGACTGTCTGCTGCAATTTAAACAGCATCGGTTGGAATATTCCTTCAAGTGCGTAAAGATCTGCCGTTACGGTTAATAGTGATCGGAATCGAGTCAGGCTGACTAAATTTTTATTTATAAAAAACTACCGGTTAAATTCATCAATACAACGCAACTTGCCATACAACGCGCTTAACGATTCATTCATTTCAGAAGTGGTTCTGTTCATCGGATTAAAAAGCCGCAAGGGTGCTGTTGACTGAAGTAGGGAACACAAGACTACGATGCTTAAGATCCCGAATTCAACTCCGCACAAAGTCATGAATATGGAGTCGAATTTTTGTAATCAGTGATTAACACCTTCATTGTATTAAAAGAGCAGAATACAGCGCCCTCCTTCGTCGGTACCTGTGGCAAAACATTCACCGGCGAGTGTAAAACTAACGACAACAAACTGTTTACCTTTTAATCTGTCTTCATGTGTCCTGTTAAACTATCTCCTTCTTTCTAGTTCTGGCACAATGCATGCAAATGCATGCCATATTTATTATGAAGGAATAGATCATGTAATTGCCAGCAACGAGGACATTTGCCGGAAATTATATTTAAAAATAACTGCCATAAAATTGTCTATCGAATCATAATAAAACAAATTTTAGCATTGAACACAATAACGACAGCGGACTACAGACTACAACTTGTCAAAAATAGACTACATGTGCTTATATACGGCTGATTATTTTTACTACTACAGACAACACGGCTAAGGGTTGCTGTCCATACTGTTTTTGTGGTTCTAGTCCAATTAAGGTAATTTCTATTTTTGGTGAGCGACAATGAGTGGATGCAGTGTTGCCAGTATAATATAAATAAATTCAATTATTGTAAACTTGAAAATATATTGTTTTATTATACAAAAAGCAACAACAAACTATATTTCCAAGCTAATGAAATGATTTCTTGTCATATATTGTGGGCTTTATATATATTTTATTGGAATAACACTATTTAAGAGTATTATATATATGAAAGCGGCTACACTGGCGTATGAAGAGAATTCTACTACATGGTTATTGATTTGGTGGTGTCGTTTTAAAAATAGTTAAGTAGCTGACTACGAGGCGACGATTGTAGCTAACGGCTTTTGAAGTCGGTTTCCGTATAGCCTGCTGTCGTTATTGTGTTTAATGCTTAAGAGTGCTGAAATAGAAATACAAAGATCTTCTATTATGCAATCAGGTCAATAACCGACAGTGCTTTTGCTCTTTAGTTTGTTGTATTTTTAATTAAAATAAACTTAAAAATAATAATAATAATATAAACTTGAGAATGGCTGCAACAAAGTATTGCAATTGTGGACCGGAACTATAGAGATCTCACTTGATGTTTCCGTTAATACACTCTTTTGATTTATTTAGTTCGAGAGTTATTATTTTTAGTTTGTCTACTAATAAAATATCAAAATAAAGCATGATTTATTATATTTTTGATAATTAAACTTTCAAACGATTGATCAATTTGTTATAAGAAAATCATTCTTTATAAATCCAGCGACTAACCAACTAAAGCAAAAGCCCAATTAATTGCGTACCCTGTCCAAGTAATTAAATTATTATCAATCAATCAAATTAAATATTAACCAACACAATAAAGCAAAAATGGTCAATTAGGTGGAGTTCGAACATGATTTAGCCTGAATTCACAATAATTCGCTATGCAAATATTTATGCGGTCATTTAAAACGTAAAAATTAAATTTCTATTTACACGCCCTGGGCGATATGAAGCAGTCAATTATTGCTTCTGCCAACTGCCATAAACAGAAAACCGATTATATATTAACATGGTCGATAATTTGTTGCTACTGTAAGTTTTCCAGCTGTGAAATGCGTTAAATATGACACAACATCGGTGTGTGTGTGTGTGGAATGAAGAGGGTAAATTTGCGGTTGGTATACATTTTTTAAATCGATTGTATTTTTAGTTGTCTAATTTATTTATTTATCATTTTAGCCGCGAGCTATAAATTCATGTTTCTCTGTCTGTCTGGGCATATGAATGTTTGCGTATTTCACGATTACACGTACAACAACAGCATGTGAATACACGCACACACACACACTTGTATGTGTATGTGTTACATTAAGTGTACAGCTTAAATATGTTGCCATCGCTGACTGCAATTAATGTCTCCTCATGACGCTACTAAACCTAATTTTCTGGAATAGGGGTTTCAAAAACAATATTTCTTTTAAGCTTCTCACTTATTAAAAAGGAAGTTTGAAATAAATATCTTTAGTTATTCTAAGAAATGTTGGGAAAAGGTTCCCCGATGATCTGTATTAGCACGAGTGAAATGCGCACAGGATCCAGCTAAAACTCCTCAATTGATCACTCTGAATTTTTTAGTAAGATTTTGGGAAAAAAGAATCAGCATATAATTAAAAATAAAAAATTAATTTTTTTGTTAGTACTTTTTTAAAGTTATTGTTTTATAAAAAGGGCTCGAATTGTTAATTATGGCGTTTTCTTTTCTGGAAAACATGTAAAATTTTTTCACTTCTTTTCTAAGAAGTGGCAGCTTGGAGGAGTTTCAAAACAGAAACTACTTTTCGTAAGTGATGTTGGATTAATTTCTAATAAATTACTTATTTTCATATATCGGAATGTTGCCATTTTCTGTTAAAAAGTGCAAAAAATGTTGCACTCTTTTCTTGAAAAGGCATCAACATTAAATTCAAAAATTAAAAGCCAAGCTATTAGAACAATATATTGAATTAATTTTTATAAACCAACGATGTTTCACTGCAGTTGGAGCAGTTTTTATAATGTCCCAAGCTAAACTGAACCCCTAACAAATTCTTCCATACATAAACAGAGCAAAAAAGTAAAACTTTAATTGCCCTTAATGAGAGATTTTTGTTTTTTGTTGCAACATTCAATAATTTCACAAGCCATCATTGTCCATTTGAGTGTAAAGTCCCAGAGGGTCATATTTAAAATATATTTTTCATATCAATTATAAAACGAAATGTGTTTAATATTAAAATGCTTTTAAAATAAATGCCAGCCGTTTGGGGCCATAATTATGCTGTTTTAAATCAAATTTTTGCCAGCAGCCTTAAGAAAACACACACGATCTTTTTGAAAAAAAAAATTTATGAAATTTCGTTATCTTTAAATGGCCAATTGTTTACTGCAGCCAACAAGAGAGAGGGGGGGAAATTCACAGATAAAAAGTTGAACATTTTTGCTTAGATATTTGTGCCAATAACTACAAAAATTTAATTTACACACAAGCGCTAATCTGCAGTGTCGACTAACACTTGCAATAACATTTTATGGCAGCCAACAATATGTTGCAATAGATTTGCTTCATGTTGCACTAATTGCAAAAGATGTTTTAGTTGCGACATTCGAATAACTTTTTTTCTTTTTGTAATATTTTTGAAATTATTTCTTAGGAATATAATGTGGCGTTGGACGTTTAGGAAGCGCACAATTCGAAGTTATACGCACACTTATTGATGTAATAGGGAGGCATCATTAAAAAGAATAATTCATTGAAACTCCAATAACGAGACGGGTTTATTTCTCCAAATTATATAAAAATAACTCGGAATTAAAATGAATTAAAGTTTCCGCTAATACTGGGATGCAGGTATCCTGGTGTATCCTGCGAATTCTTACAGAAATTTATTATTATATTTTATTAATAATTGATGAATTGATTGATTCCATAGTCAGTCCCGAACGTGATCTTCAACTTTTTCCATCTGCCCTAGTGCATGTGCGGTTATGTTTGTTCTTGTTGGTCTGCTATGCTGACAAAGGCACTGGTCCATAAATATTAGCAACATCGCTTCACGGTATCGTACACCAGAGAGCGCTTTACAACTCCCTTCCTCTTAGGTAAAGAAGAAAAGAGTACAAAAAATTCGTCATACATCTGTGTCCTCTACACACTATCTCCAAGTTCTATGGTTCCATGCATTTCATCAATGCTAATTCAAGTATAAAATAAACTTCTGTTGTTGGAGCCTTATCTGCTTGAAAGGTGGTAAGTCATATAAAAAAAAACTCCGTGTGAATAAGAGGGTAGATATTAAATTTTCCCAAAGAAATAAAAGGGTTGAATGACAAGGACGATATTATCTTGCTTATCTCTGAAACTGCAAGAAGGGAACAGTGAAGGGATAACCCTGGCCCCATTAACAGGGGAAAGAGGAATGCACAAAGTTGGAGGAAAGTGAAAAATATGATAACCTGCAACACATCTGGCATACTTGTGTTCTACCCGGTTCGTTTGTGGTACCTCAAAACCGTGCAACACCTTGGGGAGAGATTTAGTAATTAAATGCATCCTTGAAGTCTACCAATTAAATGCGGGCATAAAAAAACACTAAAGCAAATGTTTAATAAATTAAATAAATTAATATTAAATATAAATTCAATATCTCAAATAAATAAAATAATTATAAAATAATTTCAATGAAACTTTTCCTTTGGTATCGGGTGTTTTTTATAGAGTGATACAATTTTGAGTTGGCATCACTGCTTCATTTGACCACCCATTTAACAGCTGATAGTTGCTTTTTGTTTAGTTTACTTTGACATTTTATTATGGATCGACTTACACCAAAGCAACGAAAGCAAATTGTGGAAATTTTTAAACAAAATAATGGTTCTGTTCGTCGAACTCATCCATTAAAAATTTCATTTTCCGATGAACCCCATTCTTGGTTGAATGGGAACGTAAATAAAAAGAATTTTCGCCTTTGATGTGCAGAGAATTCTCAAGCTTTTGTCGAAACAACATTACATCCACTGAAAATTACTGTTTGGTGCGCTTTATGGGCTGGGGAGTCATTCTCCCCTGTGGCTTCAAAAACGATGATGGTCAGAATGTTAGTGTCAATAATGAACGTTATAGGAACATGATTTGAAGTTTTTTCGTACCTCAATTAGCTGGCATTAATCTTACTGATATGTGGTTCCAACAGGACGGAGCCACATGCCACACAGCGGGCACTGCAATTGATTTACTCAAGAAAACTTTTGACGAAAAAATTATTTCACGAAATGGGCCCCAAGATCGTATGATTTAACCCCACTTGGATTATTTTCTTTGGTGTTATATAAAGTCGCTTGTGTACGTCGATAAACCACAAACAATTAAACACCTGGAAATCAACATTCGAAGAGTTATCGACGAGATACGGCCGCAAATGCTGCGAAAAGTTTGTGAAAATCAGTGTTCCATATTGCCGTGGCGGCCACATGGCCGAAATCATATTTAATCATGAATGCAATAAAATTTTCTATCCAATAAAGATAATTTCATTGATATCAAAATTATATTCCTATGTTTTATTATGATTTAAACTTGTATCACTCTATAAAAAACACCCGATATTATAATTTATTTTTTGGAATTATAAAGCTTTTGTTTTCTGCTTTCATTCATGTGCCCAACAGATTTATAATAAATAACAACCTGAAATAAAATATTGTTTCATTAATAATGAATGAGTTGCGTTTGTTCCTGGGATCCTGGGAGTTTTCACTTTATTTACCGCTTTCTCGGGAAAACTAAAAGTGCAGGTAATAAAAAAAACCTCAAGCACACTGTGCTTTAGTTAGTCCGGGTTTACATTGGGCGATTTTTGTCGCTGCATTTCTTGAGTATATAGAAAGAGCGAAAAAGGAATAGAGCAGGTATATATTTCTATTTCACCATTCTCACAGAAACTAAGAAGTGCAGCGGGACTTACTCAAATGACAATACCAGATACAATTGTAAATGTTTCTAGATAAATCTGCAAATCTGCTTACTACAACTCTCGAAGGGGTCACATGTTTCAATTTCTTTCGAGTGAAGCAAATTTAAGAAATTTTCTCCAAAAAAAAAAAAAGCAAAGAACAACATATACTTTTTTCAACTACTATTATTTTCTCAGATTTTTAAGTGCAGAGAAAACAATTTTATATTCTGGAGATAAGAAAAGAAATTTGTTAAAAGATACTTCTGCTTGGATGGCCAAAACAGAATTTGATTGTGGTCATAAGACAACTTGGCTTCGTATGTGAAATAATACTACTACTTTAAAATATTTCCTACTTTATTTTATATATTTTTATTTTATTCTTATTTGTGTAAATAAATGTCTAACAAATTTCAAAGAATTTTTCTTGATTTTTACCTTAAAAATACGTGCGTGCAAGACAAACAAGTCAAACTCAAGTTCATCTTAACATCTGAACATTATTGTTATGGCAATTTATTTAAAATAAAACAAATTTAATGTAATTTACTTTATTTTTTTAATATATATATATTTTTATGTTTATTATTGCAAAAAGTTGCAAAAATAAAATGAAAAAAACTCAAGTAGAAAACAAAGAAGAAACTACCAACAACTATTATGTACAAGATTTTCTATCTTTACTTGGTTAGTTAGTTTTCCAGTTCCATTTCGAGTGTAAATGTGTGCGTGTGTGTGTGTGTGTGTGTGTGTCCAAAAAGCAGCATTTATGGATGATACAACTTCCAAATCCAAACAACTAAGAAACATCCATAAAAGTAATGAAAGAAAAAAAAAATGAAATAAAACTAAAACGATAAAACAGAAAGAAAACAGTCCCAATTGCAAACTGCTTGTAAAGTTGGTTGGTTGGTTGGTTGGTTGGTTAGTTGGCTTGGTTGACTGGCTGACTGGCGTGTATGACAACAAGATTAAGTTGGTTGTACAATAGCAAAGTAACACATTTCGAATCCGAATAAGCAAACAATATCGTACACTTTTTCCTTTTCTCGTTTGTCAAAACATGTGATAACATAATAAAAATAAGTTTTCTTTCTAATGCAATTCCATATCATATTATATTGTTGTTGTTTATCATAAAAACAAAATAAAAAACGCCAAAAAACAACTCGTCCACTATACGACCATATCGGGCAACACATGGCTACAACAACACACTTTGTTTGTGGCGGCACAGTGGTACTAAAGAGAGTTTTATTCTTCTTGTCAAAATACAAATTTTAAAAAGAGAGTAGGAATTGTTAGCTAAAGCTCTGGAATCCACTGTATTTCATTCTGTTCAATTGTATAAATACGAGGCATGTTCGAAATATACGGTGAAACTTAACATTGGTTACTTTTTCTTCAATTTGTTTAAAAATAACCTATATGGCAACACTGGCAGCATGAGCAGCTTTTTTGTATGGAAAAAGTGAGCCAGAAACACCACAAACATACTACTATTATTCAGGCTCAAGTTCAGAGCCGGGAATTTTCAAACTATTTTCAATTTGTATTAAATTTATTTTTTATACATGAAATTTTTATTCCAGCATTCAATGTATTTTATTATTTCCTTGGGAAAAGTTATTGTGAAAAGTTAGACAAATAATAAATATTCGTATCGTATAGGTTTTTTTTATATTATATAAATTTTTAAATCTTTTGTTTATTCTTCTGTAATTCTCAATTGGTTCTTGAAATATTTTGTATAAGCCAAGATTTGATGTCGTTTATGTGTGCATTCCGTTAAGTCTGCACGAACAGTCCGATTCGATAGCCTGGTGAGTGTGGGGCTGGTTAGAATTTCGGCCTTCCTCAGGACCACAGAAAGGCTCCGTAGGGCAGAGGATAACTCATAAGCAGTCCTCTGCTTAAGGGTACCACAACGGGATCGATTTAGCAGACTCAAGTGCATTGTCTCGACAATGGCCCTTATAAACTAAACCAAAAACTTCTTGTTAATTTTAAATTTGTTTGAACGGATGATTTGGCGCAAGAAACAATGAAATGCCGGCATATAGACACGCTTAACCGCACCACAATGAATTTACTAAGAATTATTTTAAATAAATTACATTAAACGCTTTTAAAATTTACGTTTTTCATATAAATCATACATTTTTTCGTAATAACTTTTTACGCTTAAGATCGTTATCATATAGGGTGTTTTTTATAGAGTGATACATCTTTGAGTTGGCATCACTGCTTTATTTGGCCACCCATTTAACAGCTGATAGTTGCTTTTTGTTCAGTATGCTTTGATATTTCATTATGGATCGACTTATACCAGAGCAAATTGTGGAAAATTTTAATCAAAATAATGGTTCTGTTGGCCAAACTTTCGTGCACTTCGTTCATTCAAAATTTTATTTTCCGATGAAGCCCATTTTTGGTTGAATGTGTACGTAAATAAAGAGAATTGTCGCATTTGGAGTGAGGAGAATCCACAAGCTTTTGTCAAAACTCCATTACATCCACAGAGGGCTGGCGGAGTCATTGGCCCATATGTCTTCAAAAACGATGATGGTCAGAATGTTACTGTTTGTGAAAATTGGTGTTCCAGATTGCGCCTTGTACGCGCCAGCCGTGGCGGCCACATGGCCGAAATCATATTTGAACATTAACGCCATAAAATTTTCTATCCAATAAAGACCGTGTCATTAGTATCAAAAATATGTTACTATGTTTTATTATGATTTAAACTTGTATCACTCTATAAGAAAACACCCTTTATGAGAACATTTTTGATATAAATTTTTATATTTTAAATATTTCGCCACTGCTTTGATTGGCTCCTACAAGAAATACGTTAATCGTGTTTTAATTTTGCAAACACATTTTTCCTGACGAAGTCACCGCAAAACGTGGCCAGTTACTGAACATATAAAAATATGCTTTCAAATTTATGACAAAAAAAAAAAGACCTCAAGCTTAAAAAATCAAAAATAAATAGAAATCAAAAAATTAATGAAATACCACAAATCACATGAAAACAAAAGTTTCTTTCTTCACTAGTTTTTAAACGGCAAATTGGCTTTGAGCCCACTGTATGTCAAAAGTACAAAATCTGCTTTTGGTAACAGAGTCATGTAAAATGCAGCCCTGGTGGCATTAAAGTAGATGCAGCACCACGATAATGACGATGTTGAATTATTACCAACATGATGGAAAATTCGAAGTATTGGGAACTCAAAGGTAATTCGCCTGCTACAGTTCCTTTTATCAGACGGACACACATATTTGGACGTACACATGAAGTGTTAGTAGGGATGCCGAGTTTTTATTTATATGTGGGTATAAGGGATTTATGATGTGGTGGTAATTTAACAAAAACTAGTTTGAAGTGAAATTGAGCTAAGCCTACCAGTGTTGCCAGGCTAACGATGCTAAAAGTTACGCGTTTGTTTCTTCAAGATCAACTATCAAGAATGAACTTAAAAACGTTTTATCGAATCCCCATGAGCTTCGAAGTTGTGGAAACTCATTTTGAAAAAAAATAAATAAATAAATCAGGAGCCCAACTACCGCACTGGTAATTTGCATACAAATTGCGATCGATATCGAGTCCTGGCATTTGCTCCCCGGAGTCACACTACGAATTTCAATTTGAATTTTAAATTTTGAATTTTTAACTTAAATTTCGAATATAAAGGTCGGTGTGTAAAACTGATTTTTCTTATTAATCAGGATTAACAAAAATATTTAATCGCAATCGCGGTGTTTTAGAAACTTCAATCAACTGCAATTCCCGAATTGGAAGTTCTCCTAATTTCATGGGGTTGAATATATTTGAACTACTGCATCTAATTTCTTCATAAACGTTGTACTATAAAGTTATAGTATTTGAATTTTTATCCCACAGGGGATTTACAACATTCCCAGAATGGTAACTTTCAAGTTTTGAGAATTGGTATCCTTGTCCAGGATTGAAATACTTCATATAATATTTCTAGCGTTACTACGCACACTTACGGATCCTCGAACAGAAATAAATATCTGCGATATATACGAATATAAATAAGTAAACCGGCATGAGTACGTACATGCAACATACAGACGTTATGCCACATATTGTTAGTGGATGGTTAATATGCCAAACAACCTACTCATGCAAATACCCAACGAACATTTTGTAGTGATATGGCTGAAGTCAGCATGATTGTGTACTTAAATTCTTACGATTCGAGTAAAGTCTTCCAGTTTGGGCACACATAATTCACATATCCTGACCGAAAAGTGTAATAAAAATATATTTTTATTATATTTTAAGGCTCGAAAGCAATTTTTGTAGCACAGATCCGTTCTGTTAACCAAAACTGAAATTGATTTAATGTGCACATCATCATATAATCAAATGCCGTCAAAATTATGTTTAAAGATTTTTAACATCCCGATAGGAAAATTGAAAACTCAAAAAATCTGGAATTATTAGTTTTATCCCGCTTTAAAAAATAGAGTCCTCAGCAGATCTACAAGTTTTGAGATCCTAGAAAGCTTTCCAGACAGATTCTGAGAGCCTGTCACTATGCCTGCATATATGTATGTGAGTTAGTGTTGGGTCCAACTTCATCAAACGCTCAGTTTTGCCAAAAACCTCTGGTCCAACACATGGGTTTGACCAAAGGTTTTTGGCAAACTGAGCGTTTGATGAAGTTTGGTCCAATTCTAATGTGAGTGTGTATGTGCGTTTGTATACGTGTGTGTGTGTGTATGTACACGACCCGCTTATTACCTTGGGAACGGCTGAAACGAACCAAACCATATATTCTGAATATTATTCCTGAACCGATTTCAGGAAATCTCAAAAAAACTTTAAAAATATGATATTTTAATGTTTTTATTAGAATAACTTAAACGGCTTCACCGTTTCCACAAACTAAACAGCGCTTGACATTTAAGAACCACGTTCATCACTTCAAACCGTGTATAAATCTGTTAAACCGTTCGTGAGATATCGTGAATTTGAAATATATTCTAAGAAAATTGGTTTTTTTAAACTTATTTTAGGCAAATATTTCACAAGTGTGAACTTTAAGTCAGACATCAGTGTCGACCGAAATTTCAGTAGAATAGATCGATATCGAAAGCTGTAAGTTGGAACCAGTTGTTGCAAAAAGCATAACAAAATCTTGTCAAGAATTTATTACAGCTGTACCGAACTGAATCAAACACTCTCAAATGCTCGTTTTTGACAAGAACCTCTAATCAAACCCATTTAAATTACATGGGTTTGATTAGAGGTTCTTGTCAAAAACGAGCGTTTGAGAGTGTTTGAGAGCGTTTGATTCAGTTCGGTACAGCTCTAGAATTTATTTCTAATAGTTCCAAAGATACAGATCCGGTATGTTATGTCGATTTCTTTTCTAGAAAATAATGTAACATTTTCCACACTTTTTAACAGAAAATGACAACATTTTGCTATTTCAAAATAAGGAATTTGTTGGAAATAAGTCCAACATCCCTCACGAAAAATAATTTCTCTTTTAAAACTTTTCCAAGCCGCCACTTTTCAGAAAATAAGTGAAAAAATTTTAACTGTTTTCTAGAAAAGAAAACGCCATTATTGATGTTTTAAGAACTACATTAAGAATTTGTTTAGAATTTTCGACTTTCCGACCGCTCGCGACAAACATCTTCGCTGGGTATTTATAACGCATGTTTGATATGTGCTTTAGAGTAGAAGTTTGTATGTGTTGGTATTTGTGTGGTTTAATGTTGCTGTTGTCGCTTCTCTTGTTATTGTGCTCGTTGAAATGGTTCATTCAAAATAAAAAATAAAAAACGAAAAAATGGGGAAAAAATTAATATGTTTTAGCAAATTCGTTGACGTTATGTCGCATTAAGTGCACTCAACTGCACAACTTGTGTTGTACGACGAGCGTTAGAGAGAACGCTGTATGTCACATGTGAAAACGTGTGTTCTTATTTCACGAAAGTGTATGTGTTTTGCTATTTTTGGACAAAAAATAGAATTATGTACGAGACCGAGTGCAATATTTTTATGTAGCAGATACTTATTTGTGTTTTTACTCTCGTATGCACAAAATATATTTATGAAAGTGGAGTGTAGGGTTTCCAATTTATTACTCCTTCGTTTTATTGATGTTAGGAGTTAATCGATTTTGGAATTTCAATTTTTCTCTTGTTTTCACATGTTTCAATGGGTGGGGCACACTATTTTCGATTCTTGTTATCACGATTTTTTGTCTTTCATATTTTAACGGAAAAAATACAAACCGCCTAATTCACAAACGATTGTTAAAGTTAATGAATGCTTTAAGGGTTTTGTATAGTTAAAGATTAACTATACAAAATCCATACTTTAAGGTCACTTTAATTTTATTAATCGTTTATGAATTAGGGGGAAAATCTTTAAAAAAAAACTATGGGAACTTTTAAATTTCGATTATTTTACGACCGCATTCCTTGGCAAAATTTTACATCCAACTGTATGGAATATCTCGTTCAGCTCAATTTCTGTTGCACTACTTAGAGCAATAAAAGTTAGAGGTGTTTCGGACCAAAGAATTTCCATAAACTTGTGTGCACAAAAACAAGTGCTGAAACCCCTTAAAACGCTGACACTTACATGCGGTGATTGTTAGAGCTGTACCGAACTGAATCAAATGCTGTCAAACACTCTAAAACGCTCGTTTTTGACAAGAACCTCTAATCAAACCCATGTAATTTAAATGGGTTTGATTAGAGGTTCTTGTCAAAAACGAGCGTTTGAGAGCGTTTGATTCAGTTCGGTACAGCTCTAGTGATTGTACTCCGACTCAGATATATGTTTACACGTGATATATAGAGCTGTACCGAACTGAATCAAACGCTCTCAAACACTCTCAAACCCTCGTTTTTGACAAGAACCTCTGATCAAACCCATGTAATTTAAATGGGAGGTCTCAGCATATCAACAACAGACAAAAATTGTTTGATGAAATTGTCAATTCACTCCTAGAAAAGTTGCTGAGGATGTCGAAAATGTAGCTTGGCTGGTGCCTAGTAAATTTTTTCGAGATTTTTGGGCATAATACTTGTGGCAGAAAAGATCGTTCCAAAATTGTGGACCAAGGAAATCATACTTCAGCCACCGTATTTATCTCCACATTAAAGAGACTCATAAAAAGACGGGCGTTTTGTATAGACTGAAGAAATAAAAATCTAATCTTTTTTCTTTTTTTTTCAATATAAAATTCGAAATAAAAATTTTTATTTATTTTACAGAAGCCCAACAGTTATTTGTTTTTGTACAAGTTCTGATGGCGTTTTCTTTTCTGGAAAACCTGTTAAATTTTCTCGATTCTTTTCTAAAAAATGGGAGTTTGGAGGAATTTGTAAAATTTAAGTTGGATTAATTTCTAATAAATTCCTTGATTTCATATATCGGCATGTTGCCATTTTCTGTAAAAAAGTGTAAAAAATGTTGCACTCTTGTCTAGAAAAGAAATCAGCGTAAGACTGAAAACCAATAATTGAAGGGAGCTAGAAGGGCAATAGTCCGCATTTCCTTATTCAAAAGTCCTGCAGGTAACATTCCGCGATGTGCGAAATATGTGTTGTTGTAAATTTTCCAGTTTGCTGATGTTTCGTACATTCGCTTTATGGTTGGTGGTTGTTTTTTTTTTTTTTTTTATAAATTTTTCGTCATTCTTGTTAGTTTGCAGGCGATTTACAACTGAATTGACAAAGTTTAAATGGCAATAAATTATGGTGCGCTTGAATTGATTGCAATTCAAACATGCGTTCTTCCATCACTTTTTCATTTTGCCAACTAGACAGAAGCAATAAGCCGCAGCTAAACGGGAGGGAAAAAAAGAAAAACAACTGCATTGTGACCAACTCAAAAAGAGTTTCGGCATTTAAGGACATGTTAGCATTTTTATTTTTAAGATTTAATTTTTCTTTTTTTTTCAGCAAATACATATTTATTTATTTATTTCAATTTAGTTTGAGCTATTTTTTCTTTTTCCATATTTATTAACTGTGTGATAGTGTGTGTGTAGCAAATTGTTACAGCACAATTCTATGGAATTCCATAGACTTTGCATGTATGCGTTAAGTATTCCTAGATGTATGTATTTGTTTGTACATGAAAGATGTTCACAAACTTTTTAGAGTTTGATTTTGAAATATTTTTTTACAGCTTTTAGTTTATTGAGGGCTTATTTTTGGCTTCTTAAGTCAAGTAATAAATTGTTAAATGATTGTATTGAATTTTGCAAATATTTTTCAAATACGATTGCGTTTTGTTTTTTATGATTTTCATGTTGTTTTTAAAAATTTGAAAGTTTAATGAAGAAGTCTGTCGTTGTGAATGCAGGCAGATAATTTATGATTGACATTTTAACAGAAACGGAAACGTCCACAGAAAAGGCACGTTAATAATTGACAACAACAAAATTTAAAATATTTTACAAATTAAAATTTCCAAAAGCAAAGAGAGTGCCATTAACTATTTCATTTTACAAGCCGATTTTTATTTACAAGGCCGATGAATAAGGAGTAATTCAATACAACAGACTTGCTTAAAGCGTTGTTGGCTTAAGTAGTGAACACTGATCCACTCTAGTGCATGGTTGTGTTAATTGCATGGGCCTACCGCAATGACGAAGGCATGCAGTACCGACAGCGACTAACACCGTGGTGTATTAAAACAGCGGTATACGACACCCTCTTTCGTCGGTACCTGTAGCGAAAAAAAGAAATGTTCCGGGAAAGCAAAAAAAGCTTCAATAAATTTTCTTTATTCGCTGTGTTTTCATCTGTTCTGTGAACACTATTTCCTCCTTTCTGGTTCTGGAACAATGCTCACTGCTGGGCCAAGACAGAGAAAAAAAATAGCAGCTGTTTCTTAGATGCATGAGAACTATCGATATCGATAACTATAGTTTGACAGCTGGGAATGTTAAACTGTTCTGTAAGATTTGGCAAGTCATTGTGAATCGTATAGGGTGTTTTTTATAGAGTGATACCACATTGAGTTGGCATCACTGCTTTATTTGACCACCCATTTAACAGCTGGTAGTTGCTTTTTGTTTAGTTTGCTTTGACATTTCATTATGGATCGACTTACACCAGAGTAACGCGTGCAAATTGTGGAAATTTTTTATCAAAATAATGGTTCTGTTCGTCAAACTCATCCATTCAAAATTTTATTTTCCGATGCAACCCATTTCTGGTTGAACGGCAGCTTTTGTCGAAACACCATGACATCCACAGAAAACTACTGTTTGGTGCGCTTTATGGGCTGGCGGAGTCATTGGCCCGTATGTCTTCAAAAACGATGATGGTCAGAATGTTACTGTTTGTGAAAATTGCTGTTCCAGATTGCGCCTAGTACGCGCCAGCCGTGGCGGCCGCATGGCCGAAATCATATTTAAACATTAATGTCATAAAATGTTCTATCCAATAAAGACAGTTTCATTGATATCAAAAATATATTACTCTGTTTTATCATGATTTAAACTTGTATCACTCTATAAAAAACACCCGATATTTTTCAAATCACAACTTTGGCTGTCATAAAAAATTCACCCCTCCCCCCCCCTCCCCTTCCGCTCCAACAACTCAAAATCCGTATTCTACTGCGATTTCATAATACTTTTTTGAAAAGTTCATTGTCATCAACCTGAGAAATGGAAACAAACTAAATTTGACATTTATCACAATTTGGCTTTGAGCTTTTTTATTTAAGAGGCTTAATTCTGTTGACAAGTTTTATTATAAATTCACTCATGTTAGCAAATTTAATTTATTCCGTTTGCCACACCTTATCAAACTACACTGAAGCCTGTCTTTTAGACTAGATTTTATTAATAAAATAACAATTTTTCCATCACAGATTGTTAACGTAAATGTCAAAAGGCTGGCTAAATAGGATTTAAATATGAGAGAGCAAAATGAAAAATAAAAGTAAAAGGCTTAATTTTTGAAGATCATAAATTATTTTAGATTGTTAATAAAGTATTTTACGAAAAGTTAAGTACAGCAACAGCATATATTTTATATACATTTTCTTTATTTTGTGCAAATTAAAAACGTTTATGGCTGGATTAAAGTTTTCAATATTTTATTTCGATATGAACTTTGTGCTATTTATTCTGTGATTTATGTTTTATCAATCTGGGAAAAAGGAAAAAGTTGCAGAATGAGGCGTGATTACGCCCGAAAAGGTGTGTAATAATGAAGTTATTCTGGTACGAACTTCACTGCCCCACCCCACGTGCACAAAATTTTGGAAAAAATTTCATGAAATAAACCAACCGATATGAAGGCACCCGCAGCCACTTTTCTCATACTGATCCGAAGATTGTAAATAATACATTTCTAAACCTTTTTAATTTTTTAATTTTAATTATGTGCTGATTCTTTTTCCCCGAAATCTTACAAAAAAATTCAAAGTGATCAATTGAGGGGGTTTAGCTGGTTCTTATGCCCATTTTACTGGAAATGGAACCTTTACCTAACATTTCTTAGAATAACTAAAGACATTTATTTCAAACTTCCACTTTAATAAGTGAGAAGTCTAAAACAAATATCAAAGTCATAACAAGAACTCGCTGATCACATTTCCTTTTTAATTTTCTTGCGTTTTTATTCTATCGGGTGTTTTTTATAGAGTGATACAACTTCGAGTTGACATCACTGCTTTATTTGACCACCCATTTAACAGCTGATAGTTGCTTTTTGTTTAGTTTGCTTTTACATTTCATTATGAATCGACTTACACCAGAGCAACGCGTGCAAATTGTGGAAATTTATAATCAAAACAATGGTTCTGTTCGTCAAACTTATCGTGCACTTCGTCCATTAAAAATTTTATTTTCCGATGAATCCCATTTTTGGCTGAATGGTTGCGTAAATAGACAAAATTGTCACATTTGGAGTGAGGAGAATCCACAAGCTTTTATCGAAACACCATCACATCCACAGAAAAATACTGTTTGGTGCGCTTTATAGGCTGGCCCATATGTCTTCAAAAATGATGATGGTCAGAATGTTACTGTTTGTGAAAATTGGTGTCCCAAAATGTGCCTTGTACGCGCCAGCCGTGGCGGACACAAGGCCAAAATCATATTTGAACATTAATGTCATAAAATTTTCTATCCAATAAAGATGGTTTCATTGATATTACAAATATATTACATTATTTTATTATGATTTAAACTTGTATCACTCTATAAAAACACCCGATATATATATAACAACATTATCGCCGTCTCGCCTAAAGATTTTCAGCCGTTCGACTCAGACCTCTAGAGCTATTTTATGACAAAACAAAAACACACCTGAAAGAGTGTTATTATTTTATGACTTTTTTGTATGCAGCACAACAACTTTTTTAAACTGGTCTAAAATATTATGACTTTATGACAATATGACTAAATAGTATATAGTGTGAATACCCCAATTGTTTTCTTCTGCAAAAAAGTTTTTAATTAACAGCTGATATATTTAATATAGCAAACTTATACCAGTATTATATAGAGATTTACTTTCAAGCTGTGCCGTTTTCTACAACAAAAATAAAGTGACTCAAATTGTAGTTGTAAGAGAAAAATAAACAACAACAAAAACAACTAATAATTGTTTCAATATAAAAACAATTTGTCTAGAGTGTTGACAACATTTTCATGAGTGGTTGATGTGCCGAAGCGTCCAGAACGAGCATCGTTATTCACATTTACTCCCTCTTTTCGAAATAAGTCCAGCAACATTAACAGATATTCTAACCAACTGTACGTCAAATATTAGAAAGATCGCTTAATTTATTGAACATACCTCGTATGTGAGGGCGCTCGTAAGGTCATAAGTATGGACATGCACATGCTTGTATTTATGTATATGTCTGTATGCGCGAGTTGTAAAATTTCATTTAAAAAAAACATGTCTTTCTTCATTTTTTCCAATTTCTAGCAAACGTTTTGTGGTCTTGTCAACAGTCCACACAAAACATAAAATTAACAATTTTGAAAGTTATTATTTTAGATTCAACTGCAATAAATTTTGAGCAAAATATTTAGAAAAAAAAACAGCTGATGATTAATAGCAAAACAAAACGACCCCTGTCACTTTTTCCAAATCATTCATTTAACGAAAAACAGCCGAAAACTAACAAAAGAAAACAAAACAAATACCACCGCAGATAAACACATACAAACACATATATTTACGTCTGTGTATATGCATTTCATTTTTATTTACAACAATAACAAAAATGGCCATAATTCTTTTCACGCGTTCCCATTTTCAAATTTAAAGTAAAAAACGAAAAAAAACAATTTCTTTTAGCTCTGCATGTTGGTTGTCTTAATCATTTTGAAAACTTTTTGTTAAATACAAAACACTTTTTCACTTAAAAACACAATGGGAAAACAGTCAGCCAACATCCCATGGAATTCTTTTGTTATGGATTTTTGTCACTTTGTAGTTTTCCAACTTTGTTGTTGTTGTTGTTGTCTTTTCGCTATATATTTTGGATAAGTGCAAAATTGTTTGAATGATGTGAGAATTTTTCTCAACTTTGGCACGTTGCATAATTTTCACGTTTTACATATTTTTAATAGTTTTAATTGGAGATAAAATGTTGAAGAGTGGCAGCATTTTATTGTTGTTCACTATTTTATTTAACTAATTCGATGGATGCATTTACAATATAATTGGCAATTAAAAAGAGAAACTGTTAAATTTGAATTCTCATTTTATATAGAAAAGCAAAAGACCGAATGCAGGCTTTATATCAGTCATCGTTTCTTGGAAATATTTCATTTTTTTTACCAACTAAATTTCATAGAAGTTTTGGATTTATTCAAATTGAACAGAATGAACAATCCTGCCGTTATTGTGCCCTCTATAATTTAATTTAAAGTTCTTCCTGCATAGCCAGACGCAGGCGTTATTATATTTTCTTATATCGGGTGTTTTTTTAGCTGCATGACAAGTATCGATAACTATTTAATTTAACTCCTACATTCCAACTCTGCCTACATTCCCTTCTAAGTCTTGACCCTTTTATAAGATGAAATAACTTTTAAAATAACAAATTAAAGTTATTTTCTACTATTCAATAATTCGAATTTAAATAATTCGCATAAACCAAAACATGAGGAAATTCAGTAGAAAAAAGAAAACAAAACGAAACGTTTATTTGCATTGTTTTAATACGAGCATAATACGAAAATAAATCATTAAGTATTGCCAAAGACAAAAGGCTGCATTTAGCATTAAACTAGAGAAAGGCGTTGTCTTTATTGTGGACTGTGATAACATGCAACACACACACACACACTCATACACACGCAAACTGTAACAACACTTAGAGAATGTTAAATATGACATTTAAAATAAATCCAAGAAAGGAAAAACAAAAGAACAAAAACGGGGCGACAAAAAGGGTTTCAAATGAGCAACTGCAACATAAAAGCATAGAAATAGTTGCAACTACAACACCAACATACTTGCAGCATAACCCTTAAGCATAATTGCAACAATACAAGCAACTGTATTGTACTAAATTGTATTCACATCACATCAGGCTACAACAAAAAAAAATATTAAAAAAAAACTAAAAGAAACAAGAACTAAAACAAAGCGAACAAAAAGAAATCGCTCGTATCTACTGTGAGAACAAAGTTGGTGTCCAGCAACAACGTTTCATAGTGGCTGTATGTCCCCGTGTTCGAGGCGGATGTAATTTGCCTTGAAAACTTGTTTTTGTTGTCTAACATTTAAATGTACGTATTTATTTATTCATGCTTGGATATGAGAACTTTATTATAGCGAACAGAATTCTTTTTTCAACTCTTAATAAATAAAATTGTTCAATTTTACGTTTTTAGTTTCACATCTAAACGTTCAAACGTTCATTCCAGTGTCAGAAATAAAAGGCCTGACTTACGAAAAACCTTTTTGTTTTAAGATTTTTACACATAAAATAACAGTGTATTCATTTCTAAAACGAAACTGATTCTTTAAATTTATCATAAGACCAGCTGATCTCTAAAGTGTTTAAAAAAATGTGAAATTTTTGTAGCAGCATTTTTCTTTTTGTATTGTGTGAGAGTGATGAAACAGAAATATCTACTCACTGTGTGAGTGTGGTTTAAGTGGGCGTGTTTCAAATCGTTTCGACCCGCGAACTTGAGTTAATTAAAAATTTGTAAAATTTGTAAAATTTTTAAAACGTAAAAAGAACAACATTTTTACTAAATTTTTTTTAATACATGCAGCAAAATCGTGGTTACTTTCGATTCTCTCCATTTGCTTCCCAGTGTATTTGCGTCCATTTCGAGTTTCCAGTTTAAAATTTGTTGTGGATTCTCAATTTCTAAAGTCATATTTTTTTAACTTTCCGCTACGAAAATTTAAAGTTTTAAAAAATCGGGAAGTTATTGGCTTCACCTCGTTTAAAACCAAATTCTCATCAGATCGCGACGTTTTGAGGCCCTAAAAAACTTCGCTGACTAATTCTAAGAACCCGTCACTATGTCTGTATGTTCGCATGTATGTATAGGGTGTTTTTTATAGAGTGCTACAACTTTGAGTTGGCATCACTGCTTTATTTGACCACCCATTTGCTTTTTCTTTAGTTTGCTTTTACATTTCATTATGGATCGGCTTACACCAGAGCAACGCGTGCAAATTGTGGAAAATTTTAATGAAAATAATGGTTCTGTTCGTCAAACTTAGCGTGCACTTCGTCCATACAAAATTTTATTTTCCGATGAAGTCCAGTTTTGGTTGAATGGGTACGTAAATAAACAGAATTGTCGCATTTGGATTGAGAAGAATACACAAACTTTTATCGAAACACCATGACATCCACAGAAAATTACTGTTTGGTGCGCTTTATGAGCTGGCAGAGTCATTGGCCCATACGTCTTCAAAAACGATGATGGTCAGAATGCTACTGTCAATGGTGAACGGTGTAGGAACATGATTCGAAGTTTTTTCGTACCTCAATTAGCTGGCATTAATCTTGCTGATATGAGGTTCCAACAGGATGGAGCCACATGCCACACAGCGGGTGTTACAACTGATTTACTCAAGGAAACTTTTGAGGAAAAAAAATTTTGATGAAATGAGCCAATAATTGGCCGCCAAGATCGTGTGATTTAAACCCATTGGATTATTTTCTTTGGGGTTATGTAAAGTCACTTGTGTACGTCGAGAAACCACCAACAATTGAACACCTGGAAATCAACATTCGAAGAGTTATCGGCGAGATACGGCTGCAAATGCAGCGAAAAGTTTGTGAAAATTGGGGTTCCAGATTGCGCTTTGTACGCGCCAGCCGTGGCGGCCACATGGCCGAAATCATATTTAAACATTAATGTCATAAAATTTTCTATCCAATAAAGATCGTTTCGTTGATATCAAAAATATATTACTATGTTTTATTATGATTTAAACTTGTATCACTCTATAAAAAACACCCTTTATGTATGTAAGTATGTATGTGTCTATAAGTATGTGACCTGTTTATAACTCTGTATCGGCTTCACCGATTTCAACGAAACTGATGACATGCATTTGCTTTATATTTCCTTTGAATTTGAGCCCGATTCGAACCGGTAGATTTGAAGAAATTTTAAAAAGCCTTCGGAAAAACAAAAATTTTTAAAGTGTATTTTTTTTTCTTTTTCAAATAACTTTTAAAGGGCTTTGCCGATCGATTCCCAAAACGAAACAGCTCTCAAGGTTAAAAACCACTTCGGCCACTGTAAATCAGGTAAAAATCGGTTAATCTGCTTGTGGGTTATCGTGAACGAAAAAACAAAAATCCAAAGAAGTGACTTTTTAAAAAGCTCCGAAGTTGTATAACCAACCAGTTAAGTGTTCTCGATTCTTTAATAGCAACCGAAAACTACATCAATCCATCATTTATCACATGGGAATCGGTTCGATTGAAAATTTAAATAATAAAGTTTTAGCCCTAAGAGCGAAAAAGCATAGAAAAGCCCAACAATCAGGTTACGATAGTTTTGTGATCTTCCATATTTTTTTTTTTTTTAATTATAAACGTTAATTTTTAAGATTTTTAACATTTTCGAAATATTTGGATTCACACAGTAGTCACAAGGTCATAAAATAATAGCACGAAATATATGATTATATTGAAAAAGCCGTCATAACTTGGTCTGCTAAATAAATTTGTATAACTCTAACAGCTGCTGCCTTGATATGAGCTAAATACAATCATATACTATCGCCGTCTCGCCTAAAGATTGTCAGCCATTTGACTCGGATCTCTATATCTATTTTATGACAAAACAAACACACACCTGAAAGAGTGCTATTATTTTAAGACTTTTTTATATGCAGCACAACAACAACAATTTTAAACTGGTGTAAAATATTATTACTTTATGACAATATGACTAAATAGCACACAGTATGAATACCCCAATTGAGGATTATTATGAGTTTCTGTTTAACGCGAAATAATTAATAATAAAAACTCTAAAGAATTTCTTTTTATTTTATTGTGATTAAAAACTATTTTAAAACTTGCGCTGCTTAAAAACACACCCACTAAATCTATTGCAAATATTGATGCAAGACTGCCAAAATTCATTTATTTTTAGGACCGGCTAATCGACAATTTTTTTTAAATATTTCCCAACGATCACATGTTGTTGCCACTCCTTCAAGGCTGGTGGTAGGGCATTAACTATAGAAATCTAAATATTTTATTTTTTTTTTTGTAAGAGGACTACACAAGTCAAGAGTTAAAATACAACAAAAACAAAAAGAACTACAACAAAAATCTGCTCACGAATAAAGCAAAAACTAAACTAAAACATACAAAACACGAGTGTAAAAAAACATTTAACAAAAAGTTGCTGATAAAACAGCAATAATATGGATATAAAATGTGGAGAGAGAGATTTTAAAACAATACACTATTGTAAAAGTATTATTATTATTATACAACTTTGATTTTCAGCACACGGTGAAGTGGTCATAAAATTGGGATTAAAAAGCAAAAATGTGTGCTGCTTAAAACGCCAACAAAAAAACAAACAAACAAAAAACTTCACAAAAGATTATTTTGTGCATTTAACATTTAAATGAACTACAACCAGTAACAGGGATTTCAAGGCAGATTTACAATTTATTTGAAATTGCAATTTTGCACCACATGATATCAAAATAGAATGGCCGGCCGGTCGGCCATTAATCTTAATGAAAACTAGTCGTTTATGAGCAGGTGTTTTGCTGGCACTTAACGCTTTTTCAATAACGTGAAAAAAATGTTAAATTGTAAGCAAGAAATTTATGTACAAGAAAAAGCAAATGCACTGTGTCATCGTGCTAAACATCTATAATTTATTTTATTTTTGGGACTTCAATGTATCTCTTAAGCCAAAAAAAAAAAAAAAGAGATTTATCTTATTAATCCTGTTGACGGTATCACACTTAAGTTGGCCATAAATTAAACCATAAATTTGTTTCAAGTTTCAGTTTCATGCAGCTATTTTTGGTCGAAAGAAAATGTTGATTTGACGCTTTTGCTTCTCCATTCAACATCCGTTTAACAAGATCATCCACATTTCAGATTCATTTTCTTTTATTAATTAATTATTAGTTCCACGACGGCTTTCGCTTTTCATGTCAAATTTCGATGATCCGTTATAGAAACTAAAACATTTTAAAATGCTGCTGATCATGAAAAGCAAGGCTAACAAATTTGTTGCCAAAATTTTAAAGTCAATACACGAATACATATAAAAATCTTTTTTTTTTTTATTTGTCAACAACAAGAAAATGCAACCAACGATTTTGCATGTCCATGTATTCAATTTCTGTCTATTTGATATAGCAACACTTTTTTGACCATCATATAATTCTTCCGATTTGGCCCACTTGAATCCAAATACTATCAAGAAGACTATTTTCGAGGGCAGGGTTGTCTGCCAGTGTTGTCAGTTTTTAAATTTCAAAAAGCACTAAATCAAAGAAAAAGTATTTAAACATTTTTAATTTTCTTCACAAAATACACACGGAAATCTAGGAAAATAAATATCTATTTAAGATATTGAAGAGCCTGTAATAGAGTAACCGCAGATATGAAAACGAAATGGCATAAGAATATTGCCGCTTTAAAATTTTAAATGAGTATCAGGTCAAGGCCCTTGTAAGGGATCAACAAGCCACAAAACAAGAAAACATTAACATTTAACATTAAATATTCTAGACACCGAAAAGGAAAAAGAAAGTTCCCGGAAATTATATTCCCATGATCAGTGATCATATTTATTTACTACGGCCGTACTCGCAGACGTGGGTTAATAAAGTAGAGTCCGTTTCCAGGACGTTGTTTCTGGGCCTTCAAAAAGTAATGCAGTAAGCGGTGGCTTGAAGGCAAACATCAGAAAAGAAGGAGGAATTGTTTCAGTGGAAACCCCACTCGGCGGCCACTGTAAGTGCGAAGTCCTCATCACACGCCAAAAAAATAGGCGTGTCCGCACAGGCAAAGGAATGAGGTGCGATTATTGACCCGCATGTTCCCCTTTATCCAATAGTTGGACCGCTTATTTATAATTAAGTGGAAAAAAGTTTTACAACAAAATCAATACAACTTTGTCCAAGTAAATTTTCAATGTGAAAACAATTCCAAATTTAATTAAAAAAGATAAGTTTTGAATTTTGGTTTTAGGGCCACCGTCATGATCAACAAATCACCAAAACTAAATTTAAAAAGCATCGAGCAACAAATTCAAATATGTTTGAGTCGATGTATTACAAAAAAAGCACTAAAAAGGTAAGAAAAGCACCAAGTTAGCAACTCGGAAAAAAAACCAAAAATAACCCAAAAAGCCCATATGGAATTTAATGGCGTTTTCTTGTCTGGAAAGCATGTTAAACCTTTTTGATTATTTTATAAAAAAGTGGCAGTTTGGAGGAATTTTAAGCCAAGACTTAGTTTTTGTAAGATGTTATATTAATTTCCAATAAATTCCTTAATTTTATAAATCGGAATGCTGCCATTTTCTGTAAAAAAGTGTAAGAAATGTTGCACTATTTTCTAGAAAATAAGGTGTTCTGTTTAAAATTACCTCAAAGAGTTATTTCAAACGAATCTATTATAATTTTGACTTTATTTTTATGAAAATGCAAAAAAAAATCTATAAAATGTATCTGAAAGAATAGTCAAGTACCGTAACGGTTATTAATTTTATTTAAAAAATCACATTTTAATAATTATTTCTTAAGTTTTGGTTTTTGCTGAGGAAATAAAAGTAATTTTCCCCAACCTTATTAACGAAGAAACAACGATGCGCATTTGCATTGATCTGGTTACGGCAATAAAAAAAAATCTTTTTTTTTTTCTGAAACAAATCCACGTGTGGGGCTAAAGTGGGGCTACGTTGTGCACGCGGGAGTAGTGATTGGAGTTCGTTTCAAAAAAAAAAAGAATCGTCGTTTCTGAGATACTAAAAAATACACGTGTGATGCACGATAAGATGTTACATTCATTCAGCGCTACAGTGGGGCTGCGGTAGTAGTGATTAGTCTTGTTGAGAACGCCATTTGCAATCCAGTTACTTTTACTTGCGAATGCTACACCGCCATGATAGGAAACTTCTTGCTGCCAAAATTGAATGAGCGGGGCGTGGAGAACATGTCCTGGCAACAAATATACCATACACATCGCCCGCCCGATTTAACCATCCTGGACTTTATGCTTTAGATATACCTGAAGTCCCGAATTTATACCAACAACCCCAAAAGAAAATGGTAGGCACTTAAGAAAAACATTTGACAGGATTTCGAACAGTTGTCATCAGAAATTCATTCTTCCAATTAAAAAAAAATTCATATTTTCCAATTAAAACAAAAGAAAAAGTACAGATCCAATTAAAGATTTTCACTACTCCAAATATAGATTTTTCATATTAAATTAATTCCACAACGAAATTGTATGATCAATTCTGCGAAACTTTGTAGTACACGCACACCTACGCGATATCTAGTATTTACAGGATCTCCAGCCAAGTCTAATAGATTTTGGTTATTCTCCTCGTAAGCAACAATATGAAATTTCTTATCATAGTTTGGCAAAATGCCGCAACTAACACGTACAACTGTAGTTTTCTTTCATGATGTAAGAAAAAATATACTAGGCAAACATTTACTTGACAAGTTGTGAGCGAAGATGTGGAAGGAACATATTTTTTATAATGAAGTTTGACACATCAAGAGGAAAAATATTGTGAAGAAATTTTTTGGTATTGGAATGATATCTCGATAAACATCAGAAAACGTTAGTGTAGAGGGTTTAGATTTTGATGGAGACTTGAATGGAAATCTACTGGATTTCGTGGAGGTACAACACTCTGGTCAGTTTCAGGACAATGTGTGAGATTGTCTCCATCGCCATTCTCCTTTTAATGTTTTTATAATATAATTTACAATCGTTTTGCATTTATGATGTTTAATAAAAAATATATATTTCTCATTTTCCGATTCTGTTAAATATCCTTTGAAATTTCAAAAACACATAAATTATTATTACTCACGCCTCAATTGCAATCAAACCTCTTTAACGCTCGCCCTGCAGCGCCGATGGTATTGTAGCAATTATTTTATTATCAAATTCAATTTAGCCTTATTTTTTTAACATAATCCCCTTTCGGACAACTTACCTAGAAGGAGAAGAAAAGAAAAGGAAAATAAATAGATGTTACAAAAGTTTAATTAGATTTTTAATTAGGAAAACAACTACAAGTAAAATTAAAATATTTTAGTGTTAATTTGTGGAAGCAAACAACATGTTTTGAAGGATCTGCTTGAACAGAGATAAATGAATTAGCAAAAAGAAAGAAAAAAACATCAAAAGGAATAAAACAATATTTAAAAACGTGTGAAGTATGTGGTGGGGTTCATAAAAATGGCGAGTGAAGTTGTGATTCTTTCGCAAGCAACACACAAAAAATATGAATAATTATTTTAACAAGAGAATTTTCTAGTAGTCTTGAGCATTATTATGATAAATTCTTATAAGTACTTGTTCACTTGATCTATTATATTTTGATTTTTTGAATATTAATTTTAGCGAAAAGAGTTGCAATGCAAAGAGGAGTAGTTGTTCACTTTTAAACAGGTCCAATCACGTGTTTAAATGAAATGGGATATTTTTTAACTGCCTGAATTTGCATGTAAAACAGATTGCATCACAAATGGGGTATTCACACTGTGTGCTATTTGGGCATATAGTCATAAAGTCATCATATTTTATACCAGTTGAAAAAAGTTGTTGTTGTGTTTAATATTTTGCAATTGAAGGGCAAAAAACAAGATTTCCTTTCTTTCTGGTAGAAGAATTACATGTGAACTGCTTGGCTGAATCAAATCAAACTAATAGCGTTCCAAATTGGAACCGATGCAGGCCGGTAGCTTCCAAGAGATCTCAAAAAAAAACTACGAAAAATTTATTTTTAAATGAGTTTTCTTTAATAAATTTTAATCATTTTTGACGATTGGCTCCACAGACGAATCAGATCTCGACACTTCGACCGGCTCAAAAACGGTTGATTCGTTCGTGGGTTATCATGAACGAAAAAGTTGGAATAAGTAATTTTTTTTAATCCTAAATTATATATCGCAGGAATTTGTGTTCCGGATGAGTTTATAAGGCTAGAAAAATTTGGGGTATTCACACAGTGTGCTATTTTGTCATAAAGACATAATATTTTAGACCAGTTGAAAAAGTTGTTGTTGTGCTGCATATAAAAAAAGTCTTAAAATAATAGCACTCTTTCAGGTAAAGTCATAAAATTATACCACTCTTTCAGGAGTGTTTTTCTTTTGTCATAAAATAGCTCTAGAGATCTGAGTCAATAGGCTGAAAATCTTTAGGCAAGACGGCGATTGTGTATGTTTGCCGCCTTTAATTTTATATGATTCACGACTAAAAAGGGCTAAAAAATTATTCATACCTGCCTGTACATAAAATCACATTTTTGTAACATAAAAATATTGAAAGAGAACTAAATAGTGAAAACTAAATATATACAAGTGAAAAATTTTTTTCTTTTAATATTGATTTCTTTTCTAGAAAATAATGCAACATTTTTCACACTTTTTAACTGAAAATGGCAAAATTTTGCCATTTCAAAATAAGTAATTTATTAGAAATAAATCCAACATCCCCCACAAAAATTATTTCTGTTTTAAAACTTTTCTAAACCGCCACTTTTCAGCAAATAAATGAAAAAATTTTACTTGTTTTCCATGACTTACGTAGCTGGGAGCCACTGAAGGTTTTTTTGTTTATCGCTGCAAAGAAAAATGTATTCAGGTCATATCAAGGCAGCAGTTGTTTTAGTTTATACATACAAAAACATTTAGATATTCTTGTGCACCAGAAGACAAATTTAATAATTTTAAACGGAAATTGAGTTTATTTTTACATTTTTCACTTATTTTTGGCATTTTCAAACAACTTTATTACAACTGCCTTAATTTCCTTTTGCTTTGATAACAGCTGATTAAAAATGTGTTGTTATGTTATCAGCTGATCGATATTTGAAATGGTAACTAAGTTATGACGTGTTGTTCTCACTAGTCATATTGTTCGTGCTATTATTTTATGACTTATAACTTTATGACCACAGTGTGAATCCCCCAAATATAATTTCATAATTAAGTGACTAGTTCAGTGCAACTTTCCTCCACAAAAGAAAAATTAGTGTCAACGCAGTTAAAGTGTGTCCGGAAGGAATACAAAATTAAACGTTCTGCGAACTCTTATAGACAAGTAGATCTCCTGAGTTTTTCCGTAGTTATAAAAAAATGTAAAAGAGATTGATATAAAAACTTGTTATTCTTTTATAAACATATGAAATGTATCTGCGTATCTGCAACATTTAAAATCAAATTACAAAACCATTTTGCCAATTTGGCTTTATGCTGATATCACATGACGGTGTTTTGGTCTCGTTAGTAATTTTCTTACAAACCAGTTTTTTTTTAAATCCATTTATTTTTCTCAGTTGGTGTTTATGGATCTTTTTTTTCTCTTTTTTTTGAGTTTGTTCGTCATTGTGAAAGATAATAAACGATAAAAATCATAACTGGCCCTTTTTTTCTCCAGCGATTCAATTCAAATTTTATAAAATAAAATGATGAAAAAGTTATTATTAATATGAAGTTCGCTACTGAAGACAACAAGATGGGCCTGGAGAATGGTCAGTTGAATTTAAAACAAATAAAATTTGCTTTGAAACATCCTTCAACTTGTATATATTTTTTCAAAGATTGTTGGTAGTTTGTTTATCAGAAGATACTGAATTCACTGTTGCCGCAGTTGCAGCCGCGCTTGTTTACTGTTTTCCTTTTTTCTCCAATTTCATCATCATCATCATCATCATCATCACCAACAGTATTTTGTGTGGCAAAGAAAAAATAATATAGAAATTCATCAGCGGCAGAAACATAATCCACCGCAGCGCAGGGCAAACAAAATTGTGAGGCATTTCACTAACCAGAGCATGAATGGACTACGAAAGTCTTGCCATGCATGACTTGCATAAACAAACTTTAATTGAGTGGAAATATAAAATGATTTCTATTCAATTATTATTATCATACATTCTAAATTGATCGGAATAGATTCCATGAACAAGATCCAGCATGATTTACTCGTCAGTTCCGATTAAAACTTGGTGAAATATTTTGCAGACTTTCAAGAAAATTATGAATCCACGCACAATGAGAGTCCGATCTTAAGGAAGTGCTTTTCGATGTTACCACGATCTCTTTCAACACTCTGGATTATCATGCTGGAAGCCTGATCATGTGTTGCCAATACTTTAAAGCGAAGAGCCCAATAACTGTGCCGATTGCCTCCCCAAACGCCGTCCAGTGTTCTCTTTTCAAAGAGAAATGCGCACTTATTTCGCCCCCAATACGCTCTTAATTTGGAGCATTAACAGCTGTTATTTTCGCTCTAATTGTGTCTTAACCAACGAATTCTTGATTATAAGTTCATGCTGTGCGAAGTTCGTCGTTCGTCGCAATTGTGTTTACACCATTAAACTTGCAAACATCAACACACGTTTGAAGTTGTTCGTGTTTTGGGTCTCTTCTACCAGAATCGTTTGTCACAACCTCGTAAAAAAAAAGCTTTTGGAAAATAGTTTCATAAAAGATTTTCCTAAAAACAAACTTTTGTTGTTCGAACTATAATTTATTGATATAATTAACGTTGATTTCTATTCTAGAAAATAATGCAACATTTCTTACACTTTTTAATAATAAATGGCAACATTTTGTAATTTGAAAATAGAGAATTTATTACAACTCAATCCAACATCCCTGAAGAAAAATTATTTCTGTTTTAAAACTCTTTCAAACTACCACTTTAAAAAAAAAAAGAAGTGAAATGTTGTTTTCTAGAAAAGAAAACGTTATTACTGACATTTTTTTTAAATAAAAAAATGCCTTTTTGCTTAATTTTATATTGATTTATATTTATTTAAAACTGAAATGAAAAAGTGCCCACCACTAAACCCGATTTTCTTTTGTCAACAATCGCTAACCTCAAGTCTTAATAGATTGAAATATCTACAAAAGTTTGAAAAAAATATTAATAATAATAATAAATAAATAAATTATCGGACATGTTCTGTAAATTACGGCGATTTGATATCACGCGATTTCCAATGTAAATAATGATCCTGAACACGTTCTAAATATTAAAAACGACTTTATGTTAGACTTTATATCGAACGCTACATGTATAGGGTGTTTTTTATAGAGTGATACAATTTTGAGTTGACATCACTGCTTTATTTGACCACCCATTTAACAGCTGATAGTTGCTTTTTGTTTAGTTTGCTTTGACATTTCATTAGGGATCGACTTACGCCAGAGCAACGCGTGCAAATTGTGGAAATTTTTAATCAAAATAATGGTTCTGTTCGTCAAACTTATAGCGCTCTGCGTCTATTCAAAATTTAATTTTCCGATGAAGCCCATTTTTGGTTGAATGCGCGCGTAAATAAACAGAATTGTCGCATTTGGAGTGGGGAGAATCCACAAGCTTTTGTCGAAACACCAGTGCATCCACAGAAAATTACTGTTTGGTACGCTTTATGGGCCGGGCGGAGTCATTGGCCCGTATGTCTTCAAAAACGATGATGGTCAGAATGTTACTGTTTGTGAAAATTGCTGTTCCAGATTGCGTCTTGCATGCGCCAGCCGTGGTGCCCTCATGGCCCAAATCATATTTGAACATTAATGGCATAAAATGTTCTATCCAATAACGACCGTTTCATTGATATCACAAATATATTACAATGGTTTATTATGAAACTTGTATCACTCTATAAAAAACACCCTATATATATATATTGATCCTGAAGACGTTCTAAATATTAGAAACGACTTTATGTTAGACTTTATATCGAACGCTACATGTATAGGGTGTTTTTTATAGAGTGATACAACTTTGAGTTGACATCCCTGCTTTATTTGACCACCCATTTAACAGCTGATAGTTGCTTTTTGTTAAGTTTGCTTTGACATTTCATTAGGGATCGACTTACACCAGAGCAACGCGTGCAAATTGTGGACATTTTTAATCAAAATAATGGTTCTGTTCGTCAAACTTATCACGCATTTGAAGTGAGGAGAATCCACAAGCTTTTGTTGAACATCCACAGAAAATTACTATTTGGTGCGCTTTATAGGCTGGCGGAATCATTGGCCCATATGTCTTCAAAAACGATGATGGTCAGAATGTTAATATTTGTGAAAATTAATGTTCCAGATTGCGCCTTGTACGCGCCAGCCGTCGCGGCAACATGACCGAAATCATATTAAAACATTAATGTCATACAATTTTTTTTCCAATAAAGACCGTTTCATTGATATCACAAATATATTACTATGGTTTATTATGATTTAAACTTGTATCACTCTATAAAAAACACCCTATATATATATATATATATATATCTATATATATATTGATCCTGAAGACGTTCTAAAAATTAGAAACGACTTTATTTTAGACATCATATCTGACGCTACATGTATATATATAATACAAAAGATAAAAGAGTCTGAAAAATATTTCTATTAGTGGAGCTAGTTTTCGAAAATCGCGCGATTTCAAAGCACCGCGATTTACAGAACGTGACCGTATATCATCCGTAGCTGCTTCTCTACAACCTCGCAAAATGAATATATTTTTGGTTACGAATGGCAGCTTCGATATTCCGGATGAATGAATCGTTTCGCTAAAAACTTCATTGAAAATATTATTCTTCAGAGCGCTTTGCTTTGCAATATTTACTCTTTCGTAATATGGAAATCCCTACGTTCCCATTCCACTTCTTCCCGATTATTTCCCCACAAGTTTTAATTTAATATTTTTGTGTAAACCTTTTTGCATAAAACACTAAAGTTTTCTACTTTATTTAACACATGAATGATCTGAAATTTTGTACAATTTTCTCGTTTATTTTAATTTTTGTTTTAAAAATGTTTTTTTTTTTTTTTTCATTATTTTCTCTGAAAATCCGTCGAATGTGAATGAAAACATAAACAGAAGCTACGAATCAAGATGGGAAACTGAAGCACTTATAACAAGACTACAACGATGACGATGACGACGACGATGATGATGATGGCGATGCTGATGGTTGGTTATAAATATTGGAAATGTCTATATCTATCCACTATGTAAGTTATTTTAATTGGTAAATGTTTGTGTGTTTGTGTGTTTGTGGCTGTGATTGAGAGTATTTGTGTACTATCAGCATAAAAATAACAATAATTATTTTTAATACGGATTTTATGAAAGCAAAAAGAATAATAAAAATGAAAAAAAACCGACAGGAATATTCGCTTATTTTCTGGCTTTAATTTTCCACAATCGTTCATAATTTTTTATTATTATTATTTTTTTTTTTTTTTCATTCAATATTTTCAATTGCTAAAATAGTATAGGGTGAATTGTTGCATAGTGTGCTTTCCAGTATTCAAAAAACGAATCAGATAGAGGATCTTTATTTGCTTTTGTATAACAGAAACAAAGATTTTTATTACCAGAGATTTTATGCTCGAGATAAACTGACAGGTCAAAGTATGTGGTCAAAATATTTAATAAGACATATTTAACATTTGGAATGTCACTTTTTCACACACATGAAATTTTATATAAAAATCTGAGTTTTGTTTTTATAAGTTTGATGTTCACATTTTGGTTTTAAACCTTGAAAAAAGTCAAATAGATGCATACGTCATATGTAAGTAGTTACGCAATACGTAACTACTACGTATTACTTATTTACTTACTTACGTATTACGTATATCATTACTTTATTTTTGATGTTTTTCTTTCAGTTGCAGTTAATTTTCAACAAATTTCTATAATTTCGAAGCCGCAAACACACTCGATACATAAAACCCGAATGTACGAAGAGGATTATATTCCAGAAATCATAGGCTCTCGGTGTTTCTTTTATGACAGTGCCAGGACGTATCACGCCTCTCAAATCTCAATCAAGTGCTCCAGTTTCTTTAGACTGTGCAAGTGATGGTTTACTCCAGCTGATCTCGTTACAATTTATACCGCTTATATTCGACCAGAAATTTATATAGAGTTATAATAAACGTATTGATTAACACGTAATAAAAATATAGATTTGAAAGTCACCAGAAATTTCTTATTGTAAAAATACTCGAGAGCTCATTTCTGTGAATTCGTATTGGTGTAATTATTTTTGTAGCCTAGTGTTCATTATAGTTCAAAGACGTTTTCTTTTCTGAAAAAAGTGTAACATTTTTTTACTCCGTTTCTAAAAAGTGGCAAGTTGGGGGAGTTTTAAAAAGACAGAAATGATTTTTCGCCGGGGATATTAAATTAATTTCAAATAAATTCTTTATTTTTAAATGACCGAATATTTTCATTTTTTATCAAAAAGTGTAAGAAATGTTGCATTCTTTTCTAGAAAAGAAATCAATATAAGTTGTTAAACATTGAAAATATATAAAAGAAAAAAAAAATCACACTATCGACATGGTTGGCTGTATTTTGTTACTTTTTTGATATTAAATATCCCAGGAGTTTGTTCCTGAAACTCCTTCTTCCCACACACAAAACGTGTTTTATTAAGGGGACATCCATATCGGGTCAATGTGACAACGATTTTCGTCACACAATACAGAGAATATTTCACCACTTCCCTGCCACTTTTAATTTGTGAAGATTCAAATCATACATTCACATAAACTTCTCTCTCTCTCTCTCTCTCTCTCTCTCTTTCTCTCTATATCCTACTTTCTGGAAAGCAATATTCCTACATTCACAGAGACTTCTCTCTCTCTCTCACTTTCTCTCTATATCCTACTGGAAAGCAATATTCCTAGTTCCGGCGCAAGGTACTTTACATGCGAGGGTCATTCTTTGAGTGCTCATCATTGGTTACTTTAGGGTCAGAGGACTATCCTCTCTTAAGGACAATCTACTTGGGCCCGTCAATTCGTTTCTTTTGTCATCATTGAAGCTTGTGTCCTAAAAGAAAAGGCAGCAGTGCAAACAAACCACTCTAACCAGCCTAAGAAAATTGCGGTTTATACGAGAATTATAGCAGGACTACATGGATCCAGCCACATGGCAATTATCCAGACATGCCCATAATTGTTGAGCAAGTTTTTATGATTCACTTTGGATGAAAAACCTGCACCGAAGAACGCCGCTAAAGTGTCCGATTACAGAGTCACTGAATTGTGCATCCAATCTTGCAGGTTCATCCACAAGTGTCACTCTGATATGTCCCGGTATATCAATATTTATAACAGAGATAGCCAATTTGTGTTCCGTAAAAATATATATCATCGAATTTCTTATATCAGCGCAGTTATCATGCGAACGATTAATAGCAGAGCTTAAAACGACAGCCATTTTGAAATCGGAATGAACCCACCTCTAAGATTGAAGTTCTTCGCATAGAAATCTTTACCGTTGGGATTCATGAGTAAATATTTTGATGGATCTTATAGATCCCTGTGGCATACAATAAAATGGAGTAGTCCATCAAAGAAAGTTTATGGCATCGAAGAGACTGCGTTGTCGGGAATTTCCCGGTTTTGGTTCCATGTGACAGGCAGAGAGTTTTGAATATCATCTATATAATCTCTTACTGGACGTTAGATTATTATAAAATTATATATGTTTGAAACACTGGAAACATTTTATATTTTTTCCTTAAAAAATCAAGCGCCTGAAAAACACCTGCTATTAATTGAAAACACATGCAACATTTGCAATCGAATGAAACAGGAAATTAAAGAAAATTCTTATTTACCGCGTTGGATATGAAATATTTTCAAGCGTTTTTATTTTATTTTGTTTAATAAAATTTTTTTTTCTGTTCATCAAAAAGCTTAACATCCCTGCTGCTTTTTTTTTAATTGAAACTTCAGCAAAATGTTATTTGTGAAGTCATCTGAATTGAAATTAACTTTGTTTGGCAGAAATGAATGATGATTGAATTGCATCATAATTCTTAATTTTTTTTTTTTTTTTAATTTCTATAATATTTTTTTAAATCTTTTAAGCACGACAAAAGTTTAATTAACAATTTTATAATCTAGTTTGAAGTCAAGGCCTTCTCTAGACACCATAACAAACGACTTGGACAAGATTTACGGCTGCGAAAAGCTTAAATAGAAATGAAAAAAATACATCACAAGAATTGCTGAACAGAAATGAATACAAAATAGTGACATAATTTTTTTTGCTATTGAAATTCTTTAGATACCATTTTTTTTTTTTTGCTACAAATTTAGTTGGAAAATTTATTTTATACTCAGATTAACTTGATAACTTCACATTTGGCATTCTCAATGACTTGGAATATACTCGTGGAGGCTCCTTCAATGAAATAATCATTTAATGTGTGGGCTTTTGAGTCGCTGCATTGAAATGAATAAAGTGAGACTTTCGGTCAATAATCTGCACCTTGTATTTTTGACACAAGCCAAGGAGAAGAACTGCCGCGAATCATGAGTGGAATAGAAGAGATTTATTTTACAAGAACTTTGTTTTGATGACGTTCACATATTTTTTCAAATATATCTACTATTTTCAGAAAGAAAATATCGCGAAATAATGAAACATTCGCCCGTATTATGAATGACGACGTCGACGTCGATGTCATATCAACACGACGGCAAATTGTTGCTTGTCCAGTGTTTGTCGATAGAAATTGACTTCTGGTAACATGTTCTATTAATATTACACGCTTTAGAGAATACCAAAAGGATGTTAATAATAATTAATTCTTGTCGACATTTATATGACACGTGACCATTTTTTGCTGTCGTGTTGATGTGACGTCGACGTCGTCATTCATAGTATGGGCGATTGTTTAATCTAGAAATAGGCAATTTGCGACCTGCTGGATACATCATCTCAATAGTTTTTATTTTGATAAACTTCATAGTGCTTTTAGAAGACCCCGCAAGTTCTACTTGAATTCATTTGTAAATTAAAATTGTGATAATTTTTAGAACTAAATTTAAGAAAAAAGTTAACTTTTTAAAGATTCAAATGAAGAAGTTAAAAGTAAACTTTAAAATAAGCTTATAAACAACAATGACACATAAAAGCTTCGGGCGCTCGGTATAAGAAAAAAAAGAGCACAAAGCGTCAACGCTTTTCCTCACCATTATACTTGTATAGGGTGTTTTTTATAGAGTGATACAACTTTGCGTCGGCATCACTGCTTTATTTGACCACCCATTTAACAGCTGATGGTTGCCTTTTGTTAAGTTTGCTTTGACATTTCATTATGGATCGATTTACTCCAGAGCAACGCGTGCAAATTGTGGAAATTTTTAATCAAAATAATGGTTCTGTTCGTCAAACTTATCATGCACTTCGTCCATTCAAAATTTTATTTTCCGATGCAGCCCATTTTTGGTTGAATGGGTACGTAAATAAACAAAATTTTCGCATTTGGAGTGAGGAGACAAGCTTTTGTCGAACATCCACAGAAAATTACTGTTTGGTGCGCTTTATGGGCTGGCGGAGTCATTGGCCCATATGTCTTCAAAAACCATGATGATCAGAATGTTACTGTTTGTGAAAATTGGCGTTCCAGAATGCGCCTTATGCGCGTAGCCACAAGACCGAAATCATATTTGAACATTAATGTCATAAAATTGTCTATCCAATAAAGACCGTTTCATTGATATCACAAATATATTACAATGGTTTATTATGATTTAAACTTGTATCACTCCTTAAAAAAAACACCCGATATTAAAAATAGTGTAAATTCATATTAACTATTTTAAGATATTTTGGCAAAACTATTTCGAGTACGTTGTCTAACTTTTCCTAAACTTGTATGGAAAAAAAGTTTTCCTAAAGTATTCGTGCCTCATTGTGCACGTTAATATAGAAATTGTACAACTTCTTTTAATATTGGAAGCCTTGAATTAAAGAATTTCATTAGAAATTCCTTGAACACTGATTTTCAGGTAAAACTAAGAGTAAACATGTTAAAAAATACTTCATATTAAAATTTTGCCTGTTTTGTTTTTTAAATAAAACATGTTGATTAAGCAACAAATTGTTTGTAAAATTAATTAAGAATTCGAAATTCTTAAGAATATTAAACAGGTTTGCAAGATAAACAATTGAGAGAAATTCCTTTATGAGTTTTATTTTAATTTTTAGATTTTTTTTCACTAAAATAAGATTAAACATCTTATAACAGCCCGCTAATTCTTTTAAAAGTGATTAAAAGATATTCAATTGCAATTAAATCTGTTTATGCTAATCAACTCATTAATAATTTAAAAGAAAACCGAAATTTATGTGTGTGTTTTTTCTATTTAATTCCATTTTTTGTGAAAAAAAGAATACCAAAAATTAGCAAACGAGCATGAAACAAAAATAAAAATAAACAAGAAAAAACGTATCATGTATTGAAAGAAAAAAAAGGACATTTTATTTGCTAGTTTTTCAAAAGAATAAAGATTTTTTAAAATAAAATTAGTAAATAAATATTTAGAAAACATCAAAATTAACATTTCAAAAGTTAACAAATTGGATGAGCAGCCTGCGTGAGAAGAAGCCTTAAAAGACACCCAATTCTTTCAACTGACAGCGGCCCAAAAATATTGGGTTTGATTTAAACGAAAGTACTTTTCAAAACTAAAGTTTTGAAAACTAATTTCTTGTTATAACAGCGTCTTAAAAATGTATATTTTCTAAGCTTCACTTCGTTCTAAGAAAATGAAGTCCTCAAGTGATCGATTTTAGAAATTAATTGGGGTATTCACTGTATGCTATTTAGTCATATTGTCTTTAAGTCATAGTATTGTAGACCAGTTTAAAAAGTTGTTGTTGTGCTGCCTACATAAAAGTAAAAATATAAAAACAAAATTATTTAGGGTATTCACACTGTGTGCTATTAAATTATATTGTCATAAAGTCATAATATTTTTGACCAGTTTAAAATAATTATTGTCATATTGTCATATAATAGCTCTAGAGATCTGAGTCGAACGACTGAAAATCTTTGGGCGACGCGGCGATAGTATATGTTTGCCGCCGTTACTTGTATGTGATTCACGACTAATAAACGGCTATAAAATTATTAATTCTTAAATGTCTGTAAATGAAATCACATTTTTATAATATAAAAAATATTAAAAGAACTAAATCGTGAATACTAAATATATACAAGTGAAACATTTTTCTCTTTTAATATTGATTTCTTCTCTAGAAAATAATGCAACAGTTTTCACACTTTTTAACTGAAAATGGCAACATTTTGCCATAATCAAAATAAGTAATTTATTAGAAATAAATCCAACATCTACGAATATTAATTTCTGTTTAAAAACTTTTATAAACCGCCACTTTTTCGAAAATAAATGAAAAAATGTTACATGTTTTCTAGAAAAGAAAACGCCACAACTTACGTAGCTGGCAGCCACTAAACGTTTTTCCGTCTGCCGCCGCAAAAAAATGTATTCAGCTCATATCAGGGCAGCAGCTGATTTAGTTCATAAATACATATTGATTTAGAAATTCTTGTGCACCAGCAGACAAATTTAATAATTTTACTTTTTCCACTTTTTTTGTTATTTTCAAACAACTTTATTACAACGGCCTTAATTTTCTTTTGCTTTGATAACAGCTGATTGCAAATGTGTTGTTATCTTATCAGCTAAACGATATTTCAAATATCATACCAAGTTATGACGTGTTTTTCTCACTAGTCATATTGTTCGTGCTATTATTTTCCGACTCATGACTTTATGACTACAGTGTGAATCCCTAATATATTTATAATTTTTTGTACTTGTTGCCATATTTCTTTTCTCTTTCTTTATTCAAAATTTTTAATTCTTTATTTATTTGATCATAGAGACAGCGCATGTTTTGCTAAACTTGCTTTTGGATAACATTTTATTAAATATTCTCGACTGTTTTTTAAGAAGATTATTTATTGAGGCAGAAAATTTATTAACTTGTTTGCGAAATTAATATTGGAAAGCGAAATCATTACGAAAGACTAATTAAAATACTGCAATAAGTAGCATAATAAATCGTTCATTGGCGCCAAATTTAATATATTGACTGGAAAAAAAGTATTTTAAGCCTCTAAACTGATTATCATATTTAACAAGACGAAAGTACTTTAATTGAAATTGTTTTATTATTATTTATTTATTAGACTTGTAATTTAAAATTAAAATCGAATATAATTTTGGCAATGGCTGAGGCCTTCAGCTAAAAATATTGAAATTTCATTTTGTTGTTGGTAGTTAATAAAACCCTAAACATTTTAGCTTCCAAATATTAGGATTTCCGTGAAATGATTTTATGTTTTATAAAAAAAAAAAAAAAATTAATAAATAATAGAAAAAGAAATTAATGCTGGGATATATTGGACTTTGTTCAAGCAAATATATAATTTTTTTTCTAACCACAAACACCGATGTGACTTGAAACTTAATAAATTACACTTTTCCACTTTAAAGCCCTAACCACAATAACGACGGTAGGCTACACGAATACCGACTGCAAAAGTCGTTGGCTACAATCGTCGCCTCGTAGTCAGCTACTTAATTATTTTTAGAACGACACCACCAAATCAATAACCAGGAGTTGTTGTTTGTGGTAGAATTCTCTTCATACGCCAGTGTAGCCGCTTTCATATATTTAATACTCTTAAATAGTGTTATTCCAATAAAATATATTTAAAGTCCACAGTATATGACAAGAAATCATTTCACTAGCTTGGAAATATAGTTTGTTGTTTCTTTTTGTATAACAAAACAATATATTTTCCAGTTTACAATAATTGAATTTATTTATATTATACTGGCAACACTGTATCTGCTCATTGTCGTTCACCAAAATAGAAATTAGATTAATTTTGGATACAGCTAAAATGGTGGTCGGTAGTCGTATGACTGTGTCGTCGCTAAAATAGTCATTCCCATTTCAATGCGTGTATTCTAATTGTGACAGGTTGTAGCTCGTAGCCTGCTGTCATTATTGTTGTCAATTCCTCATGTGACTACAACCACATGCACAACAATCAGTAGCCGTGTTGCCTGGAGTAGTAAATATAATCATTCGTATATATGCACATGTATTCTATTTTTTACAAGTTGTAGTCTGTAGTCTGCGGCCGTTATTTTGTTTAATGCTTAATGATTTCAATATATCTGCACTCCGGCGTATACGTTATAAGCCATGATATTCTACATAAAGTATACGCAGTGTATGGCAAATGCTGTCCAATGCAGCAGGGCCACTCCTTAGAACCTTGTCATTTAATTTTGCTGGTGGACAGTGTAATTTGTTTTAATTAGCACTTTACAAACACTAACAGAAACTATATTTAAAGAAAACATTCGAAAGCAAAAAATATTTGAGACAAGACAACGCAAATTTTATCTGCTTTTGTGGAAAATGTTACTGAAATCACTTCCATAAACACCCCGTTATTGTGTTATCGAAATGCACCGATTTGGTGATTTAATTTCAAACCGGGTACGTGCACAAATACTGGATATACTCTTTTGCACTCATTATCTTATCCATCGTGTTGTTTGTGTATGTGAAACCAAAAAAATATTAATTGCGCCACACCTGGCAGCGCTCCAATGCACGGCATTAACTGCGATCGCAGTCGCCCCATCTTTTATTCGTGTCTCACATGGAAAAGTGATATGAAAACGTTACACTCGTTTAAATTGAAATCAACTATTTAATTTTTTAGCCATTTTAACACAGTAACGTACTAACTGACTTTCTTATATTTGGCTAACAAGACATGCAGCCATGGCAGCAGCAACAACTGCAACTAAGACTGCAAATAACAGTAAAATCAATTGCGAAAAAAACACCAAAACAGATAAATTTTTTTTTGTAAATTAAATTCACTTTTCCTTTTGTTTTCTTCTTGTTTGTTTAATGTAAATATTTATGGTGTTAATTTTTTTATTTCTCTTAAATTGGTATTTTGAAGATAAAGAAAAATACGTGTTGGAAATTTTTTGTATGTTAAATGGTTTATTTAAGCGAATAACACTGTGCTACAAAAAAATTTAAAAATAAATAAATAAATCTTTCGCCAAATCATCAGTAGACTTCAAGCAAATTCCAATTATAAATAATTCCAAGTATAAATAATTAAGCAGGATACGCAGGGGTGCGAGCAGAAGGACATTTTAGCCCCATGATTATATCGGGTGTCTTTTATAGAGAGATATAAGTTTAAATCATAATAAAACATAGTAATATATTTTTGATATCAATGAAACAGACTTTATTGGATAGAAAATTTTATGACATTAATGTTTAAATATGATTTCGGCCATGCGGCCGCCACGGCTGGCGCGTACAAGGCGCAATCTGGAACACTAATTTTCACAAAAACTCTTCGAATCTTCATTTCCAGGTCTTCAATTGTTTGTGGTTTCTCGACGTACACAAGTGACTTTACATAACCCCAAAGAAAATAATCCAATGGGATTAAGTCACACGATCTTGGGGGCCAATTAATTGGGCCATTTCGTGAAATTATTTTTTCCTCAAAAGTTTCCTTGAGTAAATCAATTGTAGCGCCTGCTCCGTCCTGTTGGAACCACATAGCACACAAGATTAATGCCAGCTAATTGACCATCATGGTTTTTGAAGACATATGGGCCAATGACTACGCCAGCCCATAAAGCGCATCAAAGAGTAATTTTCTGTGGATGTTCGACAAAAGCTTGTGGGTTCCACTCCAAATGCGACTATTCTGTTTATTTAGGCACGCATTCAACCAAAAATGGGCTTCATCGGAAAATAAAATTTTGAATGTACGAAGTGTACGATAAGTTTGACGAACAGAACCATTATTTTGACCAAAAATTTCCGCAATTTGCACGCGTTGCTCTGGTGTAAGTCGATCCCTAATGAAGTGTCAAAGCAAACTAAACAAAAGGCAACTATTAGCTGTTAAATGGGTGGTCAAATAAAGCAGTGATGCCAACTTAAAGTTGTATCACTCTATAAAAAACACCCGATATTACTTTCACGAGGAAGTCTTAAAACACTCTGCTGGTATTTTCTAAAAATTTTTGTTATAATTATTTATAAAAGTTTTAAAACAGAAAAAACTTTCCGCAATTAAAATTGTTTCAAGGATTAATTTCCCATTTATTTATTAACAAACAGTACGTGTCTTTCCACATACGGACAGCTATTGTTACCAAGCAATTCACAATAGAATACTTTACTACCAACACCGATTTATTGTGAATGGGAGATTCAGTTTGCTTTGAAACTTATTATTTTAAAACTTATAATATCTTAAGGAAAATATAAAAAATTAAAATTTAAATCTGCCAACGTACTCACTGGGGATAATGTGGATCCTTAACGGACCTTTACAAAAAATTTCTTACGATTGATTTCGCTTTTTTGGTAAGATTTATTAAACTTTCAGCAGAAGGCTTATGGGCCAAGAAGTATGTATGATTTATAAAAGGATTATAAAACAGATTTCCACACACATTTTACTCTATGATCCCTTATAATACAATGTATTTTTATGAATAAGAATTTAAAGTAAATATATAAATTTTTTTGTATATAAAATTATTATCTTATAAACATAAAGTTTCCTTGGCGTGCACGGTGCTGCACGGCTAATTAATTTTTCGTTTACTGCCCCGGCTGACTATTCATTGTCATAAATCAATTCATTAACCAGCCAGCATAAGTAATAAACAATTTAAAGAAATTGCTAACCGAAATATTGGCAGAGAAAAACGTCAATGGAGTTGAAAATAATTAAGGCAGTCAAAGCAAATTAATTAATGAATTTCAATTCATTTCATTTATCCTCATTTGGCTATAAAAATCATGCAAAGCAGGATTTCTTTTGCACATGAATGTGTCGATTCATACTGTTTTGCAACAACTTTCCTTTGTCGGTCATGCAAAGTTTAATGCCATCCAGCCAGCCAGCCAGCCATGGAGCATATTTAATGGCATGTTCGAACGAACAACTGTAATCATCATCACAAGTTATCAGCGGCTGTATTGTCATTCCCACTCTGGTCATGGATTTGAGTTTTCATAAAACTTCAAAATTGCATTGCAACGTGTGAGTGTAAATTTAATATCTTTGAAAAGACAATTAAATTTCCATGCAACTCGCAAAAATTAAAAAGAAATAACTGGTCTAAATGTCATTGTTGTTCGGTCGGCTTAAACACTTGTCTTTAGCCACATTCACAATAAGTCATTGTGTGCTAAATGGCATTAACATTGAATCGAAATCGAAATTACATGGAATTGCAATGAAATGCCATCCATCACAAATAGCCTGTTAATTTAAAGGAATTTTTAATTTTTTGTTGTTGCTGTTGTTGTTGTTGTTATTTTTTTGTCATTTCCAGCAGACGAATGGCAGCAAATTTTACCAAAATTTGAGTGTGATAACGAAAGGATTTACAAACTGAATTCAAAGAAGCGAATGCAGGATAAATAATTTTCTCTTACTGAAAAGGGAAACATTTTAAACTACAGGGTGTTTTTTATAGAGTGATACAACTTTGAGTTGGCATTAGTGCTTTATTTGACCACCCATTTAACAGCTGATGGTTGCTTTTTGTTTAGTTTGCTTTGACATTTCATTATGGATCGGCTTACACCAGAGCAACGCGTGCAAATTGCGGAAACTTTTAGTCAAAATAATGGTTCTGTTCGTCAAACTTATCGTGCACTTCGTACATTCAAAATTTTATTTTCCGATGAAGCCCATTTTTGCTTGAATGCGTTCGTAAATAAACAGAATAGTCGCATTTGGAGTGGAAGCCACAAGCTTTTGTCGAACATCCACAGAAAATTACTCTTTGGTGCGCTTTATGGGCTGGCGGAGTCATTGGCCCATATTTCTTCAAAAACCATGATGGTCAATTAGCTGGCATTAATCTTGCTGCTATGTGGTTCCAACAGGACGGAGAAGGCGCTACAATTGATTTACTCAAGGAAACTTTTGACGAAAAAATAATTTCACGAAATGGCCCAATTAATTGGCCCCCAAGATCGTCTGATTTAATCCCATTGGATTATTTTCTTTGGGGTTATGTAAAGTCACTTGTATACGTCGATAAATCACAAACAATTGAAGACCTGGAAATGAAGATTCGAAGAGTTTTTGTGAAAATTAGTGTTCCAGATTGCGCCTTGTACGCGCCAGCCGTGGCGCCCTTATGGCCGAAATCATATTTAAACATTAACGTCATAAAATTTTCCATCCAATAAAGACCGTTTCATTGATATCAGAAATATATTACTATGGTTTATTATAATTTAAACGTGTATCACTCTATGAAAAACACCCTTTAAAAGACAGGCTTTTTATTTAATAGTGCATGTGTGTAACTCCTTCTTACATAATTTAGTTGTATAAAAAATCTGTTGCCAGAATACATATTAAAATATTATAGATTTAAAATGTTATAGATTTAAAAATCTTTTTGAAATTCTCAAATGGTTTGTGAAAAAATAAAAAAAACATGAGAGATTTGCAACTTATCAAAACTGACGACTACTGACGATTTGGTAAAGCAACATTGGAATACATATCGCTCATTTGCTGCAATACTGTCATAAGTCAAAATATGCATTTTCAGAGCTAATGACGCGGATTTATTCTAGATATCGTTGTTGTTGTTGTGGAAAAATTTCATTAAAATATCTCATATACTTCCGCCCTGAAAGAAAAATCGGTTTTTCGATTTCCATTAAGCTGTTGGTAATTTTGAAACTTTAACAGCGTTTTATGCAAAAGAAGTTTTTCTTGAAATATGACGTTAGAGCAGCAAACGAGCGATATAGACTTTGATTGACAAGAATAGATTATGACAAGATTTTGAATAGCGAATTTCATAAGAGTTTCTTGTGGAAACACATCTACACGGAAATACCTATTAAACCATGTATGTTCCAGGGATATGGGAAGACGATAAAATTATTAAAAAAGTACCACAAGTGTAGGTGCGGCGTATTTGTATTGTAAAATACAACACCCCAAACAAAAACTTGACAATTGATTTCGCATAAAAACGAAAACCACTCTGAGCCATTTTTTAAATAGATTTTTCATAGTTTTAGATTTCGTGAGGATTCTTCGGGTTACTATTATTTACAACAACAACAAAATAAAGCGATTTCAGTGCTCTGGCCCTGACTTGGCTAAAATATATTCACAACAATCAGCTCAGCAAAGACACGATGACATAATTGTAGCGTTTTAATTTGCATCTCAACCGTATCGAGCACAAAATTTGAATATTTTCATTTATTTTAAATCAAAATGTTTGTAATTGTCCCCATTTACAACTCACTTTTAAATCTGTTACACCACAAGAGGGTTAAACGACTTAACACCATTAAAATTTAATAATTTATTCCAAACCGACTTAATTCATGTCATATTTTAAGAAACGAACAACAAAATTATACAACAACAACAACAAAATCATCATATAAAAAGAAACTGAAGTGCGATTCCAACAAATTATGCATGTTTTAGTTTTAATATGTTTCACATCACCAGCAACAACTGTGGGAAAAGCAGTCAGCAACAGATATGCCATTATTAACACCAACATCAGCAACAGCAGCTGCAGCAGTAACAGCAACAGCAGCTTCCTCGTGCATCTTTTTCTGGCATCTTTTCTTATTATTTTCATATAAATTTTTTTATTATTATTTTTATTTTCCTTTTTTTCAAAGAGAAATGTTTTCTTTCAATTTCGTTTTATTTTCCCCAGCAACGCTGGTGGTACTTCAAGTCCTCGTAAATGTCTATTATTCATAAGATTACGAGTATATATTTTTATTATTCATAGCAGCATTTTAATGCTGCTACAAAAGCAGCAGCATATTTTTACTATTTCAACTGCATACATGCTACGGATATCTATCTGCTCGTATAATGTTGTTCATATTTATGTGTATTTATTATACTCCCAGCTACTCGTAGTTATCCATCCGCACTAACTAAGTTAGCAGTTGTTAGAAAAAGAAGAGAAAAAAGAAGATGCCAAGACAATGGCAACAAAACAAAAACCCAGAAACCGCAGACTTGGCTTAAATGTTACGTAATTTTATTTGAAGAAAAAAAGGTGCTTTTTTGGGATTTATTATATATTTTTGTTTGTCTCCGCGTAGAGCACAGTGGGACCGATTGACAGATGGAAGTGAATTCACAAATAATTCACAAGTTAATAAAATGCCTGGTCACTAATGAAAATATTAATCTTGGAGTTAGTTTGTTATAACCTGCTGCAACATGTTTCCAGGAGGGATCGTAACGGTTTTAATTTAAAAATCACATTTTAATTATTATTTCAAGAGTTCTATAATTCGATCTTTATTTTTACTTATTTATTTCCCAACTTTTCTTTTGCGAACGGAAACAGGAATCTATTTCTTGGCTTTCTCTCTTCTATCAATAAAGAAACGTTGTTTCTTGATATTTATTTTCTCGTCAGTGAATAAAAGTTATTTCTTGTCTTTTATTCTTCGATCAGAAAACAAAAGTTATTTTTAGATTGTTATTGATTCCTCCGAGAGTAAAAGTTATTTCTTGATTTTTATTTCATCGTAAAAAAAAAACTTTTATTTTTCGATCAGAAAATACAAGTTAATTATTGATTTTTACTTATTCGGCAGAAGATATAAGTTATTTCTTTTGATTTTCCTTCAGAAAATAAAAGTTATTTCATGATTTTTATTTCATCGTCAGAAAATAAAAGATATTTCTTGCACTTTTTCGATCAGCAAAAAATAATTTTTGATTTATTTTTATTTATTCGCCAGAAAGAAAGTTATTTCATGATATTTAGTTTCTGGTCAGTTCATAAAAGTTATACTTCGATCAGAAAATAAAAGTTATTTTTAGATTGTTATGTAATCCTCCGAGAGTAAAAGTTATTTCTTGATTTTTATTTCATCGTCAGAAAATAAGAGTTATTTCTTGTCTTTTAAGTTTCATTCAGAAAAAAATGTATTTCTGTATTTTTGTTTATTCCTCCGAGAATAAAAGTTATTTCTTGATTTTTGTTTCATCATCAAAAAAAAAACAAGTTTTATTTTCCAAACAGAAAATAAAAGTTATTTCTTGATATTCAGTTTCTCGTCAGTTAATAAAAGTTATTATTCGATCAGAAAATAAAAGTTATTTCTTGATTTTTGATTACTCATCCAAGAGTAAAAGTTATTTCTTGATTTTTATTTTATCGTCAGAAAATAAAAGTTATTTCTTGACTTTTATTTTTCCGCTGTTAATAAAATTTATTTCTTGACTTTTATTCTTCGATCAGAAAATAAAAGTTATTCCTAGATTTTTGTTTATTCCTCCTAGATTAGAAGTAATTTTCAGATTCTTATTTATTTGGCAGTAAAATTAAAGTTATTTCTTAATTTTCATTTATTCCTCTCAAAAGAAAGTTTTGCTGAATAAAATAATTTTGAACTAAAATTTACGCATTTCTTTTCAATAAATTCTTTTTAATGAACTTGGAAAGCTAAAGGAGACAATCGACCCAAATTATTGGAGTAAAAGAAGTTTCAATATTTCTACAAATAATTTTCTATATGCAGGAACATTTATCGAATATTGTGAGATTAAATCGAAACTATTTAACAATCGCCAGGCATTCAATTCATTGTGAATCGATATATTGACCACTCCATTCCTCGTTCTCTTCTTATCAAATTTATTCAAAATCGTTCGTTATTTGTTAAGCAGGAATATTTTTCGAATGGCATCAGAGTAGATTGAAATTGCTTAACAAACGCCTAGAAATCCACAGCGAGTAAAATTTATTGGGAACCATTTCTTCTTATCTTTTAATTATATTTATTAAAAATCTAAAATCTTTCTAATGCTTTCAGCAGAATAATTAAAAATTTTATTTCCCAATCAATTTGAAGTTAGAAGCCAACACTATTGTTTTAGTTTATTGCACAAAACAATCATTCTGCTATTATTCTGCTATCAACCCCACTGTGCAATGTTGTGAACCTGAAGATGATGATTGCAGATTCACTTTTAGCTGCTGTTCGTTGAATAAATAAATACAAGATATACTTTCAATTTCCTTAAAATCTATTTATTTATGAGCCAATTTTGTTAATAATCGAATGGTTAGCAGAAAAGCAGTGAATTAAATTAGCATAATTTAAAAAAAATCGAATTCAGTACTTCAGAACAAAGAATTATTAAAGTTTGATTGGTTTGTTTCTTATGTCTCTGGTTTGTTTTATTTTATTGATACTTCTTTTCTTTTACGCAGGCGTATTAAAATTAGTATCGATGACAACTGGTTTGTCAGGGTTTCTTTTCAAATGAAGATTCATCGTGAATATACAAACTCACATGCGAACAAAGTTCGCAAAACGGCGATTGATACCAGCGGATACCAGAACAGAGAACAAATTTATATTAATTTTAGCAAAAAAGTTCTATGAAATATATTTTAGAATCTAAACTTCAAATATGTACGCATGTTGCGAACAAATCAGTCGCAGCAATTAAATTAAGAAAGAAACGGATTTATTTATTAAGTGAAAACTTGGATTGAAAACAAAACCAAAATAAGACATTTTTTAAATTTAATAAGTATCTGAATAGAAAAATTATAATCAACGTCATCACGGGGATTTGATTCGGCGTTTCTACGCCAGTTTACTATTGAAGCAGTTCCCGTAGAGAATATTTTTATAAAAACTTTTACAAATTGACGCTGTTTTTACGATTCGTTTCAGCCCCACCTAAACAGTAGCAAAAATAAAGCGTAGCGGCTTTCGAAAGCAGCCCCTTTCTACTCTGCTGTGTGGGTTGAACACTAAATCGATGTTGAGTCCTCCATTAATCCTTCAATTATTCTTTATCAATTATTTATATTCTTTATCAATTATATTTATCAATTATTTATATCTAGTCTATTAATTATCGGGTGTTTTTATAGTGATACAACTTTGAGTTGGCATCACTGCTTTATTTGACCACCCATTTAACAGCTGATAGTTGCTTTTTGTTTAGTTTGCTTCGACATTTCATTATGGATTGACTTAGACCAGAGCAACGCGCGCAAATTGTGGAAATTTTTCCACAAAATAATGGTTCTGTTCGTCAAACTTATCGGGCACTTCGTCCATTCAAAACTTTATTTTCCGATGAAGCGCAAGTTTGGTTGAATGGGTACGCAAATAAACAGAATTTTCGCTATTGATGTGCAGAGAATTCTCAAGCTTTTGTCGAAACAACATTACATCCACAGAAAATTACTGTTTGGTGCGCTTTATAGGCTGGGGGAGTCATTCTCCCCTGTGGCTTCAAAAACGATGATGGTCAGAATGTTACTGTCAATGGTGAACGGTGTAGGAATATGATTCGAAGTTTTTTCGTACCTCAATTAGCTGGCATTAATCTTTTTGAGATGTTTTTCCAACAGGACGGAGCCACATGCAACACAGCGGGCGCTACAAATTGATTTACTCAAGGAAACTTTTGAGGAAAAAATAATTTCACGAAATAGCCCAATTAATTGGCCCCCAAGATCGTGTGATTTAACCCCATTGGATTATTTTCTTTAGGGTTATGTAGAGTCAGTTGTGTACGTCGAGAAACCACAAACAATTGGACACCTGGAAATCAAGATTCGAAGAGTTCCGGCGAGATACGGCCGCAAATGCTGCGAAAAGTTTGTGAAAATTAATGTTCCAGATTGCGCCTTGTACGCTCCAGCCGTGGCGGCCACATGGCGGAAATCATATTTAAACATTAATGTCATAAAATTTTCTATCCAATGAAGACCGTTGCGTTGATATCAAATATATATTACTATGTTTTGTTATGATTTAAACTTGTATCACTCTATAAAAAACACCCGATATAAATCAAGATAAGAAATTAATATGATTCAATACTGTTTCACATGTCCTTTAATCGAATATATCATTGATCGAATAGATCCTTTAACCGAATAGAGCATTGATTACCCACGAGAACTTAAAAATTTATTAACTGTCAAAATAACTGACTGCCATACTGCGCCCACAATTATTCTGCAAAATCAATACGAATAGATTGACACTTGAACAACGATGCTAAAGTATTCAGAGTACATATTTCTTTAAAAATCAGTCAATAGAAGAAAGTACTGACAACAAAATTATGTAAAACGATGAGACTGATTTCTGTTAGTAAAAGAGTTGCCTCATGTGAAGTCTAGTAGAAATACTACAGACACTGCAGGCGCTCTTTTTTAGTGAAGTTTATACGGTGGAGGAATCACTGGCCAATATTTCTGACAAAACAAAGACGGGACTACTGTTAAAGTCAAAAGATGTCGTTGCTTGATTAACTATTTTTTAATCTAAAATATGAACGATATTAAAGCGAGAGAGATGAGGACCACCTCTACGTGCCAAGCGGACCAACAACAACAACATTTGGCGATAAGTGATTTCCAAGTGCTTGCGATTAATTGTCTCGTGACTATATTCTGTGGGGCCACCACTTGAAGTCGCCAGTTTATGTTGCTAAACCATCAACAATGTTCAGGCAATTTGTGGCACACAGCCAACAACGCATGAACAAGTGAAACAAAATTGGCAGATAAGAACGAGCATCGACTCATACCCGACATAATTTTTTTTTTTCATAAAACGTTAATTAAATAGATATTAAATTTTTTCTACTATTTTTTGTACAGGGTAAATCTTAAGGATTTTCTTTAATCTAATTTTTATTACCAAATAATTTTAATCATTTCATACCATTCGCTCCTCAATACAACATGTTGGAAAAGACTTACCTGAAATGAAAAAAGAAAGAAATTAAATTGATTAGATTTTTATTTATTTACAAAAGAAGCAAAAACAAAAACAAAAAATCTCTTTCAAAAGCCACTCAAAAAGTAATTTTCTTTGGCACTAAAGAGCACCTCAAAACTTCAACACTTTGCTAAAGTATCTGGTTAATATTCGCACAGCAAGAACACAGACAACAACAAACAGATATAAACATGTTTAAGCAATTAATAGAGAATTTCCTCTTCAATGAATATCAATCCATTGAATCTTGTCTAAAACTAATGCAATTAAAGCAAAACATGAATTGTTGTATTTAACCTCAAACCAAAAGCACTGCCGGGCTGTCCTCACACCCAATTTCTTCCCCTCATCCTCCCCCCTCAATCAAGAAAGATTTTTGCGGAAAACAATCTCTTCAACACTCAAAGTTTTCAATAAAACTTTGTAGAGGGAAAAGATATTGAAAAAAAAGGAAATTGAAAAAACGTGATTAGAAAAACAATTACAGAAACATATTGAGTGAATCTTCTCATTTTGGGCTTTAAGCACCAACAACAACAACAACAACAACGGCAATGCAACAAATAACAAAAACTTACAGAAAATCTTCAACTTGAACTTGAACAATAATGAAAACGATGTACAAGACCATCAGCGCATACCAACGAAGCAACCGAACACAACCACAGAGCCAACAACTGCAACAACGTGTATGATGTGATGCATCTTTAAAGCATTTTTTAAATACCCTTCCACATGAAACCTTTGGCTGGTATGAAGGCATGTCTCAGTCGGTCTGTGGCATGTCTACCGGAGTGTCTCTGTAATTGTGTTTTCGAAATGAATACGATGCAGCGCTATTCAGAAGGCTGGATGGCAACGACCAGTTGATACCCTTTAAAGCTGTTTTATGAGGCAATTATTTTGCAAAAAAAAAATTTATTCTCAGATGGAATAGTTTATTAACGCCATGGCAGAGCGGTCCATTCAATTTGTTATTTCGAAAAGGACAACCGACAAATATATTGTTCTAATTTTTCAGCCTTTGACTTTTTAAATATTTTTAATAATAATTTCGAGATTTTTTTTATTAAAAAAAATATTATTTATTTATTATTTATATCGATATTTCGAAACCCTCTGGATATCTTTATCAGGATAACAAACGAAATTTATTAGCAAAAACAAAATTTTCAAAATTTCAATATTTTTGTTGTTTTATGTTTTTATATAAAAATTAGAATGAATGAAAAAATTTTTTCTATACATATCAACAACATTTTAAAAAATTGAAACTTTTTTTTATTTTTCGTAAGAAACAAGACTTAAGCTCGAAATTATTATTTGAAATATATGACAACCGACAAATATTTTTTCGGAATGAAATAATTTTGATTATGCTGAGCGGGATTTTCTGATTGATTCTATTAGATTTCCAAATTAGTATTGGCCATTAATATTTCAGTAAATCAAATAATTTTCAATATATTTATTCTAAATTAAAATTATCAGCTTCGAAAAATACTTCAACAAAAAAAAATTATAGGGTCTTTTATATAAAAAGGTTTCTTTATTCACTAGATAAGAGCTTGTAAATGTGTTAATAAATTCATTCTCATTAAACTATTAATATAGGGTGTTTTTTATAGAGTGATACAAGTTTAAATCATAATAAAACATAGTAATATATTTTTAATATCAATGAAACAGACTTTATTGGATAGAAAATTTTATGCCATTAATGTTCAAATATGATTTGGGCCATGAGGGCACCACGGCTGGCGCATGCAAGACGCAATCTGGAACAGCAATTTTCACAAACAGTAACATTCTGACCATCATCGTTTTTGAAGACATACGGGCCAATGACTCCGCTCGGCCCATAAAGCGCACCAAACAGTAATTTTCTGTGGATGCACTGGTGTTTCGACAAAAGCTTGTGGATTCTCCCCACTCCAAATGCGACAATTCTGTTTATTTACGCGCGCATTCAACCAAAAATGGGCTTCATCGGAAAATAAAATTTTGAATGGACGAAGTGCAGGATAAGTTTGACGAACAGAACCATTATTTTGATTAAAAATTTCCACAATTTGCACGCGTTTCTCTGGTCTAAGTCGATCCCTAATGAAATGTCAAAGCAAACTTAACAAAAAGCAACTATCAGCTGTTAAATGGGTGGTCAAATAAAACAGTGATGCCAACTCAAAGTTGTATCACTCTATAAAAAACACCCTATATATTTGCACTGCACTTGAGTTCGCTTGAGGATCATAATATTCTACTTTTGGTTTTGCAACACAATTATTATGTTGCCACAGTAGCCTTGCAACTTGATAACTTTTTCAAATTATTAACATAGAAAACGTAAAAAAAATTTTTTAATTTTTTTATTTTTGAATTGATAGAAATGATTGGAAAGTAAGAAACCATAAATAATTTCGGGCGGATTGAAAATGGGGGAATCTAACCCGTTCCGAACTCAAGCTGCAACTTGGCTGTTAATAGAAGCCGAAGCTAAAATTTAGCAACACAATTCCAAGGCCGTTTCTAGTAAAGTTTTCGTTTGTATTATTGTTGCTGATATTTCTATTATTGTTGTTGCGCCCAGTTGCTTCTGTTGCGAATTTATTTACAACAATTTCAAATGTTTCCGATGAATTGGACTGGGATTTAGTTGTAATTCTTACCCACGCCTACTTTATAATAATTTAAAAAAAAAACTACCCCACAGAACATTTCAAGCACACTGATCGACCAAAAATTATCAATTTAAATGAAAAAATTATCGGTTTAAATACAGTGCGATCGAATATTGATGACAACTCTGAATCATCGATTCGACATCGAACAGAGTTTATATTGATTTCTTTTCCATTTTATTTATTTATATATTCTACACATATTTCCTGTACAGACTGTATTAGAATAGAGTACAAATTATTAAAAAATGGGCAAATGAAAAGTTATTGAAAAAAATTATTGAAGAAAAAAAATCAATAAAATGGATCCGATATCTATAAGTTGTTCCATTCAATAGGTCACAAGAACGCAACCGGATTTGGGTTGCTTAAGAAAAACTGGGACAATTAATATCGAACATGCCCGCTTGTCACAAAAGCCATAAACAACTTAAGTTGTCTCCTCTACTCTGCGGCAAACTCCAGAAACGCTTAGCCCATCATCAACCATCTAACAACAATAGAGAGAGAGAGAGAGGGTACTTTAAAACTAAACGGAGAAAAAAGACTTTATAATAACAAGGCTATTATATTAAACATTATGAAACAGCAGTCTAACAAAAGTTAATTTTTATTATTATTTTTTTTTCTAGTTATAAAACCACAAACGATGCGATTTCGAGTACAAGTTTTCATCTTCAAATTAAAGATGAGTTTCTTTTTTTTTTCTCTTCTTCCTAAAGGCCAACAATAATGGTGAAATCGTGAATTGGGCGACTGTATACAAATACATGCATACATCCGCAGGCACGTTGGTATGAGTGTGCACACATACTACAAAGAAACTTGGCAATAGACATTGAAAGAAAAAGTCAAAAGGCATTTCCATCATCGAACAAATAACAAACAAACAATTGAAACTGCAGCAGCTACAGCAGAAATTAATAATCGAGGAATTTTTATTACATTTTATTGTGATCTTTTGAACACAAATTGATTTCTTAGTTATTATTTCTCTTCTTTTTTTTCATCTTGTTGGCATGTTGCAACATCATAAAGAAAAAACTTCCGTTAATTTAGAAAAATAGAAGAGAGAAAAAAACAGTATTAAAACGTTGTTGGAAAGGAATTTGGGAAATTTGTAACCCGCTGGAAAGAAACAACACAAAGAGAGAGAGAGACAGAAGGTTGTTGTTGTTGTAATAAAGTTATTAAAATCCGTTTAAGGAGAATTAGTGATTTGCGCAAAAGAAATTATCATCAAAATAAAAAGTTTCATTAACGCGGCATGAAATTTTATAATTAAGAAACTATTAAAAATCCATTTTCGAAGCATTTTGCATCAACGGTGTTGCATTTGAAATTTTTATTTGTTTTGTAGCAACATGAATTTAACCTTTTCACAAAATATATATAGATTTGTCATTCCGTGGACCCCATAAAGTATATATATTCTGGATTCTTATGAATAACGATGACGATTGAGAGAAGTCTATCTGTATGTGCGTCTGTCTGTACGGGAAATCGGTTTTTCCAAGCCCCCTATATAGGAACACCTATAGACTACGTTCTTAAGCTGATGGACTGGAAATGAACTTAAATTGAGTGGTATTGAAAAATCCAAAATACGATTCCACAGCTGGGAAACTTACATTTATTTCTCGATGCAAAATTAATACCAAAATCCAATTATTTTTTGTTTGTTTGTAAATTGAAACAATTTCATGCCTTGGGAAACCTCAATTGTGTATTAAAAACTAAAAAATAAAAATAAAATTTCCAGGGATGGGAAATTAAAAGTTTTTTTGCACATTCACTATTTTGTAGTACTTGTAACAACTAAAATGTTTTAAAATTTTAAGTTTTTCTTAAATAAATCCGTTTTATAAATCATGAAAATCTGCATGGGTAAGAAAATTTAAAAAAATAAAATTTCGTTTCCAAGGGTGGAAAGTTGATATATTTATCATTCAAAAAAGTCACCAAAAAGGCCACTGACACTATTTTATAGCTTAAGAAAAACAAAATTTGTATAAAAATTAAAAAAAATAATTCAATCCAGGGTTGGACAAGTGAAATATTTTACAGTACATGAAGTGTCCAAAAAGGTTGAAAATTTAAAATTTTCCTTAAATAAAACAACTTAATATCTCATGAAAAGTTGCACTGCTAAGAAAAACAAAATAACTCAAAATTTCGCCTCCAGGGTTGGGAAATAAAGTTTTTTTGCACATTCACTATTTTGTAGTAGTTGTAATAACTAAAATGTTTTAAAATTTCTAGTTTTTCTCAAATAAAACCGTTTTATAAATCGTGAAGATTTGAATTGGCAAAAAAAGTTTTAAAAATTGAAATTTCGTTTCCAGGGGTGGGAGAGTTATTTTTTCTTCTATTATAAAAGTAACCAAGAAGGAAACTGACGTTGTTCTTTTTTTTTTTTTTTTGCTAACTAAAACTATTTTATAACTTGGGAAGAAAAAATTGGTGCTTAAAAATTTCAGTAACGCCAGACGTACGTTGGTATATAATATTCGGCACAGCCGACAATAGCACTTTTAATTGTTTTTATTTCAGATTATTTAAATAAGATGAGTATATCGTGGAGAGGATTCACGATTCCACAACGAACCATCAGCCATTAATTATTTTATTATTTAGTTTTTAGAAAATGTTTTCGGGAACAGTATTCGGCCATTGCCATTATTGGAAAAATATTGTTGCTGCAAAAATAAACTAAATTTCAGCATTTAAAATTTTTGCAAATTTCAATAATTTTGTTTTTTTTTTTTGCAAAAATTAAATATTTCCAGTATTAATTATAATATGAAGACCATGGCGGGTGTCCATGTCACATTCGACTCAAATTGAATTTAAGCGGCACAAATGATATCATGTCTGGATGCTGGTACGCAGAGAATGCAGTTACACTTGAAAACTTGTATGTTCAGCATTGAAAAACAAGATAAATTATGTAAGAATTTTGCTTGTCCTTCAAGTTTTTAAATCAATTTTTTTCTCAACTTTTTAAATGTTTATTTTTTTTCTCGAAAAGAAAACCCGTATCCTTTTATTTCTTATGACTTAAAATATTGCGAAACTTGATTTGGTTTGTTATCGAAACACTAATTAATCATGAGATTTGATGCCAAAAGTTACAAAGTGGCTACAAAAGATATAATTTTAATCGTGTTGTCTGAATCAATTAAAAAAAATTTTTTAGAATTTATTTAAAAAGAAAATCATATAACAGCATATTTGAAGAGTATTTTCTGTCACAAAGGAAAATCGTATTGATTTGTTTAAGGCCAATAGGAAAATACAAATCGTATGACAGCAGATGCATGTTTAATCATGTTTCCTGAATATGTCATTAATTAAGCTATTTTTTCTCAGCCTACAGTTTTCTGAATTTTTAATTTATTTAAAAGAATCATATTAATGTTTTTGGGAAGTAGGTGCATACAAAATTTCAGACACTCCTCCAGAGTGGCATTCAGCCTACTGGCGGTCTTCATATTTGAAGAGTATTTTCTCTCACAAAGGAAAATCAAATTGATTTGTTTAAGGCCAATAGGAAAATACAAATCGTATGACAGCAGGTGCATGCTTGATCATGTTCCTCAATATGTCATCAATTAAGCAATTCATTCGCTCAGCCTACAGTTTTCTGAATTTTAAATTTACTTAAAAGAATCATATTAATGTTTTTGGGAAGTAGGTGCATACGAAATTTCAGACACTCCTCCAGAGTGGCATTCAGCCTATTGGCGGTCTTCACCACTGGTGGTGAATAACATATACTTTTTAAAAAATCTTTATAATTGTTGGCAATCCAAAAATAAATTTTTTCATTAGCTAATAATTTTTGGTGCGTTTTAAAAACGTATTTGATAATATAATTTTGCACACTCCGTTTTATCTATAAAAATTTTCAAGTGGGTATTAACGTTTCACATACTCATTAAATTAAAAATTAATAAATTTTTTATAACTTCAGATCTTTTGATAGCAAAAGACTTTTCCTCTTTCATGTCAACAACAACGTACTCGCACTCATCAAGAGTTGGATTTAATGATAATTATACTTTCCCAAGTTTCTTTTTTAATTTTTAAATAAATATTTAAAGCCGAGTTCATTGTCACCACTTTGTCAAAAGAAAACTCAACACATTAAACATGCCCAAACGCACAAATTCATTTTGTAGTGGGTGTGTTTATTTAATTTTTTAAATGCAATTTAAAATGTATTGAAATAAATCCTTTTGTCTTTGGGCGATTAATAATGAAAATAATATGCTGGAGGCCCGATTGTATAGAAACGGATGCTGATGAAAACATGCAGTAAAGAAAGAAGCCTCCAGTCGGATTTTATGAATACAATTTTAGTTGGGTTTGTGTATTTTCAGTGTTTAGACATGCAGATTTTCATACAATACGGTTTCATAATGTTTCTTGTAATTTTGTTGCGTTAACAAGAGGTTGCAATGCACACTGGGGGATTTTGATAGAAACGATTTGAAAAGAGTTTAAGCTCAGAGGATACATTTTGTATAAGAAATTAAATTCAATTTTTCAAAAAGACGTGCATTCATTCAAGCGATTGCAACAAAGAAGAACTTTTAGCAAACTTGCACTGTGGCAACACTGTTTTTGGCTCAGCTGTTTGTATGCAACATGTCAGTGTCAAACATGTTCAGTTTGGTTTGTAATTTAACCATGATTTTATTACCAAATTTCATACCCAGTTAAGAATGTGCATCGTGCAGAAAATTGTGTTCAGCGACGAAGCTTCTTTCTGGTGTGAAGAGCCAACTAATTCCGAAAAACGCCCTACTTGCTGTGGATTGTGGGAGGGTGGGTGGCATTATTGGGTCGATATTTTTCTTACAGAACGAAAACGGGAACGTTACTGTATATGGCGAACGCTCACGGTAGTTACAAAGTTTTTTTGTTTTGTCCAAACTGGACTTGGGGGTTTATTATGTAATTCAATTCGAATCGAAAACCTTTCGAGATTCTATGTTTTAGGAATACATTTTTGAACAATTTACGTTTCGATTCGAAATAAATAATAACCTCCCAGGACTTGACTGGATATATGGTTTTAACAAGACAGTGTAATGAAGAATTTATTCGTGGGAATTTATTACTGAACCGTTATGTTGGAGGGAGTAAGTACAAATTGGACTTAGCGAATGAACCATTTAATGCGTAGCTGCGGTCAATATTTGCATGAAAACATCACTGGGTTTGAATCAAAAGCAACTCAAGGCCTAAAGGGCTCTTGAATATTGCCAATAATTTTTTTTACATCTGGAAGAGATAAGAAACCTCTAGGCCGTTTCGAACACTTCATTAAATTTAATTAGAAACAGCAGAAACATTTCCATTTTTATTTTTTCAAAATCCCCCCCACAGTGCAGTGTACGCATGTTGCAATCTGTGCTGCAAATGATGCCTGGAGTTTCCGTTTTGTATCTAAATTGTTGTTGTCTTATTTTTTTTTTTTATTTCTCTTTAAAAGAATAAGTTGCAGTTTGTGTTGATTTTGTTGGTCTTTAAGTTGCAAACGTGTAATTATGGCTGCACGTTATATAATTTGTGCACAACCGAGCACAGTGGCAGCAGAAAGAATAAGTGGAGGCCGGCAGGGAACACGGGAAAACAACAAAAATTTACCCTCTTAATATTTTTAAAAAGACGAATTTCAAAATAATCGCTTGGAAATCAGTTATTTTGTATATTTTTCAATACTTTAATTTTTAATACAAAATACAATTTTTTACAATTCAAGATCTCAGTTGTTGTATCATTTAAAATTTAATAAAACATGGTGTTTATTTATACACTTGTAAAATGACAAGTCTGTTGTATTGTCATGCTGTCGTATTTTCAAACGTCAACAGTTTTAATTGTAAAATTAATTGCGATTTGGCCGCCACGGCTGGCGCGTACAAGGCGCAATCTGGAACAACAATTTTCACAAACAGTAACATTCTGACCACCATCGTTTTTGAAGACATACGGGCCAATGACTCCGCCAGCCCATAAAGCGCAGCAAACAGTAATTTTCTGTGGATGTAATGGTGTTTCGACAAAAGCTAGTGGATTCTCATTCAACAAAAAATGGGCTTCATCGGAAAATAAAATTTTGAATTGAGGAAGTGCACGATAAGTTTGACGAACAGAACTATTATTTTGATTAAAAATTTCCACAAATTAGACGCGTCGCTCTGGTGTAAGTCGATCCATAATGAAATGTCAAAGCAAACTTAACAAAAAGCAACTATCAGCTGTTAAATGGGTGGTCAAATAAAGCAGTGATGCCAACTCAAAGTTATATCACTCTATGAAAAACACCCTATAATTCCACAACGAATACGACGTTAGTACAGGCTGGTGAATTAAACAAATGTTTTTTTAATATCTTGTGATATTTTTAATATCTCATGGTCTTGTGTTCACTACTTCAGCCAACAGCGGACCAGGGGAAGATCCCTACATACGCGATGTATGGTGCCAGAACTAGGAGCATGCCGTAGGAGTACAGCTTGTGTACGTTCGATTTGAGCTTTCCTAACGTAAACGTGGCAGGAAATGTCCAGGAAATTTATTCCACAGACGAGGCCTTCTGTCAAAGAACGAATTCTCCGATAACGCCTGATGTTGTCCACCATCAACTCGAACAAAATAAAAAAAGAAGTACCCTGCGTGAAGAGCTGGCACAAGTACCCAAAATACACTCCGTTATAGGATCGATAAAACAGTGCAGCACCCTCAACGTTGAGTTGAGGTTTCAGTTACTCTAAAGAGTTGCCTGCCCTACTGCTTCTTTGCTCTCTCCTACACGCAGTCGAGTAACTTCAAAGACTTAGAAGCGTTAATTCTGTTCATTTACGTACCCATTCAACCAAAAATGGGCTTCATCGGAAAATAAAATTTTGAATGGAGGAAGTGCAGGATAAGTTTGACGAACTGAAACATTATTTTGATTAAAAATGTCCACAATTTTCACTCGTTGCTCTGGTGTAAGTCGACCCATAATGAAATTTCAAAGCAAACTAAACAAAAATCAACTATCAGCTGTTAAATGGGTGGTCAAATAAAGCAGTGATGCCAACTCAAAGTTGCATCACTCTATAAAAAAACATCCGATAGATGGTGTAAAGTATGTCTTATACCGTCTTGACTACTTCTTTTAGGACATGAAAACATCACACTGTATTTTCATGTCAAGAATGTTTATACCAATCATAAATACGGTTGAGGAAACACCATCCACCAGCCTTCTACATCCTGAGCTCACAACACTACGTCTTATTAGGGTTAAAGTTAACCCTGTTGGCATGTCCCCATCCGGAGACTGACATGAGATCACTTGTAAGTGACTCAATTACTACTGGCCTATTGGCGTCAACCTCCTCTAAGCTTGGCCAGCGGGTAAATAAGAAAACCGTGATTAATTAATGCTGCGTAAGAATAGATGAAAAAGAACAGGTAACACAGAAGGTTTTCTTATAGAGTCAAGAGAACTAGTAGCGGATAGAATAGAGCCATTACAGAAGAAGATGCTTATTTGAGGTAGCGCACATTGTATCTGAGATTAAAATTGCAAGGCCACTTAAAATCATGTGCACGCGCGTAACAGTTATTTTGGTTTTAACCATTTTCTTTTCAGTTCCATATGATTTTGGTTTTAGTGTTTAAAATTTAAATTAATTATTTGTGTTATTTAAGTCTTATATATGCACATACCAAGTCTTTTTTAACTTTTTTTTTTGCTAGACATGTTCAGGCATGCACATACAATAAAGTTTAAATTAAATTTGCATACAAAAGATATTTTTTTTTCATTTTGTATTCAATCTGGTGGCAGTCGTTGTTGGTAACTACAAACAAAAAGTCATATTAACGAAAAATTCATTTCGAACTTCCGTTAATTTGAAATGCAACGTTTGGAATATTAAAAAATTTCAAATTGCATAACGGTGTTGAATTGGCGGTAATTTGCGGTCACACGCACATGCACACAATTTGTTATGTATTCATTTGAATTTTATTTTTTTCTTTTTTATTATTATTATAATTTATCAATAATTCGGCTTAAATTAATTCAGATGATTTTGTAAATTTGCGTCAATGCGTGAGAGTTTTATTTAAAATTGTGTTGACAATATCACATATTCCAAAAAAGATTTCGTCAGCTTTTTTTTTTTTTTGGTAGGTTGTGTAAATTCATTAATTTGTGGTGATAAAATGTAAATGGGAGATTATCATTCGTGATTATTAAACCAATAAAGTAAAATATTATAATAAGTTATATTTTGTCATACCGGGATTATTTAACTTTTGTTATGTATGTTCCCACTGTGCGTCTGCAAATGAAAACTACCAACTTCTATTACATACAAATCGATTACTATCGGGTGTTTTTTATAGAGTGATACAAGTTGAAATCATAATAAAACATAGTAATATAATTTTGATGTCAATGAAACGGTATTTATTGGATAGAAAATTTTATGCCATTAATGTTTAAATATGATTTCGGTCATGTGGCCGCCACGGCTGGCGCGTGCAAGGCGCAATCTGGAACACCAATTTTCACAAACTTTTAGCAGCATTTGCGGCCGTATCTCGCCAATAATTTCCAGCTGTTCAATTGTTTGTGGCTTATCGATGTACACAAGTGACTTTACAATACCCCAAAGAAAATAATCCAATGGGATTAAATCACACGATCTTGGGGGCCAATTAATTGGGCTATTTCGAGAAATTATTTTTTCGTCAAAAGTTTCCTTGAGTAAATCAATTGTAGCGCCCGCTGTGTGGCATGTGGCTCCGTCCTGTTGGAGCCACATGTCAGCAAGATTAATGCCAGCATGTTCCTACACCGTTTACCATTGACAGTAACATTCTGACCATCATCGTTTTTGAAGCCACAGGGGAGAATGACTCCCCCAGCCCATAAAGAGCACCAAACAGTAATTTTCTGTGGATGAAATGGAGTTTCGACAAAAGCTTGTGGATTCTCCGCACTCCAAATGCGACAATTCCGTTTATTTACGTACCCATTCAACCAAAAATGGGCTTCATCGGAAAATAAAATTTTGATTTGATGAGTTTGACGAACAAAACCATTATTTTGATTAAAAATTTTCCACAATTTGCACGTGTTGCTCTGGTGTAAGTCGATCCATAATGAAATGTCAAAGCAAACTAAACAAAAAGCAACTATCAGCTGTTAAATGGGTGGTCAAATAAAGCAGTGATGCCAACTCAAAGTTATATCACTCTATAAAAAACACCCGACACAACCAAGAACAAGTTTATATTTTATATTTTACCAAACAATCTAGAGACAAACAGCTTATATGCTGTTCCTTTCCTCATTTCTTCCCCTTTTGCATTTTTAATTTTTATATTTTCTCCATAAAACAAAAAAAAAACTTATTTACATATTCAAGTGCAATTAAGCAATTAAGTTACCGAGTAAATAACAGGAAGTTGTCTTGCAGAATTTAATAAAAATTTTTCTTGCCATAGATGCGGTGAGTCATTTTTTTATATGCGTGTTGGCGTCAATCTCCTCTGAGCTTGGCCGCCCAGTGAATGAAAAGGAATGATTTTAATATATTCAGGATATATTCGCCTGAATGCCAAATACGATGGATGATCTCAAAATAACCGAATATAATTTGCATGCCAGTATTTATATAAATGACAGTTTAAATACGTTAACTAATCCGGCCATAATATTATGTGATCTCCTCACACACACACACACACACATTTACATGTCTTGAAAAAACAACTCGCTGCTGCAAAATATTTACGAAGCCAACTTCGACCTTTTACCATTTCATGTAAACAATTTAAGATATTTTTTACTGGCCAATAATTAACAATTGCAAACTATAAATAAGTGATAAAACTAATAAAGTAAACACTTAGAAACAGCGTTAAAGAGAGAGGGAGAGAGACAGAGAGAGAACTAGTTTCGATTACTAAATTCACTTGCAAAGTAACGAATCGTTCCAAGAATTTATTTTGCACAGCCAGCAAAAACTTATAATATTTTTTAATAAAAACTAGTTGACCTTACTTTTTTAAAAAAATGTATTGCAGAAAACTACACATACAGAAAAGCGTATATAAAATTAATCAAATGGAAACATTAACACAAATGAAACACATAAAACATCAGTATGAATATTTATAACAGTTTAAACGGCTTTTCAAATTACCCGCATTTAAATACACTCAAATATTTAAAAGTATTAAAATGCATTAGAAATAAGCTGGTGTGTTATATTTAGAGCACATTAACGCAATAACGAAAAAATAAAAAACAAGAAACTTTTGAATAGCACCAACTGATAAATAATGAATTGGCCAATAGTTGATATGATCAGGCTGCCGCGGCGAGGATCAGTTTTAAAAAAATAGTTACGTCTAGTAAAAAAAAATTCTTATCAATAAACTGAATTAAGAACTGCAGATTACAATAAGTACTTCTTAATGATTTTTTAGTATGACCCCTTCATAAATTTCACCTTCTAAAAACACAGTTTCAACTTAAGGCATTAAACACAATAACGACAGCAGGCTACAAACTACAACTTCTCAAAAATAGAATACATGTGTAAGAATGATTATTTTTACTACTATAGACAACACGGCTACTGGTTGTTGTCCATGCTGTTTTTGCGGTTGAACCCAAAATTAATCTGATTTCTATTTTGTTGAGCCGCAATGAGTAGATGCCATTTTGCAAGTATAATATTAATAAATTCAATTATTTTGAAGTTAAAAATATATTGTTTTATTATACAAAAAAAAAACAACAAACTATTTTTCCAAGCTAATGAAATGATATCTTGTCATATACTGTGGTTTTCAAATATATTTTATTGGCACAACACTATTTAAGAGTACGAAATATATGACCACGGCTACACTGGCGTTTGAAGAGAATTCTACTACAAACAACAACTCATGGTTATGGATTTGGTGGTGTCGTTCGAAAAATAATTAAGTAGCTGACAACAAGGCGACGATTGTAGCCAACGGCTTTTGTAGTCGGTGTTCGTGTAGTCTGCTGTCGTTCTTGTGTTTAAAGCTTAAAAGTTAAATGGTTTTTAAACTTAATTTCTACAAATTATTTTTAGAGAAAGAAATCAGCACTATTTTACTGCTTTTGTTAAATGGTACTTTTACTTATAAAAATGGTAGAAGTAAATTTTTATCATAAATGACTTTTTAACAAGAGCATGTTACCATCGACTTAATGCAATTCTCGTATACTTTTCATAACAAAATTCCTAGAAATAGAAACTGTTGTTGCAGTCAAATAAACCACCCAACAAATGTGTAGTAAAAAAACGCTCAATAAGAATTGGTGATGAAAGTGTAGCGTCCTTCAAAAACAGTTCTTCTGCTCTGCTGCATAACTTGAGTATATAAAACTGATATTGACTTTCCCTTGTCCTCAGAAATATTTATTGTTTTTTCTGATTCAAAAAGCCTTTTCATGTAAAAAATTTAATTTAATACATTTCTTTAATCTTTTTATAGAGTGATACAACTTTGAGTTGGCATCACTGCTTTATTTGACCACCCATTTAACAGCAGATAGTTGCTTTTTGTTTAGTTTGCTTTGACATTTCATTATGGATCGACTTATACCAGAGCAACACGTGCAAATTGTGGAAAATTTTAAATCAAAATAATGGTTTTGTTCGTCAAACTCATCCGTTTAAAAGTTTATTTTCCGATGAATCCCATTTCTCCTTGAAGGAGTACGGAAAAAAGCAGAACTCTAGCATTTGAAATGACGAGAATCCTCAAACTTTTATCGAAACACCATTACATCCACAGAAAATTACTGTTTGTTGCTCTTTATGGGCTGGGGGTGTCATTCTCCCCTGTGGCTTCAAAAACGATGATGGTCAGAATGTTACTGTCAATGGTGAACGGTATAGGAACATGATTCGAAAGTTTTTCGTACCTCAATTAGCTGGTATTAATCTTGCTGATATGTGGTTCCAACAGGACGGAGCCACATGTCACACAGCGGGCGCTACAATTGATTTACTCAAGGAAACTTTTGACGAAAAAATAATTTCACGAAATGGCTTAATAAATTGGCCCTCAGGATCGCGTGATTTAACCCCATTAGATTATTTTCTTTGCGGTATTGTAAAGTCGCTTGTGTAGGTCGATAAACCACAAACAATTGAACACCTGCAAATCAACATTCGAGGAGTTATCGGCAAGATTAGGCCACAAATGCTGCGAAAATTTTGTGAAAATTGGTGTTCCAGATTGCGCGTTGTACGCGCCAGCCGTGGCGGCCACATGATCGAAATCATATTTAAACATTAATGTCATAAAATTTTCTATCCAATAAAGACCGTTTCATTGATATCAAAAATGTATTAATATGTTCTATTATGATTTTAACTTGTATCACTCTATAAAAAACACCCTTCATTTTAATGACTCTTTTTTGAGTCAAACAATGCTTTTTCTTTTCCTTCAGTATATATTTTTGGTCTGAAAAATTGTTTTTTTTTTCACTTAAAACGTTTTGTAATTTTAATTATAAAACCCTATATTCCGCCAGTGCTGATCATTTCTGCTTTGCATGTTCGTGCTTTTTCTAAAACATTCAAATAACGACGACATGTCCACTGAGTCAAAATAATGGAGCTTCAATAAGCTCCAGAAATAAACTTGAACGATTTGGACACACATACGGGGGTCAAAGAGCGAACCTTTACAGTGGTGGTGCGGTACGATATTGACCCTAATTTTAATTGGAATAGTACTCATGAAATTTTGGTACAACTGTATCGATTTAACACGACATAACATTAAATCTAATGTCAGGTTGTTAAATTGAATTAATATTCATATTAATATTCAATATCGAGTTCTTTTCTAAAAAATAATGCAACATTTTTCACACTTTTTAACAGAAAAGTACAACATTTTGCCATTTCAATATAAGGAATTTATTAGAAATGAGTCCAATAACACTCACGAAAAATAATTTCTCTTTTAAAACTTTTCCAAGCCGCCACTTTTTAGAAAATAAGTGAAAAAACGTTTTATGTTTTCTAGAAAAGAAAACGCCATTAATGATTTAATGTTATGTCGTGTTAAGATATTAATTTCTGTATAAAAAAAAATTATATAAACCCAGAATCTGCTGTTGCATCACATCCCAAAAACACTGTTTCCTTAAACATTCTGAGCATGTCATCAGCTCCATGTATCCACAGTATGACTTCAAAACCAAAACCAAAACCATAAGAAGAAAACAAATAACATCTGACAATAACAAACAAGTCAATGCAAAAATCATTTCGATTTATAAAACTTCTGGAGCACAAGTTAAGGACATTTTGGAGTTTTCAGGACGTTTTTTTGTTACAGTATATTTTGTCACTTTCAAACCTAAAAGGAGTTTTTTTTTTGTTTAATAAAACAAACTTCCTTTTTTGCAGCAGCTGGAAATGACATGAACATTTTGGAGATGTCTGGTTTTGCATGTTATTTTTGTTTTTGTCTTTTTTTATTTCAAATTTCTGACACAATAAAAGGATACAACTTTATAATCAAGATACACAATAACAATCTAAGAAATGTACAAACATTTTTCATCTTCTATTCAAATGCTTAATCGGACATCTCTACAAAAGCGGTTGGCGTAAGACAGTCATAAAAGAAGGTTATAATTGGCAACAGACATACAAAAAACAAGTGTGAATCATGATTGTTGTGATGCTAAAATAAATATCTCTTAATTTAACACCATAAAAATGTTAAAATGAACTGCGTTTGGCTAAATTTTTGGCTAATGGCAAATACCATTTATTTGTTTTTGTTTTAATTTATAGTTTTAATGCCTTAAAAAATAGTCAAGCGAACGAGAAAAATGCAGTGAAATAATTTAATTTGTATTAACTTCCCACGAATGGCTGTAAAACAATTTGATGTATTTTGGCTGAAACCAAATAACTCAATCCCAAAACAGAGATGTGGGTGTGTGTGTGCGTGTTTTTATATTTAAGTTTTTTATTTTTATCAACAGAAAATCTTCTTGGTTAAGCATCAATACGATTGTCGTCATTTCAATTTATGAGTACTTTTTTATTTATTTAACAATTTCTAGTTATGACTGGAGTACTACCAGAATGTTCAGTTTTATTTGCACATTTTCCGTTGGCTTTATTTTTTCAAGAGCTCATCTTGACATTTTATTACACACTTTTCAAGTATTATGGCAATCCGAAATTGAAAAATATTTGATTTTTGATAATACAACAAGTGAAGCAAAAGGGAGAATAAAAATAATCAAAAGTAAATAAAACACAACGATTTTTTTATTTCGTTTCAAATTCAATTAAATTTCAAGTTATTATTTTTATTTTTCTTTTTTTCTTTTTTGGTACAATAACACACACAGTGTAATCAGAAATTAGAAAGTGTATCTTTTTAATTTTGTAGGAAATTTAGTGAATTTTTTGGTAGTTTTAACTAAAACGTGACAGAGGTGTTGATTTATTGTTAATTAATCGTTTGATTGATTGAAACTTCATTTTTCAATATTTCATTATTAATATTTCTATCTTCAAATAGTACTTGTGCTTATCAGTTCATGTTTAGCCCGAATATTTGAAAAGTTAAATGCTCCGAATCGCTCGAATTAAAATTTTATTTTTTTACTTAAATAAGAATTATGACTCAGTGTCACGTTGAAATCCCAGAATTTTTGTTATACACGAATTTTGTTTAACGAGTGGAGTATTTGAAATATTTTGTTGTAGTCCAGGTAAAAAATCTAGAGAGAAAAGACCTCAACTTTTTTACAAAATACAAAATTTAAAAACTTTAATTTTTTTTATTTGTCAGCACTTTGATATCCTCTGGATATCCTCTTCAGGATATCAATTCATAAAAAATAAGTAAATAACAAAATATAACAACAGCAAATATTTTAATATTTGAGGTGTTCACACTGTGTGCTATTTAGTCATATAGTCATAAAGTCATAATTTTGAGACCACTTTAGGAAATTTGTTGTTGTGCTGGATAGAAAAAAGTCATAAAATAATAGCACTCTTTTAGGTAAGTTTTGGTTTTGTCATAAAATAGCTCTAGAGATCTGAGTCGAACGTAAGAAAATCTTTAGGCGTGACACCGATAGTAAAGGGTTTTTTTATAGAGTGATACAATTAATTTAAACTTAACTAATCGCATTTTTTTGGAAAGTGTTACACTTTTCACACTCTTATTGTCACAAGTTTTATTTAGTTGAAAATTAGCATTGAACAAGTTTATTTGAGATGGTGTAGCGGCCTCGTAAATATTTTAACAATTTATATTCTAAATATATAAATTATCAAATTATTAAAATTAATTTTGGATCCATTTATTGATTTATTTGCAATTAATTGAAACCAACATCGATTCGGTCGTACGATTGATTATTCGATTAATATTTTGCACTATCACTAGTCATGAGTATGACTCAAATTTGGTTTCAATTTTGCAGCAAGAAATTTATTGTGTTCCGTGTCTACGTAATACACGTTTCAAGTAGGGAAATATATTCGCCATGAGGGCAATTGTAAAACAAACAAATAAAAGACAAAGGAAAAGGCAACGAAATGCTCATGTAACAACGATATTTAATAACATAATTAAAAGAAAATTCGAGCAACTAATTATTATCACAAGGCATGTGCGTAAAACTCCTCTGCCATACGTCGAAATGAGTGCGTGCCCATAATGTCACAACGCGTAATTTGATAACGCATTTGAGTCTTAAAGTTCGACTATTAAAAGGAAATGAAAAATATTATATTTATATTTTTATAATAACAAAATTTTCTTCCTGAAACTTGAGTTTTTTGAATAATTTTGCCCAGTGGCTTCATTTGTAGCCAGGATGTCTGCTAACTACCCTAATAAAATCCTGCTAAAGACACTCTGTACAAAATATTTTGAAAATTTACTATTTCGACCACTGCTAAGTGTAGGGTGCACGTACGTAATAATAAATATCTGATAAATAGAATTCCTAATAAAATGAATTATATTAATATTTCTAACAAAACATTTTACAATTTATAAAATCATGAAACTACTTTTTTCCAGAAACTGCACGATTTTTTTTGTCAAATTGAATATTTTTTATAAAAAATTTTAATTTTATAAGATATTTATTCGAAAAGTGTTTTTTTTTAATTTAAAAAGACATGATATATATTCCAAAGCACAAGAAAAAAGCCAACATCACTTTTATATATTCAACTTACACAACAAAGCAGAACAGCTGTTTTCGAAAGCCACTACAGTTTCATCAGCAGTACGCATGTGTATTTTTCTTTATTATAATTTGGCTGATGTTGTTTTCGAGTCCTATAAAAGAATCGAGGGCACTATTGCTCGGACATAAATTCAGAGTTAATAAAAAATTAAATAATTTTTTCATAATTTTTCGTTCTTGATAAAACATAAAGGAATGAACCGATTTTGACCCGATTAGTGGCGATCGAATCAGATTTTCAGTGTCTGCTTAGTCGATCGGTAAAGTAATTTAAAAGTTTTTTGAAATAATCATTTGGAAAGTATTTTTTTTCTTAGATTTTTAGTCCAGAATTCTCGAAATCCACCGATTCAAATCGGTTCTAATACTCTTTACAGCGCCACTATTTCCTACATCTGCTTACACATACACACAAGCACACACAGTCACACATGCACAAGGAAAAGTCAACATCAGTTTTATATATTCAACTTACACAGCAAAGCAGAACAGCTGTTTTTGAAAGCCACTACAGTTTCATCAGCAGTACGAATGTGTATTTTTCTTTATTATAATTTGGCTGATGTTGTTTTCGAGTCCTATAAAAGAATCGAGGGCACTATTGATCGGACATAAATTCAGAGTTAATAAAAAAATTAAATAACTTTTTTCACAATTTTTCGTTCCTGATAAAACATAAAGGAATGAACTGATTTTGACCTGATTAGCAACGATTGAAACAGATTTAAAAGTTTTTAATAATAAACATTTGGCAAGTATTTTTTTGTTAGATTTTTAGTCCAGAATTCTCGAAATCCATCGACTCGAATTAGTTCCAATATATAGCCCCACTATTTGCTGCACTTACTTACACATACACACAAGCACACACTAACACATGCACACCCACATACAGAAATAATGACACTTTCTCCGGAGTGGTCAGAAAAGCTTCCTAAAAACGCAGCACATCGAAATCTGATGGGAACATGATTTTTGAAAAAAAGCCGATCTTCGAAAATTTTATATTTTTCCTGGCGGGATATTAAAAAAAAATAAGCAGCAGCAATCTCATGAACGTCTAAAAGGGTGTGATATACAATCGCCACAGTTCGTTTGACAGTTATTCCTCCAACACTTTAAGGTTTTACCAGCCCATAGATTTTCGTTAATTTATCTTTAATTAAATATTCCTCCAACTTCGAGATGACTCGCTAAAAGAAATATGTTAATCTGACAACTTGATTTTATATTTCAAAGACAAAATATTTCTTGTAGAGCGTAAAACTATTTACGTAAATGCCAACTTGTTGCGTTCCAAGATTTAAATATTAAAAATATGAATTTAATAATTTTATCTTTATGAATTTTAAATAAAAATTCCATTCCTCAAGCTTTATCTTATAACAATTTTAAACGTTTCACATTTGCTGAAGAAATTTTTTTTTTTTTTTTCGTTTAAAAACAATCCGACTGGCCGATGCATATTAACATATTGAATGACCTTCACAAGGTGGATTTTCTGCTTTGCGGTCGGTTATATATTTTTAATTATATTTCAGCTATTAAAGAGTTGCTTTTTTCATCTACACCTTTTAAACTGTTATAAATATTAAAACTGGTCTTTAGGAAATTTATGAAGATGCCATGAATTTAAACAGCAACAACAACATCAGCAACATCAGCAACAACATCAGCAACAATAATGCGAGTACAAGAAAAAAACAAAAAGTTTGCCGGAGATGATCAATAATTGTGATTCAGGTTGAATTATATAAAATTGAATGAAATAAAATCGAGTGGATAATAAATGTGCAACCAGTGAAAAGAGATATTCAAGGCCTTCTTTAGCGCTTCAGCCTTCTTAATTTATGCAAAAATCATTTTGTTTTTATTTTCATTTGTATTAGCAATAAAGTTTCCCTATGTTTTCATTTAATCTCTCAATCAACTTTTAAGTAAAAATTGGTAACTTTTAATATGAAATAGAACTTTTTAATTTTAATTATGTGCTGGTTCTTTTTTCCCAAAATCTTACTAAAAATTCAAAGTGATCAATTGAACGGTTTTAGCTGGTTCCTGTGCGCATTTCACTGGGACTAATGCAGATCATCAGGGAACCTTTGCCCAACATTTCTTAGAATATCTTAAGATATTTATTTCAAACTTCCACTGTTTTCTTCAATTGTAAACGTACAATTGAAAAAAGTTTCAATCCATATCAAAGTCTTATATGCCCTCAAATATTTACACATAAAAATCAGCGTCTAGTGAGTATTCCAGTGGATTCACAAAAAATACCAACTTGGGGATTTTAAAGAATTTCTTTGGGAATTGTATTTATTTATTTTTATTTATTTATTAATATTTTTTTTTTTGTCCAACCACATCTAATTTGGACTTTGTGTTGCCTAATATATATCTTTTAATTGCAATTATTGTTTTCATGTTTAAGTACTTTATAAGATCTCATAATGCTTTAAATGAAAATTTACTGCCCCCGTGTTTCCATAATGTCTCATCATGAAGCGTCTAAGACGATTAAGTCATCATATATATTTTTAATGTTATTACTATTATTATTATTTCTTTTCATGTTAAATATTTCCGAATTAAGGTCGTATTAGCATTTGGATATGCGTTATGAACTTAAAAAAATTATCATATTTATTATTGCCATTGAATATTCTTTCACAAACGAAACACAAAATGCAGCCAAACTTCGCATTTCAATTCAAATATTTAATGTGAAGACGTCGCCAAAATAATTATTTATACAAAAAATTCAGACATCAAGGCCGACCAAGATAAAATTAGTAGATCAATTTTTTTGAAACTAAGCATTAAACACAATAACGACAGCAGGCTACACGAACACCGACTACAAAAGCCGTTGGCTACAATCGTCGCCTCGTAGTCAGCTACTTAATTATTTTTAGAACGACACCACCAAATCAATGACCGTGTATTGTTGTTTGTAGTAGAATTCGCTTCATACGCCAGTGTAGCCGCTTTCATATATTTAATACTCTTAAATAGTGTTATTCCAATAAAATATATTTGTCCACAGTATATAACAAGAAATCATTTCATTAGCTTGGAAAAATAGTTTGTTGTTTCTTTTTGTATAATAAAACAGCATATTTTGAATTTTACAAAAATTTAATTTATTTATATTATACTGGCAACATTGGCATCTACTCATTGTCGCTCACCAAAATTAGTTTAATTTCACTACAACCACAAAAACAGCTTGTCCTTGCTGTAGCCTCGTTGCCTGCGGTAGTAAATTCTCAGATACGCACATGTATTTTATTTTTGACAAGTTAGTCTGCTTAAAGCATTAAACATAATAACGGCGGCAGACTACAACTTGTCAAACGAATGATTGACTATTTTTACTACTACAGACAACATGGCTACGGGTTCTTGTCCATGCTGTGATTGCAGTCAAATTAAACTAATTTCTATTTTGGTGAGCGACAATAAGTAGATACAATGTTGCCAGTATCATATAAATAAATTAAATTATTGTGAACTTGAAAATATACTGTTTTATTATACAAAAAAATATACAAAAAACTTTATTTCCAAGCTAATGAAATGATTTCTTGTCATATACTGTGGACTTTAAATATATTTTATCTGAACAACACTGTTTAAGAGTATAACATATATGAAAGCGGCTACACTGGTGTATGAAGAGAACTCTACTGCAAACAACAACACATGGTTATTGATTTGGTGATGTCGTTCTAAAACTAATTAAGTAGCTGACTACAAGCCGACGTTTGTAGTCAACGGCTTTTGTAGTCGGTGTTCGTGTAGCCTGCTGTCGTTATTGTGTTTAATACTTTACTTTGTTTTCTATTCCAACTGGATACATTTTTATCGGTAGCATTGAACTATTGCACAGTGGCGCATAGTAATAATAGTAATAATATTTTCAAAAGAAATCAATATTTTACGGAAGAGAATAACGTCGTTGAAAACGCAAGTTTGGAAGATGAAAAATTCGTTGTCTATCCGTCTACTACATGGAAAATCTTATGCAAAGAAGATCCAGCTGGTGGAGAAATCAAAGCCGTAACATTATCCTGATGTCATGAATTTATTTCCAAAATAGCTCATGCTGACTTATCTCCTCTTACTGATTAGTTTTCCTTGCGGTACCAGGTGAAGATATTGGCTGACAAACGAGCAACAAAAGTGCGGACTAAATGTGCCCATAATCGGATACCCACTGCATTAAAACTGGTCGAAACTATTTACAAATTTTAATGCTATTTAATGATCTTTTGAACAAAAAAAGATTTAACTTAAACAGTCCATAAAAAAAGCAGGAAGTGAAAAGCCTGCGCCATCAGCAAAAAAAATATATTTTAGAATAGAAGAAATACACACACTTTTTAAAGAAATAGACACCAAACTTAATTTTGGGGCAAGGAAATTACCATAAGAAAAATTTAAGAGCAACAATTTATTGGAATGCTTTTTGCTACAACAAAATGTTGTTCACAAAATAGTTTGTATTTTGTTGCATTAAATTATCTGCTTTCGCAACTGCACAGACAACAAAAAGCTTTTTAAAATGCAGGACTCTCGAACACGAGTACGCAAAGAGTTTAATGGAGTCATTTTTATTGTTTCGTCTCAAAGGAACATCTGATGTTGATTGCAACAGATACGAGTGTTGCAAAGAAATTATTTACAATAAAAAGGATTTTTTTAATGCCGCTCTTTTTTCATTTATTTGGCAACAAAATCTGTGTCAATTTAACATCCAGTCAAGCGGCATTTTATCATTGAAATCCCTCCCGTTCCAAATAAAACCGACTGACGAAGCAACAACTTGTTCGCTTTTTTTTCATTTATTTATGCTGCCGCTTTGGCAGACGTAATTTTTCAAATACTATTCGCTACATTCTTGCCGTCTTAATAATTATTTTGCATTTCACGCTAAACAGGAAAAATAACTGAATTTGTTGTCGCTGCAACAACAACATTCCTGGAAACTTCATTTTCCTACAAATTTCTAGTTCATGCAACTATATTTTGTGCGATTTTTTTGTTTTTTGTTTTTATGAACTTTTTAATTAAAACGCATTTTATTGTTGGTGTGCAAACTTTTGTTTTGCAAACTAACAAAAATGTGTATATTTTTCAAATGCAACGGCATCGGCAACAGAAACAGAAACAGAAACCGAAACTAAAACTAAATTTCAACAAAAGATTACAACATGTACGAATAAAAAGTAAAAAATAAATCAAATAAAATAAAATAAAATAAAAATATTAACATGTTTGCTTTTTTATTTCATTTTGCTTTACTTTCAACTTACCGGAAGCATTTTGGTGTTTTGTTGTTGCTTTTGTTTGTTTCAACTGCAGCAGATAGAAGATAGTTTACGGGCAAAATGTCGACAAAGTTGGCGACGACCACAGAGTCGTAGTGTTGTGTTGACGGCTACAAAAACCGCGTAAGTGTTGTTGTTGTTGTTGTTATTATTGCTTTGATGCTGTTTGATGGCAATTTAATTTGAAACTTTTTTATATGAGAAAAAAATCTGTTTCGTTTCTTTTTTATTATTTAAATTTTTGGTCTAGTTGCAGCGATATTGATTGTTTGTATTTGTTTTTATTGTTGTTTTTAATATCAATCAACTATTTTATTTATTAATAATTTCTCTTGATTAAAACTGTAAAATGTTACAAAATATTTGACTATTTTCGTGCACAAAAAAAAAAAAATAAATAAAAACCCCGGTAATCAAATAGTATTCATGTTGTAAATTGTTTTAATACGCAACAATACATTTGATTGACATCACAGAGAGAGTTTGTTTGATGTGGTTTGTTTTGTAACAAAAAAAAAAATAATAATGAAATTGAAAAGAGAGTGATTGCATTTAATAGTTTAGTTTATGTTAATGAAAAAAAATAAAATAAAAACTTCTTTTTTTAAACCAGCCACAACACTTTTAGTACATCATAGTGTGACGTTGAATTTTTGAAGGAATATTTATTTGGGGTGTTCACACTGTGCGCTATTTAGTCATATTGTCATAAAGTCATAATATTTTAGACCAGTTTAAGAAAGTTGTTGTGCTGCATACAAAAAAGTCATAAAATAATAACACTCTTTCAGGTGTGTTTTTGTTTTGTCATAAAATAGCTGTAGAGACCAGAGTCGAACGGCTGCAAACATTTAGGCTATTACATGATTCACGACTAAAAAACGGCTAAATAAATTTTTCATATTTTTGGTCTGTACATAAAATCACATTTTTATAACATAAAAAAATATCGTAAAAACTAAATATATACAATTAAAAAATTTTTCTTTTTTAATATTGATTTCTTTTCTAGAAAATAGTGCAACAATTTTCACACTTTTTAACTGAAGATGGCAACATTTTGCCATTTCAAAACAAGGAATTCGTTAGAAATGAGTCCGACATCTCCCACGAAAAATTAATTTCTGTTTTAAAACTTTTCTAAACCGCCACTTTTCAGAAAATAAATGAAAAAATTTTACATGTTTTCTAGAAAAGAAAACGCCATGACTTACGTAGCTGGCAGCCACTGAAGGGTTTTTTACCGCCGCAAAAAAATATGTATTCAGCTCATATCAAGGCAACAGCTGTTTTAGTTTATAAATACAAATTCATTTAGATATTTTTGTGCAGCAGAAGACAAATTTAATAATTTTACTTTTTCCACTTATTTTTTTTATTTTCAAACAACTTTATTACAACTGCCTTGATTTTCTTTTGCTTTGATAACAGCGGATTACAAATGAGTTGTTGTATCATCAGCTGATCGTTGTTTGAAATAACATACTAAGTTATGACGTGTTGTTTACACTAGTCATATTTTTCGTGCTATTATTTTATGACTTATGACTTTATGACTACAGTGTGAGTCCCCCCAACTATAAAAAAAATTTGTTATATTATTAAGAAGAGACATGAGATTTATAATCTCATGAATAACCAAATGATTTTCAGGCCGTATTGATCAATGGAATCTGGCTCTGGCAAACCTGATTTAACCTCACTTAACTGCTCATATAACTAATTTTTTAATTTGTTTCATATTCAAATTTAAATCGGGTCATAAATGGCAGAGTAAATCTATAGTAAATATTTTTAGCGATAAAATTGTTTATCCGATTTTTAGAAAAATAATTGTGAGATCAAGCATCAGTAAACCTATTCGAAAATGAGTCCACAAACCCGAGAAAATGCAAACGAATTTATAACATCCTACTTTTTTTAACTTCCCGCTAAGAAAATTAAAAACTTTTTTAAATTTCTATTTTGGTGAGCGACAATGAGTAAATGCTATATAATACAAATAAATTCAATTATTGTAAACTTGGAAATATGCTGTTTTATTATACAAAAAGAAACAACAAACTATATTTCCAAGCTAATGAAATGATTTCTTGTCATATATTGCGGACTTTATATATATTTTATTAGAATAACACTATTGAAGAGTATTAAATATATGAAAGCGTCTACACTGGCGTATGAAGCGAATTCTACTACAAACAACAACACATGGTTATTGATTTGGTGGTGTCGTTTTAAAAATAATTAAGTAGCTGACTACGAGGCGACGAGTGTATCCAACGACTTTTGTAGTAGGTGTTCGTGTAGCCTGCTGTCGTTATTGTGTTCAAAGCTTAATTTGGCTACAGCTACAACGGTGGTCGGTGGTCGGTAGTCACGTGGCTCTGTCGTCGCTAAAATAGTAATTCTAATTCTGACAGGTTGCAGTTCGTAGCCTGTTGTCGCTATTGTAGTTAATGTATTATGAATGACGGTAATACTAAATGAAAGTTTCTATTTCCTTTACGAACAGCAATTTTGAAGGACACAAAATAGATAAACAAATTAATAACATCAAAAGCCTGAACATGTTTTTCGAAATCGTATTAAATCAAAAATATTTTGAACAGCTTTTTTGTACTAAAAGTTTATGGATTCAATTATGAAAAATCAGGCGGAAGAAAATTCGCTTTTGCCTTAAAGATTTTTCGAATTTATATCGCTGCATTTTGTCTGATTTTTCGTATAGATACGAAAAACTTGTTCAGTTTTTTATTTTTAATAAGATATTTTAAAGCATTTAAAAAAAGCTTTTCATTTGGGGATGGATGATAACGTCTGTTATGGCAGCTGATCCTCTCAGTTATTATATATTTTTAAATTTTTTTCTGGCTGCCTGAATCGGTGAAATAAACAAATTTATTTTATTTTTAACCAATTTTAATGTCTTTCATAATTTTACTTTCAATTCAATTGTATAACAAACGAACTGGTTTTGCAGCCAAAATATGGATTTCAATCACTCATTTTTTCAATTTTTTATTTTTTGTTTTATAATGACGGCAAGAAAATTGGCTGCTTTTTATTCAAAATATATCTGTTTGTTGTTTGTAACTTTTTGAATGACGAAAATAGTTCATGAGATATTTTAGGCAAATTATTTTTAGTTTTTCACAATTTTTTTCTTCCACAAAAAAAAAAAATACGTGTAACCAACAAAATAGTTTTATTCGAAACTGCGTTTACGCAATATTTCACAACATTTTGCATTTTTTCTTTCTTTTTGTGCGCGTCTGCAGACTGGTTTTCCAGAAAAATCAACACTCAAATGGATTTGTTATAGTACAACTGCAGATACGAGTATCTCAATTATTTTTCTTCAGAAACGCTACATCGCAACCACTTTTGCTTTTCTTTGCACACGGCACTTTTGGTTTCAATGAAAATAACAGTGATTAGATGTTGGAGTTTCAAAAAATGAAACATCATCACCAGTTGCAGATATTATTTTAAAGCTCATGCTCATGCGCAACCAGCCGTTTATAACAGTTTAATAGTGCAAAACAAATTAAATGTTTCTTTATTATGTTTATTTTTATTTTAACACGCAGAGTTATATAAAATAAAACGTTTCTCATCTCTTTTCTAGCCACTGTTTTTATAATTCACTTTTAATTACCAATTAATTTATTTGTTAAAACTTTTTTTGAATCAGTTAAAAAATGTTTACGCGTTTTGCATCAACCGTTTTTCGGTTGCTTTATGTTGTTTCTGGTCTTCTTTAACCGTTTAACCAACAATACCATTCAAGAGCCGCCGTTGCACTGATTTCATATGTTACCAACTAAAAGACTTGAAGCCACTTGGCTAAAAGCAGAATTCAATTCAAATGAGCTTCGTAGCAGTGGCTGCTGGTATGTACGATTGGCGATGGCAACGTGCTATTTGGCTTTGCGCAGCCGTAATAACCCTCCACAGGTGGTTTTTTTTTTATTCGACAAGTGTGTTTGTTGTGTCGCTGTTGGTGTTGCTGTTATTGTGTGCGAGTGTGAGTGTGAGTCTGTGTGTTTTACCAGTTCCACAAGTTTTTCTGCTATTAACAGTAGAGTTAAACGCACACACACACAAACACTAGGCCAAAGAAAGCAATAAAAATAATGAGAGTAAGACAAAGTTATTGTAACTCTTCTGTTATAGATGAACCAAAGTTGCCAGACTGAGCAATTTCCATTAAGATGTAGGATTTGTATTGCCAAAGCAACATTGGGGGATTCACACTGTAGTCATAAAGTCATAAGTCATAAAATAATAGCACGAAATATATGACTAGTGTGAACAACCCCTCATAACTTAAGCATTAAACACAATAACGACAGCAGACTACAGACTACAACTTGTCAAAAATAGAATACATGTGTGTATATGAGAATGATTATTTTTACTACCACAGACAACAAGGCTACTGGTTGTTGTCCCTACTGTTTTTGTGGTTGTAGTCAAATTGAACTAATTTCTATTTTGGTGAGCGACAAAATGAGTAAATGCAAAGTTGCCAGTATCATATAAATAAATTCAATTATTGTAAACTTGCAAATATATTGTTTTATTATATAAAAAGAAACAACAAACTATATTTCCAAGCTAATGAAATGATTTCTTGTCATATACTGTTGACTTGAAATATATTTTATTGGAATAACACTATTTAAGAGTATTAAATTTATGAAAGCGGCTACACTGGCGTATGAAGCGAATTCTACTACAAACAACAACTCCTGGTTATTGATTTGGTGGTGTCGTTTTAAAGATAATTAAGTAGCTGAATACGAGGCGACCATTGTAGCCAACGGTTTTTGTAGTCGGTGCTCCAGTAGCCTGCTGTCGTTATTGTGTTTAAAGTTTTAAGCGTTTGAAGAGAACCCTTCTACAAACAACAACTCCTGGTTATTGATTTGGTGGTGTCGTTCTAAAAATAATTAAGTAGCTGACTACGAGGCGACCATTGCAGCCAACGGCTTTTGTAGTCGGTGTTCGTGTAGCCTGCTGTCGTTATTGTGTTTCATACCTTAGGCTGCTAAATGAATTTGTATGTATAAACTAAAACAGCTGTTGTCTAAATATGAGCTAAATACATCTTTTTGGCTCCTTAACTGCAAACACTTTCAGTGGCTGCATAAATTAAACAAGATAAATTTTTGTGTGGTGTAAATTTAGATTTTGCGATTTAATTCTCTTTCACGAATTTTTATTTTATAAAAATGTGATGTAATGTACAGGCAGGTATGAATAATTATTTTGCCGTTTTTTAGTCGTTAATCATATATAAGTAACGGCGGCAAACATAAAGATTTTCAGCCGTTCGACTCAGATCTCTAGAGCTATTTTGTGATAAACCAAAAACACACCTGATAGAGTGGTATAATTTTATGACTTTTTTGTATGCAGCACAATAATATCTTTTTAAACTGGTCTAAAATATTATGACTTTATAACAATATGACTAAATAGCACACAGTGTGAATACTCCAAATGATTCATATATTATCTAGTCAGCATCGTTTGTTCTTAAAGACTATAACGAAACCATCGAAGAACACAAAATCTTTAGCGCTTCTTCAGAGTGTCTAGCACGTCTTATTACACAATCGTATCTTGGTTTTATATTGTTCTCAGTTTATATTTTAATATTTATTTTTGACTTTTGAGTTCGATTTATTTAACAAGTATGTTTTTCTAATATTTTTTAAGCTAAAATATTTATTTTTAGTCTTTGAACCTGTTAAATTTTAATTTTGTGGATTCTTTTTTCCCAAAATCTTACTAAAAAATTCAAAGTGTTCACTAGAGGCGTTTTAAGTAGTTCATATGCCCATTTCACTGGGGATAATGCAGTTCATCAGGGAACCTTTAGCCAACATTTCTTATAATAACTAAAGATATTATTTCAAACTTCCACGGGTCACTTTTTCTTTTTTATTTTCTTACATTCTTATTTGTTTTTAGTCTTCAGTTTAATGTTCTTCAAAAACAAAATACTTACACATGATGAGCAGGCAAGAACATGAACCACACCAAGAATACTGCAAAAGTACAATGTGACGTATGACCCTTATTCTTAATATTAAGTATACGCGTCGAGGCACAATTAATTTTTTTTAATATTTTTTTTTTCATTTAGATGTAATTTTATATTTTTTCTAATACCGTGTATGTCTGATACCCCCTAATTGCGCAATTAGGGAATTTTTTGCAATTAAAGCCTTAATTGACCAATTTATCATACAATGAGTCAATTAATAAATTGTGCAAGTACTAGTTAATTGGCGTAAAACTCAAATTGCAACCCTGGTCATAAGTATGTTTATAAAAAACTGAATTGTGTTCAGTGAGCAGAAAAATTTCCTTTAACAAACAAAACAAACTGAATTTTCAAACAGACTAGTTTGAATTCAAATAAAAATTGTAAAATTGTCAAGTTTTGCTTTTTCTTTTTTTTTAAGCACTGATAATTTTGAATCCAAAATCGATCGCAATGACTCCAAGAGCTCCATATTTCTATTATATGCAGGTAAAATTTCTTTTAAACCAAAACTTGCGTCCATTTTTTAAATTTACAAACACGACTATTCACGAAACAAACAAAAACAATGTTTTTCAGCTGTCAAATGTTAATTGTGTCAACTAAATTAAGTATATGTGAACACTGGATTTAATTGCGCAATTAAAATTAAATTGACTCAAGTAAAAATGCATGTCTGAGCACTAGATTTAATTGCTCAATTCAAATTAAATTGACTCATTTAAAAATGCATGTCTGAACACGGTATTATTTGATTCCAGTATGGCAACGTTTTTAGTAACTTCCAGCTCCGAAACGGTGTTGGCATATTTTTATTTTAAGTGATATTTCGAGTCAATATCTCTAACGATTAAAAACCGACAGTATTGCTCAATTTTCTTACAGTAATTCACTATTAAATTTTGATTACTATTTATTGTGGTTTATTTTCCTTTTATTAATCATAAAAATGTGGCAACTTGTGTGTTGATAAAGTTGCTGTTGCCGTAACAGTAGATGTTTTTATGTGGTAACGAAGAAGGCAAAAGCCGGTTGTCTGTTGGTATTAGCCCGTGTTTGCTGCTTAGTTTCTGTGGTATCTGAAGTGTTGGCCAATTTTAACACACACACACACACACACACACACACACACACACACCCATGCATACACAAAAGAAGAGGCAACATCAAATCGTTCGTTGTTTATTTATGTGGGCATTTATTGCAATTATTGTTGTTTTATTGTGAATAAACAAGTTAAAATTGCCTAATAATAATATTTGATTTCTGTTGTTGTTGCTGTTGCTGTCCCTGCTGTTTACTCTCAATTTAGGAATTTCCATAACAATTTATTACCATGTTTACGTGTTCGTACCAACAGTTTTACTTTAACAGGAATGTTAACATACAACTGTTATTAACATGGCCGCTGGCATTTTTCATGTGGAATAAATTTTGTGTGTTCTAATTTTCTTCTCGTTTATTATAAAAGCATAATTCAATGTCATTCATACGTCAAGGTGTGCAATAAGAAGGCATGTTGCATTTGCAATTACAGATATCTTAATATGTGTGTGTGTATCTGTGTGTGTATATATAATTATGAGATTTGTGCTCGTTTAAGACAATCTGCATAAATTTTGAATTTGGGTTTTTTCTTTACATCAATAAAAATAAAATCTTTGAAATAGACAATCGATTGGGTTGGAATTTTTCATTTGAAAAAAATATTTTTGTTGAAATTTCAAGCTACAATTATATCCATTTTTGTAAGTCTATGTTAAGAACATGTTGAGGTATTAAATTATCTGTAAACAATTCATTTTGTATATCCAATTGGCGGAACAACAAATAGAGTAGCCCAAATTGAGCATTAAATTGCATACGCCGTGCCTGTCTTTGCACTGTCGATATAATCATTGATTGTCAATCAAGATTGAAATATTTTTATAAGGCCATCAATTACAATGTGATGTTAAATTAATTAGAAAATTAAATCATTAAATGAAATTGCACTTCAAATATCTGCCCACAATATAATGCAATTAAATTTTCTAAAACAATTGCATATATAAATCGAATAAATCATAAATTATAGTTAATATTTATGTGTGAGAATCAGAGAACGGTGGATAAAATATCGACAATATAAAATTTTTTTCTTGGCTTTACTTTACTGCAGCACACTTCGTGTTGTCGAACCGTTTACAAGACTATAAATTGCTGAATTGAAAACTTGACTTCTGTAATCGAGAGTCAAAGCGATCGAACAAAAATGTTTTCATACTCATGCACGCTTCGAAGGGAGACATTTAGATTAAAATGTTTCCCTGCTATTAAAAATAATGTGAAAACAATTGCAAAATTGTTATTTTCTTACTTTTTTGTTTATGAATAAAAGTTAATAGCTTCAACGCTTTTAGTTTTGCTGCAAAAATATTCAGCATTACGGTGGATACGATCCGAGTTCTTATAGAAGTCGTTACGTAAGAAAATAAAAAAAAAGGAAAAGTGATCAGTGAGTTCTTGTTACGATGTAACATCATACTCCACCATACGAAGTTCCAGGAGAGTAGCAACTTGTCTTTTGATCGTTCGTTTGAATCACTTGCGAAGCGCGAAGATCTTCTATAGTCAAACTGAAGCAAGAATCTCTGCTTGTTCTTGTTACGACTTTGATATTTCTTTTAAACTTCTCATTTATTAAAATATTTACCTGAAAGTGTAACGTGAACACTAGCTAAACGCAGCCAATCTATACTAAAAACATGTGGATATGGTTCACACTGTAGTCATAAAGTCATCAGTCATACAAAAGAATAACGACAAAATATGACTGGTGTGAACACTTCGGCATAATTTAAAAAATCGGTCAGCTAATACGAATGAAATATATTTGTAATTAATATTTGAAATATATTTGAAAGAAATATTTTTAATAAAATTAAAAAGCGTTCGTAGGAACTTCTACCAACTCCATTTTTATTTAAAGCCACAATATATTTCGAAATAATTTGTGAAATCAAAAATAATGTAAGACGAACAAATCTTTTTAGCTGCGGCCAGCGGAGTACCATGCAGTGGCACGGTAATTTAATGTGTAATTTGATGCACAGATATAAAAAGACTGTTAAAAGCTTTTAAATAGTCTTTTTTTATTCTTGTATCAGGTACAAGAGTTTAAACCTTTCGAATCAGATCACAAACAAAACAAAAATATATTTCAAAAAGTCTTATTGTTCTAAATATATATGACTTTGGGGCAATATAACTAAATAGCACAAAGTGTGAATATCCCAATTATAATTGGGGAATTCACACTGTATTTATAAAGTCATAAAATAATAGCACGAAATATATGACTAGTGTGAACAACCCGTCATAACTTAGTCTACTATCTCAAACATCGATCAGCTGATAAGATAACACATTTGAAATCAGCTGTTATTAAAGCAAAAGAAAATTAAGGCAGTTGTAATAAAGTTGATTGAAAATGCCAAAAATAAATGAAAAAAGTAAAATTATTAAATTTGTCTTCTGGTGCACAAGAATATCTAAATGAAGTTGTATGTATAAAATAAAACAGCTGCTGCCTTGATAGGAGCTGAATACATTATTTTTGCGGCGAATACGTTCAGTGGCTGGCAGCTACGTAAGTTGTCTTACTTTTCTTTGCAAGAAAACATGTAACATTTTCCATTTATTTTATTTTGAAATGACAAAATGTAGCCACAACACATTTCACACTTAAAAAGTGTGAAAAATGTTGCATTATTTTCTAGAAAAGAAATGTGATTTAGTTCTTTTTTATTTTTATTTTTTTTTATTTAATAAAAATTTGATTTCATGTACAGACATAAAATATGAATAATTTGTTAGCCGTTTTGTTATCGTATCACCGTCTTGCCTAAAGATTTTCAGCCGTTCGACTCAGATCTCTAGAAAACATGTGTAATTTTTTAAAAAGTGGCGGTTTAGAAAAGTTGTAAAACAGAAATTAATTTTCGTGGGAGATGTCGGATTCATTTCTAAGAAATTCTTTATTTTTAAATGGCAAAATTTTGCCTTTTTCAGTAAAAAAGTGTGAAAAATGTTGCATTATTTTGTAGAAAAGAAATCAATATGAAAAGAGAAAATTGTTTCACTTGTATTTATTTAGTTTTTGCGATTTAGTTCTCTTGCAATATTTTTATGTTATAAAATATGAATAATTTTTTAGCCGTTTTTTAGTCGTTAATCATATATAAGGAACGGCAGCAAACATATACTATCGCCGTCTCGCCTAAAGATTGCCAGCCGTTCGACTCTGATCTCTAGAGCTATTTATGACAAAACAAAAACACACCTGATAGAGTGCTATTAGTTTATGACTTTTTTATATGCAGCACAACAACAATTTTTTTAAACTGGTCTAAAATATTATGACTTTATGACAATATGACTAAATAGCACACAGTGTGAGTACCCCAAATATTTTTCTTTTTTTATTGCCAACTTTCCTTGCATTTCGTTTTTCTTCCCAGCCTCATCCTACTTAAGTTGATCTATCGAAAGTATTGAAAAAGAGTTTTTATATTGACAAGCAAAAACAAAAACGAACTTGAACCTGAGTTAATGTGTTTACAAATGAAAACGAAAAGAAATTGATGGAAGGTCGTTTAGTTAAAAGTAAAACTAAAACTAAAACTAAAACAAAACTGCGGTGTACAATATATTTAAAGAAATTTCATTATATAAAAGATTAATCCAGAGATAAAAGAGCAATAAAACATAATTATGAAATCACAATAAATTTGAAAACTATTACAACAATCTATTGGAATTTACAATAATTGTAAAAACAATAAATAACAAAACAAGTTTTTATGTAAAACGATATAGAAAAAAAAGAAAAATCTTGGCTGGATTTGTAAGTCAAATATCGTTTGATAGTGCGAGTGTGCCCTTTGCCATTATGCGTTTCATTACTAACTCACACTCAAACACACACTCTCACTACACCACCGATACCACACCCATTTATCGCAGTCACATTTTACTACACTATGCAACAAAGTTATTATTATTTTTTCTAACTGAAAGTTTGAATATTTTTGTTATTAAATATTTCTGCTCTATTTACAAATATAATAGGTGCAGATTGAAGCAGCAATTTCTTCCGCGGGAGAATTTTATACTGTTGTATATGTCAGTGTTGTTTAAGGCAGATAATTTAGTTGCAGAATTTAAGAAATCGGATTTATACCGTCTATATCACCTCCACTCCTTGTTGCACAGTGTTTTTTATTTACTGCAGTCTTAACTAACCAGATTTAGTATTATTATTCTTTTTCTTTTTCCTCGTTAAAATTGTTGCATTCTTTTTGTTAATTTCCCACAAATTCCATCTAACATATTCATCCAGTTCTGTTGTCCCTGTGATATAACAACGCACAGTATTGTTGTTGCCAAATATTTCAAATTCACCTGGAATACAGAGCAGGCCTGATTAAGCCAAAACAAAAATGAAAGGAATTTCATTAAAATATTTGCTACATTTTTGTAACATTAACAAAAATATTCATACTTTTTAGCTGCTAATTTGTAAGCAGTTGATTAAGAGATACGCCCAATTGTAATGATAATTTGTTTAATACGTTTATTAAAATCAGGTATTTGCTTTACTTTCATTTTCAATTTGGATTAAATTATTAGTTTTCTTCGTCGTTTTTTTTTTGTTGCATTTCCATTTGATTTTTATGGCAGATTAAATTTTTAGTCATGCGAGTGTGAATATTGAGTTGTGGGATTAATACTCGTTGTATTTTATGCAGATGTGATTTCCATCTGCCGATTGTCAGATATGACGTGCTATTAAAGTTAGATCTTCATCGTTGCAGTGGTGAAATTTCTAAAAAATAGTTTGGCTATTCACACAGTGTGCTATTTAGTCATATTGTCATAAAGTATTAAATATTTATATTTTAGACCAGTTTAAAAAAGGTTGTTGTTGTGCAGCCTACAAAAAATTACATACAATAATAGCACTCTTTCAGGCATGTTTTTGTTTTGTCATAAAAAGCTCTCGAGATCTGAGTCGAACGGCTTAAAATCTTTAGGCAAGACGGCGATGGTATATGTTTGCCGCCGTTATTTATACACGACTAAAAAACGGCAAAAAAATTTTTCATAATTTATGTCTGTACATTAAATCACACTTTTATAAAATAAATAAATGAAAAGAGAACTAAATTGCAAAAACTAAACATATACAAGTGAAAATTTTTCCTTTTTTAATATTGATTTCTTTTCTAGAAAATAATGCAACATTTTTCACACGTTTTTAATGAAAAAGGCAAAATTTTGCCATTTCAAAATAAGAAATATGTTAGAAATGAATCCGACATCTCCCATGAAAATTAAATTCTGTTTTAAAACTTTTCCAAACCGCCACTTTTTAGAAAATAAATGCAAAAATGTTACATGTTTTCTAGAAAAGAAAACGCCACAACTTACGTAGCTGGCAGCTACTGAACGTTTTTCCGTAAGCCGCCGCAAAAAAATATTTATTGAGTTCATATCATGGCAGCAGCTCTTTTAGTTTATGCATACAAATTCATTTAGATATTCTTGTAAACCAGAAGACAAATTTAATAATTTTACTTTTTCCACTTATTTTTGGCATTTTCAAACAACTTTATTACAACTGCCTTAATTTTCTTTTGCTTTAATAGCAGCTGATTGCAAATGTGTTGTTATCTTATCAGCTGATCGATATTTGAAATAGCATACTAAGTTATGACTGGTTGTTCACACTAGTCATATATTTCGTGCTATTATTTTATGACTACGGTGTGAATCCCCCAATTGTAAAACCAAACGAAATTCTAAAATATTATTTATGTGAATAAAAGATAATAATTTTTGGAATTAGGCATTAAACACAATAACGACAGCAGGCTACAGGCTACAACTTGTCAAAAATAGAATACATGTGCAATGATTATTTTTACTACTGCAGCCAACACGGCTACTGGTTATTGTCCCTGCTTTTTTGTGGTTGTAGTCAAATTAAACTAATTTCTATTTTGGTGAGCTACAAAATAAGTAGATGCAGTGTTGCCAGTTTAATGTAAATAAATTCAAGTATTGTAAACTTGAAAATATATTGTTTTATTATACAAAAAAGAAACAACAAACTATATTTCCAAGTTAATGAAATGATTTCTTGTCTTATATTGTAGACTTTAAATATATTTTATTGGAATAACACTGTTTGAGAGTATTAAATATATGAAAGCGGCTACACTGGCATCTGAAAAGAATTCTACTACAAACAACAACTCATGGTTATTGATTTGGTGGTGTCGTTTTAAAAATAATTAAGTAGATGACTACGAGGCGACCATTGTAGCCAACGGTTTTTGTAGTCGGTGTTCCTGTAGCCTGCTGTCGTTATTGTGTTTAATGCTTAACACTAAAAGAAGTGTCACTACTTCCTTCGCTATAACATCTTTTGTTCTTATTTTTTTGTTGTTGTTTATTACAGTGCGTAAATCTTTTTAAATTGTTTTCGTCATATTAATAACACGTGATATAATTGTATTGAATAACAAACCGATAATGCACCGAAAGGTAAGAGAAGAAATTCCATAAGCAATAAAAGATATTAAAGGTATTACGTAAACAACTTTACGAGTTTGGTTTTGGTAATTTATGTGCTCATCGAAAAATATTGTCGATTTATTTAAACTGTTTCTTCAACGTATTATTTTGCTCACATTCATGGGCGATATAAAAATACTTTGAACGCTCATAAAATATATAATTAAATTTAATAGATAAACGCGATGGAAAAAAAAACATGACCACTTACAGACGTGTTGGAGGTTTTGTCAATTTGCAAAGTTGCGCTACATTCAGGTGGAAGATGTGAGCAACTCGGTCGATGGACAAGCGTTATATACAAAGAAAAAAAATGACTTGAAACTGGAATGTACAAGTAATTAGGAAATGGGTTTTTCTTTTTTTGTTTTGTTTTGGTGGAACGAAGTAAAAGCGGTTGAAAAAACCGAAATCGTGACGAATTCGATGACAATAATAATTATTATTTTTTATTTATTTAAATGCTACAACATTATTTTAGCTTAAATTTTTAGAGCCGATTTGCTGCATTTAAAGGAAATACTGCGTTTGAGATTTCGTGAGTTTTTAATTCCTTTTGTTTTTGTTACATCATTTATATTTTGAAACGCATTTGAGAAACAAATTCCCATTTTTTGTCATTTCAAAACAATTTGTGTGTCAGAAGCACATCATGCAGAAGATATGAAATACAATAAAATAAGTAGAAATAATTATAAAGTTGGCGTAACATGGAGCCAGGCATATAAATCGGTCTACAAACAGGCAAGCCCACAAAACACGTTTCAAACATCATACTCTGCCATACGAAGTTCCAGAAGAGTAGCAACTTGTCTTTTGATCGTTCATTTGAATCACTTGCGAAGCGCGAAGATCTTCTATAGTCAAACTGAAGCAAGAATCTCTGCTGGGAACACTGAAAGTCGCAAATCCAAATTAAGAAAGCGAAGCAAGTGATTCATTTCATCATTTAAACATACTATAATCGATTCATAAATTGTGTAATCATTTCTATGCCACTGAGTTGTAAAACGATAAGCGAGAAAGGATACAAAAAATAAAAAAACTTTTTATTAAACTGGCGAAAACAGCTCAATTAACTTTAAATTTTGTGTTAAGCAACATTCACATGTTGTCAACACTGCAAATGATTATTTCTGCGAGAAAACACTTAAAGAAGTTAGAGTCTGTTACACTTCTCGTATGCTTTTTTTCATAATAAAGTTTTGTGAAAATAAAACTGTTAACACATTCTAGTAAATAACCTAATAAGTGGTGATAAAGATAAACGCAATTAATTACAGGTGATGAGGTTGTGGCGGTTTTTGAAAACAGCCTTTCTGCTGTGTAGCCTGGAATATTTATAATGTCCTTCTGAATTAAACAAATCCCGAAGAGTACCCTATTATTATTTCATTTAAATTGTACAATTTTTTTTATTTCTTCCAACTACTTTTAAAGTTTGGAAGAAGTCAGGCATGTAGAATAATAAAGTCAGAGAAGAAAACCAGGAGTTAAGAATTTTCTCATTTATAAGCTTCTGCTTGACTTATAGTTCAACTAAAAATTTTGTTATTTCTGCATAAACTTAAATTGTTTTCAGTGTAAAATTTTATTATTTTCTTAAACTTAATTTAAATCCTGCTGTTTAGTCTTTTTTAAATATATTTAGTTGTTAAAAAATTTTTATTTTGTTCTGCTGGCACGCAGTGACAGGTCATCGGATAACAACAATCGCCGATAACTCAGGAGCACCGATAATTATTACCCCCAATTGATGTGGACCAGCTAACAATACAACAGACTGGTTGGAATACTAATTTTTTTTTTTCAAATCTTTACTTTAATATCAATAGATGCATGCCCGTCTTTGTTTACTTTGGTTTGAGGTATTTAACTTTCAACGCCAACGCACCAGCCCGCAGAGTCATATTCGTGCATTAAAAGTGAATTTGATTTACATCTTAAAATCAACTGTAAACACAACATTTACAGCAGCAAGAAAAAAAGAAGAACTAACAAACAAATAAACAAACAAACGAACAGCAAAACGTTAAACAACAGTCAGGGGGAGACTCAGTCATTAAGTGGAGCCGTGGTAGCGTTGGCAGCGGCAGAATTTTTATCATCATGGCTCTTGTTAAAAAATGAAAATCACAAAGTTGATAAAAGGCAAAAGAGAAGAAGTAGAAAAGAGAAAAGGTGAATTATTAACTTTGTGTTCGGTGTTTATTGTATGAATGAATATGCGAAGGAAGTTTGAAAATGCTCTCAAATAAAAAAAATGTCTTATTGAAGGCATCAATTGCTGCACTTTTTTTCAACAATTCCCACGAATAACTTTTACTCAAGATATATACTATGCCAGCGCTACCTGTGATCGTCCTCACAATTATTAAATGAATGAAACGTCGTTTACGCATTTTGGCAAACATTGAAAGATTGTTAACAGTCTGTGACCAATTTAATCGAAAGCGTTTTCTCACAAGAATTTTAAAACAGGCTTCTACTATTTGTTTTTTATAGAGTGATACAACTTTGAGTTGGCATCACTGCTTTATTTGACCACCCATTTAACAGCTGATGGTTGCTTTTTGTTTAGTTTGCTTTGACATTTCATTATGAATCGACTTACACCAGAGCAACGCGTGCAAATTGTGGAAATTTTTAATCAAAATAATGGTTCTGTTCGTCAAACTCATCCATTCAAAATTTTATTTTCCGATTAAGCCCATTTCTGGTTGAAAGGGTACGCAAATAAGTAGAATTGTCGCATTTGGAGTGAAGAGAATCCATAAGCTTTTGTCGAAACTACATTTCATCCACAGAAAATTACTGTTTGGTGCGATTTATAGGCTGGCGGAGTTTTCCAAAACGGTTGGTTCGAATGTTACTGTCAATGGTGAACGGTATAGGACCATGATTCGAAGTTTTTTTATTCCTCAATTAGCTGGCATTAATCTTGCTGATATGTGGTTCCAACAGGACGGAGCCACATGCCACACAGCGGGCGCTAGAATTGATTTACTCAAGGAAACTTTTGACGAAAAAATAATTTCACGAAATGGCCCCCATTGGATTTTCTTCGGGGTTATGTAAAGTCACTTGTGTACGTCGATAAACCACAAACAAGTGAACACCTGGAAATCAACATTCGAAGAGTTATGGGCGAGATACGGCCGCAAATACTGCGAAGTTTGTGAAAATTGGTGTTCCAGATTGTGCCTTCCTTGTACGTGCCAGCCGTGGCGGCCACATGGCCGAAATCATACTTAAACATTAATGTCATAAAATTTTCTATCCAATAAAGACCGTTTCATTGATATCAAAAATATACTACTATGTTTTATTATGATTTAAACTTGTATCGCTCTATAAAAAGCACCCTATACAAATCTATTGCTTTAAAGCAATTTTCAGTCTACACTCCTACATATTCCTAAACTTTACCATTTATTCACAAACACACACGCTTGTTTGCATGAATCGTACAAAGCAAAATAAATGCAGGGCACGCTTCAAAGTCATCAACATCAAACATTACAACAACAGCATACAACAACAACTACATACTCGAGTCAACTCCACTCCGCATGTTTGGCTGTATTTCACACACTATCATCATCATCATCAACAACTTTTGTGAATTAAGCTTTACAACAAAAACAACAACAAAAACTTCTACTACAATCATTTTTTCATTCCCTCTCTTTCTTGCACGTTTTGTTGTGTGAGTTTGTTAAATTTTAAGTGCATTTTTTTTTTGCTTTGAGTAAATAAGCGTGTGCGTGTGAATTTATCACACACAAGCGCCCTGACATTTGTTTGTTTCCGTTTGCTTTAGCGGATATAGAACATCTGAATTCATTCTTACTTTATATGGGATATAAAATAAAACTAAAAATATTCAGAGTTATTCAGGAGGCACTTGTAGTGCTAAAACGATGCGTTTGTGTGTTAAAAATTTTAAAGATCCTAAAGCAACCTGTAAAACGCATGAACTTTATAACACAATCAGTACCGTTTGGTGCCAATTTGTCATATATGCTAAGATTAAAATTTGTTAAGGGAAGCTTTTTTCTTTATGAATTTTGAAATCCTGAAGAAACCTTTAAAATGCATGAGGTTTGTAACACAATCAACATCCTTTGGTGCCAATTTGTCATATATGCCAAAATTTAAATTTATTAGGAAAAGTTTTTTTCATTACGAATTTTAAAATCCTGAAGAAATCTCTAAAACGCATGAACTTTGTAACACAGTCAGCACCGTTTGGTGCCAATTTGTCATAAACGCTAAAATTTAATTTTATTAATAGAAATTTTTTTATTATGAATTTTGAAATCCTGAAGAAAATATTGCGTGAATTAAATTAAAATCAAAAAATAACTTTTATTTTCTATTACAAAAATAAAAGTCAATAATTAAATTTTGTAGTTTGTGCGGAATAAATAAAAATCAAGAAATAACTGTTATTTTCTGTGGATTAAATTAAAATAAAAAATAACTTTTATTTTCTATTAGAAAAATTAAAGTCAACAAATAAATTATGTGTTTGTGGAGAATAAATGAAAATCAAGAAATAACTTTTATTTTCTGTGAAATAAAATCAAAAAATAACTGTTATTTTGTATTAAGAAAATAAGTCAAAAAATAAATTTTGCTGTTTGTGGGGAATAAATAAAAATCAAGAAATAACTGTTATTTTCTGTGGATAAAATAAATATAAAAAATAACTTTTATTTGGTATTAAAAAAATAAAAGTCAAAAAACTTATTTTATAATTTGAAATAACTTTTATTTTCTGATCGAAAAATCTTAGTCAAGATGTAAATTTTATTTTCTGTGGAACAAAAAAAAACTCAAGAAATAACTTTTATTTTCCGATCAGCAAATAAAAGTCAAAAAATTACTTGTATTTTCTGAGAAGTAAAAAAAATCAAGATTATTTTCTAAGGAAAAAAATCGATAAAATTGAGTTTTTTAATAAAACTCGAAGAAATGGAAATTATTGCATCTAAGGGTAGACCCTGATGTATATTTTGTGCAGGCAGAATTTCGCGCTGGAGTGAAACCGACCTGCATTAGGCGCTGATGGAATTTACTACATCAAAAACCATGAACCACTGGTGGCACCAATGGAGCTTATTTTTTCCCGAATGAAACCCGAGATCGTGTCACGATCAATGCAGGCCGTAAATAATGATCAACGGTAGTCACAAGCAGATTATTTTGGGACTAAAAGCTTTGGGTGGAATCATGTATTTCGATTCGAAATGGATGTCATACGAAAATGTATCCTTTCAACATAGAATTTCGACAGATTTTTCTTTCGGTTCGAATTACATAACAACCCCCTGCTGTACCATTAATAATGGCCAAAATAAAAATGAAGCAAAAAGGCGTATTTTTTGGCAAGAAACCATCCCATTTTGTTCTAAAATGTCATCACTTTTTAAAAATATAACGGAGTGCCAACAATTCACACTCTACGAAATATATGACGACAAGTGCTCGTATGAGAATTTCTTCTGCGAACAAGTACGAATAGATTTTCAAGGATAAAGTTGTTCTTAGAAGGAGCTTCTTTCGCTGCAAAGACTTACAAGATCTGAAACAGAGAGCACACAACTGCTTTTATTAATGTCAATCGAAATGATAATCTTCATATTCATGATGAATTTTGAATTTGTTTTTTTTAAAATTTATTTGTCAAATAACTTTATGTGCCACCAATTTCTTTTACAAAAACAAGTTTCATGCAAATGAGAAAGACTTTTATCGATTTTAAATTTTATATATAAAAAAACTGAAGAGGTGCACACGAATTGTTAACAACATGCAAAACACTAACAACGTCTCTCCATCAGGCATTTGTATGGATGCAATAGATTCGAAAACTTTTCGTTAATAAATTAAATAAGATTTCTTGATGTTCAAAATATACTTTCTTCGATGTATTACTTTCAAATAGAAAGTAGATGTCAGATCTGAGTGAAATTAAAGCGTGATCAAGTGGCAAAAATCGTACATGTTATATTTCAAAGTGCATTAAAAATTATTTAATAGATACATGTTTGGTAAACCGAATATATAAACAACACTGTGCTACAAGAAAAATAAAATAGAGCTAAATAAATTATATAAACATGTACTTGTGTTGGCGATTTGCAAGATCACTTTGGGATTTTATATTAAGGGACTATTCCTACAGCATATCGGCACTTAAAACAATGTGTTCTTTACATTGCAGGAGTAGAGCATGTCAAGGCAGTTATTTCTGTGAAAGATATTACCCTCTAACTTCATCATATCAGGGTAATGTTTGCGTCTTTTTTAACAAGTCGCAAAAAACACCTCCATGTATGGAAAAAATCGGCCAGTCCCAGTTCTGTCTCATCATGAAAATAAACATTCCCAATATAAAGTTTCAAGCCAACATATTTATCTTATAAAAAAATTAAAAAAGGGCCGAATTATCGCTTTGAGTATCGATCGCAATTTCAATACAATTTACATACAAATTTCGATCGATATCGAGCGCCGTATCCCGCTTAGGATATCGTAGCCTAAAACACAAAAGTCCCTGGCTAACAAATAATTCTGAAGTCCACCGCCTTATAAATTGCACAAGAAAATCAAATTCGAGAAGTGGCGATTTTATTTATTTTTCATTAAACTGAAAAACTCTGAACTCGACATTTAAAAATTAAAGCATTAAACACAATAACGACAGCAGGCTACACGAACACCGACTAGAAAAGTTGTTGCATACAATCGTCGCCTCGTATTCAGCTACTTAATTATTTTTAGAACGACACCATTAAATCGATAACCTTGAGTTGTTGTTTGTAGTAGAATTCTCTTCAAATGCTTAAAGCTTTAAACACAATAACGCCAGCAGGCTACACGAACACCGACTACAAAAGACGTCCGCTACAATCGTCGCCTCGTAGTCAGCTACTTAATTATTTTTAGAACGACACCACCAAATCGATAACCATGTATTGTTGTTTGTAATAGAATTCCCTTCATACGCCAGTGTAGCCGCTTTCATATATTTAATACTTCTAAATAGTGTTATTCCAATAAAATATATTTCAAGTCAACAGTATATGACAAGAAACCATTTAATTATCTTGGAAATATAGTTTGTTGTTTCTTTTTGTATAATAAAACTATATATTTTCAAGTTTACACTAATTGAATTTATTTATATTACACTTGCAACATTGCATCTATTCATTGTCGCTCACCAAAATAGAAATTAGTTTAATTTGATTACAACCACAAAAACAGCAGGGACAACAACCAGTAGCCGTGTTGTCTGCAGTAGTTAAAATAATCATTCTTACACATGTATTCTATTTTTGACAAGTTGTAGTCTGTAGCCTGCTGTCGTTATTGTGTTTAATGCTTAAGTTAGTATTTTTAACCCAACTGTAAAGTTTTTGTGCAAATTTATTTTTTTCCGACTAAAAACCGCCCCATTTAATTTTTCCATCAAATTAATTATTTAGAAATAAATTTCAAAGCATAAAATAATTGAAAAGTGACTGACTGCATTTCCAAATAACAATAAGAAATAATATAAGAAATGTTACACATTTCGACCGCATGTGAGTTTAAATTTGCCCACTACTCATAATTTAAATATCGTAAATATTTTGCATATTTTTTGCATACTTCAAATTTATGTAGTCGCACAATCAAATTGGCAGTACACATACAAACGCCACTTACTGTATGCCCTTGAGTCTTTATACCAGTATTATGGCTACGAGAAATTTTCGCTTTGCAAAAATAGTTTCCTAATTCGGCTTGTAAAATAAACTAAAATCCAACAATAAAAAGAAACAAAAGTTTGGAAAGTGTTAATGCATTAAGGAACCATGTACGGATGAATTATGAACAAATGAACGACTGCATGTCGGTCTGAGACTTGCAAATCGAGGCCCTCTATGAAAAAATAAATGGTTGTGTTGAGATTATCTTGTTTTGGTATGCAACTTTTACAAACAAAGCAGCACAACCAAATTAACAATTTTTTTTGTTTGTTTTTAATATTTTGCAATTGAAGGGCAAGAAAACAAGATTTCCTTTCTTTCTGGTAGAAGAATTACGTGTGAACTGCTTGGCTGAATCAAATCAAACTAATAGCGTTCCAAATTGGAACCGATGCAGGCCGGTAGCTTCCAAGAGATCTCAAAAAAAAACTACGAAAAATTTATTTTTAAATGAGTTTTCTTTAATAAATTTTAATCATTTTTGACAATTGGCTCCACAAACGAATCAGATCTCGACACTTCGACCGACTCAAAAACGGTTGATTCGTTCGTGCGATATCATGAACGAAAAAGTTGGAATAAGTAATTTTTTTTAATCCTAAATTATATATCACAGGAATTGGTGTTCCGGATGACCTTATAAGGCTAGAAAAATTTGGGGTATTCACACAGTGTGCTATTTTGTCATAAAGTCATCATATTTTAGACCAGTTGAAAAAGTTGTTGTTGTGCTGCATACAAAAAAGTCATAAAATAATAGCACTCTTTGAGGCAGTCATAAAATTATACCACTCTTTCAGACAAGTTTTTGTTTTGTCATAAAATAGCTCTAGAGATCTGAGTCAATAGGCTGAAAATCTTTAAGCGAGACGGCGATAGTACATGGTTGCCGCCGTTACTTATATATGATTCGCGACTAATAAGCGGCAAAATAATTATTCATAAAAAATATTTTAAAGAGAATTAAATCGCAAGATCTAAATATAAACTAGACAAAAATTTCTCTCGTTAACTTACGTAGCTGGCAGGCACGGAACGTTTTTGCGTATGCCACCGCAAAAAAATATATTCACCTCATAGCATATGTGTTGTCGTCTTATCAGCTGATCGATGTTTGAAATAGCCTACTAAGTTATGACGAGTTGTTGACCCTATTCATATTTTTCGTACTATTATTTTATGACTTATGACTTTATGATCACAGTGTGAATCCCCCAATTATATGAAGCACCGCTATTCACTTGAGAATCGGTTGAGTTATAGCGGGCTTTTTCAAACTTAATCCTTCACGAATTCAGAATTTTTCAGTTTAATGAGAAATAAATAAAATCGCCAGTGTTCGAATTTGATTTTCGTGTGCAATTTATATGGCAGTAGACTTCGTAATTATTTATTAGCCACTGACTTTTATGTTTTAGGTCACGATATCCTCCGTGGAGGAAAATACGGCGCTCGATATCGATCGAAATTTGTATGTAAATTGTATTGAAATTCCGATCGGTATCCAATGCGGTAATTTGGCCCTTTTTTAATTTTTTTATAAAATAAATATGTTCGCTTGGACTGGATATATTGGGAAAGTTTATTTTCATGATAAGACAGAACTGGGGCTGGCCGATTTTTTCCACACAAAAGGGGGTGTTTTTTAAGACTTGTTAAAAAAAGACGCAAAAATTTCCCTGATATGAAGTTAGAGGGTTAATAAGTTTCACAAAAGTAATTGCCTTGACATGCTCTACACCTGCAATGTAAAGAACACATTGTTTTATGTCCCGATATGCTGTAGGGGAAAACTTTAACCCCTTCAAAAAAAAATCCCAAAGTGCCAACACAAATGCATATTTATATAATTTATTTGGCGCTAAAATTCTGTTTGACCGGCACTCAGGGTATTAGCCCTACTCAAACAGTTCGTTATGCAGGAACTGTGAGAGAAGAGGATAAAGTTGAGAAGACAGATGGAGAAATATATTCGTGGGGATGAGTGTTTAAATATGTGGCCTTCTTACAACTTTTAAAACATTTGGCTGAAACGAGCCGAACTGGTGGGGTTTTAAAAAGATCTACTAAATTCAGATTTCAATTGAATTGGAACCGATTAGAACCGATAGAATTTAAGACCTCTCAAAACAACTATAAAAAAAAGGTTTTTTGAAGTGGGTTTCAAAAACTTTTGAAAGATCTTGGCATTGGTGAAAATCATATAATCCATTCGTGAGATATTCTGACCGAAAAATGTGATTTTTTTTTTTAACTCCAAAATAATACGCCTGCTCAGTTAGTGTTTTTGATTCCCTCAATCATCGCTAATCACGTAGGAATCGGCTGATTTGTTGAAAAAATAATAGCGTTCTATGGAACTCTCATTAGAATTTTGAGCTCAAACAGCTCCAAATTATAAATCAGTACAAACACCAGGTTGCGATAGTTTTGTTGATAGTTGCTGGCATGATTTTTAAGATCAAGCATTTTCCATATATATTTTTTTATTAATGAAAATCTTTATTTTAAAAAGAACGTTGCTCATTCTGCTTTATAATTTGAAGATTTTTAAATACACTGAGAGCAAAGGGTTAAAAGAAGTTGGCTAACAAGTTTCAAAGTTCTACGCAACAACACTTTGGTACGGTAGAACTAAAAATAGAAACAGCATTACGGAGAAAGCAAAAGAAAATAAAAACCGACACATTCCAAACTTATTATTCATTAAACGTACGTACATACTCACGTATGAAAGTATGTACTCGTATGCATGTAAAGATGTGTGGGATTTGAGTCACTTCCACGTGCATTTGTCGGCAAAGTCGCATGTTGCAAGCATTTTTTAGCTTTTCGGTATGCATTTTACATTAATTTTCCATACTTTTCAATATTGTATTTAATGTCGTTGAAATGAAAATGTATATTTTGTAAATGGATAAGCAAAGCTGCAGTAGTAGAATTCAAACTGGTATTGATTGTAATACGGCAAGCAGGAGTTGTGAATTATTTATCTATTTATTTATTTGTTTTTGTATGCGAACAGACAGGGGAGTGATAGACAAATGACACAGAGTTCAAGTTGCATGTTAACGACAAATACGTGCTGCTTGTATTAGAGTTGCTGTCGAAATGGTTTTCCAATAATGAGAGTATCTCCAAATACGTACAAACAATTCATACGTTCATTCACTTGCACAACAATATTTATGCAGGAATTTAAAAGCACGTACTTTTTTAGCTTGTTAGTATTTGTGCATTCGATTTAAAACTACTTACGAACATTCGTTCATTCATTCATACAGATGTTCAAGAAAGCTTACAAAACCCACTTTTGATATGGAGCTCTTAGAAAATGTTATTAAATTTGAAATAAATTTAAACGAATATATGTGTCACTGCAATACTTTTCAAATTATAAGATTCTCAAAGAAAGAGATTTCTTTTCCAGTGTAATTCGGGGTCGATGAACACAAATATGAATTATATTATAGTTCCTTTCATGCAGTTTTATCGGTTAAGTGAGTGCTCACTGTTTCAAAGATATATATTTTTTTTTTTAGCCACAATAATGATTGCATCGATCGGATCAAATTTTATATATATGTATCAGGGCCTAAGAAAAAAAAGTTGCTCTTAGATATTTAACTTGCCGCTAGGAAAATTTAAAATTTTCTAAAAATCGGGAAGCTATTGGTTTTATCCCGTTTGGAAAGATCGAATTCTCATCAGAATTCCATGTTTTGACATCTAAGAAATCTTCCCTGACTAATTTTGAGAGCCCGTCACTATGTCTGTCTGTGTGTATGAATGGCTGAACTGAATCATACCGAACAGCGTTGTTCAACTTAGCTTTCCTGTGATTCTTGTCAGATCGAATGTCAGATTACCCTGTACATTCTACCATAAACCAACCCCTACCTTTCTTTCTGGGTTATATTGTAAACATATATTCATTGTAACTACATATTATTATTAGTATAATAAAGTTCAGTTCACCTTTAATCATCGTCTTGTCTTGTTCATCACAATTCTGAACCGATAGATTTAAAGATATCTTGAAAAACTTACAAAAGATTTTATACAATAACGTTTAAATGGCTTCATTAATCAATTTTCTCTTGACATTCAAAATCACGTTGATCACTGTAAATCGGTTCAAAATCGGTTAATCCGTATGTGAGATAACGTGAACGAAAAAATTCAAAAGCATTGATTTTTTTTCCAACTCCGTCATTATATATCTGATCAGTTCGTGTTCTCGATTCTTTTATACTAATAAAGAACGACACTAATCACCGCTTATTACATGGGAATCGGTTGATTTGAAAATTAAAATAATAGTGTTTTCCAGAAATAGAGGATAACTTTATTACATATATTTTATTATATAAACTTAATACGAAACCAAAATCTGCTCAGATCTGCTAACAAAATATCGAACAATTCTAAAATGCTTTATGCTCTTAAACGAAACAAATTTCACATATATAAAATTCGTTTTTACGGCAAATCTCACACAAGCGAAACAATGTTTCCACAATTTCCCATTTTCGTTCAAAAGATTCAACTGTAGATCTTAAATTAACATTGTCAATATATATTAATCTCAAAATCAAGCATCTGCCATTAAAGAAAGTCTTTAGCATCATATAACAAGTAATTTAAAGTTTAAAACGTCACAACGATCATTTTAATAGGCAGGCTAGAAAAGTCATTAAGGATTAATTTACAAGTAAGAGCCATGTTTGCATATTTTTCAGCATTCAACAGATTCACTACGACACAAAGACTAATTGCCCAAGTTGAAACGGATTTGTTGTTGCTTTCGTATTGCATGTTTAAATTTAACCGTTTACCAAATGCAGCAATAGACGTACAATATCAACATCGGCAGCACCAAATTTCAAAAGCATTTAATAAGCAATCGAAAAAAAAACTTAAATGTATTTGTATTGAAATTTTTTATTTTTACCAAGTGAAAGTGATTATACCAGTCAGTTGTCATTCATGACTTCATACAATCCTCCTATTTTTCGTAATTTCATTTCTTTTTTTTTTTTTTGTTTTTTAATTTGTAACAAAAATTATTGCAAACTGCTATTCTCTTTACTGCATCGCAAGCAAGCAATTACGTATGACACACAAACTTATTAAATGATAATTCATAAAGTTCCATAATGAATTTTAGCGTTTTTCATTTTGTAATTTTGAAGCAGCATTTCTGTGATTGAAATATTCACAGAAAAAACACTCACAAATTTCTCGTTAGCCCAGCAAACACTCAGACGTGTAGCAAAATTGCATTCAACTTCGAAATACAATAACTTTTCATAACGCCAGACTTTTCATTAATTAATTGCAAAATTCTCGTGCTATATAGAACTTTAAAAATAAACTTTAATATTCAGTTTCGTAATTGAAATCAGATGTGTTTTTACAGTGAAGCAAGTATTTTTTTGGAAAATGTTTGAAGGATAATTTTTTCGATGAAAAATTAAACAAGAATATTTTTGGTCATACAGTTTATTGACTCAATTAGTTATCAGGTATTGAAACGCACAAACATTTTTTCTGAAAAGATCCGGAAAAGAACCGGTTGCGTTATCAACGACGTAAAGAAAAAATTAAAAGGGGGTTTTTTTCAATGCCAACAGATCATCTGCAAAGGTTAAACGTATAGCGACAACTCATATTCGACTATTGAAGGATTTAAAGACAACCTTTTATTACTCAAAAATAAATCGAAACTTTAACTTTTTTTCTAGTCAAAAAATATGAGGTCATATACCGGAAATCAGAGTAAAAAAGAATTAAACCATCTCTTAAAATTAATGCCAACTTTACAACTATTTTTATTACATTTTTTATCACTTCATATAATTTCTCTGTATGAAATGACAGATTAGAAATGAAGAATAAGACAACTGTCCCTGTTAAGACAACTGTCGCTGGACAATACCAAAAGAATATTTATTGTAAGAAGTAGCAAAAGCTCTAACGCCTAATTATTAAGAAATTGAGAGTTCAGTGATTGCAATACATTTCACACAATCACACTTCGTCACAAGAATGTAATGCCATCATACTATAAGATATAACGATTTTACAATTATGTGAATTGCGGTCTTTCTACTTGACCCCAAAACGCGATATGATTTCAATTTTGCATTGATGCGTTTTAGATTCTTTTTTTTTAATCTTCTAAATTACTTAATCTATTTTAACAACAGTTGAATTGGTTTCAACTTTGAAAATAAAATACTTTTGGAACTGAACGATTGCCCTGTTATTGAAATGAAAATATCAAGAGATTTTTTTATGGCGATATGTTTGTTGGGTGAATGAACTAATAATCATCTTTTCGCTTTATGCTGCAATTACAACAACAACAAACTTGATGTTGCTGTCACAGCAGCGATAGTTGTCATTGTTAATATTTTTTATTTTATCTTGTAGACCTAACGACTTGTATTTTATTACACAGTTTTCTGTTGTAATTATGATGTTATTGGGTAACAACAACTATGTACGTATGACAACAAATATTTCATATACTATGTATGCACTTATTATATATAATATCACGACTTAGCAGGAAGTATTATAATTTAATTTAAAAAAATCGTTTCAGCTCAATAGTCGAAGCTCCAATAACCTAAAGATGTCTGTATGCCACTGAAAAAGTGATCAAATGACGTACAAAAGTATCATTTGTAAGGAAATGTTAAGAAAAACCCCAACAGCCTATTCCACCATATCGCAAGAAATCTTTCTTTTGTACAATTACATTTAAAATAAAATCAATTTCTACAACTTCGTTTTCGTTTCAAATACAAAGAAAGAACTTCTGTAATTTTGTGGAGTAGGGAGGTTAAATTACATTAATAGAGGGAAATTAAACATGCTGCCTGTTATATGAGATATATATATATCAATTGGTTTTTAATTCAAAGTTGTATTATATCAGACTTTATATTTAAGAATTAAATTTTTATTATTAAGCCCGACAAACAGCTTTGTCTTGCCATCTTCGTCGCGAAAGTATTAGAAACTTACAACTTGGTAGAGCAAGAATACCACTGCAGACCCTAATCATTGAGGTGTTATCACCCACGTCCTCAGTGCAGTTGCCAGGACAATTGGAGAACTTAAGAATCTAAACTAGTGTCACTGCCGCCTACTTTTCCAAATCCATTAATATTCGTTATGAACATAGAGAGAAAATCCCGTAGTTCTCCATTTAGTGATTTTAAACTATCGCTCTGGCAGTCATCTGAAGTATGATTTACTGGTCGTTTAACAGTCGCAAAGCTGATCGTTTACTCTCTTTCAAGAGCTTTGCGTCTTAGTCGAACTAGTTAACTTTTATTCCTCAGCTATAGGATTACGATTCCTCTGAAGAATTTTTCGTGATTAACAACTTTGGCACTTTTAATGCGAAAACATAAGTTGTATACACTCAGGCACAGTAAGTTAAAAAATGGGTTAACAAGCAGGCAAGAATATACAACACAATTGAAATGCTTTCAATGTCTATTATTCACTTTAATGTGAATGAATTAAACTTAACGTTTCTGATTCTTCTTTCAAAAATATTTTAAAAATTCTGAATGCAATTTACTATGAAAACTAAAACTAAAGAATAGGATGTTTTACACATATATAAAGTTTAAAACACTAACTTAGTAATTACACTGCAGCTCGATTCGTATAGTTGAACAGATGAATTAAATAAATCAAAACTAAACAACTTGAAACATGAAACAGAAATCTAAAGAATATTATATGCAACTAAAATATGTATGACATCCAAAGCCGAGCCTTCATTTTAGGTCAGATTACAGCGAATAATCCACTATCTGTATTCAATAAAAATTCAACATACCCTATATAATCCTAGAATATTCAATATTGTGTTACTTTAACTGGTCGTGCAGACTAAGTGGCATGCACGTATTAAACATTACTAATAATCGTGGAATAATTTTCTTTTTCGATAATTTTAAAAAATTTTACCAAAAACTCCATCCCATTTTCTTGATTTTGAGTAAGTAATATGTATAACGAAAATTCAACAAAAATTATGAGCTTTATAAGATCAATATCAGCTGTTAGAAATCTTGCTTGTAAGATTTTAAAGTTGATTGAAAACTTGCTTACCTACAAGTAGACAAAGAATAACAAATAGATTAATTAAAAAAATAATTTATTAAATAACTTATTAAAATATTTCATATCAACATAAACAATGCGTATATAAACAAACCTTTTCTTTTCAAGATGGATTGATAACCTGCGCCAAATGATCCATTATAGCAGACCACCGGAAGCCCAATTTATCATTTTCGAGCTTTAATTTACAAAAACTTGGTATATGTTGTAGCAATGTTTGAAAAGGTGTATATTGTTTTATGCAATCATTGTCACCTACAATGATTAGTTTGTGTTTGGAACGTGTAATTGCCACAGTAAGACGACGTTTATCTTCTAATATTTCTGCATCTCGTTGACGTTCTGCATTTTTGCAAGTTGTACTGCCAGTACGGCAGCAGGAATATATAATAATATCTTTATCTCTTCCTTGATATTGATCAACGGTATTAACTTCGACTGAGGAGAAATCTAAAACATTTTTATTTTTTTCCGCTTCTAATTGATAAAATTCATGGTGCTGTGAAGCCAACTTCTTCAGAAGTTCCACCTGAGCTCTGTAGGGTGCTACCACACCAATACGCTGAGGATCATAGTGACTAATCAGAAGTGCAGCAATTATTTTAAACACTATGGCTGCCTCACAGTAATTGGTATATTTTGATAAGCGTTTCGAAGATTTTGTAGGTGAATCACTCATAGTATCGGTAGACAACTGTTCCTCATTAAATGTTTTTTCTATAAGGCAGCAAGTCTCGCTATGCTTTGCATTAGCAAAATTATAAGATCTTTCGGAACAATCCAAAGTATCTAATAAAAATACCGATTGATCTACATGAGATTGTAATACCCGCTGCAGCCATTTTTCTTTTACACTTAATAGATCAATTTTTTTGTACATAACAGCCGATTTCACTTCATTGGATGCACATTGCAGTAACCCTTGATAAGTTAGTTCGTTAGCCAATTTGGTTATGGTTTTATTCATGCGATATTGTTGTGTTAAGATTGAAGTTGCTTCGTTGCAATCCAGACGTTGAAACAACGACTCATCGGCACCTTTTTGTCTTGCAAGTGGTGATCGTATTAAGGGTGGTAGTTGATCTGGATCGCCCACCAATATAAAACGTTGCGAAAAGAACAGTGGCCTTAATACAGTGGGCTGCATAACTTGAGTAGCTTCATCCACTATACAAAAATCAAAACGGCGGTGTAGAAATAGGGAATGAGCAGAGCCCAAACAAGTGACACCAACAATTTTGTAAGAATCATATATTTTGGACAGTTCAGCTTCGGTTTTACAGTTAGCCGTTAAATGTGCTTCAGAATGGTCTTTTAGTTTATTGTTGACACGACCTGATGAGCCCAAACGTAAGAAAGGTAAACTATATGTGTTCAATCGCAACAAAAGATTATCTACCGCAGAGTGAGTGTGACTTGTTATTAACACAGATTTGCCCATTATATATAGTAGCCGTACTATGGCCACTAATGTTTGCGTTTTACCTGTTTTCAATAGATTTAGTTTTTAATTTATTTATTTATTATATGTATTCAACCCACCAGTTCCAGGCAAACCCTTTATGAGCATGAAAGATTGCGTTGTCAAAGCTTTTAGTACCGCGGCCCTTTGTACAGAATTTAGTTCCTTTAATATTTCTATTCCCTCGGTAGCTATAACTCTCGGTAATACTTTATGATAACTAGGTGGTTCTTTATTTATAATAATGTTTCTAAGCACTCCGGAGCGCTCAGTATCGTCAAGCAAAAGTCCCAAATTGGTAAAATTGAAAACATTTCCTGATTGCGACTCATGTTTGTCAATAATAAAAGTTTGTTGTTTGTAATTTTGAAGCAAATTACGTTCTAAACTGATTGTGATGAAAGTTGGTGTTATATTCAAAACAAAACCAGCGGCAACGGCTAAACGGTTCGTGGTTGACACAATAACATATTCACCAACGGAGAACTGAAAGAAAATATTGGAAATTTATGTGTCTTCTTCTTCTTTGTTCATAGTTATTTTATTTTAAACATATCGTCCCATAACCACCAAAAAGTGTAAGTTAGAACAGGAATAGTATTTTTAATTATGCTTGAGAATTTGTGTTGATATTGACCACATGGTATTGTAGTGGACTGTTATAAATGTCCATTAATAACGAATGTCCGTGACGGTTAATAAATTTTATGACAATCTTGATATGATAAATCATTTGATTTAATATGTTTATAAATCTAGTAATTATTGGCCTTGCAGTTTCAGACAATACTTTTACTTTACTTAAAAAATGGATAGTAATTTTTACTGTTTTTCCGCAACTATACTAGACACGACTTAAATTTTTTGATAGTTGGTCCAAATTATAGTAAATAATAGATTTCCGTCAAAAAAGTTGTCGAAGAGCATCTTCCTTAAACTTTTTTGGCGGCTATCGCCCAATATTGTAAAATGTATATAACTTACTCCAGATAAGGTAAAGTCCAGCTTTCTTTCAGTATCTTCCTTTGAATTATGACAAAATTGATGTTCATATCGCGATTCGACTCTTTCTACAGCCTGAGGAGAAATTATTAAATTGCATAGAGCACGTCCCATTTCTTGGCGATTTTCTGGCGTTTGGCACCAAAGAGCACGCATGTGATTTGACTTTTTAGCCTCCTGTTCTTCTATCATTAATAAGTGACACCATTTTATAAAATATTCGTAGTCATTGGTGGTTAAATGAGATATATTATCACTAGAAACTTTATGTAACGGATGATTTTGTTTTAGATGAATGGATGCATCAGTCTTAACGAAAGCACAACATAAAGTGGCATACGCACATTGCGAGCAGGCAGTATGGTGTGATATAGGCTCTGGAAGTTCAAAAGGTTGTATGAATTTTTCTTGAGGTAGAGACAATTCAACAGGCATTGATGTAAAATCTGGAAAGTTGGATATGTAGTAACTTAAGTCATTTCTTAAAGTAATCAAATCACGTTGCTCGTTGCGGGTACAAAGAATTTCGCGTGTTACATTTTCTCTAAGATATAGTAATAGGCCCGATTTTGTTGGTTTACCCAGAGCAGTTAGCATCATTTGGTACAATATAAGTTGGCCTTTGTGTTCCATTGAAAAACTAGCTCTGCCTGTTTTCAATTCCAAAGGTACAACCTTTTCTTCTTTCATTAAGTTATTTAATGGCATCTTTTGTCGCCTTGGATGTATTTTAACAGATACATCAATTTTACCCTTGAGACCCAATTGAGGTATCCATACGTTTTCCTCTATATCTTGTATTTCGGTAATGCGACCCTGAAAGTTTTCTTCTTGTAAAGGATACGAGGAGGTGATATTGTCTCCTACATATTGTTGTACAAATTGATGAATATTGGGGACAAACTGCAAGACTTCTTGAAAAGTATCTTCACTTGTTAACTGGCTTCCGTACAAGATAAATGCGGTTTCCTGAGTGCTAAGCAAGTCAGAAGCTACTTTTTTAATCTCTAATATACTATACAGTTTTCGCTCTAATACAACCTGTAAGAGTTCATGTACCAAAGAACCCACAACCATCTGAAATTCCAATGATTTCCTATATGAGATGGAATTACAAGTTTTCAGATTTCAAAACTTACGGCTTTGTTGTTCGCATCTACACCCCTAAATCGTTCTTGCAATACAGACTTTCTACTACAAAATAAAGAGCCCACTACACTGGTTCCGGATATTAAAGTATCGGGTCTTACGACACAAAAACCGTGATCTTTATCGACCTTATATGCCTGCAAATTTGAGTCCCATTCAGCCTTAAGAGACACTACATCATCTGTAGATACTTTGGTATAGCTCCATGGTCCTTGTAGGTAGCACTCTGCAGTAGCTCCATGTACTTCTTCATTAGCATACCCCTTATTACAGCCACTGACTTTTAATATTAAGGCAAATGTAATATTATCTCTTTCAACATTTACTACCCAACATCTGCGCCATTGCGTTAGGTCCAATTTTTCTCGACGTGATTCCTTTTCAGGGATCCCGAATTCCGATAAATCAAAATCATCTCCTTGATCAAAAAGAAAATCATAATTTTCCCCCACTTCACTAAATTTTTTTTCAGACACTGAATTGGTTTCAGACTTTAGTATTTTATATTTTTTAGATGCGCTTTCGTCAATTGTTTTGAGCGGGGAGTTAGTTCTTTTTGTGGCCGCCATAATATTTATAATTTTTCTACACTATTTCAAAATTTTTAAATATTTATTACGTCTTTATTAGAAAATACTTAAATTTTAACAAGCTACTATTCACAATGACCACAAGTTCCCGCTGTTTTATGGTCAGTAATGCCAACTTGATATTTATGGCACCGTTTCAATGTTTTTTTTTCGTTTTATCGATTATATATATATATATATATATATATATATATATATATTTATAAGTTGGCGCTCCGTTCTCTTATATGACTTTTGGACTCATAGAGGTCGCGATGCTGGGAGTAAGACTATCTATCATTGGATTATATATCATTGATGACCAGTTAATTTGTAGTAAGGCGATTGGTTGTCCAATAGAACCATATCACGTAGAATATCGTGTATACAGCTTGCTTACTTGAATTCATGCTTTCAATAAAAGAATAAAACGGAGGTCACAAACAACCATGCAAAGCGAATATCCAAAATTCTCATTTCGCTTCACCACCTTGTCTCGGCAAGATTAGGCTCATGATTTCATCTGTACCTATGCTGCTATTACCAACACGCTATTCTTGGCAAGTTGGAGGTTTAAAAGTTGACAGCACTACTTATAACTATGACTCACAATAACTGTGGTATTTAACATTCAGACTGTTGAATTAGTTACAAAGGAGTTGCCACACTATGGAGAATAGAAGCAGAACTTAAAACCACAGTGCGCCTGGATATATTCGTTTTGCCCACTTGTATTACCTTAACACATGATTTTAGCGATGGCCTTGGCTGCCAGTTCTAAGAACTCTTTGCATCGATATATATATATATATATATATATATATATATAAATATAATAAAGAAGAGATATATAGCTCTCATTCTAGTGCGAAATGGTATACACAAGCGAATCGGGAAGTCTATATAGTAGCATGGATTTTGTATTAATACCTGTAATAAGTTGATTATGACACCCAAAAGATATAAATTTTATGATATGTACCAAAGAGCTTGTCAACTATGACAATACCGTCTTATACCACGCAATAGGTTTGTGCAAACGTGAAATATCCGTTTGTTCGCCGAAAACAGTGGCAGCGCTGGCGCTGAATTTATACAATTTAAATATTTCTTGACTAGAAAAGAACATAAACAAATCAAGCGTAAAACAAAAAACTCGGAATAAAATTAAAATAAATTTATACACTCTTATAATACATATGTTTTTTGGTATCCATAGTAACAAGGAACGGCAAAATCAATCGAGGAATATGACCACAATCATAAAAATTTCAAAGTTGGACTAGTAAGTTTATAAAATAGTGTCAGATAACAGAAGGATGAATTCAACTTACAAACATTTAATACTTAATCAATTTAACATAAAAAAAGTTTAAACAAATACAAATCACTAGCTTCATAATATTTTAACTTATGTTTAAAGAAGTATAGTTTAGCGCTTTCATTTTTTATAAGTACATTTAAAAATTTATTGATTCGACATGGATTCTCTACTACAGAATTTACTTGAACAACAATTAGAACTGCAACAACATTTGTTCATATATAACCTTACGAATATGGATACTGTAAATGTTGGAAAGCCTCCTCTTCCGCCGCCCTGCAAATATGTATCAGTTTTCCGCATTGATGGTGAACCCATATTACCGCCATTAGTAAGTATTAAATCAACTATACATAGTGTGTGTGTGTGTGCTTGTACATTAACATAAGGTTACAAATCTACTACAAATGGTTACATGTAGTCAAGCGTTAAATAGATTTTGCTTTTCTAAACACCATGATCAGCAAAAGTTTTTTCGCTATAAACATTAAAGTAAATAATCATTTACTTCAATCATTTTATAAACGTAGCATCTCTGATATATAAAGTATGTTCATATTTTTACTATTTTATAAATTAATAAATTTTATTTTCACTAAATTAATAAGTACTTGCTCTAAAGTTTTTTGCAATTTGCGCGCAATACGGTCTAGACACACTGAGCCTTTAATATTTTTTTATCTTATACATTAATTTATGAAATATATTACTTTAAATAAATAACTACAAATTGTATAAAGAAAATTATGACATAGAAAACTAGTTCGAATAGCTGCAAAAGTCAGGCATGTTTTTCTGTAAAGCGATGCTAAAGAAGAACTTCTCGTATGCGTTTTAGATTGTAATTCGAAAGCAACTTCTTTACAGCTATTAAAATGTTTAAAAATTTAGCTATTTTGGCTCTTAATATTATTTAGAAAACGGTAAAAATTTTAGATGTGCTTACATTGTTAACTCTGTAATGGCTTGCCCTGTCCAAGAAAAAAATTTTTATTGGTAAGAAATAAATAAGTATATGTAATTTAGAAATAAAAATAATAATTAGTTTAAACATGATAATAATATGTTTAATAATAATAATGGCTAGAATAATTAAAATTCCATTTGAACTGGTCGGATTATTTCATTCAGGTGCATTAAATCTTAAAATTCAATTTACTTTATTACAATTTTTTTAGATGACAACAGAAAAACGAAAACAAATGCAAAAAATAAAAGAAAAAGCTTTAAAAGTTGAACAAACTTTAAGAGAACGTAAACAAGGACGTCATGAAGAATATCACCATTGCAATGAATATATGAAAAGTTCGAACTCGAGTTCATCCATTAATCAAACACAACGGTCCCAAGATTACTTCGAAAGTAAAATATCTGAAACAGAACAATCAATGATCTTATTAAAAAATCTATTACAAAGGCAGCAGGAGGGGCCCGAAGAAATATCCGCGAAAACATTGAATGATTCATGTAATGTCGCACCACATGTTTATAAGTTTGACAATCAGGAAAAGCTACAAAAATTACAAAAATCTGAATTACTGATTTACGACAACACTACAAATGAGGTTATACAAGTACCTTTTGACAAGGAATATAAGATGAACGATCAGGAAAGGCAATTGGTTGAAATCGATTGTCAATCAAGTTTTAACTTAACATGCAGTCAAAAACCAAGCCATCTATTATTTGCTGGAGTGAATGGGAAAGGCATGACAGCTGTACCTTCAATATGTCTAAATCCTCCCACCCCTTTAATTGTTAACAAAACTTTAAGTGATACTCTTAGCGTTACAGAAAGCAACGAATCTTTAATTATGTCAGAAAAAGTAAGTGAAGCGTTGAGTTTTGGCAAAGATATTAGTTCAGATGAAAGCTTCGATAGCATGATAACACAATCAGATAAGAAATCTAACTCACATACAAACGAACATAATAAGCTTTCTAGTAAAAACGGGAGCTCAATAAATTTCGACAGAAAACATCTTAGCCCTGTGAAAAATGTCAGTGCGAAAATTCAACAGTTTGAGGCTATAAGTAGTGAAACCTGTACACCACTAACAAGCCCCGAAAAATTATATAAAAGCAAAAAAACATGTTTGGGAACACTAACCGGTAATATGAATCGCTCAGCTACTAGCCCTTCTCTAAAACTAAACGCCAGTAATCGTTCATCTTCATCAAGATCACAAAGCTTAGCTCAAGATTCAGATAATTCACCAGAAAACGAGTTAGTACGTTCATCTTCATTTACCTTAGAAGCTCCATCAAAAGCTCTTATTGAACATATGCAACAACAAAAAGTTCTGTGTGATTCCAAAGCTGCAGTTAAATCTCCTTTAAATACAACTCGAAATGTGTCCAGGAAAGTTTCATCGTCGCCAATAAGAGCCCACAGGGATACAGTCGAATCAAAAGCTAAAAAAGTGCAAAAAGTGGAACTGAAGTCATGCAAGCAAAAGATTCAACAAAAAACACAAAGTAAATTGGCACAGGCTGTTGCAGCCTCCATCATACCTGCATCAAATAAAAACCCAAACCAACATATAAATAATTCGCGTCAAACAAAACGATCACCCTATGATATTCCAAAAAGTCATGTGAATCTTCAAGCATTAAATAGAACATCCTCCCCTCAAATGCATAAATCAAATTCTACTTCATGTAGTTTGGTACAAAATAAAACTTTGAAATCTAGATTAACAAAATCATCCACATCAACGACATCCAGCTCACCCAGAACACCACAAAATGGCAAAGATTCATTAAATCAGATGGATAAAGCTCAAAAAGACAAATTTCTCCAATTATTGGCTGAACAGGCAGAAGAGCATCGAAGATTGCAGCAATCATTTGAGATGCAACAAAAACTATTAATTGAAGAACTTAATCGAGAAATGGCAATCTCGCAGTTGAAGTCACCTACCAATTCCAATTCCAATTCATTGCCAATAACACCAACATCACAGCAAAAAGCAATGCTCCCACAGCAAATATGGTCATCACGACAAAAATGCCAAATCAATTCGAATGGTTTTCTAGACCACAGTTTACAAAAACCTTCATCCCCCTCATACAACTTAACACGACATAAAACGCCACCTAATACGCATCAATCATCATCATCGATCAGTAATAATAGTTCATGTATATCCTTCGACAAACACCAATCACAAACTTGTTTAGACTCCCACTTAAATTCTAATCGTAGTAACAATTCCCACTTATCTATAGTGGATATTTCAAATGGTAATACTTCTTTTGATATTTCCACGTTATCAACACAAACGTCTCCTACCACTCCGACAATGCAGAATAATACTGTCTGCAACACGATGTGTAATAGTACAACATCATCTACCCGTCGTAGGCTCTTTTCACCTGAATTAAGCGGTGGAAATGTTAAGGGTAATACAGCAAGGTCGCCATATACGTCAGCCAAATCCTTTGTGGAACACGGAAATTTGCCACATAAAATTAATCACAGTAGTGAGAGCAATAAAGGTGTAAGTTTTTAATATTATTAATTTTCTTATATCACTTAAAGCTTTTTTAATATTCTTCTTTTTTAACATCTTTCTAACAAGCTTCATTACTAAATATCTTAATCTATTCAAAGGAATTAGAAGACTCTAAACTTAAAAGTTAAACAAATACTAAAATATCAAGACTTAATGAGCAAAACAATTCTTTTTATTAAACGGAGAAATTTAGAAGCAATTTCAAAACGCAAGTGCACCTTAACTTTGAATCCTAAATTTACTTCAATTGTATGCATATATATAATAATAATCTTTGTTAACATAATATTTACTAAAACGTGCCTTTTTTAAATCCACCAATTAAATAATAGTTGGCAGAAGTTACTAAGAATGTAAATAAAAGAAATTATTTTTGTTATATATTCTTGAAATATATTTTAGCTATTTTCTAATAAATTTTAAATTTATATATCCAATAACTTAAGTAGTTTTTAAATATTTTATATACATTTATTAAATAAACTTTATTAACTATTTTAAAAATATAAAACTTTTTAGCTTTTCAAAAATATTTCGGTGTGAGTGGTTGGGGCCATTTTAATACCCTTTGTAATAACCAATTTATTTAATTATACTCGGTACTCATGTTTTAGACAAGGCTGTTTTTCTTTGGGCAATTATCTTTTAAAACTGATTGTTTGTTACACTCGGACAATCTGCATTAAAATTATTTTTTATTATTTTTGCCAAATCTAATACGATGCCATATTGAGAACGATATAACGAATGAGAATTGAAGTAAGTTTTGCGATAGCAACAGGTATGTACTCCTCTTTTTTCTTCATTCCTCTCTCCACTGTAAACTCAGACTATCTTCAGGAAGAACTGCCTTGTCTAAAACACGCTTCTGCTAGAAGGTATTGTCGTTAATAAACATTTGATGCCCTGTTTTTTACAACTTAATCAAATACTGCTCAAATATTTATCTTCAGGAACAATCAGGAAATTCTTTAATTTTACATGCTGCTGCTACTAAAATTAATGCTTATGTCCGAGGCTTCCTTGTACGTCGCCTGTTTCAAACCGAACAGATTCAACGCATTGTGCAGACAATACATGATACCTTGATATTTGTTTTAAACTTGCACATAGAAACTATTGAGGATCCTAAGGAATTGCAGTCGCCAGCCAATATTAAACTAAAAGCTAGACTTCTACAGCAGGTACAATAGAAATTGTTTAGTTACTAAATTGATGCTTAATTAATAGAGTTTTCTTTTCTAAAAGCAATGCTGCATGCATACAATAAAATTCGTTTTGATTGTTAATTAATCTTTTTTTAAATGATAAAAATTATTTCATATTTCCAATAGAAAAGAAAACCCGATAAACTTATTAATCTTGCATATTTCTAATGTGTTCTTATTTATTAAAGTTATCATCAGCCTGTCGTACTCTGCATTTGGTTTTCTTTCAAACTTCTATTAAGGATCGTATGGAAATCATTGCACGAGACCGTAAACGCATTAAAACGAAACTGTTGTCAATGAATAGCAAAAGGTGAGTAGCAATTTATACTGTGCAATTCTTATTGTTAAAGTTTCTTACATAATTATTTCAATACCTGTTTTTGTTTTAAATGTAATCGTTCGATAGAAACGATATTTAGTGAGGTGGCGGGATAAGCAGTTAAAGTTTTTTTAAAATCTGCATTTCAAAATTCGTTTCTTAATTTATTTTTTTTTTAATATAGAAAAACGATAAAGATTGTGACCCGAAAATATAAATTTTTGGAAAATTTTATAAATGCTGTTCAAAAATACTGTGTAAAAGATACTTAAAGTTGTATCAAATAAATTTTTATCAGCTAAAATTAAAAACAAGCCAAGTTCGATATAAAGCTTTCCAAAAATCTACAACTATTTATTTATTTTATACTTATTTATAAATATATCTTTAATGTTCTTAATTTTATAATTTCATGTTTTTCTACCATTATTTCAAGGTCCGCTAGAATTGTGGGCTAAAGGAAAGGCGAAATATTCATATCAACATAAAATTTATTTTAACAGAAAAAAAGAACTATAAACTAACGGAAGTGACATCTGAATAACGAAATAAGTTGAAAAAAATCATAACAAATTATGTTGAAATTACTAAAACAAAGTGAACAATTAATTAATGGAACTAGTATCAAAAAATAATATGTAATGAAAAGGTTTGAAACCTACTTTTCTCGAGAGTTTTTTATATTTTCATAATGTATTTCTTTTATAAATATAAATGAAAACAATATGATTTTATTATTCAAACGAATTTTTCTTTTTGTCATCTCATGCTTAATGACAAGTAGGTGCAGCAAATTGATTTATTTTCTTAAGCTCATCCATGCTGTAGCGTAATTGAGGCGAGGTACAGCCAGCTCTAATATCAGCTTGTTCCGAAGTTTCACAATTTTCTAAAGCGGGTTTTTCTAAATTAGTGTTTTCAACCTGTGTGCTACTTGCGGCTCCTATAATTTCATTAATTTTCAAACAATTTTGTAAAATACTGTCTCTAGTAGAATTTTGCTTGCCGTTCTCATTTTTCTCTACTTTTACAAAGCTTTCACCAATAGGAATGTTAGATTGCAAATGTTTTGGTATTTTACGGTCACAATCAATTTGGTTTTCTCGTTTGTATTGGTTAACAACTCTAGCAAATGGATATAAGGGCCTTCCCTTTTGTTGTGCATCTTCAATAAGATTGCGAGCGTGCTCGAAAAAGTATTTATGCTCTTTTTCCAATGTAGTATCAACACAACTTTGCGCAACTTGTTTTTGTAACAATTGATATCTTTTGTTTTCGTCTATTTGTTTATCAAGTTGTGAACGAACATTCTGGAACTGTCTCCATTTCTGTTCTTTTTGTTGCTCTGCAAATAAACAGTTGACTTCATAATTTTTGAAACGTTGGGCTACTTCAAAGCGTTTTTCTTCTTCCATTGCCAGTTGCATTTCTTTTTTCCTTTGCATTTCTTTCAAGTGATCCTCTATACGTGCCTGCTTAGCTGCTTTGTCCTTACGCACTTTTTCCTGCTCTTCAGCGGTAAATTTCAATTGCATTGTAGTTATGTCACGCCTAATACGTGCGGATTCCAAAGCTTTTGAATTATCCTCCAATTCTGTTAAGTTTTTCACTTCAGCTTCTACCCTTCGTTGTTGTTCATCCGTTAACTTTCTATTTTGTTCATCTCGCAAAGCATCTAATTTACTTTTACCTGCATTGTAAACGCAACATAAACGATTTTCTAAACCTTCAACCATGCGATCTCCTAACGGGAAAAACAAATTTTAAAAACGTGCATAATTATTAATGTAAGAAGTATTTATAAATATAATCATGAATAATCTGAAAAGCTCAAAATAAAACGGATAAACAGTTACGTAAGCATGAATTATCAAATATGCTGAGTTATATACTTGCAATTGCGAGCTTATTTTTTTTTTTCAAACTGATATTTCATTCAAATTGGTAACCCCACTAGTTATCCAACGGACAGAGGAATGACTGTACTGTGCTCAAAACTACTAATGACACTTCAAGCTTACGTGCCAAGCACTTCTTACCGATTCTTAATAAGTTTTCAGTTATTTTCTTACTGTCAGTCCCACAATGTTATTGGACATCGATTAGTTACAAAGTTTCATTCAAAACAAATTTAAAATTTTAGCATTTATTTCTGTCTTAAATGTAATTATGCAACAGAACGATATCTAGTGAAATGGCGAGGTAGACAGTTGGTGTTATTTCACAATTAGGAATTCAATAGAATTCAATTAGTAATACTAGTTATGCATAACCTACTAATCTTAAGACCTTAAACATTTACACTTACTTAGCCGTCGTTGCTCAACCATTTTCATAGCTTCTAAAGCACTTTTACGTAAGGATTCCTTTTTCTTTTCCATTAAAGCTCTTTCTTTTTCAATTTGGGCATTTTCCTCTATATCAGTTACTTGTCTAGCCGCCTGTTGTTCCTTAAGTATTTGCTTCTTTAGTTCAAAACGTTGATTCCGATTTTCGTTAATGGTCTGTAGTAGATCTTTTTTGTAGGCATTTGTGTTCTTTTGACGTTCATTTAAACGCTTTTGTTCCTCTCCAATCCAATTTAGAGCGTGCTCGTTGCAAAGTTTTGTAGTTTCATACTCTTGCTGTTTGGTAGCCTTTTCGAATTCTGTATTTATTGCGCGCTGTACATTACGTGCACGAAGTACTTCACTTTGAAGAACAGCACTGTGCAGGTCGCGTGGGCCTGGCTTAAGCCGTTCTATTATTTGTTCTGCCTTGGCGATTTTCTCTTGGCGCTTTTTAACTTCATTCTCTTTAGCTTGTTCGTAGTTGGCGATACCTGAAATGTTAATCAGAATTAGTCATCGCTAAGCATGTCGCAATTTTTTCTTATTCGTCCCACATAAGCTGTCAGCTAATTGAACTCTCCCAAAGTTTCATTCAATTAGGAGTTCAAATTGTAAAAATTGATTTCAAAAAGAAATTAATTATTTTCGCAGAAAATTTGAATGCTAATAGTCCAATAAAAAATACCTTGTTTAGTTTTTTTATCCTTCTGTTCTATAATCTGCTGCAATTTTTGCTCCGGAGTTCTTTGCATATTTCCTTCAAAATGTGCAACCAATTCGTCACTTCCTGCTTTTAACTGTTCTTTGTATTTTTGCTCTTGTTCCGCTTCTACTTTCGCGCGCTCTGTAGATGTGGAATTATTAATGATCTTGTTAAAACGTTGCGAAGATAATATAATAGGTTTTCCGCTTCGACTGAAATTTCCTGGTTTAATATCAACATCCGATTTTTCAGTTCCTTTGACTTCGGAAATTTTTACAACCGTCGACATATTAACAGTTGATATTTATTTGATATTAATATTTAAATAAGTTTAGGACGAAATTACAATTTTTTCAAATAAATGGTGAGTTGTCTGAAAAAAATTAATAACAATTTTCAATTTAACAAACAACTGACCGGCTGCTAAGTTTTATATTTTTTGAAAGTAAAATAAATATTCGTTACCATGGTTGATTTTGTTTCTGTGTTGGTGAGTGTGAGTGTGTTAATTTAAACTGTAACAGTGTGGTTAATATCTCAATATGTTTCGCATGCACTATTTATCTATTCATTATTCTATTATTCATTATTCTATTTATGGCAACGAAGGTTACTATATATTTGTATTAGTATACCATGAGCTTAAAAATATATAAATACGAGTATATTAATGCTAGGACATTAATTTCTTGTTTAAAATCAGTTCAAAACCAAATATTCTTATATCGAAGGATATTAATATGTATTTGGAGTCACCCGGTTTTTATACCTTGCATACTCTATACGAATTAAAATTCTGGCAGCACTTTAAATACGGGCCTCACAGTGAACATACCCTTTCAAAACAGAACAACATAAATTAACACCTGCCGTTAATTGGAGTTGAATTGAACCATAGCATAAATTCCTGTTTAAGCATTGAATTAAGAAAGAACTAAATTATTTAAAGAATAAAACTATTGCAATCGGCTGTGCATATAAGAAATAATAATTATAAATACAATAAAATAAAAGAGGTGCTGTGGATTGTGCTTCAAGTACATATATTAATATTGTTAAATAATTTGAAACAATTGAACATTTGCACAAAATTAATATACGATGGAATCAAATAAGTCAACAGATTTTAAAGCAAATGTAGCTGATTTAACAAAAATACCACCAAATGAGTTTGAAAAATATTTCCAAGATTGGATGGAACGCGATGATGTAGCTCGATCACTGCAAGCCAAGTTGCGTTGTGATTTAATAAAAAATTTCAACAAAACATATTTGGGTGAGTACCACATATTAATATACACATATAAGCTGTGCAAATTGTACATAAATATTCGTATGGGCATAGTTATGTATGGATATTGTGGTTAAGTTAATTAAACAACAAATGAATACACATATTTGTTTGTGTGTACCTAGACGAGAAGGGTTACTAAACGAAAAGCTACTGATAAGGATCTTCATTAAAATAATTATTAGGGCAGAACAGGGGTTTATGATATAACAGGGGTTATGAAAAGCTTATAAAACAATGTGATTATGTATTTAAGTACATGTGCGTATTTATGTATGTACATATTACATATATTACTTAATTTGCTTTTAAGGTGTATTCCAGGCCTTTGTAACTTTTGTACATGATATTGTTCATTTACTTATTATATTAATAACGCAGTTTATTGCATTTGTTATTCCCGTATTCATCATTATATACACATATTTCGATCTCGTTATTATAATATATAAATAATATATAAGCATATAATAATTGAAACTTTCGAACTCAGTTAAAATGCTCTTATGCTTTTATATCGCTTATTACGATCGTATTTACATTTTGCAAATATCACGGTTACTTATCGTTTTACATATGAAATTTATTTTCACATGCACATATTACATATTTTACTTAATTTGCTTTTAAGGTGTATTCTAGGCCTTTGTAACTTTTGTACATGATATTGTTCATTTACTTACTATATTAATAACGCAGTTTATTGCATTTGTTATTCCCGTATTGATCATTATATACACATATTTCGATCTTGTTATTATAATATATAAATAATATATAAGCATATAATAATTGAAACTTTCGAATTCAGTTAAAATGCTCTTATGCTTTTATATCGCTTATTACGATCGTATTTACATTTTACAAATATCACGGTTACTTATCGTTTTACATATTAAATTTATTTTCAGTTTGTTTTTCCATTATTTTCTGTGTCGGTAAACAAATTATTTAGTTAAATCTGTTAACTTAAAACTGAAAAAGAACAAATTATAAATGATAACATCGATATAGTTATAAAAAATTATATATAGTTATAAAAAAGCATGAAGGCTATAATTAAAAACGCAAATAAGTTAAGCAGAAGCAAAAGGATTTGTGCAAGCGTTTATTGCAAAGTACGGTTTAAAAAACTATTTCAAATTTGGTACTCTGAAACAAATTTTTCAAATGCTTAAATATTTATTTTAATTTTATAATAAAGTTTTCAATAAAATTGATTGTCAATAAAATTCATTTCATACTCTTAGGTAAACATATATTATCCCATACGATAACCTCTTCGGGTGGATCTACAATGCGATTAACTCTTTCTCCACTCGTATTGGCTCTAAATACTTTGGTGGGTGAATTTCTTTATTCCCAAAACTGTCATTTTACGCTATCCGTATTTTGTACGGAAATTCCATTTCGCAATACGCTGCCTGATTTCGAAAGTATGCGGAGATTTCGCTTTAACAGTGAAGAAATTTCTGAAATATGGCAAGCGGTAACCGGTTCCAAAGCCAACAAACAAGATTTAAACAAAAGTATAATACGAAACTATTTAGCAAATCCTAATGTGTCCTTACTTTTGCTTTTAATAAAATATCTTCTCCAAAGAGATCTTTTGAATAATGCGAAAAGAAATGCCGAAGTACAAACTGATATGCAAGAGAAAATCCATAAAACAACCTCAGCTCAAGCCTTAGATCACAGTAGCAAATCGTCTAAAGTAATAGCTACAGATGATAATCTTGATCAGATTAATAAATATTTGTTAACGTTATCGGACAAAGTCATTGAGATGACGAAAGAATTTGATCAATTTGCCAGACAAAAGCGTGATTCGAGGCCACGCTCTTTCAGGTCTTCACGTTCACGAGAATATTATGCGCTTAACAAAAGTTTGGAACGTATAACGGAAAACATGAAAACAATGGCTCAGGCAAAACGTAAAAATAAACGTTTATCCGCCGTTGTAGAGTCCATAGACAATTTGACACAGCAATTCGGAGAGTGTGCTCGAAATTTCGATAATGTTACAAAGTTTTTGAGCACTAAAGCAGACAAGTCTGTGCTGGAAAAAGCTAGAATTACTAAAGTGAAACTGAAAGAAAAACAAACGGAGACTGAGTTTAATGGAAAGTCTTATAACGATTGGATATACGAAATGCGCAATACGGAAAACGGGCAAACGTTTTTAAATCGGGTAAGTATAAAGTTAAAACTGGAATTTTTAAAGTACTCGATCGATGAAATGATTGTGGAGAGAAATTCTTGTTTTTTTAATCATCTATTGGAATGTCTTCAGATGTATTAGTAGGGGAGTGCTAACTAGCTTGGAAATAAAAAATCTTACTATCGATAGATTTGAATTTTTTTTTGCCGTTTTGAATTCTTCAAGACAAGACGTGAAATATTTCTTAAAATATGTCATAAAATTGTAACAGATGCAAAACTATTTACGTCTAAATATTATTTATCTTGCCTAGCAGAATCCAAACACTCCAGTCGCATAAGAATATAACAGTTACTTCTCTACAATCATTTTTATTTACTTTTTATTTACACTAAACACATACAATTTTCAAGGTGGAAAGCTCATTGCGCAAAGCTTTAACAAAATATTTAGACAAACTGAGAAATGAAACGGATATCAAAATGAAACATTTGAAAAGTCTAATGAGGCTGCACTATCAACAAAAGTTGGCAAAGGTTAATTACGATTAAAATTTTACATAAGCGTGCAAGAATTATTTCATAAGCATTTGTTTATATATCCAGCATTTAAATCAAGAGCCAAAAATAAATGTGGAAGAAACAAAAAGATGGAATGAGAATATTGAAAAGAAACTTGAGCAATTCGAGTCGAAACAAATGGAATTATTGCAAAAGTTACAAGCATCCTCATTAGAGTTAAAAGCGGCCCAGTTACAGCAAAGGGATAGTTCTACACTAACCGAAAGAGAGGTAATATTTATAAAGAATTTGAAATATATGTAAATTTGATTTCTAATTCATATTAAGTTATTTTAAATTGTAGAAACTCCCTGCACAAGAAGATAATGAAAACGTTTTGGCGCCAGCAGATAAAGAAAACCGTTCATGGCATGAGTTGAAATCTCCTCAGTTTCGTGGTTCTCAAAATGCTGATGAAAAAATAAATGAATATCAAGTAGGTTTTATTGTATTTAACTAGAAGTCACATTGTAAAATACATTTCTAGTTTGGTAATTACGGCCAACAGTCCGGTCCTGTAACTCAAGAAAAACCAACAGAATCATCATTTAGAGATGTCTCAAAGACTCAAGAACAAATTCCGTGTATAACACAAAATATGGCAGAACAGCGACGTTCGGTAGATAATATTATATATGATGCCAAGTGAGTATGTTTTAATATGTTTTTACAAAACAGTTTCTATTTTAACTTGTGCTTGTAATAATAATCTAAAGCATAAAATAGTAATACCTAGAAATTTTTAGATGATTCATTATTATGAAAATTCGCTTAAGGTCTGGTTTTGGTTTTATTCCAAAATCTAAAAATATTTTGCATTAAGCTATAGATAAGAAAATCATCCAGTGTTGGGTGGTATAACTGACCTCGACTGATCTCTAGTTTTAAGGTATTTCCCACGATATTAAAATAATTTTTTCTCTCCTACAATTCTTGAAGAAAAAAATACAAAATTACAAGATTCAATATCGATCAAAATTTCTATTTAAAATGCAATGAAATTTAGATCGATGTCGAATGCGGTAACTTGGTCCATGTTTTTATTGTAGTTGTACGAAAGAAATAAGTAGTTTTGCAATATTCGAAAACTTTTTTATAACAATAGATATATGAAAGAATATATTAATTTTGACACCATAATATATTAGATTTAGTTCAAAGTATGAGTATTGAAAAAACGTATTTATTATCCATTAAAATTCATATCCCGTTGTATGAGTAGCATTTGAATCTATTACCTTTCAATAAGGCCAACACCTTTTTCTAGAAGAGAAAACACCAGTAGTTTTAAAAAAATTAGTTTTTAATCTCTTAGAATCAAATTTGAATATAATACGCAATTGTTTTTCTTACATTTAATGAACACATAACTATCGGATTTAAAAAAAGTTATTTAGACTAGAATATTGCTTCAAAGTGAGTTTCGTATGATAATTATGTTTTAAAACACAAGTTAAGTACACGCTGTGTTTTACGAATACGGCAGTAAATAATTTAGCAAATGTGCAATGCAATATATTATTTAGTGTGAATTCTTTATATATATTTTTTGTATTTTGCTATTGTGGTGATTGTAATAAGTATTACAATTTTAGTGAAAAATCCCGAACTAATACAAATTAAAAATTACTTGTATGCTCGCGGAGTTGACTTGGAGCCTAAATATAAACCAAACCTTAATAAATAACCCTTAAGTGCGAATAATTAAATAAACATTCACATTATTTTTGCATAGACAATTTTGATTTAGCAATTTTTTGTTAAGGAAAAAATCCATAACTAATTTTTCTAAATGCATACGATTTAGACTACGTATTCAACAGCTTGAAAATGAAAGCAATCAACTGGAACAAAACTTTCAGTCATATTTGGAGCGACGCAAACGTTCTCAAGAGCAAAACAAACATAATCAAAATATCTCCAAAATATCTCCAATAATCAAAGACTTATATGACATAACAAATGTACGTTTAAGACAAGAGCGTAGCAAAGCAGCAATCCACGAAAAATTGTCAGAAGATGAGGAAATGGAAAAAGAAATCCAACGTCTCAAGGAAACACTACAGCACGAAGCTTATGAATCTATGGATGAAAAACAAAAAACTGGCAAAAGTGACAGTTCAACGTCTTCATTGAAAATAAGAAATGCAATACTGGAAGCCAAATTGAAATTTTTTGAACAGGAAAATACCATACGAAAATGCAGAGAACAAGAAGAAGAAATACGAACGGGTAGTTTGTTACAGCATCAATTGGAAAAGTATTCTGAATTACAAGAACGTCGCGAAGCTAATCTGAATCTTGGCACTGAAACTGTTGATAATTACGGACCTGAATATAATTTAGAATCGAGCTTATCGGAAATTAATATAAAAGATAAATCTTTAGATGAAGAACAAGATATAGACTTAAGTCCCATGTCAGGATATAAGTCTCAAAAAAATCCAAGCAGTGTTAGAAGGGAACTATTCCCGAAAAATATTAAACAAAATATACCAAAAACAACTACTTCTTCTGATCAAGATTTAGATAATTATCTAAGATATCATAGCCCTGCAACAGCGCATGCTACAAACAAAGGACACGATTTTAAAGGCAGAAAGGCAACAACTAAACGTGACACAACTTCACAACTAATAAAACAATCCATGGCCAAAATGCAACAATTATTCGAACAACAATCCAAATCTCAAGAAACTTTAAGGGAAATGGTAAATGAGTTGCAGCAGGGAAAAGTTTTGCAAAGAGAAGAATCCACAGCCAGGCTACGACCCAATGAAGCCTTGGATAAAAGTATTGCTGCTACAATGACTTCGACAACAACAGCTACAACAAGTTCAATCACTAAAACTAGCAGAGAAACTGAAATGAATGATCAAATAAGTTTAAATCGTATTTCAAATACCTCAGTGCCTTCTCTGTTAAATTTATCTATCGAAAGCGACAGCCAGGACTCGAATTTCCATGAAATTGGAATGATTGTAGATACTCCAAAACAAATCGATGAGCAGGTAGTGGTTATAGGAGAGTCAAACTCAAAAAGCATGGACCACCTAAATGAATCCTTCGATTCGAGTGAATTACAATATGTAAAATCTCCAAGTAAAAAATACCAAAATCCAGAACAAAACGTACAACTGGAATTAGGCCAACTTATAGATTCTGTAAAACTCTCGGATTTAAATTTATATAGTGCTGTTAATGACATTGAGATGGGCGAAATTTCTTCCGAACCTAATCGAACATTTGCGCCCCCAGATAGTAAATTGGATGACAGCTTTTCATCACGTTCTACTTCTGATTTGGAAATAACAACAGGTCAGCAGGATAAGGATGCTAAAAACCTTGGCGACGATAGCGAAAGTGATTTCTGGGCTTAGAAGATTTTGGTTAAAAATTAAGGACGTAAATAAAAAGTGTATATTTTAATACATCTTTTCAATTGAATAATATATATTTTTGGACAATATAAAACATGTTGAACAATAAACTCCTGGCTTCTGAAATACAATGCAATTTAAATGGGTGCCACAAGTTTTGCCACCTCAGGGCGATATTTTCTTATGGTTAATTCTACAGCTGCACACGCATACAAATGTACGTACATGTTTATTTGGTTGTTAAATTAAAAAGCCATGAATTAAAGTAAATTTTTTTGTTTGTTTTATTTTAACGTGTGCCGCGTTTTTCATTATGAATATAAATACATGCTTTTCTATATTTCTAAATGGGGTACATACATTTTGTGCGAACAGTTTCTGAAGTTTTTTTTCGCTACATCTATTATCTCACATATTATTGCCAAATTTTTAATCGTTATGCTGTTCTTACAGGAGAAATGTGATATTCATGTTGAATCTGTTGCACTCGTGATGGTACAGTGTTGTCGCCATTTTTGAAATCTTGATGTTGCGTCAATTTGTCAACTACTTCAACAACTGGATGGACATTTGCATGAGCAGGCGAATTAATTGACTGCAGATCTGAGGTTGCTACTTGTGTATCAATGCTGTGGACAATGACTTCATTGGGTATGACAATATTAGTGTGATCTTGAGCAACATTATCATCAGGTACGGGTCGATGAGTTGGCTGTTCAACTGGTTTTCTGTCGGAAATAGGAATTGGAATTTCCTGCGCATTCTGGTTTGCTGTCTGAGAAATCTGTTGGCTTATATCTTCGGGTACATGTTGCTGGATTACTTGAACATTGGCCGGTAGTACAGGTGTTTCTTTAACAATTTTATTTTCTACTACTTTAGCATGTTGTTTTATGACTTGAGGAACATGTTCATGAATTTGTTGAACAATATCTTTTATATGATCTGGAACCAATGAAATTGCCTTGCCATTATTGGCTTCAACTTTATTAATTCGTTGATTTATTACTTGTGGAATATGTTGGTGAATTTGTTCTACAATGCCTTGAATATGCTGTGGAATTTCTGGTGTCTCTTTAGTAGTGTTCTCATCAGTTTGTTCAATATCCTGAGGAACATGTGGATGATTTTGGATGTCCCCTGTTAATACTGAATGTTCTTCAACATCTTTATTTTGGTTTGGAGCAGTTACTGGTGGCAAAAGATAATGATTTGTTTCTGCGATTCTTTGAATGTGACTGGGAACTGCAATAACAATATGCTCTGTATGAGCCTGGGGAACTTGTTCTACAATCTCTTGGCCTGCGTCTGCAACTGGTGGTTGATCTTTTGCATCGTTTGGCACATGTGGGTGCAGGACATTCTGAATATTATTAGATACTATCGTTGTGTCTTTCTTTTGCACTTGAACATCATGTTGATTTCCGATTCCCTGAACTTTTTTCTGTCCTGCAGATATTTCTTCATCCACTTGTTTTGGTATTTGATTATTTACAGTCTGGGCATCATGTTTGTTATTTACCGGAGAACTTGAAGGTAGATTTTCTTTGACAAGTGGCTGAATTACTGGCTTACTGATGGCTTCTGTAGTGTCAACATGAGGCTGGACATGTTGCTCAACATTTGTTCCTTTATCGTTATGTTGTTGCTTTTCTTTTAATTTATTTTTATAGGCAATTTGTTGGTTAATAACCTGCGGTATGTGCTGTTCAGCTTGTTTTATTATATCTTTGACTTCCTTCTTCAAGGTTTCAATCTTTTCAGCAATTAACGGTGGCAGACTTAAAGTTGGATAGACATCTGATTGCCGCTGTTGTTTTTGTTGGGCAACATACTTTAAAATTTTGCTAATGTGACTTTTGATGAACTTCTTTATGTATTCAGGTGCCTGCTGGTCACTTTTGTTGGATTTATTAGTGTCGTCGTTAAGTTTACCTTCTGTAGTTTGCTGTTGTTTATCATGTTTAATATGTTTCTCAACAAAGTCCTTGATATGTTGGGGTGGTTGACGGCCTTCTTGCTGAGTTGTTGAAGTGCTTTGTTCCGCAGCATAACAGCAACAAAGAAAAGCTTAAAGTTTGAAAAATAAACAAAGTTCTTAGTATTTTTGTTCAACAAATCTTACCTAATACAATAACAAATCTCATGCTGTAGCCTCTGCAAGATTAAACAAAAGACTGCACTCTTTCCGTGTTTTGTAAACCTTTTTATACCCCCTTCAAATTTTAAAGACTTTGTGTAACAAATCAATGATTCTTTTCATTTTGCACTTTAATTTTCTCCAAAAATACATTTCATGTCATCTTATCAGAAATTTATGCTAATTAGCACAAAATATTCATATTAACATTAAATATTTGAACTTTAAGGCAGTTTAAATAAAACTTTTATAAAACTGGTTTCAATACGTATGACAATCTGGTAAAAAGAAGAGGAAAACAAATTCAATGAAATTCTCCTGAGGCCGTTGGAAATGAAATCTTCTTGAATTGTATCAATGCAGGTGTTTTAAAATTGTTATAATTATTGAACATGTCTGGCGGCTGGCAAGAATGTTATTAAATATTTATAGATGCTTTTTAATGTGCAATAATTGTCCCATAAATGTTGTATTTCTAATTTTATATCTACTCAAAATAAAACAGAAACGTTCTGTAATTTTCATATAAATAAACCAATTTCTTGTGGTCATTTGTACAGTAACCCAAATACTCAACTAAAAGTATATTCAAGTTTGTTGAAACATTATCTTAAAAGCCATGAAACACTTCGTAGCCGTAGCAATTCTTGGTAAGAAAGAAAAATCTCAATAAAATTTTTACTAACTCTTGTTAATAATTTTAGCCTTCACCAGTTTAGCTTGTTGCAAAATTGTTGAAATATCTACTGCAGTGCCGCCACAAAAATGTGCTTTCAGCTGTCCCAAGTCCGATTTGCCGCTGTGTGCCACCAATGGCCAGTGTATGCAGGAATTTCAAGGAGAATGTCTAATTAGTGCCTACAATTGTGCTCATCCTCATAAGCCGTTTGTCATCATTGAAGATTGGAAGTGTAAACAAAGTGGTGCCCCAAAATGTACACAAAATGAAGTAGAACTTTATTAAAGGAAGTCAGGCCGACAGTCATCTAACTAACCAGACGTCCACTCATGCATTTGCCATTAAAACAAAAAGAAAGTTTTATGCAAATTTAATTATATTAGAAAATCTTTGAGTACCGTGTTTTATGGCACAAACTGTAGCAAATGTATTTGTTGCTGTAGCACGAGTATAATGCCACAGTCATAGTGTGTACTAATTAGTGCCTGTATTTAACAAAAGCTGGCAGATTTATTTAATATGTATTAAGGTTTTTGCTTAAAGCCGGATTGTTGTTATAAATAAGTCTTTGTATCACAAAATACACTCGGAAAAATGTTGTTATCAATAATAATAAAAGTATTTTATTACAATATAAAATAAAGTTTATGGTGTTTGGCTACAATAAAAAAATATAGAAAAGGATGACCCAAAAAGCCTGCCCTTTCCGCTAATTTTAATAGCAAAGTTATTGTAAACTGGTTTATGAACTTTTCCATCTACAACAGTATTAATTTAATTTTCAAAACAACCGATTCCCACGTAAAAAGCTGTGACCCATGAAGTTTTCGGTTACTATGAAAGATAATTGATTAGATATATGATTTTGGAGCTTCAAAAGTCTCTCTTTAAATTTGACATGATGATCGACGTTTCAAGCACTTATTTGTGTAATTGACCGATGAAGCCGGTTAAAAGTTATTCTAACAAAAACTTTTATAAAAGCCTTTTTTCTAAGTTTTTTCGAAACATCGCTAAATCTACGGGTTCGAATCAAATTCATAGGAGCACTCTTCTTTCGACTTTTATATAAGACTCAAGAACAGTTTCTAATCGGATATATAATTTTAGAAAATTCACTTCTTGCAATTTATTTTTCGTTCACGATATCACGAGTGGATTCAGCGATTAAAGTTATTGAAAAAAAAAACATTTTAAAAAATGCTCTTTTCTTGGTTTTTTAACAATTTTGGAAATTATGGTCTCGAAGACTAAAATTTGGGGAAAATCTAAGATGAGAAACACTCTTCAGAGCGCCACCAGTTGGATTTAATTCGCCTCAACCTTTCAAAAGTTATAAAACTTACACATCCATACACATGTACATACATAGAAACATAGTGAGGAGTTCTTAGAAGCTTACGAGAACTTCAAAACGTGGGGATATGACGATAACTCAATATTCTTAGACCGGGGTAAAACTAAAACTTAAAATTTTCTTAGCGAGAAGTTTGAAAAAGAAAACAATTGTCACTGTTTTTAATAGTTTTTAATGAATTTTTTTGTATTAATTCAGTTTTTGCGATTAAATATTTTCTATGAATTATTAATTCATAATTGTCTGCACAATTCTTACGATTCCATGCTATTATTAATAGTTTCGACTGCAGCTGAACTGTGTAGGAATCTTAAAAATTAAGAGAGAAAGTTAAGCATGCAGAAAGCAGATTAAATTTTATTTTAGGAAAAAGTAACCAAAATGAAAAATTTTCACATTGAAAAAAAAAAATAAAAATAAAACTAACATTTTGTATGGAAATAATAGGGAAGGGCGGTAACTCTGTTTAGAACCCAAAAAACAAAGTAAAAACAATCCCGTTATTAAAGAGAATATGTTTGTGCTGCCTTGTATATTGTTATTGTGCCCCTTCCACTTTCTATAATATTTAGTATAGAGAACATGTTCGTGCCGCGTGGACGCTTCAGTGCCAAATCCCGTTAGAATACGGAAATAAAAAGTGCTTAGAATGGTATAGCTTCTATAAACAATTGTTATTTAATACATATTTAATAAATAAAAGCAAATATCTTCACAATTAGTTTGGCTGTTCGTATTGAAAGAGTTTATAAAAAATCTGTAGACAGCGCAGCCACAGTTAGCTTAACATGTTTGTGAGAGCGACGAGAGAGCTGTATTGCATTGAGTGAATGCATGTATAACATGTGCTGTTGCCTGCGGATGTGTGTGTTTGGTTTCTTTATTTGCTTTGTGTAAATATAAAGAGAGTGCAAAAGCAAAGCAAATTTTATAAAGCTAAAAAGATAATATTTACAGTTATTTGAAAAGAAATTTCAAATGTTCAGTTCTTCTAACAATTAATTTACCGAATGTTTTTGATCTGCGCGAACGCTTTTGTGTCAACTCCCGTTATAATAATGAAACATAAGGGATAACGTGTTAAATAATTTGTGGTTTGTAAAAATAATTGTTAACTAATACATATATAATAATTAAAAGTAAATATCTCCGCAAATAGTTGGTTTATATTGTGCTAGAAAGTGTATAAGAAAATTTTTCAATTTAAGTTAAGATCTGTAGACAGTGCAGTCACTATTAGTTTAACATGGCTGTTGGGAACAGCTGCGCTGTCTGTGTGTACATGTAAAGTGGTTTGTTGTTTAGCCGGTATGAAATTACTGCAAAGCCAAAAACAAAAAAAAAAAACAAAAAAAAAAAAACAAAAAAAAAAAACAAAAAAAAAAAACAAAAAAAAAAGGAACAGGAAAAGGAATTGAAAAGCAAATACAACGCGATGTAGTGAGAGCAGTAATTATCTGTAGACAGCCCTAATAAATTAAATTTAAAAAGTACGTATAAATGGATCAGAAAGGAAATAAGCTTGTTACCAAATAAAATATCAAAGGTAATATTTTCATTTACATAATTTGAGAGCATGATAATATCTTAATTTACATTCGAATGCTTAACAACACAAGATCTTCTTAAATAGTCACTTGACACCAGAAATAAGGCATAGAAATCTTTACAAAACTGGAGGGTTACCCTGTAATGCGGTGCGAAAGAAAATCTTTTTTGCTATTTATATTGCAGAAAAGCAATTGCAAGAGCAATTCCTGTCGCGTCCTATTAAACTCCCCTCTTAAATCTATCTCGTATACCTCTTCCTGTGTCAGCACCTGACACTGATGGACGACTGCATACATATTTAGTTTATACACATGAAAGGCCTTATTCATAAAAAGTATTTAATGCTTATAATCTGCTTATAAGATAAATTTCGTATAGAAAGTTTGTGTTATAAGCAGCTCATAATTCATATATCTTTTGTCAATAAGGCCTATATTATATACGCATGTACATATATTGGAACTTATGAAAATACATATTTTTAAGGAGTTATATATGAAAGTTTATATCTGAAAAAACAAAATTTCCGAAAAATACAACCTTTAAAGGCTAGTGAATTGAAAATGTGTAAAAAGTGTTGTAAAAAATATATTTTTTTTTCCAAAAACTATTGATATCAAAAAAACTTTCGCCTAAATTACAATTATAATTCTACACAGTGCGTCACAAAAAATTTGTGAGAAACCATCAAAAATAATGCTCTTTATTATGATCAATACAGTTCCTGGTTTTTGTCCCCTTCTGAAAAACACTTGTCGGCTTATTTTTAACTACCCGCAGGGAAATTAAAAATTTGAAAAAATAGAGAAATTATTGGCCATACATCTTTTTGAAAAAATGGAGTTGTCATCAGATCTCAACGTTTTGGGGTCCTAGGAAACCTCCCTTTATGATTTACCGTGTATCACGTGGGAATCGGTTGATTTGACAATTAAAATAATAGTGTTTTAGCTCGAAGAGCTCAAAAGCATAGAAACCCAGTTTACTACAGTTTTGCGTTTAAAATTAGCGGGAACCTGGATGGCTTTTAGGGTTAACCATTTAACATAGAATTGTGTTTATCTCTGCTGTTATTTATTGGTCCTATTAACTTATCTATTGAATTATTTGCTGCATGATAAATTAAGGCTCTGATTACCTTAACAACTTAATTACGCATGCCTCAAATCAAATATTTTTTTTAAAGAAATTATTCACTTTAAATCGGATATTATTTCTTTTAAAGAAATTTTTGCTGGTAGTTGAAATACTAAAAACACTTGGACATTCTGAATTTTATTTATTATACCCTTCGCAAAAAAGTGAAAGAGGTTAGATATTCTGGATTCTTATGAACAGCGATGACGTTTGAGACTTCGTTCTTAGACTGATGGATTGGAAATGGACTAAATAGAGTGGTATTGAAAAATTCTAAATACGGTTCCAGCGCTGGGAAGCTTACACCCACTTCTCGACGCAAAATTGATACCAAAAACCAATCATTTTTTGTTTGTTTGTAAATTGAACCTATTTCATGCTTTGAGAACCCTCAATTGTCTACTAAAAACTAAAAGAAATTATTTTCTTCCAGGGATGGGAAATTAATATTTATATTTTTGGCACATTCAGTATTTTGTGGTACATCCAATAACTAAAATGTTTAAAATTTCAAGTTTTTGTTAAATAAAACGGCTTTATGCATCATGAAGATTTGCATTGGTAAAAACGAAAAGTAAAAAAGTTAAAACTTCGTTTCCAGGGGTGGGAAATTGATACTTTTAATTAAAAAAAGTAACCAAAAGACAACTTTTGTTGCTTTTTTTGCTAACTAAAACTATTTTATGACTTTGGAAGTCATAAAAAAAACCAAATTTCGAATCCAGGGTTGGACAAGTGCAATATTTCACAGTACCAGAAAGTGGCCAAAATGGTTAAAAATCTAAAATTTTTCTTAAATAAAACTACTTAATACCTCATGAAGAGTTGCACTGATAAGAAAAACAGAAGAAATTAAAATTTCGCCTTCAGGCTTGGGAAAATGATTTTTTTTTGGTTCATGCAATATTTTGTAGTACATGTAATAACTAAAATGTTTAAGTTTTCAGTTTTTATTAAATAAAACCGCTTTATAAATCATGAAGATTTGCTTTGTTAAAAAATAAAAAAAAAAATAAAATTTCTTTTGCAGGGATGGGAAATTAATATATTTTTTCATCCATAACAGTAACCAAAAAGGCAACTTACGTTGTTTTTTTTTGGTAATTCAAACTATTTTATAACTTAGGAAGAACAAAATTTGCTACTTAAAAATATATGTAACGCCAGACGTACGTTGGTGAAGGGTATATAAGATTCGGCACACCCGAAAATAGCACTTTTACTTGTTTTTAATTGTTATCGTCGACTAGATATTAAATTTGCAATTTTGCCAATTGGCATTCTATTATTTTTTTCTGTGTAAAGCATTTTTACTTATTTTTAGAGGCAAAAAGTTACCTTTTGCTGAAATTATTATTATTGAAACTGCAATCATGCAAATTAATAAACACATTCAACAACGAAATATACGATCATAAATATTTTTTTAGTTCTTAAATATAGGGTGTTTTTTATACAGTGATACAACTTTGATTTGGCTTGACTGCTTTTTTGACCACCCATTTAACAGCTGATAGTTGGTCTTTATTTAGTTTGCTTTGACATTTCATTAGGGATCGACCTACGCCAGAGCAAAGTGTGCAAATTGTGGAAATTTTTAATCAGAATAATGGTTCTCTTCGTCAAACTTATCGTGCACTTCGTCCATTCAACATTTTATTTTCCGGTGAAGCCCATTTTTGGTTGAAGGGGTACGTAAGTAAACAGAATTATCGCATGTGGAGTGAGGAGAATCCACAAGCTTTTGCCGAACATCCACAGAAAATTACTGTTTGGTGCGCTTTATGGGCTGGCGGAGTCATTGGCCCATATGTCTTTAAAAACGATGATGGTCAGAACGTTACTGTCAATGGTGAACGGTGTAGGAACGTGATTCGAAGTTTTTTCGTACCTCAATTAGCTGGCATTAATCTTGTGATATGTGGTTCCAACAGGACGGAGCCACATGCCACACGGCGGGAGCTTCAATTGATTTACTCAAGGAAGCTTGGCCGAAATCATATTTAAACGTTAACGTCATAAAATTTTCTATCCAATAAAGACCTTTTTAATGATATCACAAATGTATTACTATGTTTTATTATGATTTAAACTTGTATCACTCTATAAAAAACACCCTTTACCTTTAAGCCACCTTAAACATTTAGTTCATGTTATAAAACATTTAAACTCTTATCGCAAGACCCTGAAGTAAAAACTATTTTTAAATACAAAAACTAAAAGTTTTACTATCAACTGGAAATTGTTTTGAAAATCCTAACCGGCGAATATGTTGTTGAATTTAGTTCACAACCCGTGTGATTTTTAAAAGTCAATTTAAGTTTTCATTATTCCAGCCGCAATTTCCATTCAACAATTTAAGTGTAGCAGTGTATGTGTGCGTGTATAAGCAGTTTGTTTTTGTGTATGCGACTTTGGCGCCAATTATATAACATCGCTATTATGCAAATAATTCGAGTATCAAATAGTAAATGCAAACACACATATTTAGAAATGTTGTCACTGCGTCTACCACAAATGAAAATATTTAGAAAATTTCTGAAAGTTTATCAATACATTTACACACACACACACACACACACGCAAACACAAACATTTACTATGTACATGAATATTTTCATGTTTGGTTTTATTTTTAATAATAAAAGTCAGTTGTAGACCAAAACCAAAATCAAAATATGGAGTTAAAATGGCGGCAAAAAAATTGCAGTTAAAAATAGAAAAAAGATAATCTCTCTCATGCGTTGCTAAGCACGCACTCAATAAATGCTGTTGCTAATCGAGACTTTCATTAACAAAATACTAATTCGGCGAAAATTTTAAACCGATTGATGTGTGATTTTTAATTTTCTTTTGAGTAAATTTTTGTATGGCATGTGAATAAGTAAAAGTTAAACTAAATTAACTTTCATTTGGCTTCAGATGTAGCAAAGATATGGCAGTGTTTTAGTTATGACGACAATTTTATGGTTGTGCCAAACAAAATTAAGGGGCGGTCACACTCGGTAAATATTTGCAAAGGAAATGGAAACGTAACCACAAAAAAATAAAGAAATACAATTTCATTCATTATTAATAGTCGGCTTATGCTTAACTCTTTCATTGAAACATAGTGGTTACGTTATTTTAGTTAAATATAGACTACATAATATATAGATTACGTAAATATAGGCTAACGTAACCACTGAAAAATAAAAATAAAACAATTTCATTATTTATTAATGGTCGGTTTATGCTTAACTCATTCATTGAAATATAGTGGTTACGTTATTTTAGTTAAATATAGACTATATAATATATAGACTACGTAAATATAGGCTAACGTAACCACTGAAAAATAAAAAGAAAACAATTTCATTCTTTATTAATAGTCGGTTTATGCTTAAGTCGTTCATTGAAACATAGTGGTTACGTTATTTTAGTTAAATATAGACTACATAATATATAGATTACGTAAATATAGGCTAACGTAACCACTGAAAAATAAAAATAAAACAATTTCATTATTTATTAATGGTCGGTTTATGCTTAACTCATTCATTGAAATATAGTGGTTACATTATTTTAGTTAAATATAGACTATATAATATATAGACTACGTAAATATAGGCTAACGTAACCACTGAAAAAAAAAAAAAAAACAATTTCATTCTTTATTAATAGTCGGTTTATGCTTAACTCGTTCATTGAAATATAGTGGTTACGTTATTTTAGTTAAATATAGACTACATAATATATAGACTACGTAAATATAGGCTAACGTAACCACTAAAAAAGAAAAAGAATTTTATTCATTATTAATAGCCTTTCATTGAAATTTAGTGGTTACGTTTTTTTATTCAAATAGAGGCCTACATGTGACCGCGCCTTTACAGTATTTTCAGACATGCACATTAAGTGCCCAGGAGACGTAACAAAACCATTAATCGGTAGAAATGTGTTAGTGTCGTCTAATTGATGATTTCTCGCAGACGTACAAATAAAATGGTCAATCAGCGTTTATGCTTTGGCTTCGTAGCGTGCAAAATAAATTTTTTCTCATCAAGGCACTTCTGCGTGTCGTCACATAACAAAGAAAACAAAGCAAATGAGGTTTTATTCGTCAATCAGATTTGGAGACAGTCAAAATCTCCTCAATCAGAGCCGACAACATGTGCTTGTAGCCGAAGAAAAAAACTACTGCACGCACACAATTATGTGATTGATAGTTTTTTTTTTGTACTTCTCCTGTGCACTTTACTTGCGGCAATTAAATTTTAGATTGAGTTTTGAACTTTTGAATTTATCTTCATGATTTCGAATTTGGCAGCCGAACTTTTTTATTTCGACCAGCAATCAGGGTATAACCCCAACGCATTAGGTCAGAACTAAAAGGTCAGTGCTAAAAGGACAGATAGTGTCTAAGATTTGCGTCAGTACCTACCAATATGGCCTACCTGATAGTGGTCTCAACACCGGGTGAAATTAATGTTCACCACCACCCCTGTCACCCTCAGGGGTCACCAGGTTGCAATCTTATTCATTTAGTACCGCCATATACGCCAAGATAATACACCATGCTAAGGTGTCCGGGCCTATCTCAAATCCTTGTTGCTTCCGAGGAAAGCATGCCATCAGCAGCAAGAGGAACCAAGGGTCAAAGTCATAAGACTTATCCCTCCTGACACTCCCAGCATCAACAACATACTACCACTTCCGCAACGTCTGCTGATTCGCAGCAGCCCATAGAGGCCACCATCAGCTGGGTCGAAGTCCCAGCATAGTATGAATGTGCCAGAACATCAACCCTTCTCTGATACTTCTCCCAGCGACTTTTGGTATCAAACCACAGCCACCACGTGGACTCACTGAAGAGACCTCATCCAAACATCTGCCCACAGAATCAGTTAGACAAAGGGGAAGAACGAGGTCCGCCACAGGCCATCAATTAGATGAACGTGTGTTAAACAGAGCTTCGCCAGTAAAGCAGATGTTTCACACACGCCCATCCACAATTTTACGTGTATGCTAACATCGTCGCTTCACCCCCAAGCAAGCATCATCTGTGGGGCTCAACCAGATTCCGTGGTACCAGTGTATGGAAACTGGTTACGCCTCGCAGGTCAAATCAATGTAGGTTTGCCACCTACTATTGATTTTTGACCCATTGTATGGCGGGACCCAGGTATCCTTCCACCTGTATTTCTTATCTTTTCCCCAGAAAGTACTGCAACAAGGCGTTACGACTGACCAAGTTGCCTATCGTGCCCCCGGAGGGTGCTAAAAGGACAGTTGAATAAAGATTAGGAGGTACACCTCCTTTCTTTGTTGTAGCCAGCTTTACTTTTTACCACGTTAACGAGCTTTTACTACACGGCCGACAAAGGATATGGTGGTGTCAGCCGCAGTCGTTAATGCTCAGCCTTCCAGCTGAGCTTTGCCTTCGTAAATGAAACAGGCCGACAACAATTAATACAACCCTGCGCTAGGGCAGATCAGGAATACTTGACTTGATGTTATTATGATGCGGGTAGTTCGCACATATCGAATTGGGATCTTGTTGTCCCTGCTTGAGACTGACTTTTGGTTGTACGTCCTCTTGTTAGCCCTGCCCTTATAACTATCAATTGGAACGATTGATAAAATATTTTGCACCGATTTGGTTGCTGTAGATCTTATAGCGTTACAGATGCTAAAAATAATAGTTTTTGTGTTATTAAAAATATATAAAATTATCGAAATAAAACCTACTTTTAAACGCTGGAGTTATATTTTTTCTTTAACGTCGTTTTGTCGTCAGCGGTTCGCATTGCAAATGCATAACAAAGAACTGCAGCTGTTTTTAGTGTATGTGTTTCATGTATACGATGAAATTTTATGGGTGTGTGTGTGTATGCTTAATTTGCATTTCACCAACACAGAGTAATAATGTTGACAGCACACATGTCATTAAAAATGACAACAAATTGCTTATTTCCGCCCGACATTGTGTAACTGTACAAACAGACACACTTTTCCGTTCTCCGTATTGTTTTTGTTTTTGTTTTTGTTTTTCAATTTGAATTTAAAGCTGTTAAAAGCAAAAAAAAAAAACAATTGTTAACAATACTTTGACAATTTAACAAGAGATTTAAACGCGGTGTATCGTAAATTGGAAAATTTATTAAAAAACATTTTAAAAGAAGAGAGAAAATACGACATCTCAAATACAATATTTTATTTTATGTTATTTTCATCTGAAACATGCAGACGATTTTCTTAATAAATAATTTGAGAGGATTCTTTTTATATCCTTCACAAAAAAGTGAAAGTCATTCCGTGTGTAGTTTCTTCGATATTAATATGGGACTCCATAAAGTATATACATATATAAATAAATATATATATATATATATAACGAGTGATTTTTTTGCTATTATCTTTTTGGCAACACTAGTTTTGACAGCTCGCGCACGTTTTGTATCTTGTGTCACTGTCAAACATCTTCAGTTTGGTCTATAATTTAATCATGAATCGTCTTACAAACGAACAACGCTTGCAAATTATTGAATTTTATTACCAAAATGCGTGCTCTGTTAAGAAAGTTCATCGCGCGCTTCTTCCATTTTATGGTCAGTTTAATCGACCTACTGAGGCTTCTATTTGGGCTATTGTAAAAAAATTTCGCACCAAATTTACATTGTTGGACATTAAACCACCAACACGCTTACGTAGAGTGCGAACTGAAGAAAATAGCGCAGCCGTATCGGCCAGTGTTGGTGATGACCGTGAATTATCGATTCGGCGCCGTTCGCAGCAATTGGGCCTCTGTTACTCCACTACGTGGAAAATTTTGCGGAAGGATTTGGGTGTGAAGCCTTATAAGATACAGCTGGTGCAAGAATTGAAGCCAAACGACCTACCACAACGCCAAATATTTGGTGAATGGGCTCTTGAAAAGTTAAATGAAGATCCACTTTTTTATCGAAGAATTGTGTTCAGCGACGAGGCTCATTTCTGGTTGAATGGATACGTGAACAAGCAAAACTGCCGTATTTGGAGTGAAGAGCAGCCAGAAGCATTGCAAGAGCTACCAATGCATCCACAAAAAACAACCGTTTTGTGCGGATTATGGGCTGGCGGCATCATTGGGCCGTATTTCTTCAAAGATGATGCGAATCACAACGTTACTGTGAATGGTGAGCGCTACCGTGCGATGATAACAAACTTTTTTTTGCCCAAAATGGAAGAGCTTGACTTGCATGACATGTGGTTTCAACAAGACGGTGCCACATGCCGCACAGCACGCGAAACAATGGACCAATTGAGAGGCGAGTTCGGTGAACAGTTTATTTCACGCTTGGGACCAGTCAATTGGCCGCCCAGATCGTGCGATTTATCGCCTCTAGACTATTTTTTGTGGGGCTATGTTAAGGCTAATGTCTATAGCGACAAGCCCGCTTCGATTGGCGCACTGGAAGCCAACATTGCCAACATTATTCGTGAGATACCGGCCGAAATGTTGGAAAGAGTATGCCAAAATTGGACTAAGCGGATGGACCATTTGAGGCGCAGCCGCGGCCAACATTTGCATGAAATAATCTTCAAACATTAAATTATATCGACCCAACTATCAATCCAAATAAATATTTCATGCATTTTTCTGAATTTTGTGTTTTCTTTTTTTTTAATTTCCGATAGTTCTTATAAAATCACCCATTATATATATATATATATATATATATATATATATGTTCTGGATTCTTATGAACAGCGATGACGATTAAGCGATATTCGTCTGTCTGTCCGTCTGTCTGTCCGTCTGTCTGTACGTGAAATCGGTTTTCCCAAGCCCCCTGAAGAGCTTTAGACTTCGTTCTTGGACTGATGGATTGTAAAGAATTCAAATAGAGTGGTTTTGAAATTCAGAAATACGTTTCCAGAGCTGGGAAGCTTACACTTATTTCAAAAATTAATACCAAAAACTAATTATTTGTTTGTTTGTTTGTAAATTGAATCTATTTCATTGTTGAGGAAGCCTCAATTGTCTATTAAAAACTAAAAAAATTTAAAAAAATTTCAGGGATGGGAAATTAAAATATTTCTTGGCACATTCAGTATTTTGTAGTACATGTAACAACTAAAATGTTCAAAAATTTCAAGTTTTTCTTTAATAAAGCCGCTTTATACATCATGAATATGTGCATTAGTAAGAAAAAAAATTAAAATTTCGTTTCCAGGGGTGGGAAATTGATTTCTTTCTTCATTCATAAAGGCAACGTTGCTTATTTTGTTAACTAAAATTATGTTATGACTTTGGAAGAACAAAATTGATATCAAAAATTAAAAAAAAATTAAAATTTCGAATCCAGGGTTGGGCAAGTGCTATATATTATAGTGCAAGAAAGTGGCCAAAATGGTTGAAAATGCAACATTTTTCTGAAGTAAAACTACTTAATATCTCATGAAGAGTTGCGCTGATAAAAGAAATAAAAGAAATCAAAATGTTACCTCCAGGGTTGGGAAATTAAAATTTATTTTTTTTAAATTTTATTTAAATAACTATAATGTTTAAAAGTGTTTAGTTTTTATTAAATAAAACCGCTTTATACCTTATGCAAATTTGCATTGGTAAGAAAAAAAATTAAAATTTCGTTTTCAGAGGTGGGAAATATGTATTTTTCATTCATAAAAGCAACAGAAGGTTTTTTGTGTAACTAAAACTATTTTATAACTTGGGAAGAACAAAATTGGTACTTAAAAATATATGTAACGCCAGACGTACGTTGGTGTAGGGTATATAAGATTCGGCGCAGCACTTTTACTTCTTAAATTAAGTAAATTTTTAAGCAAATTCCCCTCTTGACCTTAAAACATAGTCAACCAGGCAATATTATTGGAAAAAAATAGTCCGAACAGCATATTTTCATGCACTTTTTTATGTTAAACACAGATTATTCAGCTGAATTCCTGTGCGCATTATTTGAAGCGAATTGGGTCAATTCAAACAACAAAAATCAATGAGTTTAAGACATTTCATACACTGGCCTTACTACGGATTCTGCTCATATTGAAGCTATTCAAAATAGGCTTAATGCAAACTAAATTCCACTTGAAGTGAGCAAATATTTGTCACGACATTGACTTTGTTGCATTTGGAATGTGCATGAACCCCTGCCGCTGGTTGGTCTTGTTGTTCTTACAAAAGGAGGAAACTGAATAACTGATTGCCAATTTCAATTGAGGCTTGAAGAGAACAAATTTATAAATTTTCCGCAAGAAAAACCTAAAACAAGAATAATAAACTAAAAATAAAACTCGAAATGGATATAAACTTTTTATTTGATTTACAATAAAATGCAGGGAAGGCAACAGCAAAATGTAAAGCAGGAATTATATCTTCTTTTTTTTATATCTTATTGAATGCAATTTTTAACATTGAAACATTTCCATGCACACACAACATACACAACACACACACACAAAAGCTATTCACTTCCTCTTTTAATCACATTCAACAAAAAGCATGAGGCATCCTAAAAGCATGCATTGAAGCTCTGTTGCAAATTCTATAGAAGAAAATAAAAGGAAATAAAAACGATATCAAATTTAAATATTTGAAATGCATTTCATTTGCCTCATGCTGTTGAAAATGCAATACGGGAACAGGAGCAGGATGTCTGATCTGCTGAGAGGGACTTAACCATCGGGTTGCACTGCAACATGTTAATATTTATAAGCACATGTTGTATGTGTGTGTGTGTGTGTGTGTCATATCACACACATGCATCCATTCTTAGCATTTTATTTTCATTCATGCAAATTAACAATTCACTCATATAGAAAATCAGTGAATTGAGTTCTTGCAGCCTTTCGGTTATTTTCAAATATATTTTTATTTGTGTGTGTGTGTGTTAGTTTTGTTGTCATTTTTTGGTATCATGAATAATAGTTGCATATCAATTGCCAAATTATCCATAATTTACACAGATTTCTTTACAGTTGATTTTTACAACACAAAACCTTGAGAAAACGTTTTTGATGAGTGTCGTGTTCTGGCATGACATACAATTAGTTAAGGCCTTATTGTTTTGGACAAGAATAGATAACAAGAATTAAGATTTTATATATTCGATTTTATGGTCCCTGGTGATCTTTGCACTGCAAATAAAAAGTACAGCAAATAGAGATTTTCTTAAATCAAGCATACAAAGATGGGATTCATTTATATTATAAAGAATAGTACAAAATTAGAGTGATCGAATGGACCGTATGTTATAACTCGTAGCCACGGCTTCGATAAAAGCAAAAATACTGCTTCTGTTTGTAGTAACGACTGTCTGATTCTGTAACTTCTGGCTAATTATATCCGTTATAACATGCCTTCATGTGGCATGTTTAGAATATATACGAAAGAGTAGAAAGAAAACAAAAACTTTTTATAAATTTTAAACAACATAAATCAGTTTTTTATTTAAAAATGTTTGCAGCTCTATTCTAAAATGTTACTGCTGTGGCAAGTCCTGCTGCGAATGGGCAAGTCAGACGAGTGTTTGTTTTTATAGTGCATTTGCAAGAGAGAATCGTTAAAATTGCCAGCACAAAAATAACTATCGTTTTCTTGTCGATATGTTAAGCATTAAACACAATAACGACAGCACACTACACGAACACCGACTACAAAAGTCGTTGGCTACAATTACCGCCTCATAGTCAGCTACTTAATTATTTTTAGAACGACACAACCAAATCAATAACCATGAGTTGTTGTTTGCAGTAGAATTCTTTTCAAACGCCAGTGTAGCCGCTTTCATATATTTAACACTCTTAAATAGTGTTATTCCAATAAAATATATTTAAAGTCCACAATATATGACAAGAAATCATTTCATTAGGCTGGAAATATAGTTTGTTGTTTCTTTTTGTATTATAAGGAATCATATTTGCAAGTTTCCAATAATTGAATTTATTTATATTATACTGGCAATATAGCCTTTACTCATTGTCGCTCACCAAAAAAAAAATTCCTTTAATTTGGCTACAACCACAAAAACAGCAGGGACAACAACCAGCAGCCGTGTTGCTTGCAGTAGTAAAAATAACCATTCTCATATACGCACATGTATTCTATTTTTGACAAGTCGTAATATCTTGGTGAGCGACAATGACCAGATACAGTGTTGCCAGTGTAATATACATAAATAAATTCAATCATTGTAAACTTGAAAATATACTGTTTTATCATACAAAGAGAAACACCAAACTATATTTCCAAGCTAATGAAATGATTTCTTGTTATATATTGAGGACTTTAAATATATTTTATTAGAAAACAGTATTCAAGAGTATTAAATATATGAAAGCGGCTACACTGGCGTATGAAGCGAATTCTACTACAAACAACAACTCATGGTTATTGATGTGGTGGTGTCGTTCTAAAAATAATTAAGTAGCTGACTACGAGGCGACGATTGTAGCCAACGGCTTTTGTAGTCGGTGTTCGTGTAGCCTGCTGTCGTTATTGTGTTTAATGCCTTAAGTATGTTGAATTTGTGTTTAATAAATTCTTTATTTTCAAAGAGCAGAATGTTGCCAGTTTTTATTAAAAAGTGCAAAAAATGCCGCATTTTTTTCTAGAGAAGAAATCAGTGTTTGTTTTCTTTAAAATTTTCACACATAAATTTTTCTGTAACCAGCTCCAACTTATTTTTGTGAATACACAGAAGTTTTCGTTCTCTGGTTATAAAATTAGTTTTGCATATTCTCTTCGTTCATTTTGGTTTAGGGCGTGTAATTTGGAAATAAATTTGCATAAATGAAACAGCAGCAGACGTCTGTGTAAACATATCGGTAGCAATCGATTTGCGTTTGTGTGTTTATGCAAATTATGAATATGTTGCTCAAGCATAAACACCATTAAACTAGTTTATTAACATATTGAAATAAAACACTTGACACAATTTTTTTTAGCAAATTTTAAATGTACACCGCACACACACACACACACACACACATACACAGATGCAAATACTTAAAATGTTTGATTAATTTAAATTCAAGCGAAAAGGAAAATGTCGAGCGAGCAGGCTGATGTTGAAAACTTTTTGCACTTCATTATTATTATAAATTTTTTTTTTTTTTGAAATTGTGAAAGAAGTAACAGGAGAAAAGCAGAGAAATTACCAAGACGAAAAAGTCAACTTTATCATAAATTTCATTAATTAATGAAAATGTTGACTGCTTGTCAAATGGCTGGCTGACAGCTTAAACAGCCTCCTTAAAACACTCGTGCACAAACAACCGCCCGCACATATTTTAAAGACATCTTTACAACAGGTTCAACGATATTTTCGGTTAATTGAATTTAAGTTTAAATGTCACTTTTTCTTTTATAAATATATTATTTCTCTTCGTTGATTTGTACTGAAAGTTTAAAAGTGCGTTTTTAACGAACAGCATTTATGAAAGGAAAATTAAGAAAATTTATTGGGAAGTTGTTAAACAGTTAACAAGCCAGCAAGTAAAAGGTGTAGTGCCATAAAAGTCACATTTAATTTTAATTAAAAAAGTTATTATACATATTTAAGAATACTGAATTGATGTAGCACAGTGTTGCATTTCGAAAAAAAGTAAAATATGTTAATCTGTTTCTTTTCTACTACCACCGATCGGAACAACAAAATTAGAGATCAATAGATAGAGAATTTATTTTCACAATTTTATTCTCCCCTACACTGGCGAGTTTTCGCTACAGTACCGCTGAAGTAGGGTGTTGTAATGCCCTCTTTAGTACCTGATGTTCTTAAGTGCTGTCGCTAACATTCAGCGAACAGCACTTTAACTTCGTCGTTCAAATAGGACCAACAACAATTAACGGAAAAATTCGGGAGCACATTGAACTCGGCTTCGTAGTTCAGGTATTAACTGCTTCAGCCTACAGCAGCTTTTAATTAATTAATATTTAATCATAAAAATAATCAATTGTTGCAAATATTATTTTAAAGCAGCAGGCGAACTCTGTCAGAAATCACACTGTTGCCATTTTTCATTGTTGCCATTTTTGTTGAAAAATGTACAGCACCGTGTTGTCACTTTTCCGCTTTTCACTGAAATCATTTAACATAGAGAAATTATTTAATTATTGAACTAGCATTTTTCCAAGATATGCCACGTAATATTTCACCACAATCTATTAGAAAAAAAATTAAATAAAAATTCATGTCATGCTGGCTAATAAATTGCAATATTGTTTAGTAGTTGTGTGTAGTTGTTTAAACGACAAAAATGTATCATTCAATTTAAAAAAAATTAAAACTTTAATTATGTCTATTTAAAGTGAAATTGCAATTCAATAAAAAAGTAGCATAGTGGGCAATATCGGGAGTTTTTTATACAATTTTGAGTTGGCATCACTGCCCACTTAACAACTGATAGTTGCTTTTTGTTTAGGGTGCCTTGCCATTTTATTATGGAATGACTTACACCAGAGCGACGCGTGCAAATTGTGGAAATTTTTAATCAAAATAATGGTTCTGTTCGTCAAATTTATCGTGCACTTTCGTCCATTCAAAATTTTGCTTTCCGACGAAGCCCATTTCTGATTAAATGGGTCTGTAAATAAGCAGAATTTTCGCATTTGGGGTGAGGAGAATCCACAAGCTTTTTTCGAACATCCACAGAAAATTACTGTTTGGTGCGCTGTATGGGCTGGGGGAGTCATTCTCCCCTGTGGCTTCAAAAACGAAGATGGTCTGAATGTTACTGTCAATGGAGAAATTTTTCCTTTGGTATCGGGTGTTTTTTATAGAGTGATACAACTTTGAGCTGGCATCACTGCTTTATTTTTTTGTTTAGTTTGCTTTGACATTTTATTATGGACCGACCTACCCCAGAGCAACGCGGGCAAATTGTGGACATTTTTAATCAAAATAATGGTTCTGTTCGTCAAACTTATCTTGCACTTCGTCCATTAAAAATGTTATTTTCCGATGAAGCCCATTTCATCGGAATAAGCGGAATTGTCGCATTTGGAGTGGGAAGAATCCACAAGCTTTTGTCGAACATCCACAGAAAATGACTGTTTGGTGCGCTTTATGGGCTGGCGAAGTCATTGGCCTATATGTATTCAAAAGCGATGTTGGTCAGAAGGTTACTGTCATTGGAGAACGGGTATAGGAACATGATTCGAAGTTTTTTCGTACCTCAATTAGCTGGCATTAATCTTGCTGATATGTGGTTCCAACAGGACGAAGAGACATGCCACACAGCGGACGCTACAATTGATTTACTCAAGGAAACTTTTGAAAAAAAAAAATAATTTCACGAAATGGCCCCCAAGATCGCGTGATTTAACCCCATTGGATTATTTTCGTTGGGGTTATGTAAAGTCGCTTGTATACGTCGATAAACTACAAACAATTGAACACCTGGAAATCAACATTCGAAGAGTTATCGGCGAGATACGGCCGCAAATGCTGCGAAAAGTTTGTGAAAATTGGTGTTCCAGATTGCGCCTTGTACGCACCAGCCTTGGCGGCCACATGGCCGAAATCATACTTAAACATTAATGTCATAAAATTTTCTATCCAATAGAGACCATGATTTAAACTTGTATCACTCTATAAAAAACAGCCGGTACAATCGATGTTAGAAACACAACTGGGGCGAACGACCAAACGAAAGAATTAGATGGCAAAACTTCTTTGTATAAATTCGTCATACGAAAAAAAAAAAAATAAAAAAATAACACAGAAAAATATCAGCTGTTGTAATTGAAATCAGGAGGGAAATTCCGGCATTCGATATCAATCGAAATTTTCATTTGAACCGCATTGAAATTTCGATCGCTATCGAGTGTGGTAATTTGGCCCCAGTACTGGAGGTATTATCCAGTAGAAATCTCGACTATATAACGAATAATTTCACAAAAATTTTATATAAACAGTTTTTGTAAAATAAACTTATCATATAAAAAGTTTTTGTATTAATTTTGCAAATATTCCATTTTTTTCTTTTTTCTCTTTGGTGATTACAAAAAATATTCAAAATACTTCACTAATCGAAATTTATAAAATAATATGCAGACCATAGATAGCTCAACTATTTAACGAATGATTTGACAAAAATTTTTGTATTAATTTTTAACTTGAACTGATCATCAATATTGCAAATATTTTTATTTTGGGGTTTCCCAGAGCGTTTTTTTTTTCTTTCTTCTCTTTGGCGATTACAAAAAATATTCAAAATATTTCACTTTTAATAAAACTTTAAATTTAAGCAAAATTATTAAATAATCTGCAGATCGTAGATTCGAACTCAGAGCCTATTAAATAATTTTCAAAATTTTTTATAGTTTGTGTGACCATTTTCGAAAAATAAGAAAAAAAAATGCAACAAAAATTTTTATGCTTAAATATTTTTCTTGTTAAGCATTAAACACAATAACGACAGCAGGCCACAGGAACACCGACTACAAAAGTCGTTGGCTACAATCGTCGCCTCGTTGTCAGCTACTTAAATAGTTTTAGAACGACGCCACCAAATCAATAACCGTGAGTTGTTGTTTGTAGTGGAATTCTCTTCATACGCCAGTGTAGCCGCCTTTATACATTAAAAGTGTTATTCTAATAAAATATATTTAAAGTCAACAATAGATATGACAAAAAATCATTTCATTTACTTGGAAATATAGTTTGCTGTTTCTTCTCGTAAAATAAAACAAAAAAATTTTTGAGTTTACAATAATTAAATTTATTTATATTAAACTGGCAACACTGCATCTGCTTATTGTCGCCCACCAAAATAGAAATTAGTTTAAATGGACTACAACCACAAAAACAGCATGGACAACAACCAGTATCCGTGTTGTCTGTAGTAGTAAAAATAATCATTCTTATATACGCATATGAATTCTATTTTTGTCAAGTTGTAGTCTGTAGTCTGCTGTCGTTATTGTGTTTAATGCTTTAATTTTAAAATTTATAAAATTAAAATTGTGTTGAAGATAAAAATTGCTTCAAATAATAAAACTTAAAAAAAAAAATTAAAACTCCTTAAGAATCGTATGAATCGTTAGACATCAAGCCTCGTCCTACGTCCATCTAAATATGGCTGATATACACTGGATTGATCTAGTGATAGAATACCTACCAGCCATTTTTAACGGTTTCAAGGAATTGTGTGTTTGAAAATTTTCAAACGCAAATTAATTTCGAAAATATCATAAAAAGGAAAAGAATTTTTTAAAAATAATTTAATAATTTATTCTGCCAAATTAATCTGAAAGCCCTTTTATAAATTCATTTTTAAAATGTAAATTTCTTTCAAACGAAATAGTTTTGTATGTGTTCAACAGTGATTAAGTTTACTCCTTCAAATATTTGCCCAGTCTGCCTGTACCTTTAATTTCCTCTATTTCTCTCACTCTTCTATTTGTACGCCTATTAAATTATTCATTAAAATTTTTTGTGACAACACACAAAATCATGATACATCATGCATTTGTGGCTTGTGCATGTTAACTGCATGTTGTTCAATCCGTATAAATTTTATTGGAGCCAAATACATGCACATACATATTCAAGGATGTAAATGTTTGTGTGTATGCATGTATATTTATTTGCATTATAAAAGTTTGTAAGAAATTTAATTTTCTTAATTATTTAAACAGTTGATAATTGAACTTAACAACTGTTGGCTGATTTTAATTTGAAATTAAATTGAAATAAAATGTTACACTCTGTTATTGTGTTAAAGTATTCAGGGAGTTAGTAGAATGCGAATCTAAAATCTTAAATCTTATCTGGGGCTTCTGGGGTTTAGTCTTAATAAATATTGACAAAAAGCCACAAAATACTCACCATGATTGTGATCTCGGTTTGTCAGTTTTCAGTTGTTTGAAAATTTGGAAATAATCGGCTCAAGGACATTTACGCTTTCTAAACATCTTGTAGTTTGAAATTTTTTAGTTTAGAGTTATTATCAGTTATTTACAGTTATTATCAATATGCTTTGGAATTCAACATTCTATTTCTATTGTAAAATTTAAATTAATTCACTGCCAGGATACAACTAACTGTCATAGGTCCTTTCTATTAGATATTAAATATCATCCAAATTTATAATTAGAATGTTTCTAAAACGCACAACTATTTCTATAATTATTTGTCTCGGTTGTCCTCAAACTTTTATGTCATTACCTGCAAGGACAGGACAATCTTTCTTATATCCTTTTTCTAAAAACCTGGGAAATCGGTTGTAAATATATACATTTTGACAGTGTGTTTAAATTTTGCATCATTTGGTGCAAGAATAGTACCATCCCCCATATATCCTTTTTCTAAAAATTTTTATCTTGACTGCATTTATGATTGGAAAAAACTAAAAATAGATATTTATTCACGGAATAATGTGCTTTTTTGCTTCCTTATAAATATTATTCCATTTAGTAGAGGAATTTTACTGCCTTTCATAAATGATTTTTCTAAGAGGGCGGATTTTAGCTGAATTTATAAATGAAAACGGACTAAATATTTACCACAATTTCGAAAATGATGCGTTTGAATTTTCCTGAAAATTTTGTAGTATTCGGTGCAAGGACTTCACTTTCTCCCATATATCCTTTTCAAAAAGAAAAAAAAAATGTTCGCTCCACTTATAATTAAAATGGACTAAAGAGTCACTACAATTTGTATAATTATGCGTTTCAGTTTTCCGGACAGTTTTGTTGTATTCGGCGCAAGGACATCACTGCCTCCCATATATCCTTTTTCTAAAAGGAATCTATTTTATTCTGCATTTATAATTGAAATTTACTAAAAAATCACTACGATATTTAAAATTACACGCTTCAGTTGTTCTGAAAAATCTATAGCACTCAGCGCAAGGACTTTACTGCCTACTATTGTATATATCCTGTTTCTAAAAATGTAAAGTTTGTATTTGAAATGGACTAAAAACTCACTACAATTTTGAAAATATTGCGGTTCACTTTTCCAGCAAGTTTTGTAGTATTCGGCGCAAGGACATCACTGCCTCCCATATATCCTTTTATTCTGATTTTATTATTGAAATGGACTAAAAACTCAATACAATTTTAAAAATGCTACGTTTCAGTTTTCCAGAAGGTTTTGTACAATTCGGCGCAAGGACATCACTGCCTTCCATGTATCCTTGTTCTAAAAGGAATCTATTTTATCCTGCATTTATAACTGATATTTACTAAAAACTCACTACAACTTTATAAATTATGCACTTCAGTTTTCCAGAAAATTTTGCCGTATTTGGCGCAAGGACATCACTTCCTCCCATGTATCCTTTTATTCTGCTTTTATTATTGAAATGGAGTAAAAACAGAAGCCATAGATTCCATTTGCATGCTTTTTAACTCCAAAACAAGTTCAATACTTTATGAAACCACATTTAAAAATTGTTCATGTGAATATAAAACATCTATTGAATTAAAAGCCGCTCAGTCGGAGAGACTATTCCATAATAACCTCTATTGAGTTCTAACGTTTTGAATCCTCTACCACTCGTGGTAGCACAACTTCTGCTCTTGTGTTACAATTTTGTCTGTGACACATTCATGTGATTGTTTAAAGGAGGAAAACAATTGCTTTGTTTGGATCATTATTATCCTGTTACCATGTCTATCTGTCCTTGAGGCTACACACGAGAACAAAGTAAAATAATATTTGTTATGAGCTCTCGACTTACAACAGCATAAATCTATGAAATAACAAACATGATGTGAGTGTATTTGTTAGTTTTCACGAATGTGTGTGTGTGTGTGTGTGGGAATAGAGGCGATACTTTCATGTTTAATATCATATTCTTTCTTTTTTTTACTTTTCTAGTCTGACGTTTAATTTCTACCAACTCCTTTTGTTTCCTTGTTTATTTGCTTTTTAGTTTGTTGTTTGTTGTTCGTTGTCTTTTTGTTTGGAGTTTGTAGTTTCATACGAATATGTCACACCATCACTCTTATCTGGTGCTGTAACTGTGACGTTGTAACTCTTTTTAGCCACTTTTTCGTAATTGTTTTCACTGACATTTTTCACAATAATTTTTTATTGCAACGATTTTAATTTGTCTTCATTTTTGTGTTGTGTACTTTTAAAGTCTGTGTGCGATAAAAGCATTATGACAGTGATTGTGATGTATGTTGTTGCAGGACTTTTTTTTTCTTCATGAAAGACAAAACTTTTTGTAAATTTGGCAACAGTTTTGCGCTATTTAAGTTAGTGCGACTAAATATTTTCACGACTCTATGAATATTTCAACGATCCCCTTTCGCTAAATAATGAAATATATTGCGATGCGAGAATAAAAAATTAAATAAATTTAATGTAAATTTATTTGTGCTACAGAAGATAAAGTATTTCAAAAATACGCCGCAACAAATCAATGGCATTCCTTCATGCGTCATGTAGCAACTGCCTTTTGATGGCATGAAAAAACATTAAAGATTGACTCGTCTTAAAATTTACGTTATATAATCGCTGTGGCTTAAAATTATAACAGGCCTTAACACGAAATTTTTCAAGACAAGTTTTTGATTTGCATTTCACATTGTTGCCATTCCGGGCACTAGAACAGAAACTTCGGCGAAAATAAGCTCGAGCACGGAGCTTTACAAATTTAAAGCGATCGATGTCAAGGATTGTAGAAAATGTGAAAACTTTTTACAGAGAGTGCGCTAAGTAAAACTGGAACTATTTTTCTTAAAAGAAAATTCACAAGATCAAATGATCAATCAAAAATAGTTTTTCCAAAAGCCTCAAACCCAAAATAGTTGTTGTGATGCACTTTTTGTGTCCTGCACCATAAATGAAAGTTTGTATTCATAAACGAGTTTTAAACATTTTGTAAATATTCGCCAAGTAGAACACCATTTAATAATATATATATATATATATATATATATATATATATATTTTTTTTTTTTTTTTTTTTTTTCAAACAATTTTATTACAACTGCCTTAATTTTCTTTTGCTTTGATAACAGCTGATTGCAAATGTGTTGTTATCTTATCAGCTGATCGATGTTTAAAATGGCATTCTAAGTTATGACGGGTTGTTCACACTAGTCATATTTTTCGTGCTATTATTTTAAAACTTTATGACTTTATGACTGCAGTGTGAATCCCCCAAATATATATATATATATATATATATATATATATATATATATTTATTTGGGGGTTTCACACTGCAGTCATAAAGTCATAAAGTCATAATATAACAGCACGAAATATATGACTAGTGTGAACAACCCGTCATAACTTATAATGCCATTTTAAACATCGATCAGCTGATAAGATAACAACACATTTGCAATCAGCTGTTATCAAAGCAAAAGAAAATGAAGGCAGTTGTAATGAAATTGTTTGCAAATGTCAAAAATAAGTGAAAAAGTAAAATTATTAAATTTGTCCTCTGGTGCAGAAGAATATCTAAATGAATTTGTATTTATGAACTAAAACAGCTGCTGCCTTGATATGAGCTGAATACATTTTGAGCTGAATACATTTAAGTAGCGGCGCTTGCTTTTCCATAAAACATGTAACAATTTTTCATCTATTTTATAAAAAGTGGCGGTTTGGGAAAGTTTTAAAACAGAAATTAATTTTTGTGGCGGATGTTGGATTCATTTCTAATAAATCCCTTATTTTGAAATGGCAAAGGCAACATGTCAGTTAAAAAGTGTGAAAAATGTTCTAGAAAAGAAATCGATATTAAAAGAGAAAATAGTTGCACTTCTATATAGTTAGTTTTATGTTATAAAAATCTGATTTCATGTACAGACATAAAAGTATGAATACTTTTTTTAGTCGTACTTTAGTCGTGAGTCATATATAAGTAACGGCGGCAAACATATACTATCGTCGTCTCGCCTAAAGATTTTCAGCCGTTTGACTCAGATCTCTAGAGCTATTTTATGGCGAAACAAAAACACATCTGAGAGGGTGGTATTATTTTATGACTTTTTTGTAGAGAGCACAACAATAACTTTTTTAAACTGGTGTAAAATATTATGACTTTATGACAATATGACTACATAGCACACAGTGTGAATACCCCATATGACTTTATGACAATATGACTAAATAGCACACAGTGTGAATACCCCAATTATAAACAATAATTTTGTTACAAGAAAACATGGGTCACTCCATAACAAATCGACATAGAATTATATACGACGTCTCTCGAAAGGATATCGTTCGTTCTATTTTGCATTTCTATCAGGGGGACAAAAATAATTTTTTTTGTTAAACTAAATTCATATTTATAATTTAGAAATTTCATCGAATTTGTTCAGTTTATTTGTTCAACATCTCAATAATCATCTGATAAAGAAAAATGTTTGTTGCCATTTGAAAGGAAATATTTGGAGCTACAAAATATAAAACAACTCTATTTTTTTCAAATTGTTTTCTATAAAAATTTTAATATATTAGTGAAAAAATTTGATTGAATTAACTAAAGTGATTATTTGAAACGATTAGAAATATACAACTGGTTGTTGCGATTTCTTAGCATTTCATTGTCTTTGATTTTCTTGATAGTTTTCAAATAGTTTTTAAAAGTTGTGTTATAAACTGAGAGGCTTTTGGTTTAGCATTAAACACAATAAAGACAGCAGGCTACACGAACACCGACTACAAAAGTCGTTGGCTACAATCGTCGCCTCGTAGTCAGCTACTTAATTATTTTTAGAACGACACCACCACATCAATAACCATGAGTTGTTGTTTGTAGTAGAATTCTTTTCAAACGCCAGTGTAGCCGCTTTCATGTATTTAATACTCTTAAATAGTGTTATTCCAATAAAATATATTTCAAGTCAATAGTATATGACATGAAATCATTTCATTAGCTTGGAAATATAGTTTGTTGTTTCTTTTTGTATAATAAAACAATATATTTTCAAGTTTACACTAATTGAATTTATTTATATTACACTGGCAACATTGCATCTAATCATTGTCGCTCACCAAAATAGAAATTGGTTTAATTTGACTACAACCACAAAAACAGCAGGGACAACAACCATTAGCCGTGTTGTCTGTAGTAGTAAAAATAATCATTCTCATATACACACATGGATTCTATTTTTGACAAGTCGTAGTCTGTAGTTTGCTGTCGTTATTGTGTTTAATACTTTATGTTGGAATTAGATTGAAGTCTAATGATGAATCGATGAAATGCAGCATAGAGACTTACTTGAACACAATAAACAAAAATAATCGTGTATTTAATAAATTGACTGAAACAACTCAAATACTTTGAGTTTTAATGCGTTAAATCAATAGCATTAAAAAAGTTTATCAATGAATTGACTTCACTGTATCAATGAATTTATTACATTGAATAGATGTAATTATTTCATTCTACTAATGAAATTAATTCTTTGTATCAGTGCAATTGTATTCTTATATGAATGAAATTAGTTCGTAGCATCATCGAAAATATTTTATTTGTTTGACGGAGTTTTCATTAAACTAAGTTTGACGAAACTTTTCTCATTAATCCAACGAAGCGTAATTGTTGAATTTCAAAGAACATTTCCCTTGGATTAACATCGAAATTCATAGAATTTATGAAAAAAGCTTTCCAGTGTCCTTGTATTTAGTTACTTATTTCTTGCGTAAAAGATATCGTTTAGTAACAACCACTGCAATAATTTTATATAATTATTTATGTTTTGATGTTTTCTGTTTAAAGTTTCATTAAATGACTGCTGTACACGTGCAACCATAAAATGTTTTATGCAGGATGTGTATTCACTAGAACCCATATAACACTCGGAATCATAAAAGATTTCCTATCAACCAGCACACGAATATTGACTGCAGTTTGTTTATCGCTACAATAATTCAAATTTATTTCTATTGCAATAATTTATCAAGTTCGTTATAAACATCTGACAATTTCATCTAAATGCGATTTATGTTCGAGTAGTACTGGAGTAATAAAACAATTATGTAGATTTCCATTCTGACACACTTTCCAGTTGTTGGTGTGAAAATGCAGTTCGTATTACTTTCGCTTATGACAAAATAAACTTTTATTGAACATTTAAATTTGTGTAAAATAAAGACGTATAGAAACATGTTCTTGTACCCGTAACAATAATAATAATAATATTTTATGGTCCTACTTTTTTTACACTTTTCTTGTAACACAATATTGAAATTCACTTTATGAATTGCATAAGACAGTTGTTCTCAAATCGGAATCAGCAGTAGTTTGTTATAAGACATTTTGCATTCAATTGACAAATAAAATGTAGGACTGAGAGCACATGGTATCCTTCTATAGGCAGGATACGTTGTGATAATTTTAGTTCGTCTGTTTCAATATTATTTCATAGAAAAATACAATTAGCTTAAGACAAAAATTAATGGTTTTACTAGGATAATTATAAGTAAATTATATGTGCGCATTTTCCAGTTGTTGATTGATTTGTTATTTAAGATGAGAAAACCATAGGCCGGTTCCCTTATGTTTTCCCACAGCATAATTATTTATTATAAATCTATTTAATCCTTTTTAAACCAGAGATAAATTTGTTTGTTTGTACCTTAATTGGTTTTTGAAAATATGCAAAATGTTAATGTGATTAATCCAATGAAATATTTTTTAGGGAAAAATAAATACTCTTTCGCAAAATTCATGACATTTGCATTGGTTTTCTGAAGGAACAAGTTAATAAAAAGGAAATCTCCTTGTTGCCTGTTTTTGTAAATAAAATAAAAGGTTTCTTTTGGTACTTGATATGGAAAGCATAAACAATTAGGAGTTTATTTTTTATTGCTGTTTCAGTATAAATACTCAGTGAAAAAAACCAGTGCGTGTAAGTCGGTATTATGAATGGAGCTAATGAGCCAGGAGGAAAATAACCAAATAATATCAGGAAATTGTCAACACCATTTTAGTTTCGTAACATTTGCCGTTTATAAGAAAATTATAGAAGAAAAATAAATGTTTTTGCCAGAGAACTTACAATGTGACTCTTATATTTGTACGTTTATGGCCGCTTCATTGGCATGGACTTTTCACTAGCATTATAAAGGCTTTATTCATAAAAAATGTTTCACGCTTATAAGCTGTTTATAGGACAAATTTTCTATAAAGAAAATTTGTTTTATAAGCAGCAAAAATATTTTACGCTTCTAAGCTGTTTATAAGACAAATTTTCTATAAACAAATTTGTCTTATAAGCAGCTTACAAGCCTAAAATATATTTTTTTGAATAAGGCCGTAAGTAATTTCGTCTACACTGTAGCTTTGCACACAGTTACAATAATAAAAACTATATCCTTTGATAAATTTTTGGTTTCAACTAACATGTAGTTATAAGTATGGGCCTAAATTGTAAATACGTTCTTCAAGGTTTATAAATTTAGCTGAAATCTATTTATTCAATTTTATTTATTACAAGTTCCCAATAAAATACAACTTTATCGTCAACTTCTTAAAATACAACAATCTTCTTTGTTATGTGAGCAATCAATAATCACTAATTAAATTCCTCTTTAGTGCACTTTGACTACTTAATTTTAATGAAGAAAAATATTTGTTTTTGTTCTAAAATTATGCCAGAAAACTTACAATGCGACTCATGGACGGCATGGACTTTTCACTAGACTTATAGAGGATTTATTCATAAAAAAATATTTCAATTTTATAAATTTACAAATTTTCTATAAAAAAATTTGTCTTAAAAACAGCAAAAATGTTTTACGCTTATAAGCTATTTATAAGACAAATTTTCTATTAAAAGAAATTTCTTATAAGCAGCTTATAAGCCTAAAATATTTTTTGTGAATAAGGCAGACAAGCTTCTAAGCTTTGCGGAATTAATGTAAATATGAATGAAATAAATGAATAATAAATAATAATAATAATAAATAAATAATAAGTTATTTCGTCTACCCTTTAACTTTTCACACAGTTAAGCATTAAACACAATAACAACAGCAGGCTACGAGCTACAACCAGTCAAAATTGGAATACACGCTTTGACATGGAAATGACTATTTTAGCGACGACACAGCCACACGACTACCGACCACCGTTGTAGATGTAGCCAAAATTAAACTAATTTCTATTTTGGTGGGCGACAATGAGCAGATGCAGTGTTGCCAGTTTAATATAACTAAATTCAATTATTGTAAACTTGGAAATATATTGCTTTATTATATAAAAAGGAACAAGAAACTATATTTCCCAGCTAATGAAATGATTTCTTGTCATATACTGTGGACTTTAAATATATTTTATTAGAAAACAGCATTCAAGAGTATTAAATATATGAAAATGGCTACACTGGCGTATGAAGAGAATTCTACTACAAACAACAAATCATGGTTATTGATTTGGTGGTGTCGTTCTAAAAATAATTAAGTAGCTGACTACGAGGCAACGATTGTAACCAAAGGCTTTTGTAGTCGGCTGTCCTTATTGTGCTTAATGCTTTATAATGATAAAAATTGTGTCCTTGCGATAAAGTTTTATTTTTAACTAACATATAGTTATAATTATGGCCTTCAAATGTAAATCCGTTCTTAAAAGTTTCAAATTTCAGCTGAAATTTATATATTCAATTTAGCTTTTTGCAGGCAGTACTTCAAACTGGAGCTGAGTTTTTTCTACTTCCTGTTAAGCCTTCGAAACTGTTACACGCATACGACAAAACGTGACCCTTTCGTGATTTATAATACATCCTATGGATTGGTTTTTGTTTGCCATTATAAATATTATGCTACTGGAATATTTTTTTTTTTTTTTGGTTCCCTTGAATTGTAAATCTTTTTTTGATCATATTTGGGAATCCCTAACTGATATTTGCTGCTGGTACAGACAAGCTGCATAGCGCAAATGGAGACCCAATGACATACTACACTTTAAGCACACTTTCCGCAGATATGAAAATGAAAATCCTAAGAAGTTGCTTAAAATGCGCATTATGAACAAGAAAATCTTACAAATTTCTCCTCAGAAATTTTATACAAAAACAAGACATGAAAAAAAGAGACACGCCATGGAGGAAAGAAATTATTTTAACTGCAGCTGGAGCTTAAGACAAAACAAAAAAATAAAATATATCAGCAGGCAGCATGAGTGACATAAATATCTAAACACTTGCAAGCAAACACCTCAGCCAGTGAAAAATTCCATTGGATACCAGCTACCAAAACATACGATTATAGCTCCACTGCCACTATTCTGTTAAAGGCAGGGCCACACTTGGCAAACATTTGCCCAAAAAAGCATGACCACTAAACATTAGAGGGAAATATTTTGATTTAGATAAAGAGTTTTATCCATAATTAATAACTAGTCAGTGGCATAGAATTCAATCCAATTGGAAACTGTTTAACCCAATAAACACTTGTTTGATTTAAAATTATTTTTCTTTAAAATTTAGTGGTTACGCTTTTTTGGGCAACTATTTGGCCATATGTGACCTGTACCTTAGGAATTTAAATATGAAACAAAAAAGAAAAACCCTTAAAGAAAACTTATACGAGCAACTTTATTCGTTGTGGAACGTGTTGCAGCAATAAATGTACAATTACAACTTGAAGGCATGAACAAACACGCATACAATTACAAGCATTCTTGAGCTCATGCATTCTCAGGCATAAAGACACACAGACAGACAGACAGACAGACAGACAGACGGATAGAGAGACAGACATTTTGCCAACGCAAGTAGATGTTGGTGAACAGGAAGAAAGCAGGAAAACTTTAACGATAGGCAAATAGTGAAAAAAAAAACAAGAAAACACTAAAACAGCAACAAAATCAGATGCAACATAATCAGCTTAGACGAATTCAATTTACTCAACACCTTAAAAGCACACAAACCGAAAAGTAGGCCAAAGTTTGCTCCGAAACTTTTGATTTCTTTAAGCTAAAACGAAAATATTCAAGTTTCTTTTTGCGAAAGTGCTGAAGAAATTACTTTTCTCTTTCTCGATTAAATTGGATAAACAAAAAGAATATCCTATTAATTGTTTTAAATTGGAGTGTAGCGCGTTAAGAAAATACGACGTGTTATCTTGAGTTTGTAACACTCCTGGAATGAGTCACGCTGAGGAGTTTGGGGAATGCAAAAGAAAAATTGTTAACATTATAAATTCTTTCATAGAAACTACACTATTTACATGAATAGCTGTTGCTGTTGTTGTTGTATATCTACTTGTGGTATGTGTTGGTTTAATTTTTCTTTTTTGCTTTTGCCGGTTTGTTGTCTGCGGTTGCAACTTTTGCTCTTGAATTGTGCACCTGAAGAAATCATTTTCCCTGTCGTTGTTCTTCTCTACATTCACAATCTCTGGATTGGAGAGCAGTCTTTGTCTTTGCAACTAAAAGTTAATTCCTTCGAGCCGGATTTGAACCAGCGACCTATGGATATCTTTTGAATCTCAGCTACAGTCCACCGCTCTACCAACTGAGCTATCGAAGGCCTTATGAGAACTGTATTCCGGTTGCAACGTATTCTTGAAATTCCGATCAAATAAAAATATGTTCCACGATGTTGAGAGCAAACGTTCAGTCGAACAAATAATTTTCAAATGAAAACACATTTTTAAAGTTGTTTTTATTTGAAATAAAAATTATAGAGATGCAATAAAAAAGCTGTTTTTTTATTTACATGAAATTTACTTAATTCGAAAGGTGATCTTCTGGCCTTATAACTTAAATAAGAGTTGCGTCATATAGAGTGTTTTTTATAGAGTGACTTAACTTTGAGTTGGCATCACTGCTTTATTTGATCACCCATTTAACAGCTGATAGTTGCTTTTTGTTTAGTTTGCTTTGACATTTCATTATGGACCGACCTACACCAGAGCAACGTGTGCAAGATGTGGAAATTTTTAATCAAAATAATGGTTGTGTTCGTCAAACTTATCGTGCAAGTCGTCCATTCAAAATTTTATTTCCCGATGAAGCCCTTTTTGGTTGAATGCATACGTAAATAAACAGAATTGACGCATTTGGAGTGAGGAGAATCCATAAGCTTTTGTCGAAACACCAGTGCATCCACAGAAAATTACTCTTTGGTGTGCTTTATGGGCTGGCGGAGTTATTGGCCCATGTGTCTTCAAAAGCGATGATGGTCAGAATGTTGCTGTTTGTGAAAATCGGTGTTCCAGATTGCGCCTTGTATGCGCCAGCAGTGGCAGCCACATGGCCGAAATCATATTTAAAAATTAATGTCACAATTTTTTATCACATAAAGACCGTTTCATTGATGTCAAAAATATATTACTATATTTAATTATGATTTAAACTTCTATCACTCCATAAAACACACCCTATATGACAGCCACTTCTGGCTCGCACGTAGTCTAATCGGTAGGTCCTATTTTTGATGATTTCTTCCAACATATTGTGGCCGTAATAGGCAATAACGCTTGGTCAATCGCTTGCAGCTTATGGGCGCACAATAGCAAACTTCCATATCCCCCCAGAAAATAGTCTAGCGTTATTAAAACGCACTATTTTTTGAAGGCCAATTTAGGAGAACGAAACGTGAAACTGTGGGGTTACCAAATGTTGCTTTCATTAAATAAGTTGTGGGCGAAGTTGTGTCTTCCTGCACATCACGGTTGTGCCCTTAATGAAGGAAAAATTTTCAGTAATTATGGCGCTCACTGTAACGTTCCGATCATTAGCATTTTGAAAGAAGTAAGGACCAATGAATTCACCAGCCGATAAAGTACAGCAAACAAAAATTTTTTTAACTTTCTGCTAGGAAATTTGCAGATTTTAAAAAATCGAGAAGTCAGTGGTTCTAACCCGTTTTGAAAAAAATCAAGCTTCCATCAGATCTCCGTTTTGAGGTTCTATGAAGCTTCCCTGAGTACTTCCGAGACTCGTTTATAACTTCTAGTTTTTATCAGATCTCCGTTTTAAGGTTATATGAAACTTTCCTGAGTAGTTCTGATACCCGTTTATAACTTTTCAACAACTCAACCGAATGAATGTTTCGGAACTTAAAAGTTCTGTGAATTTAAACCGATTTCAACCGGTTGAGCTTAAGGTATCAAAAGAAAAAACTTGAAGAAAAAATAACTTTTTATATAAATTTTTTAGAGTCACTTTTAAACGGCTTCATCGATGGATTCCACAATCAGCTCTGGAACATTTAAAAACTACGCCGATCAAGCCGGACTTAGTCGGTTAATCCGTTCGTGAGAAATCCTGAACGAAATAACTTCTATTTTTCTCGATTCTTCTACAGTAATCGGAAACTATATCATTCACCACTTATGAAAATTAAGATAATATTTTAGTCGCTTTAATTTTCCCAAATTCTTACTAAAAAATTCAAAGTGATCAATTGAGGGGTTCGAGCTGGTTCCTATTCGCATTTTGCTGGGCTAATGCAGATTATCAGGGAACCTTTACCCAACATTTCTTAGAATAATTAAAGATATTTATTTCAAACTTCCACTTTACTAAGTGAGAAGTTTAAAACAAATATTAAAGTCATAACAAGAACTCACTGATCACTTTCACCTTTTTATTTTCTTACGTTTTTATTCTTTTTTCCGACTCCAATTGTAGTTGTAATAGTGTTTTAGGTCGGAGAGCTAAAATTACCGGCAAGTCACAGAGATGTGTTTTAGGATCAACCGTTTTCGATATATTTTTGAATGCAGAAGCGACTCAACACGCACTCGAGGGTTATCATTTCGATTCTGTTGCAATCGAAAGAAACGTAACTTCAATGTCCAATAACTCACAATTTATAAATATTTTTGTTTCAATTCATTTATAATTTTAAAATATTTTCTTCGTGTGCATCCCCTAACCACGAGGTGTAAACAGAAAAAGCCGTCAGCATTATAAATGGAAAATAAACAGAACATAAAAACAATCCGTATGCCAAGAAGTGGTACACGGTACCATGTTGCAAAACACAAGTGCAGGCAAAATCCTTATAGGCTGCAATAAAAAATGATCTGCTTAGGAATTTTAAATTAATTGTGGTTTTAGCAGCAGCTCTAAAGAAGTTGTATCTACGCTCACGTTGCTGTTTTGTATTCGTTGCCACAACGAATAAAAATGAAATAATTTATCAAAAACATAAAATCTAATTATAAAGAAAGAGGTGTCAAATTTAAGGCTTTTGTAAGGCAGTTATAATTAGCAGGATGTCGAAATCGATTTTTTCCTTCAGCAAAAAAAAGTTTTCTTTTTGTTGGAAAATGTTTTGTTTTTGGGTGTGTTAAAGTATTTGTTGTTTAACTCGGTTTTGAACGAACTGCGGTAAATCGGCCATAACGTGTTGAGTACAATTTTATTTTAAGACGACTTACGTGGTTATTCATAAATTATTATTAAGTTTAAAGTTGCTTTAAAGTATCAATTTTGTATCGGGTGTTTTTTATAGAGTGATACAACTTTGTGTTGGCATCAATGCTTTATTTGACCACCCATTTAACAGCTGATCATTTTTTTTTGCTTAGTTTGCTTTGACATTTCATTGTGGGTCCACTTAATTACTCAAAATAATGGTTCTGTTCGTCAAACTCATCGTGCACATCGTCAATTCAAAATTTTATTTTCCGATGAAGCCCATTTTTGGTTGAAGGGGTACGTAAATAAACAGAATTGTCGCATTTGGAGTGAGAAGAATCCACAAGCTTTTGTCGAAACACCAGTGCATCCACAGAAAATGACTGTTTGGTGCGCTTTATGGGCTGGCGGAGTTATTGGCCCGTATGTCTTCAAGAACGGTGATGGTCAGAATGTTACTGTTTGTGAAAATTGCTGTTCCAGATTGCGCCTTGTACGCGCCAGGCGTGGCAGCCACATGGCCGTAATCATATTTAAACATTAATGTTGAAAAAATATTCTATGCAATAAAGACCGTTTCTTTGATATCAAAAATATATTACCATGTTTTTGTATCACTCTAAAAAAAACACCCGTTATAATAGAAACGCTTTAAACATTAACATTAACAATCGTTTGTGAATAAGAACGCTGGTCAACATTTAGAATTAAAAACCAAAAATTTCTTTAATATTTTAAGAGAAATATATTTTGCCCTCAACCAGTATTTGGGATAGATTCTGTGCGAGTATACAACTCGGAGCAATGTCGCATTGGAACCGACTGAATCGTTTAATTTCTATTAAATTTGTGCATGTTTTTGGGAATTGTCGTTTTAATACTCTTTAATTTTATTTTCGTACTGATTTTTTCCCCAAAAGTTATATTAATATTCAAAGTGATCTATTGAGGAGTTCTTAAAATACCCCTTCTATTAAATTTATTGTGTTAATACTAACCAGCCGAGCTGGCAACACCGTTTCTCGTGTTTAATCTATTTAAAGATTAACTTCAGACTTTGATATTGAATATAATTTGTTTTTCTAATTTGGGCTTCTGCATGCTGTTGTTTCTTATCTCTTTAACACTTAACCTTTTGCTACTGATAATCAATCCCTGCACACTTAATTATACTATTAAGTTTCAATGCATCGGCATATTGAGATTTTTATATGATTTTCAAAGCCTTCGATAGCTCAGTTGGTAGAGCGGTGGACTGTAGAATTAGTAAAGGCAATTGAAGAAGATATCCATAGGTCGCTGGTTCAAATCCGGCTCGAAGGAGTTCAATATTTTTGAATAGTGAATAATGAAAATAATTAGAGTTATTATGGGGATTTGAGACATCCACAAATCAGAAGTTTTACCAGAGGTTCATTTGGTGTTTAAAATGCTGGAACACTTGGCTAGTGTTGAGTTATTTACTTAGCAGCTTAACCCCGGAATACTACTCAACAAAAATTGTATGTACAATTGTGTATCGTTATTGTTGGACAAGCTGTCAGATGTCTAATTTTTTTCCCAAATAACCTTTTAAAAAATCCAGAAACAAACGAGGCATATTTAAACTGTGTTCAGGCATGCATTTTTAATGGAGCCAATTTAATTTTAGTTAAGCAATTAAATCTAGTCTTCAGGCATGCATTTTTAATGGAGCCAATTTAATTTTAATTGAGCAATTAAATCTAGTGTTCGGACAGGCATTTTTAAATGAGCCAATTTAATTTTAGTTAAGCAATTAAATCTAGTCTTCAGGCATGCATTTTTAATTGAGCCAATTTAATTTTAATTGAGCAATTAAATCTAGTGTTTAGACATGCATTTTTAATTGAGTCAATTTAATTTTAATTGAGCAATTAAATCTAGTGCATAGGACATGCATTTTTAATTGAGTCAATTTAATTTTAATTGAGAAATTAAATCTAGTGTTCAATTAGCATTTAACAGCTGAAAAAAACATTGTTTTTGTTTGTTTCGTGAATAGTCGTGTTTGCAAATTTAAAAAATGTATGCAAATTTTGGTTTAAAAGAAATTTTATTAGCATATGATAGAAAAATGGAGCTCTTGGAGTTATTGCGATCGATTTGTTATTCAATATTATCACTGCTTAAAGAAAAGAAAAACTTCACAATTTAACAATTTTTATTGGAGTTCAGTCTAGTTTGTTTGAAAATTCAGTTTGTTTTGTTTGTTATAGGAAATTTTTCTGCTTACTGAACGCAATTCGAGTCTTACGCAATTAGTGATACAATTAACTATTAATTGCTCAATTTACTAATTGACTTGTTGTATGATAAATTGAGGTCAATTAAGGCCTTAATTGAGAAATATGCCCTAATTGCGCAATTAAGGGGTATGTCTGAACACATTAAACTGTTCTAAAAATATGAGCATTGATAGACTATACGTGAGCATTTATTTGATTGCAGCTTTGATATGATCAGAAACAAGAATTTTTAATTATTTTGTTCTTAAAATTATTCATTTACTCAGCTTAAGTTTAATTTATTTTTTCATAAACAACAACAAATAAATCCAATGTTAGTATTCTAGGGTTAATGCCACAAAATTAAGTAATTACTTAATACCTTGAAATCACAAGGTTAAACGACAGCTTTACTAGCCTGCTCTGGTGCATAATCACAACCGATCCAGACTCCGCTGACTTATCAGTAGATCACAAGAAGGCTGGCAGTCCCACCGGCATCCAGCGTTAGTCCTTAAAACAACCTCTTTCCCAAACGTTTTTAATAGCAACAACATGCAAAACATCTACACATGAAGACTACAACGCCAGCCACAAAATCGTACAATATGAGTTGATCTGCCTGCAACTGATCGCAAAAGTTTTATTGATCTGACAACTTCCCTTAATGAAAGTGAACATAATTAAACGCGTCGCCTGCTGAAATTTTTTAAATGCTGTTTCAATATAAATGAATTAATTTGCTCCTTTACAAGCGTAATAACATTCAATTATGATGGTTAACAATAAACGAGCGGTTTTAATAAATATTTGGCTACTTGAACGGTTGCGGTTATTTGTAAGCGATTTAGCAAAATTATAGAATTTTAATTAAATATGTGTGGCAGCATGTTTGCATAAATTGTTGTTTAATTCTGGTCTAAATCTTACGTTTCAAATAAGTAAATCATTATCCATTTTCTAACTCACACACACACACCTAAATGCATTCGCTTACGCATGTGTTTGTGTGTGTATGTGCACTTCAAACACACAAGTCCTTAATTACAGAATCTGGTTCAATATGTACAAGGCAAAAAGATTAAAATTTGAGAAATTAATTGATAAATTTGGCCGACATCTATTAATCAACATGAATTCAAGTATCGAATTGACACCATTCGGTTTAATATCGCGTGTTTTTTATAGAGTGATAGAAGTTTAAATCATAAGACATAGTAATATATTTTTGATATCAATGAAACGGTCTTTATGTGAGGGAAAATTGTATGACATTAATTTTTAAATATCATTTCGGCCGGTTGGCGTGTGCAAGGCGCAATCTGGAACACCAATTTTCACCAACAGCAACATTCTGACCATCATCGTTTTTGAAGACACATGGTCCAATGACTCCGCCAGCCCATAAAGCGCACCAAACAGTAATTTTCTGTGGATGCACTGGTGGATTCTCCTCATTCCAAATGCGATAATTTTTTTTTTAATTTACGTACCCATTCAGCCAAAAATGGGCTTCATCGGAAAATAAAATTTTGAACGGACGAAGTGCACGATAAGTTTGACGAACAGAACCATTATTTTGATTAAAAATTTCCACAATTTGCACGCGTTGCTCTGGTATAAGTCGATCCATAATGAAATGTCAAAGCAAACTAAGCAAAAGGCAGCTATCAGTTCTTAAATGGGTGGTCAAATAAAGCAGTGATGCCAACTCAAAGTTGTATCACTCTATAAAAAACACCCATTATTGTAAAATTTTAAACTGATTTAAAAATTTTTTTGTTCATAATGTTCTCAACAATTGAACACATCGTTGGACTGCTTATCGCCTTCTTCTGAACTGCAATTGCAGGTGATGAAGCGGGTGATATGTGATTCCAAAAAGTCCATGTCATGGCTTGAATGAATTACAAGTTTTCAGAGTGTGTAATTTTATGTGATGGCCAAAAATATCTCAGAAAGATCGACTGCTGCCAACAATCTGAAAGCGTTCAATTAAATGAGATGGTCTTTCTTGCAGGTTTTAATATAAAATTAAAGTTCCCCCGAATTCAAAGCCCTACTTATAGGTAAAGTTCGGTAAAATCAGATTCAACAAAAATTTCTCTCAGTAAAAGATAAAAAGGGCTAAAAGCACAGGAACATGAAAGACAAAACAACTAACCCACATTTTTTTGTCCACATATTTTTGTCGCGGCCCAAGACTGAAGTCCAGAAATAGTTTAGGAGGACAGATGAATACAGATCAGAAGATCAGAAACTTTTATTGTAGCTATTCTTACTTTTTATGTCCGGTTGGCCACCTGTTCTTCTGTCTGTACGTGAAATCGGGTTTTCCAAGCCCCCAGAAGAGCTAGAGACTTCGTTCTTGAACTGATGGATTGGAAATGAACTGAAATAGAGTGGTATCAACCGATATATGGTTCCAGAGCTGGGAAGCTCCTATTTCTCGAAGCAAAATTAATACTAAAAATCAATTATTAATAATAATAGTAAATTGAACCTATTTCATGCTTTCGAAAGCCTCAATTGTTTATTAAAAACTGAACAAAATAATATTATATTCCAGGGATGGGAACTTATTTTTTTTTGCATATTCGTAATTTTGTAGTACATGTAGTAACTAAAATGTTTAAAAATTTTAAGTTTTTTTTTTTTTTTAAATAAAACTGCTTTATACACCATGAAGATTTGCATTGGCAAAAAGTTAAGAAATTAAAATTTCGTTTCCAGGGGTGGGAAATTGATTATTTTTTCATTCATAAAAGTAACCAAAAAAAAAAGACTAAAACTAAAACTATTTTATGACTTAGAAAGAACAAAATCGATATCAAAAATTAAACAAATTAAAATTTTGAATCCAAGGTTGGACAAGTGCAACATTTTGTAGTACAAGATGTTGCACTATAAAATAAAACTACTTTATACCTCATGAAGACTTGCACTGATAAGAAAAACAAAAGAAATTAAAATTTCGCCTCCAGGCTTGGGAAAATGTTTTTTTGGTACATGCAACATATTTTAGGACATGTAATAACTAAAACGTTTAAACATTTTTAGTTTTTATTAAATAAAACCGCTTTATGCATCATGAAGATTTGCACTGTTAAGAAAAAAATTCATATATCGTTTCCAGGGGTGGGAAATTGATTTTTTCATATATAAAAGTAACCAAAAGGCGACTGAATTTTTTTTTTTGTGCTAACTGAAAATATTTTATAACTTGGAAAGAACAAAATTGGCACTTAAAACGACATGTAACGCCAGAGGTACGTTGGTGAAGGGTATATAAAATTCGGCACAGCCGAATATATCACTTAAACTTGTTTGAATTATAGTTTGTTAATAAAACAAAAAAACTTAGTTGAAAGCTTTTCACTTCTACCTTACAGTTTTAACAATTATCTTGATAAAAAGTGTCATAGGCTCAATCCTAATTAACAATTTAATTGTAGGGATAAAAAATTGGTCATAGTTACGTATTATTATTTTCTGCATAATTATGTTGTTCATACGCCCGTTCATTATCTAACAAAATAAGCAACTGTTAACACTGATTTATTGGCTAGCGATGGCTTCATATATAATTAAGGTTTCAATCTTTAATTAAAGACTATTAGAAGTTATAAAAGAAAATAAAATATTATAATGCAATGCACTATTTGACGTTGTTTTTAATTAATATAAAAAGTTTCCTTCGAGCCGGATTTGAACCAGCGACCTATGGATATCTTTCCCAGCTGATTGCTCAACACTACTACAGTCCACCGCTCTACCAACTGAGCTATCGAAAGCCTGATGATCTAGTAGTTCATAAGCAAAGTGCAGCATCTGCTTAGCGCTTACCAACATCTTTAAAGTATTTTAATCATATATGATTATATACCTACACACATACATATTAAAATTATGTGCATCTCGTCTTAATGAAAAACTAATTTCGAGCAAAAATTATCATCAGTTTTGTTGAATTTGTTAAAATTATTAAACTTGTTTTCAAACATAATCAATCAATATGAGTTACACAAAGTACGTAATTCATTGTTGGCACGTGTGTGTGCAGATAGTTTTCTCTCGTTTAAACAACAACCCTTTCAGCGGAAACGGATGTGTAAATTATGAATCTGTACTGCTTTACAATTGTTTACTGAATTTATTCACAGAATAACGTTGATCGTAGCAAACTTTAACTTTAAAACTTATAGCTTTTCTTGGACATGCTTGTTTATGTGTGTGTGTAAACACCTACACAAATGAGTACTACATGCGCATACATAAATACATGACTAAATAAATAAACACTTACTCCCTTATTCATAAACAATTATGAGAGTCTAATAACAGCGTAATAAAACAAAATTTCATATGAAATTTGTTGTATTACACTCTTATAAGCCTCTCATTATTTTTATGAATAAGGGAGTAAATAATTAACGACATACAAACAGAAGAGGTTTCAATAATTACTTTCCTTAGAAAATTTTTGGAACTTGTAACTTTAGAATCGATTAAATTTGTTCAACTTTCTCTCGAACATTTGATTATCGCTAGTGAAGCTAATGAAGACGACAAATAGAATAAACCGATGTGTTTATAAAATTTTTCTTATGAGGGCAAATCGTTCCAAATTGTAATTAATTAATATGACTGAATGTCTTTGTTGCCAATAATTTTTTAGTAACAGATAAACTTACAAAGAATTTTAAATTTCTGGCTAAAAAATTTGTAAAAATATTTCTAAGTTATTTGCAAGATGCCACACCTTCTTTTCCGAAATGGTTATTAACAGCAGTTCTGTTAGCACAATGAGTTTTGCAAAAGTAGAGGTTTCTGAACAATCAAATACAGTCTTAAAAATAGTTTTTTTTTTCATAATTAATTATGCTTTAAGTTATTACTAGATGCTACACCAATACATACAAACACACTCATGTACAACAGTATTGGTGGCCGCCACTGTCCTGCAAATTCAAAGAAACGAATGTTACAGCTGTCAAAGAATTTAATTATTATAAATTCTTTATAAATTGTCCACTATACTTTTGTAAAATTAATAAATTCTTTAATAAATAACATGACAAAAACAACAAGAACAGCAAATATTGGCATAAAACCGCATCATAAATTAAACAAATAACAAATAAAATTACCTGCTCACATGTCTGACTTATTAATTGTTTCCTTTTATAACTGCATCCGGCCCAGTTTTATTTTATTTTTCCGTTAACACATAAAAGCCAACAAATTAATTTATTATTGTTGCTGGTCTATCGATAATATTGAAGCGATGAATGTAAAATGCAAGCAATGAAATGAATTAAAAATGTTGCGACTGGCAAAGAAGTTAAGTTGTGAGCAACAGGTGTTGGTTGCAACAACACGTTGGGGGATTTTTTATAATTAAAATGATATCCTTAATTCTTGGCTCATTGTTTTTTCATTTTTATTCTTTTACAAGACCTTAAAATAGGACATTCACTAGAATAATAATGCTCGATTAATGTTTTAAATCATAGAGAGTTGAAGCAAATAAAAATTAATTAAGTTAAACACTGATAGGAAAATTGTTTGAAAATTATTTTTAATTCAAAAAGTTGGGATAACACTATCACACACAGGATGAACACTATCACAATATCAGTTTTAAAGATTCAATATATACAACAGAACGAAAAGCTGTTTTCGAAAGCCGGTGCACTGACAGGAAAATTGTTTGAAAATTATTTTTAATTCAAAAAGTTGGGATAAATAAATCACAGCACAGGAGAAAGTCTATATCAGTTTTAAATATGCAATATATACAGCCGAGCGGAATAGCTGTTTTCGAAAGCCGCTGCACTGATACGAAAATTGTTTCAAAATTATTTTTAATTCAAAAAGTTGGGACAAATAAATCACAGCACAGGAGAAGTCAATATCAGTTTGAACTATTCAATATATAAAAGAACAGAGCGGAACAGCTGTTTTCGAAAACCGCTACACTTTCATTATCAGTGCTCATGTGTATTTTTATTTATTTCCACTTGTTAAGTGGCCTACTTGAATATGATAATTTCTATTTGATTTTATTTTATTTAACATGAAAAATATTTACAACCGTCTTTTGTTATCCTGTCTTAAGCCAAAAGTAGGCTTCATAATATTTTGATACTACAAAATATTAATATTTTGTATTTATATTTTTGTCTTAATTGCACACAACAACAATTTTTTAACTTATTTGTAGCGAAGTATTTATTCTTATATTAAATTTAATGGCGTGTTCTTTTCTGGAAAACGTGTTAAATTTTTTCTATTTCTTCTCTAGCAAAGCGACAGTTTAGAGGAGTTCTTAATTAGAAATAGTTTCTCGTAAAACATGTTGGATTAATTTCTAATAAATTCGCCATTTTCAAATCACATAATGCTGCCATTTTTTATTAAAAAGTGCAAGAAATGTTGCACTATGTTTTAGAAAAGAAAACAGCTTAAATGTATAGACTAATTGTTCGAAAAGTGTGTTTTGAATTCAGACAGACATTCCAAATATTCCAAGACACAAGGGAAAGTCAATATTAGTTTTAAATATTCCATATATACAACACAGCGGAACAGCTGTTTTCGAAAGCCGAAGCACTTTCATTATCAGCACTCATGGGTATTTTGTTTATTGCCACTTTTTAGATGACTGAGTTGAGTATGAGAACAGTTTCTATTTGTAGTAATTTAATTATGGAAAAGCATACCGGGAACCGTTTTACACAATTCGCATAATTGTTTTGTTAAGTCCCTGTGTTGTCGTTTCTTCATGTCCTACTTTCAGAATTTTTTGTTCCCTGTTGCTTAATTTCACATCATAATGTTTTGCATCATCATATAAACGGCTAAATTTCTGTAGAGAGTTTATTTTTAAAACACAATTTTTTTTCTTAATGTTATCTGCTTCTGGACAAAATTATCTACTTTATTTCATATATTGAATTAAAAACTAATTCGAGTGTTATATAATAAATGAACTGCGAGATTAGATTCACTACACTCTTCTCATAAAATTTGTTGTGCGAAACTTTTTCAATTACCGCGAAGAAACTAAAATCACCACAAAATCATGCTGATGTTTGATGTCATGCCATTTTGTACAACCCTCTCAGCATTTCAGCAAATAGAAAAAGTTTCAATCAATCAATTTCATACTAAATATGCAGTCTACAAAACATCTACCCGTAGCATGATAAATCAAAATAAAATTTAATATATAAACAAAAGTTGTGCTATAAATTTTGTTAATGAACTATAAATTTAATGTTACTTTCCATTGCAGATATTCAATATTCAAATTGAAAAAGAAAATACTTTTTGTATAGATCTTTTGCCTCTGCTCTTTCAGTTTGATAGGAAGTTTCTTATGTTTTAATAATATTTCTACTTTTAAATGTACAACAGGCATTTATATTTTCGTTTATGGAAATAAAAATAAATATTAATTTTGCTTATACACACAACAAAGTAGCAGCAATTTAATTAAATGCTCATAAATTTAATAAAAATAATAAATTTAATAAATAATGAAAAATTTCAAATCCAATCATGATGAAAAATTTTCTTAGTTTTGAAATTAATTAAAATGGAATAAAAACAGTTCGACACAAGTCGAGTTGTAAAGTGTGGAAGGAAGTCGAAAGTTTAATGCTGTTTTCTAAAAAATAGTGCGACATTATGAGATTTAAAAATGGCGAATTTATTATAAATTAATCCAACATGTTTTACGAAAAACTATTTTTAATTAAGAACTCCTCTAAACTGTTGCTTTCCTAGAAGAGAAGTGCAAAAAATGTTACACATTTTCCACAAACGAAAACTCTATTAAATTTAACATAAAAAATAAATAATTCGTTACAAATTAGTCACAAAACTGTTGTTGTTGTGTGCAATTAAGGCAAAAATATAAATACAAAATATTAATATTTTGTAGTTTCAAAATATTAAAAAGCTGTCTTCTGGCTTAAGGCAGGATAACAAAAGTCGGTTGTAAATATCTTTCATGCTAAATAAAATAAAATCAAATAGAAATTATCATACTCAAGTAGGCCACTTAACAAGTGGAGATAAATAAAAATACACATGAGCACTGATAATGAAAGTGTAACGGCTTTCGAAAACAGCTGTTCCGCTGTGTTGTATATATGGAATATTTAAAACTGATGTTGACTTTCCCTGGAGCCTTGGAATATTTAGAATGTCTCTCTGAATTCAAAACACTTTAGTCTATACCTTTATGCTGTTTTCTTTTCTAAAAAATAATGCAACATTTGGTGCACTTTTTAATAGAAAATGGCATCTTATGCAATTTGGAAATAGCCAATTTGTTAGAAATTAATCCAACATGTTTTAACGAAAACTATTTGCAATTAAGAGCTCCTCAAAACTGTTGCTTTCTACAGAAGAAATGCAAAAAATGTTACACATTTTTAAAGAAAAGAAAACGCCAGAAAACGAAATGTAGTTATTTTAAATAAAATGTAGCGCAATAAAAAAGACATAATTTGCTAAAATAAATACTGCAAAAGACTTTAAAATATTTAAAGACATGATTTTATAAAATGTGTGAAATATCTAGAAGAGATAAACAAAACTCGTAACACACTCTACAACCCCAACAGTTTAAGCACTAAAAATAAATCTTGGATAACATGATGAATTGTATGCCGATGTTTTAAAATTAATTTCAATACACACACACACACACACCCACAACTATTTGTAGTCAAACATGCATTCCAACCCACATCTTTGAGTTTGTATCACACGTCCCATTGTCTGCACAATTTAGTGTGTGTTAATGTGTTTATAAAGTCCCACAGACACAATAACACAAATTCGGTCATATCCTTTTTTGTCTCTCTACTACCGATTCATTTTCATGCAAACTTTCAGTCAAACACACTTGAATTTATGATGACAAGGCGCTACATATAGACGTAGATATTTTGTATATCTAAAGATTTTTTATATTTTATATTTTATATTACACATGAATAATCAGCAGCTAAATGCTGCAGATGCACAAACATTCCGACATGTTGCCGACATACCGCCGAACCACTTAAATATTATTGATGGAAAATAACATCATTATTATTCGTTATAGTCATTTATCTGATGGTTTTTTTTAATTGACCTGCAAGTGGGGTTGTTGACCAATTTTCAAGTGATTGCTTTACATAGACATACACTTGTATACATACACGTGCATATACATGGATGTATATATGTAAGTATATAAAGGAATCTACCTAAACATTTACTCATACGTGGCAAACACATACATAAAACGTTTATTTTTATAAATTATTTATTACTGCAACATGCTTAATACCACCAACTTATTTATGGATCAGACAACACACTACGACAACTTGTGTCATCACAAGCAAACAATTTAGTTTGTACTAGTGCCATTGTCATTGTCGTATATGTTTCGTGGCATAAAGTTGTGTCTTAAGCTGTACATTTCTAAATGACAGCACCTTTGCAATGTCACAATATGCAATAGACTGTTTCACAAGACTGTGAACTATTTAAAGCCTGAAAGTCCTGTGGCTCTACTCGAAAAGCACAAAGAAAATTTAAAAAAATTTCAATGATATATAAAACAATCAAGTCCTAATAATTATTGATATATTAAAAATTTTGCAACCAACCAACAAAAGTAGTAGAAACAAACTACGAGTAGTTATAAAATAAAAATTTACAGAGAAAATGGTTACGGTACAATTTTTGTGGTTGGGCTACAAATAAAGCTGTAAAATTGTAAAATAACAATTTACAAAAAATATGGTAACAATACAATTTTCGCGGTTGTTGTAAAATTGTAAAATTAAAATTTACAAGAAACATGGTAACGGTACAATTTTTGTGGTTGGGTTAGAAATGAAACTGTAAAATTGTAAAATGAAAATTTACAAAAAACATGGTAACTATACAATTTTTGTGGTTGTAGTAAAATTGTAAAATAACAATTTACAAAAAATCATGATAACGATACAAATTTTGTGGTTGGACTGTAAAATTGTAAAACAAAAATTTATGGAGAGAAAATGTTAACGGTACTATTTTTGTGGTTGGGCTACAAATAAAACTGTAAAATTGTAAAGTAACAATTTACAAAAAACCTGGAAAAGATAAAAATTTTTGTGGTTGGGCTACAAATAAAACTGTAAAATTGTAAAATAACAATTTACAAAAAACATGGTAACGTTAAAATTTTTTTGGTTAGCCTTCAAATAAAACTGTTATCAATAATAGTTTTTTTACAATTATAATTGTAAAGCGAAGTACTTTTTTAGTAGATTTTGTTTGAGAAGATCGAGAAAAGCTCCATATCATATTCATGACTGAGTGCGGATTCGATCTCAGGTTGATCAACTTTGTAGTCTTGTGTTAAATGCTTCAACAAACAGCACCCAGAAAAATATTTAATTTAAAACGTCCTTCATTTTGAAAACGTACTGATTCCTGTTTTCCAAAAATGTTGTTAAAAAATTCCAAGTGAATTAAAGACTTTCAAAGGATAATTCCCAAAAAGGTACTTTTTAGATATTTAATTTTATTTTAACCTTAATATTGATAAAAATTACAATTAAATTAGTTAAATTAGCATGAGAACTTAAAATAAAAGTTCCTTAACTAATTTCATTAACTTGTTCTAAGTATTAAGTGAAAACTTATATATTTTTGCAATGAAAGTTGTGAAACCAATTTTTGTGGTTATTTTAACTTCAATTTGACAGTAAAGTTACCATAATAAATTGTTTCTTCACAAATATTCTAAAGAGAATTTTCACTAACAGTTCAGTTACTACTGTAGCATAGTTAGTTTAACCGACAGAGATATTGTAATCATAAGAATTAACAGTTAATTTACAACTTCAAATGGTTAGATTAACCAACAACTTGTTTTCGTGTGTACAGACATATCTCATGTATAAGTATGAATTAAGAAACATGCAGCAACAAATTCAGAAAACCACAACATGAACGAAAAAAAGAGTCAAACTGCAACAGCGAATCTTAATACAAGTGTGCTACCATCTGTTCGTCACAATTCTCGTACGTTTTTTTTCCTAATAAAATTGCTACAAATAGAAACAAATTTATTACAACTTGTAATAAATAAAAATACACGTGACTACTGATGATGAACGATGTAGTGGCTTTCGAAAACACCTAATCTGCTCTGCTGTGTAATTTGTGTATAAATAAAATAGGTTTTCGCTTGTGCTAGAACAGAGCTCTGGTAGACATAATTAATATGTTTTTAATTAATTCTGTGTTTTTATTTTCAGTATAAATTTTTTCAAAATAGTATCCCTATTCCTTCGATACTTTGTAAAGTTAACCTTGTAAATAATAAATAACAAAATATTGCTAGAGAAAAAAACATGACTATAAAAAAGCGCTAACTCTAGCGTTAAGGACCTCTGCTGTTTCGGTTGATCTTCACGAAACAAATTGCCAACAATTAACACAATCATGCGCTAAAGCAGATTAGAAAAATTCGACACCTTCGGCTTGGCGATCTAGTGATCCAGGGAAAATCCGATGGCATTCTTAGCATCATGTCAATTATTTATTACTGTTATACCGTGTTTAGACATACCCCTTAATTGCGCAATTAGTGCATTTTTGGCAATTTAGCCCTTAATTGACCTCAATTTATCATACAATAAGTCACTAATTGCGTAAAATTCGAATTACAATCCTGGTCATAGATATGTTCATTAAAAACTGTGTTCAGTAAGCAAAAAAATTTCCTATAATGGCGAGTCAAACGTCAAAAAATATACAAACATATAAACATAAATACAAATACATATAAAGGAGCCGTAGCTGCTGTTTTCTCAAAGTTTTTAAAAGTTTTTATTTTTGCTTTTTTATGCACTGATAATTTTGAATAAAGAATCGATCGCAATGACTCCAAGAGCTCTATATTTCAATTATATGCAAGTAAAATTTCTTTTAAACCAAAATGTTGATCCATTTTTAAAATTTACAAACACGAATATTTACGAAACAAATAAAAACAATGTCTTTTCAGCTGTCAAATGCTAATTGAGTCAGCTAAATTGAGTATGTGTGAACACTAGATTTAATTGAGCAATTTAAATTAAATTGACTCAATTAAAAATGCATGTCTGAACACGGTATTAATATTTTTTATACTATAAAATGCTTAAAACTAATCGGCTTCGATCTGTCTGAGATAATTAAATAATTTGCCACCGTTCCAAATGCGATGTGGTGTCGGTCACATTTGCCAATTCTACCCTAAATTTCTTTCAATATTGTTTATCGGCATCAACATTTGCAGTGTTGTTGTTGTTGTTGTTGTGGCTCATATTTCCGACTGTGTTATTGCCGTTGTTGCTATTTTGTTCATTTTATGGCTTTTATTCATTCATTCATAAATGTTTTTATGATGACATCCAACACAACAACGACGATTATGTTGGCGATGACTTGCATGCTGATGTTGCTGCTGATGTGCTGCTGCTGCTGCCGAGTATGAATATAATTATGATGCTGTTGATGCTTAATGAAGTGTCACTATACGGAAGTTGTTTTTTCATGAACAATTTATGAATTCAAAGCAATAGAACAAAAAAAAAAGAAAAACTAAAATGCGGTAAATAAACAACTGGACCACATACTGTTCCATACATGTGCGCACTCTTTGCAGGGAACTTTACAAAGAAACAACATCAGTTGGTAGGTTAGATGGGTTTTGCGCTTAAATTTGATGAAAGATAACAAAAAAGAAAAGGGTCACAAATATGCAATAAAATACCGATTGAAAGGTGTTGGAGCACAAGTGCTGTAACAAATTCTTAAAGGTTCAAACATAAAAGATTTAGTGATGTGGTCTCTGTTAAATGAAATCACTTTTTATCTTAAATTTATAATCTGCTTAAAATATGTAAATAGGCAAACGTCTACTCGTAGATCAAAGTATGAGAAAAGCTAAAATTAAATTTATATATATTTTTATGGCATCTTGGGGTCAGTGGGTCAATTTCGTTTTAAAAATATAGATTAAAGAAACAGTTTGATAGGGATGAATATTTATAATTCCCACAGCCTTCGATAGCTCAGTTGGTAGAGCGGTGGACTGTAGTAGTATTGGATTGGAGTCTCATCCATAGAAATCTATAGGTCGCTGGTTCAAATCCGGCTCGAAGGATATTTTAAGTACGTGCTCATAAACTCAAAAAACATGTCCGCAAACTAAAAAACATTTAAAAGTTCCACAAGTTTCCCAAGCAATTCTAGCATTTGAAAGGAGTGTTAATTTGCAGCTATTAAAAGGCAGGCTTTTTAAAAGATAATGCAGTTGCAAATCAATACGAAATAAAGTTTGGCTTTAAAATATTTTCATTAAATATTAAAAAAAAAATCTGAAGAGTATCTAAAATTTGGAGGTATTAAAATAGAGGGAGGAAAGAGAAGACTGCCTTCCCGAAACTAAATTTAAACAGTTCTCATAATCTATCTAAATTTTTATATGTCCAGCCATCGAATAATTTGTTTTCTATCTGACATTTCCTATAAAGCTGAAGAGGTGAAACAGGGAAAGATCAATTTCATTTATTTATAAAGTTCCACTAAAAATTAACTTCTTCTTGACATAATATCTGGTTTTCTATCGCTTCTTTAGATTTCATAACAAAAAAATATCTGTACTTCTGTTTTAATCTAAATATTCTCGCACCTTAAGGTTTATAATCAGCATCTGAAACTTCGTTAGCAAAACGCATATCATTTGAGTTTTGTGAGATATCAGGCCTTCGATAGCTCAGTTGGTAGAGCGGTGGACTGTAGTAGCATTGGATTGGAGCCCGATCCATAGAAATCCATAGGTCGCTGGTTCAAATCCGGCTCGAAGGATAATAAATATTTTAGGAAAACTAAAGCAACTGATCCATAATATATAGTTTCATTCTTTACTTCGCAGCAGTACTTACTGGAACCAACAAAATAGTTTATTTAGAGGACTAAGCGGGGCTTAATTTTTGACAAGAGATTCGAATCCTGCAACAGTGAAACTTGCAGGTGTTACACAAAACGTAACTACTGAGAAACTAATTCTCTATGTAAAGAATTCAGCAGTTCATTGTCCAGTCGAGTACGAATAAATGAGGCCCACAAGATGAACGCAAATATTAACTAAAAGACAAGGGCTTGAGGAACAACATCCACGATCTTATTAGAACAAAATCCATTATAATAAATAGTGAACGAAATGAAAATTATTCACTGAACTCCTAATCGTATTTAATTCGGAATCGGATTCTCAGTGCAAATAAATTAGTTTTAGTTTTCATTTCTCAAGCCTTCGATAGCTCAGTTGGTAGAGCGGTGGACTGTAGTGCGTTGCTTGAGAGAAATCCATAGGTCGCTGGTTCAAATCCGGCTCGAAGGATAACAAATATTTTACACACACTAAAATTCAACAATTTTAGTTTTAATTCATTCCTACTCCTTCACTTAAAACAAGCAAAGAAAAGCAAAGTAAATTCAAAAATCATTCACACATGCGTCGACATGCAACTTTTGCTAACCCGCTTACATTTCCAAACTTTTGGGTTATAAACAAAAATTTTGCATGTGAAAATGTCAATACGGTCTTATTCATACTGAATAGTTCTTTCATTAACTACAGAAAATTATTTTCATATTTTTGTTCTTTATTTAATAAATCAATTTAAATTAAACGTTAATAAAATTTTTAAAATTAATTTTTAGTCTATTTTCTTACTTTGCACTGCGGCAAATAAATGAAGGTGAATGATGCATTTAGCTGGATACATATAAACGATGCCCATGCAATGCAAAATTGATCTGAAAATTTGGTTATTGAATTTTGCTATAAACGAACCGGCCTATTTACAAACAACATATAATTTATGCCGTTTTTTTTGTAGAAAATATGCAACATTTTATATTAGAAAAATGTTACACTCAGGCAGGGTTTTAAAGCAAAAAATTTCGTCTAAGGGATGGTACAACAATTTATAATAAATTCATCCTTTTAAATTAAGAAACTATTTATCTTTTTCATTAAAAAAATTTACCTTTTTTGTAGAATAGAAAATTATGTTCAGACATAAATTTCTCAAACGAAGCTGTTGATGTACTGACATTAATTTGATTCACTAAAGGCTGGTAAATTGAATTTTTTATGAAAAACTGTTATAAATCATTAATAAATATCCTTTCACATTTCTGTCACGATGGTGGTACACAAATACTTTGACATATTTTATACTAAATTAATTAAAATATAATAAATTATTTCTAAAAATTAAATGTCGATTGTTTAAATACACTAATACATCCTTTGAATTTCAATGTGCACCGCAACGTATACTTGATGCTAAAATTAAAGGAAAGCTGCAGTTGCATCAAATATTACGTATAGGTACACGTACACGTATACATACTTAATTAAAAGACCGTCTGCAGGAGCATAGTGTGAGACCTGCGTAAAAATGTTGATTCTATGAATGAAACTTATTTTTCATAAAATTCATGTGCATTTTTAATTTTTACTTAATTAATTTGCACCGAATTATTTATATTTATATTAAACTGAATTTTATAACTAAATAGCTGGTGTGCCCCGGCATTTCTCGGGTACTTGGCACAGACACCAACCAGTGGGTGGGTATACAAACCCCTTTTGCGATTTCATAAAACGTTGGAAAGTCCCCAAATTCCCAGACTTCTCAGTTTTTCGCCAGGAAAACGGCAACACAGCTGACACCAACCACTGTTCGACAAATCGACAGAACGACGCCAACTTAACGTTGACCACACGCTCATAGACGCACACGTATTTGTGGATATTGGTTTCTTTTTTTTTTCTAATGGACAAAGTCACATGTTGTCATAAAAAGTCATAACTCACGAATGCGTCGACCGATTTTCGAATTTGGGTTGTCCGTTCGTGAGTTATACAACTACAACGAAAGGTGGCATTAATTTTTATATATTAAATTGTTCGAAAAATGTTTTTTATTCAGAAAGATATTAAAAGTTTGAACGTTTTTAGTAAAATTGAAGTGTTTTTCTTAAATAAAAGAAAAGTACAAAGAAAAACAAAAGGGTGCTAAACATCAGGGTGTTGTAAAATAGGAGTCCGGGTTTGCCTTCGTTGCTCCAATAAAAGACGTTATAAATATTATTTCAAAACACTCGAAAAAGTAAACATCAGTTTTTAAATATTCAAAATACACACGACTACTGGTGATGAAAGTGTGGCGGCCTTCGAAAACAGATGTTCTGCTCTGCTGTACACGTTGAATATTTAAAAACTGATGTTAACTTTCTTACGTGCCCTGAAATATTTACCCAGTCTTTCATTTAATATCCGTGTTTTTTTAGAAAACATTCTGTGCTACAACAAATGTGCTCGAGCGTTGAGGTCCGTGATAGAAATATCACCAGATATTTTTTAAATAACTCTGATAAACCAAATTCATCTGCATATTTCAAAACACGATGATTACAAAAATTAACAGGACAAATAATTGTGTCTTTTAGATTTCTTTTAGTATCGATAGTCAAAAGTTGTCCCCTTTACGTTATGCCTGCACGGAGGGAATATTTTTATCAGAATAAAAAGTTGAAAAGAAAGAATTCGTTGCTGTCGTATTATATGTGTTATATAATCCAAAGCCGTTGCCGTCTTTTAGAATATAAACTTAATCTTTTCAATACGCCTAGAACTATAAATGAGTTGCTTGAAAATTTTAACTGAAAATATAATGCGAAGCTTGGCTTACGATCAATAAATGCAAGAGGACAAAAGAATAGATCCTTCGAGCCGGATTTGAACCAGCGACCTATGGATTTCTCTCAAGCAACGCACTACAGTCCACCGCTCTACCAACTGAGCTATCGAAGGCTTGAGAAATGAAAACTAAAACTAATTTATTTGCACTGAGAATCCGATTCCGAATTAAATACGATTAGGAGTTCAGTGAATAATTTTCATTTCGTTCACTATTTATTATAATGGATTTTGTTCTAATAAGATCGTGGATGTTGTTCCTCAAGCCCTTGTCTTTTAGTTAATATTTGCGTTCATCTCGTGGGTCTCATTTATTCGTACTCGACTGGACAATGAACTGCTCAATTCTTTACATAGAGAATTAGTTTCTCAGTAGTTACGTTTTTGTGTAACACCTGCAAGTTCCACTGTTGCAGGATTCGAGTCTCTTGTCAAAAATTAAGCCCCGCTTGCTCCTCTAAATAAACTATTTTCCTGGTTCCAGTAACTACTGCTGCGAAGTAAAGAATCAAACTATATATTATGGATAAGTTGCTTTAGTTTTCCTAAAATATTTATTATCCTTCGAGCCGGATTTGAACCAGCGACCTATGGATTTCTATGGATCGGGCTCCAATCCAATGCTACTACAGTCCACCGCTCTACCAACTGAGCTATCGAAGGCCTGATATCTCACAAAACTCAAATGATATGCGTTTTGCTAACGAAGTTTCAGATGCTGATTATAAACCTTAAGGTGCGAGAATATTTAGATTAAAACAGAAGTACAGATATTTTTTTGTTATGAAATCTAAAGAAGCGATAGAAAACCAGATATTATGTCAAGAAGAAGTTAATTTTTAGTGGAACTTTATAAATAAATGAAATTGATCTTTCCCTGTTTCACCTCTTCAGCTTTATAGGAAATGTCAGATAGAAAACAAATTATTCGATGGCTGGACATATAAAAATTTAGATAGATTTATGAGAACTGTTTAAATTTAGTTTTGGGAAGGCAGTCTTCTCTTTCCTCCCTCTATTTTAATACCTACAAATTTTAGATACTGTTCAGATTTTTTTTTTAATATTTAATGAAAATATTTTAAAGTCAAACTTTATTTCGTATTGATTTGCAGCTGCATTATCTTTTAAAAAGCCTGCCTTTTAGTAGCTACAAATTAACACTCCTTTCAAATGCTAGAGTTGCTTGGGAAACTTTTAAATATGCTTTTTAGTTTGCGGACATGTTTTTTGAGTTTATGAGCACGTACTTAAAATATCCTTCGAGCCGGATTTGAACCAGCGACCTATGGATTTCTATGGATCGGACTCCAATCTAATACTACTACAGTCCACCGCTCTACCAACTGAGCTATCGAAGGCTTGATGATACAAATCTCAGTCTAGTATTTAAAATCCCTTCATATTTGCACAGGGTGAGTCACTGTGGGACTTACAAGTTTAACAACTTTCTTTTATTTCATTTGCTCAAATTATGCCCAGCAAAAATACATCTCATATTGGAAAGCGATAAAAAAAGGTATCACGTCTTACATAATTGTTTTGCTGTTAATGGAAACCAGAGATGATGCATTTGAAACTAGATTTATTTTAAATACATAGTGATTGTTCGTAATTTCAAATAATTAAAACAATAAAATAAAATTCAATAATATATGAAATTAATTCCCAAATTTTTGAAAAATATTTTCTAAAATAATTCACCGCTGGTTTAAATAATAAAATGCTATTGTTGTGGTTCTTTGTTAACTAGTGAATCTTTTCATTATTCTCCAGATTTTATTAATATAATATGAACAAAGAATTTATTTTTTTGAATAGAGAACTAAATTATAAAACGTTTGGCTCTACCCTCGTGTTCTTTTAGTTTGATTATATGCATCAATATTATGCAAAACATCTAAAAGTCTCCTTCGAGCCGGATTTGAACCAGCGACCTATGGATTTCTATGAATCAGTTTCCGATGCAGTACTACAGTCCATCGTTCTACCAACTGAGCTATCGAAGGCTGAAGGTGTTTTAATTAAATTAAATTTAATACGAGAATTCTTCGAAAAGTGTTTAAAGTTCAGAAAGATATGAAAAATATTCCAAAGCACAAGGAACAGTCAACATCAGTTTTTCAACATTCAACTTGAGCACTAGAGCGGAAGACATGTTTTCGAAAGCCGCAACACTTTCATAATGAATACTCATCTGTAGTTTTATTTTTTGCCACTTCTATTTGTGCCAGTTTGATTAGAAAAAAAGATACGAGAACTGTTTGAAATCGATAGCAACACGGTTTTGTTAAGTCTCCGTGTAGATGTTTGATTATTTTTCTTTATGACCTTTTTTGTGAATTTTTCCTTCCCTGTTTCTTAAGCCAATCTTTTTTGGTACGTTTTTCTCTTTTATTGGTTTAGCACAAGCCATGTTTTGATTTTAAGTTATTAATTATAATTTAAACTATTTTATTATATTGAATTGGAAAGAAAGTAATTCGAAGATTTTTAAACTTGAAACGATTTGAACTGGTAGATTTCAAGAAAAAACTTGGAGAAAAAACACTTTTTAAATTGATATTTTAGAGTCACTTTTAAACGGCTTCAGTGATGGATTCCCAAACCAGCTCTGAAACATTTAAAAATTACGTCGATCACAGTATTCCGGACTTAATCGGTTAATCCGTTCGTGAGATATCCTGAACGAAAACAAGTTAGTTTTTCTACAGTAATCGGAAACTATATCATTCAGCACATATCACATGAGAAGCGGTTGATATGAAAATTAGAATAATAGTACTTTAGTCTCTTTAATTTTAATTATGTGCTGATTTCTTTTTTCCCGAAAACTTGCTAAAAAATCCAAAGTGATTATTTGAGTGTTTTTAGCAAGTTCCCATGCGCATTTCACTACGGCTAATGAAGATCACCAGGGAAGCTTTACCCAACATTTTCTAGAATAACTTAAGATATTTATTTCAAACTGCCACTTTAATAAGTGAGAAGTCTAAAACAATTTTATCAAAGTCATAACAAGAACTCACTGATCACTGATCCTTTTTCCTTTTTTATTTTCATACGTTTTTATTCTACAACTGGTTGGGCTTTTTTCCGTCTCTAATTGTAGTTGTAAAAGAAATAAAGAACAACAATAACTTATAATTGTTTTAATATAAAAACAATTTATATTTAAATCATAGTTTATTTTACAACATTTACGCTGAAGTTGTATTGTTTTCAGTTATTTTCAAAGTACTTCTGTAGTACAAACTACAATTGCAGTCAGCCTATAGTAGGGTGTTTACTCGATTAATGATGGCTCGATTATTTGAAAAAATAAATACGATTAATAGCTCGAGAAAATTAAATCTTTTATTTAAAATACAGATTTATTCGAGTAATTTTAAACGATTAATAGATTTTTCGAGTAGTTAAAAAACCCCAATTTCGAGTTATTTGATTACTCGAACAACTGAAAAGTAGAGTAAAACGAACACCCTACCCTATAATGAATATACTTGTATATAATATTCCAGCGAAATTGCGGTCCAGTGAGAGGCAGTTTTGAAAACGAAAAAGCCAACCAGCTTCGGTTGCATATGATCTTTATTCGTAATGTCTCAATTTATATGGGGTGTTTTTTATATAGTGATACAACTTTGAGTTGGCATCACTGCTTTATTTGACCACTCATTTAACAGCTGATAGTTGCTTTTTGTTTAGTTTTCTTTGACATTTTATTATGGATCGACTTATACCAGAGCAACGCGTGCAAATTGTGGATATTTTTAATCAAAATAATGGTTCTGTTCGTCCAACTTATTGTGCACTTGAGCTTATTAAAAATTTTATTTTCCGATGAAGCCCATTTTTGGTTGTATGGGTACGTAAATAACCAGAATTTTCGCATTTAGAGTGAGGAGAATCCACAAGCTTTTGTCGAACATCGCTTTATGAGCTGGCGGAGTCATTGGCCCATATGCCTTCAAAAACGATGATGGTCAGAATGTTACTGTCAATGGCGAACGGTATAGGAACATGATTCGAAGTTGTTTCGTACCTCAATTAGCTGGCATTAATGTTGCTGCTATGTGGTTCCAAGAGGACGGAGCTACATGCCACACAGCGGGCGCTACAATTGATTTACTCAAGGAAACTTTTGACGAAAACATAATTTCACGAAATTAATAGGCCCCCAAGATCGTGTGATTTAACCCTATTCGATTATTTTTTTTGGGGTTATGTAAAGTCACTTGCTTACGTCGATAAACCACAAACAATTGAACACCTGGAAATCAACATGCGAAGAGTTATCGGCGAGATACGCCCGTAAAAGCAGCGAAAAGTTTGTGAAAAGTGTTCCAGATTGCGCCTTGTACGCGCCAGCCGTGGCGGCCACATGACCGAAATCATATTTAAACATTAATGCCATACAATTTTCCATCCAATAGAGACCGTTTCATTGATGTCAAAAATATATTACTCTGTTTTATAATGATTTAAGCTTGTATCACTCTATACAAAACACCCTGTAGGTCTCTCTGCTTTAAAAAATATCATTCTCTGAAATAATTGCATCCTTTTAAGCGAGAGAGGCAACTCTATGGTTTTAAAAAAGTTACTGGTATTACTTCCGTTCTCCATCAACAGCATCCAGGAATGCACTTCAGCGAGGCAGTTCTGTTAGAGGTGAGACTCTTTTATTGCTGCACAATATGCATTTTGATTCTCAGCAGCACAGATTTTTTTTTTTATCATGAAGTCTCTTTTAAAAGTTTTTGTTATACATTTTGTGAAATTCTTAATATCGTACTTACGCAAGAAAATACCCTGAATGAAAGACACCATCACATCGATATAATTCCAATTATTTTTATTAACATTTATTTTTTTATTAGCTAATTGTGTTTGCAATTTTCGCTAAACTACGTTGAGAATGACATTTCAGACTCAATTTTTCTACTACAGTGACCTAAATTAAGTTACATTTTTGCTACATCGTATTAATTCTGCTCGAATCTAGGGGTTTTATAAGTTTCACTTATTTAAATATCAGTTCTCAAAGTTAACTTTGACCATTTCAATTTATGGTTTAAACGAAAAGCAACAAATAAATATTTATTAAAATGCAATTCAAACAAATTAAAACGCGAAGGGCCGTTGGCTTTAATACCTGACGCAAACAAAGAACAAAAAAGGATTTAAGCTAAATGGAAACCATTAAACCGCTAAATTGATTTTTCGATATGTGGTTTGTTCTTCGGCAAAAATGAAAAAGAAACGAATATTTATTGAATCGTTGCAGCATAAAATAGCAAACAATGGCGGCATAAGAAGAGAAAATTAAACGAAAAAAAGGAACGGATATTATTTGCTGCCTTTATGCCGCAAGAGTATTGCTGCTGCAGCAGCTTCAGTAGCATTTTGTGACATATTGTTGGACACATCCTTCTGCGGTTGTTATTAACAGAACGCAGCCACAAAATGTTTCGTCAATTCTTCTGCGTTTTACAAATTAAAAATTAATAAACAACAACTTTATTTGAGTGCTTAAAAATACATTTTTCATGTTTCATTTTATGTTGTTTGAGAAATTATTATTCTATTTACTAATTTATATACTAAATTGGCAGTGTAAATTTATTTGTTGTTACATTTAACTTAATGTTATTATTTTTTTAAATTTACTTTAAATTTTTAATGCTAATAGTTCTTATTAAATTTAATTTTATGGTTAGATTGTTCGAAAAGTGTTTTTGAATGAGAGAGACGTGATAAATCAGTTTTATAAATTCAACTTGCACAACAGAGCAGAATAGCTGTTTTTGAAAACCGCTGCACTTTCATCATCAGTACTCATGTGTATTTTTATTGACTACCACTTGTCCGATGGCGTATTTGAATGCGCTAACAGTTTCTGTTTGTGCCAAATTTATTATGGTTAAAACACAATCCATTACATTTCCATAGAGCGAAGCAGTTAATTCGTCAATTGAATTCATGTTAAAATATTGAGATTCTGATTCGCGCATATGGAAAATTAAAATTCTGCAAATTCTTTGTTCAAGTAAATTGACAAATACTCAAATGAATTATGATGTGAAACCTTTCACTTGAACTGATTTTCAAAACTGTTTTGTATAGGGTGTTTTTTATAGAGTGATATCACTTTGAGTTGGCATCACTGCTTTATTTGAACACCCATTTAACAGCTGATAGTTGCTTTTTGTTTAGTTTGCTTTGACATTTCATTATGGATCGACTTACACCAGAGCAACGCGTGCAAATTGTGGAAATTTTTATTCAAAATAATGGTTCTGTTCGTCAAACTTATCGTGCACTTCGTCCATTCAAAATTTTATTTTCCGATGCACCCCATTTTTGGTTGAAGCGGTACGTAAATAAAGAGAATTGTCGCATTTAGAGTGAGGAGAATCCACAAGCTTTTGTCAAACATCCATAGAAAATTACTGTTTGATGCGCTTTATGGGCTGGCGGAGTCATTGGCCCATATGTCTTCAAAAACGATGATGGCCAGAATGTTACTGTTTGTGAAAATTGGTGTTCCAGATTGCGCCTTATAGGCACCAGCCGTGGCGCTCACTTGACCGAAGTCATATTTAAACATTAATGTCATAAAATTTTCTATCCAATAAAGACCGTTTTGTTGATATCAAAAAGAAATTACTGTGTTTTAATATGATTTAAACTTGTATCACTCTATAAAAAACACCCATTATGAAAAGTAGCAGCTGACAATGAAGGATACTGAATTCACACGATGAGTTTTACGACATCTAATACTTCATGTCATATTTTGTTTGGAAACGAAAGTTATGGTGAAATAACTGGGATAGCAAAATATACGCGATTTCTATTCTCATGTTTTTTAAAGAAATAAAAAAAAAATCCGGAAGTTATTGATTCTACCCCGTGTTGTAAAGATGGAGTTTTCATAAGATCTCTACATTCTGAGTACTTGGGATGCTTTCCCGACCACTTCTGACAGAATCTCTCTATGGACGTGCGCGTGCATATAAGACATTAAACACAATAACGACAGCAGGCTACGAGCTACAATCTATCAAAATTAGAATACACGCATTGACTGGGGAATGACTATTTTAGCGACGACACAACCACACGACTGTCGACCACCGATGTATCTGTAGCCAAAATTAAACTAATTTTTATGTTGGTGAGCGGCAATGTGTATATGCTGTGTTGCCAGTATATATTGTTCTATTTTACAAAAAGAAACAACAAACTATATTTCCAAGCTAATGAAATTATTTCTTGTCAAACATTATGGACTTTAAATATATTTTATTAGAATAACACTATTTAAGTGTATTAAATACATGAAAGCGGCTAGACTTTCGTTTGAAAGAGAATACTACTTCAAATAACAACACATGGTTATTGATTTGGTGGTGTCATCTTAAAAATAATTAAGTAGCTGACTACGAGGCAACGATTGTAGCCAACGGCTTTTGTAGTCGGTGTTCGTGTAGCCTGCTGTCGTTATTGTGTTTAATGCTTAAATGTGTGTAAGTGTGTGTCTGGCGTTCCTAAGAGTTCTATCGAACTTCGATTTCCTATAAATTTTGGTTTTGAAATTAACTTCATTATAAATATTCTTTCGGATCATCCTTAAAATAGTTTTATTGATTGATTTCCAAATTTTGACATTGAAAAACTATATCGATCGCCGAATATTTGGTGAAAAAAATTATTTCTTTTAAAAATTATTTTCTTGTCATGTGTAAGGACAACAGTGTTTTAGCTCGAATAGTTCAAAAACATAAAAAAGGACGATAGTTTCGCGGTTAAAATTACCGGGTCAGTTCGCAGGGATGGCCTTCAAGGTCAAACGTTTTCCATACTATTTTTTTATTTATCTTATTACACTAGTTTTTTTTTCTTGTTTTACATTTTACAACAACAAATGAAAATAGATAGGTAAAGAGTCTTAAAAAATCATCGTGTGAATTGCACGTTAGTCTGAAGCTCTTAATAGTTTCTCCAAAAATCTTCTAAATATATCTGTAGTTCAATTTTCCATTAAAAATCGCTTTTTTCAAAGAAAAACAAAAAAAGTAAATAAATAATTATCTACTTGCGTTTACTTTCTTGCTCCAGTCAAATTGCATTTTCTACTTCAGTGCTGTGCTTAAGAAGCCAAATCATGTTTGTGCATGCACGCTTGTTTTTGCCAGTTATTTGTACGGTTTGTCTTGTTGTCGGTTTTGTAAAATTGGTAATAAAAAAAAGACACAACCACATGCTACATGTAGCAAACGAACACAGACATTTACACAGCAGTACCATTAATCATGTCATAGTGATCTTGATTTTTGCCAACTCCGCCTGCTGGAGCACCACCCATAACGACACCGTTCGTATTGCCCGCAAAGAGGCTGGCATATGAACGTCTTCGTTCACGCTCAATCTCATCCAAATCAAAGGCATCAGCCATTATGGTACTGGGACGACGTTGTTCATCGAAAGCATAAGCTCGTTGAAATTTGGGTGGTCCTTGGGAGCCATTTGCTGCACCATTTAAAACAACTTGTTGGCCACCTGCTGTTATGGCTGATGCGTTGCTATTGGAACGTGTTAGTAGTGTATGATTGTTGGTCGTGTTTGGTATTGCATTGCTTGTGGCGGGTCCGTACATGCGAAAGCTGCCGCTAAAGTTTGAGGGGGAAGAGGGTATGGCAGCTGGCCACTGTACTAAAGGAAGTGGTTTGTAGTTGGAAGAACTGTTGTAATTTGTGCTGGAAACATTGACATGCTGCTGTTGCTGCTGATACTGTTGTAATTGATGGGATTGTATGTAAATCGGCTGTTGCTGCTGCTGCTGCTGTTGTTGTTGTTGTTGCTGTTGGATATAGTGTCGATTTAATTCCTCATTTGACTTGTGCAAACCATAACGTGAATTATACAGTTCTCCTTCCCTTGACATGGACAAATAGCGATTCTGTTGCTGCAATTGTTGCTGATGGTGCATCATAAGTGTTGTCAATCTCTGCTGACTGGCACTATATAAATTGTTCAATTGTGTTGCACTTGCATTCAGTCCCACCGCTGCAACACTATCTTGTGAGTCCGCGGTACGTTTCAGAAATGCTCTGGGCAAAGTACGACTTTGATACATGTCTGGATTGTGATAATCATGATGCAAACGTTGCTGTGAACCACCGTAAGTAGTGTCGCGCAGTCTATAATGGGATTGTTGTTGTTGATATTGGTGTTGTTGTTGCTGCTGCTGAGCTGTCAGTAAGCTAAAGTCAGTGCTACTTGTATCCAAGTCATACAGACTCTTCTGTAGACCTGTTCGCGGAGCTGTGGGACCGTAGATGGCGTGCAGTGACAAATTTGAGTTTAAACGACGCAGATGATTCGGTTCCACGTACATGGAAGCACGACGGCCAGAACGAATCGACGGTGGCATGAGGTGAATGTTGTCTGCAAGTAGATAAATTTAAGAATCAAAAACAGTTTATTTAATCAGATTGCGAAAATAACGAACAACATTTATTCTAGTAAATTTATTATTGAAAAAAGTGGGTGCAGATATTATTTTGAAATTTGATATTCAATATTTTGACGACTCCTCTTATTTAGCAACTAATTTTTTAGTGTCATACTACGACAAAATTTAAACTGGGAACTTTGAAATGGACTAAAAAATTCAAATTTTTTTTAGTTTACTTGAAATTTATTTTATTTGACAGTTAATCTTCTGGCCTTAAAACTTAAATATGACCGCCACTTCACTTATCCCTACAGGAAATAGTCTAGCGGCGTTAAACCGCACGTTCTTGGAGCCCAACCAAGTCATGGGTCTGATCGGGAAACTATCAATTCCACTACGAACTGTGCGACATGTTGATCTATCTTATTAAAACAGTTCTTTTTGTGTATCGTGTCCATTCAAACAAAAGTGGGCTTCGTGCCTAAACAAAATTCGGGCGAATCTATTTCGAACAGGATCATGATATTCAAAATAAATTTGCACAATTCGGAGCGTTGTTCAGTCGATTCATGTTGAAACGTAAACCTAAACTGTTGGCTGAAGTTCGACTACGGAAAAGACTGCAAAAATGTTTGCTGGGCAGTAATTCAAATGAAATGGCGTTTTCTTTTCTAGAAAATATGTAAAATTCTTTCACTTTCTTTTTGAAAAGTTTCAGTTTAGAGGAGTTTCAAAATAGAAAATATTTTTCGCTAAAAATTTTTAATAAATTTCCAATAAAAATCTTTAATTTTAAACGACAGTATGTGGCCATTTTGTGTTAAAAAGTGTAAAAAATTTTGAATTTTTTTAAAATATGTAACATCTTTTCACTTTCTTTTTAAAAATTTCCAATTTAGAGAAGTTTTAATATATGAAATATTTTTCGCAAAAGTTTCGAATAAATTTCTAATAAATTCTTTATTTTTAAAAGACAAAATGTTGTCATTTTGTGTTAAAAATTGTTGCACTTGTTTATAACATGTAAAATTTTTTCACTTTCTTTTTAAAAAGTTTCAGTTGAGAGAAGTTTTAAAATAGAAAATAGTTTTCGCTAAAATTTTTTAATAAATTTCCAATAGATTCTTTATTTTTAGACGACAGAATGTTGCCATTTTGTTTTAAAAAGTGTAAAAATTTTGCACTTTTTATGGAAAAGCAATCAGCATAAATTTTAATTATATTTAGTTCAAAGGACAAATCAAAAGAAATCATAATACAAATGCAATTGTATATGCATGTGAGTGCATAAGTATGTGTTCTCTTATGAGGAAGATTTAATGTATGTTGGCTCGGCCAGCGATTTCATTCCTGTACCTCTGCTTGTGCGAAAGCCCGAATTGATATTGTTTTTTTTACAATTTCCCTAATAATACAACATATTAAGTGAAAACAGCCAGAGATTAAAATACACACACACAGAGTATTGTGTACAATTGTTGATAAATGACTTATTTCCCAGTAGATGCAACAACAACTAATAATAAATTTTTAATGGCAAAAGGATGAGTTCGAAACTAACAGGAGCATGTTTACTTTCGAGTATCACGATGCATTCAGCTTCCGTTTCTTACAGTTTATTAGCCAAACCCCTTTTTTTTTACCAAAAATAGATTTAAGAAAAAAAGTTTGTAAATTGATGTTCGTGGCAACAAACTAAATAAAAATGATTGCATGTTGCTTGAGCGCAGCCACAGTGGTTCGGTATGTGATTTATATTGAACACAAATTTGCTTGATTTTTTTTTTTAATTACTACCATTAAATTAAATATTAGTCTTTAAAATAATTTAAAATCTGTTGGTGCCAGGGTTTGGATATTAAATTTGAAAAATTAAAATAAAAAATTCATTATCCAAGTGACCAATTAATTGCAGAAAATTGTTCCCTAAATATTTCTGTTCATTGAAAATTGGATTTTTATATTCTTCGCAAAAAGTTAAAAGATTTGTCATTCCGCTTGCAATTTCTTCGATATTAATATGGGATCCCATTCAGTATATATATTCTGGATGAGTAGCGATGCCCGTATGTCCATCTGTTCTTCTATTACGGATAGTGATATCGGTTTTTCCAAGCCCCCAGAAGAGCTGAAGACTTTGTTCTTGGAATGATTGATTGGTAATGAACTGAAATAGAGTGGTATTCAGAAAAATCCGAAATGCAGTTCCAAAGCTGGGAAGCTTACACCTATTTCTCGACGTAAAATTAATATCAAAAACCAATATTTTTTGTTTGTTTGTGAATTGAACCTATTTCATGCTCTTGGAAGCCTCAGTTATCTATTAAAAACTAAAAAAATTCATTTTTTTCCAGGACTGGAAAACTAAGTTTTTTTTTGGCATATTCAGTATTTTGTAGTACATATAATAACTAAAAAGTTTTAAATATTTTTAGTTTTTCCAAAATAAAACCGTTTTATACATCATGAAGTTTTGCATTGTTGAAAAATTTTAAAAAATAATAAAGTTTCATTTCCAGGGGTGGAAAATTGATAAATTTTTTATTCATAAAAGTCACCAAAAGGGCCACTGAAACTATTTTATAACTTAAGAAGAACAAAAATTTGTATTAAAAAAAGTGGCCAAAATGGTTGGAAATTTAAAATTTTTCTTAAATAAAACTACTTTAATATCTCATGAAGAGTTGCACTGATAAGAAAAACAAAATAAATTAATATTTTGCCTCCAGGGTTGGGAAAATGTATATTTTTGGTACATGCAATATTTTGGAGTACATTTAATAACCAAAATGGTTAAAAATATTGAGTTTTTCTAAATTAAAACCGCTTTATAACTCATGAAGATTCGCATTGATAAAAAAAAATTGAAATTTCGTTTCCAGGGAGGGGAAATTTATTTTGGTTTTCCATTCTTAAAAGTAACCAAAAAGGCAACCGACGTTGTTTTTTTAATAACTAAAACTATTTTATAACTTAAGAAGAACAAAATTTGTATTAAAAATTAAAAAAAAAATCAAATTTCAAATCCAGGGTTGGACAAGTGCAATATTTTATAGTTCATGTGGCCAAAAAGGTTGAAACTTTAAAATTTTTCTTAAATAAAACTACTTTAATACCTCATGAAGAGTTGCACTGATAAGAAAAACAAAATAAATTAATATTTCGCCTCCAGGATTAAGAAAATGAATTTTTTTTGGTACATGCAATATTTTGTAGTACATTTAATAATCAAAATGGTTAAAAATATGGAGTTTTTCTTAAATTAAATCGCTTTATACATCATGAAGATTCGCATTGATAAAAAAAAAATTAAAATTTCGTTTCCAGGGAGGGGAAATTTATTTTGGTTTTTCATTCTTAAAAGTAACCAAAAAGGCAACTGACGTTGTTTTTTTTTTTTTGCTAATTTAAACTATTTTATAACTTGGGAAGAACAAAATTGCTACTTAAAAATAAATGTAACCCCAGACGTACTTTGGTGAAGGGTATATAAGATTCGGCACAGTCGAATGTAGCACTTTTGCTTGTCTTATTTTCTTTTTGATTTAAAAACAAACAAAAAATATTCAAAATAAAATCAAAATCCAATATTCTACCACTACAATCACTGTTCGTGTAAATAGAGAATATAAAAGCAGTTTGTTATCAGTAAAAATGGATAAACTATTTTAGAGAATTATTTAGCACGTCTTTTTCATAGTTTTTTTCTTTCCTTTTGTTGGCAGAAACAAAACAAAAAACTGCTGTTGCCAACAACAGACAATGCACTCATAAAGTATTCGTTTAAAGGAAAAAACTGTTCACTTACCATCAATAACGTACAATTGCTCCTCGTCCTCGGTCAATTTCTTATAACCGTTTTCATGCACATCCTCATCCATATCGGAAACATCAAGTGCTTCAGCAAATATGTGATTATTATTCTCTATGCCATGATGATATTCGGCAGTGTGTTGCTGCTGCTGCTGATGCTTCAGGGGATTCGCTGATGTTTCGTTACGTCTCTGGTGTAGATTGTCTGTGTGTATGTTATTCAATCTTGGGGCTTTACGTTGCATTTCTTCTTCACTTTCAGCAGATTCTTGAGCTAAATTGTCATTGTCCGCAGCAGCCGCGGCATTATCATCATCTGCACCCTCATGATTATCAATGTAGTAGATATTTTTTGGCTTTGGACGTACGCCAGCACGTTTACAAAATTCTTCAAAAAGTTCATCTTTCGTCTTACGAATGCTCCTCTTAAGACCACACAGTTTTTGCGGTTGCTCTTCATCGGCTTCTTCGTCATCATCATCATCATCGTCATCATCATCCTGCTCATGGTCGTCATTATTTTCATCAATTTTATGGTCATTGACAGTGGCACGACGAAGACGATGTTTATGTGTGTCAATGGAATCGCCAGCTAAATCATCATTGTTGGCACATGATGCTGAGGCAATGTTTCCCGGATAAATATTGTTGGATCGTTGAGTTTGTTGCTGCAGCTGTTGTTGTGGCAAGTTTTTCTTTGAGTTTATGATATTGTTGCGCTGTTGTAAGACTGCTTTCGTTCGTGTTTGTGTTGGAGTTTCTGTCTCGCTGTTGTAGCGCGTATTTGTCGCCACACTACGTCTTCGATTGCTGTTGCCAGTGCCACCGCAATCGGCTCTTGTTGCTGACATGCCACTAAAACTGACATTTTGGGTGGCATAAAGGTCTGTTGTTGTGGACACGCTACGTGTTAAAGGAAACTCTTGCGGTGAATCACTAAATTGTTGCGGTGGTCTTGGCAAAGTTTGTATTTGCAATTGAAAGCCACTGCCCCGTATGGCTGAGTGCGGTGGCGGTGGCGGCAGCAAACCCGATGATGAGGTTGTCTCTGTGTAAAGTTCATTAAGTGATTTTGCCAAATTTCTTGAGTGTAAATTACATTTGCTTCTAGTTGATGAAGTGGTTGGATTCTCAAAATAATATCTTGGAAATACAATTTAAATTCGGTTTAAAATTTCGTATGAAAATACAATAATTCAGTAAAAGGATAGAAAAATAAAGCAGAGGAAGTTTTAAAAATTCAGAAGGTCTTGTTTTATTTTTCTTCCAAATTACCTCCTGTCCATTTCGTTTAAGAACATCGTTGAGCTCAAACCATTTGGATGCTTTCGACAGGCATACGGGCCGGCATTGGCATCTGTTACTGCATCGACCACTCTGCGTGTGGTTCGTCCTGCAGTTGTTCGTCCACTACTTTTGGCATTTGTTTGTGTCATGTTTTTGAACATATTTTTTGTATTCGACTCCAATTCTTGGGCTGTTACTTGATGTTTTCTGCTCTGCTGTTTTCGTATTCTTTCCAGAGGTTTTTTGCTTTCGATTTCATGTTTGTAACTTTTGTAGGTGTTGCTGTTGAAACGATTTTCTCCCTCTTTGATTTTTTCTTGCAAATTTGAGATTGTAAAACATGGCAAACGCTTTAGAGAATCAGAGAATAAACAAAAAATATTAGCCTTTCAAAATTAAATACGTAAGAGAATTTTAGTGACTTTAAAAGGTATAAAATCTTGGAATTTATTTGCTGAAATCCCAAAGCAGGGTAAAAGCTTTAGTCAACGAAGGAGACTCCCCGATATTTTTATTTGATGAAATGATAATGATGATTAATTTTTCTTCCACGTTTGTGTATTAGTACGAAATATATCCCGACGGTAACAAGTCGCCAGGACTTCGGATAAGTCGTTATGATGAAATCATGAAGAGCCCTTCATTACAATTCATTTGCAGGATCAGTGGCGTTATTAGTGGCGTTTTAATAAGATTTGATATATGGAAAACATATTAAAAAATTCCCACAATTTGTCATGTGATATATTTTTACTTAATATTATTTTAACATCAAATCCAGATAATTATTAACGGAACAAATAAAATAATATCGGTCAAGTGGCTTTTAATAGAATTGATAATCATAGTGCATGTCTGACAGTGGTTACTACTTACGGCAATGTCTTGCGGCATTTCAGAAGAATTTAGAAACTTTAAAGCTTTAAACACAATAACGACAGCAGGCTACACGAACAGCGGCTACAAAATCCGCTGGCTACAATCGTCGCCTCGCAGTCAGCTACTTAATTATTTTTAAAACGACACCACCAAATCAACAACCATGAGTTGTTGTTTGTAGTAGAAGTCTCTTCATACGCCAGTGTACTCGCTTTCATATATTTAATACTCTTGAATGCTGTTTTCTAATAAAATATATTTCAAGTACACAATATATGACAAGAAATCATTTCATTAGCTGGGAAATATAGTTTCTTGTTCCTTTTTATATAATAAAACAATATATTTTCAAGTTTACAATAATTGAATTTTTTTATATTATACTGGCAACACTGCATCTGCTCATTGTCGCTCACCAAGATAGAAATCAGTTTAATTTGTCTACAACCACAAAAACAGCCCGGACAATGAATTCTATATTTGACAGGCTGTAGTCTGTAGCCTGCTGTCGTTATTGTGTTTAATGTCTAAGAGTTTTAAGGTTGTCGAGCATTACAAAAGCCACAAAAAGAACTCTACAACAGTTAAATCAAATCATCATATGCCATCCAGAATATGTTCCAGTTAAGGTAAAATCAGTCGGTTAACCATCGATATCGTTTCAGGCATCAAGAAATTTCCAGCATCAATTTAGATAATATACGCTCCTAAGCAAACGCCTGGAGGTGAAAAGATTGTTGATAATCGTATTACTCGATCAATGAGATCGACCCTGGTATTCATTGATTTCCTCCTTTAAGGATTTTTGTCTTTAAGGATAACCAAAGCTGACTTTATCTATTTAAGTTATTCTAAATTGCTTACATTAAGCTTAACGAAATGAGCTTTTTAAACTAAAATGGCAACACAGGCACTTAATAAAAGTGTGTTACCATGTCGTAAAATTTTCCATAATAAAATTGCTACAAATAGAAATTATCACGTTCAAGTAGGCCACATAACAAGTGGAAATAAATAAAAATACACATGAGCACTGATAATGAAAGTGTAGCGGCTTTCGAAAACAGCCGTTCCCCTCAGTTGTATGCCTTGGAATATTTATAGTGTCTTTCTAAATTCAAAACACACTATTCGAACAATTAGTCTATACATTTATGCGCTGTTTTCTCTTCTAAAAAATAGTGCAACATTTCTTGCACTTTTTAATAGAAAATGGCAGCATTTTGTGATTGGAAAATAGTGAATTTATTAGAAATTAATCCAACATGTTATACGAAAAACTATTTCCCATTAAGTACTCCTCTAAACTGTTGCTTTCTAGAGAAGAAGTGGAAAAAAGGTTACACATTTTCCAGAAAAGAACACGTCATAAAATTTAATATAAGAATAAATAGTTGGCTACAAATTAGTCACAAAACTGTTGTTGTTTTGTTCAATGAAAGCTTTCCGCCTGCGAAAGAAAGTTTGTTGAAAAGAAGCATGAAACCAATGCTTTCAATTTACTTACAAAATTTATACAGAAATAACGTTTAAAAAAGTTTAAAATTTATTACTTTCAGTTAATGAATTATTCATTTATGAAAACTTTATTGAACTCTATTGAACGCTCCAAGTCGATGCATTTCTATTTGATGCAATCAATGGCAATCAGTTTTCTATTTTGAGTTGCTTTTCAAACAAACATTCTCCACAAAATGTTAATTGATTTTTGAGGAATTCGTTTGTTTGCATTATTAACTTGAACAGCAAATTTAATGGATTCCAAGTAAATTCATGTTTAATTGGAAGGTATGCAGGAATTGAAAACAGGAATATTCTTAATATTTTGTTGCAAGTTTAATCAATTAATTATATGAATATCAGCATTAAATTTAATTTCACAGTGACCTAAGTTGACATGAGAACAATTTAATATCTTTAAATGTATTTTGTGGTTTCTCTTTTCTAATTGTTGTCTAATTGTTGAATTTTGAGGTTAAGATATCCCGGATTCAATAATATCGGAACATTAGCTGCATTTTTAGTGAACCAGAATACACATTTTTGTACAGTGAAAAAAAATTATCGTTACGCAGACGCAATCTACTGGATCATCTATAAAAAGCAGTTGACTACTAGATTTGAAACTTAGAGCAAGAATTAGTTAAGGTCTGTAAAGGGTTTTCAGTACCAGCTCATGCATTCAGTGCTTTAAAAGAGCGCGTGTGTTAAGCAACCAGAGACAATAAAGAAAAAGGCACATGAGTAATAATAATAAAAGTGCGGCGGCTTTCGAAAACAGCTGTTCTGCTCTGAATAGTCAAATCTATTGTTGACTTTCCCTTTTGCCTTGAAATATTTAGTGTCTTTCTGAATTCAAAACACTTTCCAAACAATTATGCTGTTTTCTTTTCTAAAAAAATAATGTAACATTTCTTGCACTTTTTAATAGAAAAAGACAGTATTTATTAGAAATTAAACCAACATGTTTTACGAAAAACCATTTTTAATTAAGAACTCCTCTAAACTGTTGCTTTCGTAGAGAAGAATGAGTAAAAAAAATGTTACACTTTTCCAGAAAAGAAAACTTCACAGAACGCACGTACACATACAAGCACACGAAGCCTTAAGCGTTATTTTGTAGTATATTACTTACACTAGAATAACCAACATCCTGCAGACTGATGTAAAGAAAAATTATCACATTCATCTAATCCACTTAATAAGTGGAAATAAATAAAAATACACTTGAGCACTGATAATGAAAGTGCAGCGGCTTTCGAAAACAGCTGTTCTGCTCTGTTGTATATATCGAATATTTAAAACTGATGTTGACTTTCCCTTGTGCCTCGGAATATTTAGAATGTCTGTCTGAATTCAAAACACTTTTCAAACAATTATGCCGATTTCTTTTCTTAAAAATAATGCAACATTTCTTGCACTTTTTAATAGAAAAAAGGCAGCATTATGTAATTTGAAAAAAAAAAGCGAATTTATTAGAAATTAGTCCAACATGTTTTACGAAAAACTATTTCTAATTAAGAACTCCTTTAAACTGTTGCTTTTTAGAGAAGAAGTAAAAAAATGTTACACGTTTTCCAGAAGAGAAAACTTCACAGAACACACGTACACATACAAGCACACGATGCCTTAAGCGTGATTTTGTAATATTTTACTTACACTATAATAACCAACCTCCTGCAGACTGATGTAAAGGAAAATGTTTAACAGGCCGACAAATTCTGTTGCGATGAAACCGAAGACAAATAAAAAGAAACTTTGGCCGTATGTGACCTTAAAGAGAGGCGGCTGCAGTGTTGACCTTGGACGCAACTTTGACCCAATTTCAGCCTTCAGTATGGAGATGTAAACGATGAGACCAATCAGCATGAGCAAACCTTGTTTGTTGTTGTTTTTGTTTTATACATTTTATGCAATCGTCCGTGAATTCCATGCAAGTTTTTTATATTTTATTTTTTTAGTTTTTAATTTTTCCAATTAAATGAGTTGATGGTGTTGGTTGGTTGGTTGGTTGCATGAAAAGACAGATAATTGTAAAGATTTTGTACAAACAGCTCACAAATACATACAAAAAGCCAAAGATTGTAAAAGTAATTAAAAATAAAAGTTTTATTAAAAGCCAAAATGAAAGCCACGAGAGAAGTTTAATTGAAATAAATGTTAATGTTTAGTTGGGTTGTTATTGGCGTTGCTATTTTAAGTTTTCTCTTTTAGTTGTAATTGTATTGGTGGCTGCTATTCCTTAATTTCTGTGTGTGTCGGTGCAGATCCTGAAGTGGTTTTGTATAACTGCAGGATTTTATTTCAGTTTTCTTTTCATTTATTTCTAACTATTCGTTTAGTTTTTGTTGTTGTTGGTGTTGCAATTTTCATTGAAAATAATATTTAGCCAAGCAAAAATAATTTACGTACAGATTTCGTAATGAGCATAAATTAAAATAATTTTTTCTTATTGATACTTAAAAAAGGAAAGAAGGAAAGAAAGAAAAGCGAAGAAAGTCATTAAGAGGAAAACGTTAAGCCAGATAAAATACTATTGAATAGTTGGGCCACACTCTAATAAATTAAATATCCTTAAGAACTTATTTTTGGTTAAATTGAGGGAAACAATTGCGGTCACAAGAAGAACAAAGAAAATGAATAATCTATGGGATTTTTGCTTACTTTTTCAAAGGAGAATTATCTTTCTGTGAGAGAATTAAAATTATATCAATTTATTGAGTTAAAAGCATTATTTTAGAGTTTGTGGTTATTTTTGGAAAATAATTTGTTTGATAGAGTTTTCATGCGACGGCAAAAAATAAAATCGAATAAGCGATGTTGGTCCATTCGTCTGTCTGTATTTAAAATCGGGTTTCCGAATCCCCCAGAAAGACTAAATACACATTTAATCGATATGTTCGGGATATGTAAAACAAAATACCGGAGCTGGAAAACTAAATTGTTTTTGGAATATAAAAGTAACCAGGTGAAATTAATGCCGGCAACTGACTGCAGACTGACAAAATATGCTTATTTTCAAGGTAACGAGCAAGGCGATATGACTATTGGCTGTTGTCCGTGCTGGTCACAAAACAATTTTTCTTAAATAAAAAAATTTATACTTTTATGGTCGACAATGAACGGACCTAATATTGCCATTATAATATAAAAAGATTATACAGTTCTTCCAATCCGCCAGAAGAGCTAGAGACTTCGTTCTTGGAATGATGGATTGGAAATGAACTTAAATATAGTGGAATTAAAATTGGGAAAAATCCGAAATACGGGTCCAGAGCTGGGAAATTACACCTATTTCTCAACGCAAAATTAATACCAAAAACCAATAATTTTTTTTAATGCATTGGGAAGCCTCGATTGTCTATTAAAAACTAAAAAAATAAATTTTTTTCCAGGGATGGAAAATTAAGTATTTTTGGCACATTTACTATTTTGTAGTACATGTAATAGTTAAAATGTTTAAAAATTTCAATTTTTTTCTTAAATAAAACCGCAGTATGCATCATGAAGATTTGCATTGTTAAAAAAGTTTAAAAAAATTTAAATTTCGCTTCCAAAGGTGGGAAATTGATATATTTTCCATTTATAAATGTAACAAAAAAACCACTGAAACTATTTTATAGCTCAAGAAGAACAGAATCGGTATCAAAAACGAAAAAAAAAACAAAATTGCTAATCCAGGGTTGGACAAATGCAATATTTTACAGCACATGAAAATGGCCAAAAAGGTTAACAATTTAAAATTTTTCTTAAATAAAACTATTTAATACCTCATGAAGAATTGCACTGATAAAAAAATTAAAATTTCGCTTCCAGTGTTGGGACATGCAATATTTTGTAGTACATGTAATAAATAAAATGTTTCAAAACTTTAAGAATTTCTCTAAAAAAACCGCTTTATACGTCATGAAGATATGCGTTGTTGAAAATATTAAAAAAAAAATTAAAATTTCGCTTCCAGAGGTGGGAAATTGATATATTTTTCATTTTTAAAAGCAACAAAAAGGCCGCTGAAACTATTTTATAACTTAAGAAAAACAAAATCGGTATCTAAAATTAAAAAAAAAAAAACAAAATTTCGAATACAGGGTTGGACAAAAGAAAAAATTTACAGTACATAAAAGTGACCAAAATGGTTGAAAATTTAAAATTTTTCTTAAATAAAACTACTTAATACCTACTCCAGAGTTGCACTGATAAAAAAGCAAAAGAAATTGAAATTTAGCTTCCAGGGTTGGGAAATTAAGTTTTTTTTTCAGTATTTTGTAGTACATGTACTCACTAAAATGTTTAAGAATTTCAAGTTTTTCTTAAATAAAACTGCTATATACCTCATGAAGATTTGCATTGAAAAAAAAATTTAAAATTTCGTTTTCAGGGGTGGGAAATTGGTTTATTTTTCATTAATAAAAGTAAGCAAAAGGACTGACGTTGTTTGTTTTTTTGCGAACTAAAACTATTTTATAACTTGGGAAGAACAAAATTGGTATTCAAAAATATATGTAACGCCAAACGTACGTTGGTGAAGGGTAGATAAGATTCGGCACAACTGAATATAGTGCAATATAGATATTATTTTTATGTAACGCAGACAGAGTTATAAAATAAGGGGGAATATTTTCGGTAAAAGGACGTACATTTTCAAAAAATCTATTTAAAATATTTCAGCCAATATAGTGAATAATTTTAGGAATTTCTTACTTCTTGCTTTAATTGATATATATTCCGGCTAATTTTCAATGACTGGTAAATGTATTTTCCAAAAAAAGAAAACAAGACGAAAATGTAAACTTAAATTACTTAAATTATTTCAATCTTAAATTAATAACTTCTCTTATATTTTAATTATTGATTGTACTAACTGACCCACAATCTTTAAAATAATTATGTTTATATATATATTAAAATTATTAAAGATTTATTTCTAAAGTATTAGTCCTTAAAGGATACAAAATATAATCAATTTATGAAAACATGTTCTCTTAAATGTTAAGAATGTGCATAAATAAAATTATATTCACTACAGTGTGTGTGTGTGTGTGTGTGTGTGTATGTGTGTGTTCAATTGTGTGTGTGTATTCATATGTGTGTACTAAATGCAATGCTAGTAGTTGTAAAATGAGTTGGTATTAAAGCAGTATGCTGTACAAGATGTTGAGCATTTTAGATGAAGAAAAGTAAATTCTTACCTGATACGATGAACATGATGCCGGCACTAAAATAATATAAATTATTTTGATGTGAACATGTTGGTATAAGAAAAACAATAAAACTTAATAGAAGCACAATACCCGATGCTAAAAAGAATGGACATGACTTTGTAACAGTATCTGCAAAGAAGAAATTATATTTATAAGTGTGATTGTGTAAATAAGTTTAGCAAAATTTTACATCTCAGACATGAAGTCCTTATCCTTTTCTTTTTATAGGAGCCATAATGAAATATTTATTTAGAAAATAAAAGTTTCAATTTTAAACAATAAAAATGAATATTTATAAACTTGCAAAGAAAAATTATTTTGTCAGAAACTTATACGATGCAGCTAAAAATGATACCAACAAGAGGAGTGTGTGGATTGATAGACGCCTGATTCATAACATAACTACTGCTCGATTCCGAAAAATATATCCAAATATAATTTCAGAAAATGATTTTCTAATATAGTAGGATTATAATGTTCAACGAAAGGAATATTATAAAAAAAAAATTTCTTGAATTCGCACCACGAAATAAAATATCTCAAACATAAAGAGAATTAAAATTAATTTCTTTATGAATGTTATGGCGTTTTCTTTTCTAGAAAATATGCAACATTTTTTCACTTTCTTTTTAAAAAGTTTCAGTTTAGAGTAGTTCTAAAATAGAAAATATTTTTCACAAAAAATGTTTAATAAATTTGCAATAAATTGTTTATATTTAAGCGACAGAATGTTGCCATTTTGTGTTAAAAAGTGTAAAAAATGTTGCACTTTTTTATAGAAAAGAAATCAGCATTAAATTACAAACTTTAATACAAAGTTATCGCACCAAATGGCTAATTAGTCAAATTTAAACAATTTTATATGACTTTACAGGGTAATACAAAGTATTAACACTTTAAAGTATTAAACTATTATAAAGCTTTCTTTTGGTTTAAGACAGGATAACAAAAGTCGGTTGTAAATATCTTTCATATTAAGTAAAATAAAATCAATAGATATTATCACATTCAAGTAGGCCACATAACAATTGGAAATAAATAAAAATACAAATGAGCACTGATAATGAAAGTGTAGCGACTTTTAAAAACAGCTGTTCCGCTTTAAAACTGATGTTGACTTTCGCTTGTGTCTTGGAATATTTAGAATGTCTTTCTGAATTCAAAACACACTTTTCGAACAATTAGTCTATACATTTATTCTATTTTCTTTTCTAAAAAATAATGCAACATTTCTTGCACTTTTTAATAGAAAATGGCAGCATTTTGTGATTGGAAAATAGCGGATTTATTAGAAATTAATCCAACATGTTTTACGAGAAACTATTTCTAATTAAGAGCCCCTCTAAACTGTTGCTTTCTACAAAAGAAGTGCAAAAAATGTTACACGTTTGCCAGAAAAGAACACGCCACTAAATTTAATATAAGAATAAATTTTTCGCGACGAATTAGTTACAAAAATGTTATTTATTTGTGCAATTAAAGCAAATAAAAAAATAAATAGAACGTATTAATATTTTGTAGTATCAAAATATTGAAGCCTTCTTTTGGCTTAAGGCGGGATAACAAAGTCGGTTGTAAATATTTTTCATGTTAAGTAAAATAAGAGTGGAAATTTTGAATATTCTTAATTTAGAACAGTTTTTAAAAACACTGTTTTCCAAATGGTTTTTTAAATATTTTTTATTTATATAATTTTATAATACTATTTTATTTAATACTTTTCCACAATATATATCTGCAACATATCTGAATTGATTTAGCGCACCTTCTCTGAGCACTACTGAAACATTAAACATAATAACGACAGCAGACTACAGACTACAACTTGTCAAAAATAGAATCCATGTGTGTATATGAGAATAATTATTTTTATTACTACAGGCAACACGGCTTCTGGTTGTTGTCCATGCTGTTTTTGTGGCTTGAGTCAAATGAAACTAATTTCTATTTTGGTGAGCGACAAAGAGTAGATGCAGTGTTGCCAGTATAATATAAATAAATTCAATTATTGTAAACTTGGAAATATGTTGTTTTATTATACAAAAAGAAACAACAAACTATATTTCCAAGCTAATGAAATGATTTCTTGTCATATACTGTGGACTTTAAAATATATTTTATTAAAATAACACTATTTGGGAGTATTAAATATATGAAATCGGCTACACTGGCGTTTAAAGAGAATTCTGCTACGAACAACAACTCATGGTTATTGATTTGGTGGAGTCGTTTTTAAATTATAATTAAGTAGCTGACTACGAGGCGACGATTGTAGCCAACGGCTTTTGCAGTCGGTGTTCGTGTAGTCTGCTGCCGTTATTGTGTTTAATGCTTAATACTGCGAATGTTTATTTTAGTATTCTAAAATTGTATGGAAAACAGTTGCAAAGCAGCTCTGAGCCAGTCGGTATCAAGTATCCTCCGCAGTTATTTTATTTTACATTTTTTCAAGTGTAGGCAGACCACTGATCCTTTGCTCTCTTCCAAAAGTTTTGCATCTCATTCTACTAATAAACTTCTATAGAAAATTCTATAGAAGTTTATTCACTAATAAACTTCTATAGAAAATGAATATATACCGACGGTGTCTATTAGTATCCCCTCAATATATTTTGCTTTAACACGGTAAAATTTTGTCTGTAATACAGACTTCTTTTGACATGCCGTAATAATAAACATGCGTTACGTCCTAAAGTAACCATGAGTATTCCAACGTTCTCGTTCCAGGACATATATATTGGCCGCATGTCTGATATAATTATTTTTTTTTTGCTTCTTAAAATAATTAAACGCTTAAGCGAATTAATGCAAAAATTGCTTAAAATTGATTTGGCAATTAATAGAATAATTTATTTCTTTAAGGAGTTATCATTTGTGAATTATATAGGACACAATATATCGGTGTATCCGATTATGACACATTTATTTGGTGCATTTTTGTCTTTTTGTTTTTTCTTATTTTGTCTTCGTAGTCATATATTTTTATGCTGATATATGATTTACGACAGCTGTGCGCAGTAGACAACGTTACAAATATCTCATAAAAAATAAACTTTTTTTATTTACGACTTTATGAAATGCACACTAGAATCCTTTAGATTTATGCAGACATATTGTCATTGTAAGCTGGGATTTTTATGCTGCTCCCCTTTAAATAACTTAAATATAAATTATTATTTATTTTATGGTTTCTTGTTCTCTCTTTTGTTATCGTTTACAAGTTTGTTTTTCAATTCGTTTTCGGTATATCTGCAAGTTTTCTCTGCATATTTTGAGTAAAAAATATTTTTATTATTGCAATAATAAAATTAAATTTCATATTTAAATTCAATTAAATTTTACACACTGTTAAGTTTCCATTAGGGAAGTCCAATTGAAGCTGGAAATTGTAAATAGTTGTGCAGATTAAGTTTATATTAACAGTTGTTTTGTTTGCTGCGCAGTACACTTCCCTTTTGTTTTATGTTGATTTCTTTTCTAGAAAAGAGTGCAACATTTTTTACCCGTTTTAATAGAAAATGGCAACATTTTGTCATTTGAAAATAAAGATTAATTTAAAATTCCTTAAAAAATAATAATTTCAATTAAAAATCCTTCAAACTGCCACAAATTAGAAAAGATGTGAAAAAATGTTACACATTTTAAAGAAAAGGAAACGCCTTTAGTCGGTAAAAAAAATTTTATGAAATTAATATTGAAATATGATTTCTGCCACGGCTGGTGCGTAGAACACCAATTGTCAAGGAGCTTTCCTAGCATTTGCGGCCGTATTTTGCCTAGAACTCCTCGAATATTAATTTCCAGGTATTCAATTGCTTGTGGTTTATCGACCAAGACAAGTGCCTTAATATAACTCCAAAGGAAATAATGCAAGTGGGGTTAAATCACACGATCTTGGTGGTCAATTAATTGGGTCATTGCGTCAAACTAGTTTTTCATCAAAAGTTTCTTTGAGTAAATTAATTGTAGCGTCCGCTGTGTGGCATGTGACGTCATCCTGTTGGAACCACATATCGAATCATGCTCCCATAACGTTCACTATTGACAGTAACATTTTGACCATCATCGTTTTTGAGGGCATACAAGCGCATCAAACAGTAATTTTCTGTGGATGTTCGACAAAAGCTTGTGGATTCTACTCCACCCAAAATGACAATTCTGCTTATTTACAGACCCATTTAATCAGAAATGGGCAATTTGCACGCGTTGCTCTGGTGCAGTACATAACATTATTTGCTTATTATTTTTAATATTAATTTTTATTTATTAAAGATTTGCTAACTTGAGCGTTGTTCTAACAAGAAAGATTAAGGGCACTTAGGGGATAACCCCTACATGTGCAGTGCATTTTACCAGAACTAGAAAGAACGGAAAGTGTTAAAAGGACGAAAGAAGCCTGATTGGGAGATAGAAACTTTGTTTCAACTATTTTTACTTTTTACTGGAGAATTTCTTGTATAGGTGACGGCGAAGGGGGTGTTGTGTTCTGCTCTTTTTGTTTATCACCGTGTTAACCGCTGTCAACATTTAAATTTCGACACAATGTTCATGACTGATTGCGGAATCGAACACGGAATCTGAGGCATCGTTGAACTCAGCCAACAGCACCCACGTTATTAATAAGACAATTTGAGATTTAGCAGAGACGATTTCTTACAAAATCTTTAAAATTTGTAGTCATTCAAGGAAAATGTAATTTAACACGTTTTAATAGATAAACTTTTGTAAAACTTGTCGTCGTTTCCAAGCTTCTATAGTGAATGATCTTAAAAATATCTGCAGCTTGTAATTATTTTATATAGAATGCTAAAAGTTAAAATCTTTATAAATAAATTGACTACACCGAACACAGCTGTCACTTTCTGTCCTCCCAATTATCTGTCGCCCTTCCCATAGTGCTACCACAGTACTTTTTATGAATAATGGCCATCTCGTGAGTGCAAAAAAACCGCGATTAAATTAATGGAAGACACATAAAATTTAGAAAATCTGTAACGTTCTAATTTACAAAAATTTAAAAGAGTTTAATTATCCATTTACGAGAAAAATTTCTTTTATTTGTATATTCAAACTTCTTTAAATATGAAAAGCTATTGTATAGTTTTACTTTAATTTGATAACAACATCATTTTTATCTTCAAATATCTGTGAAAATTTAGCCCAGACGAGGTCATGGTATATGTTAAAATGAAGCTGGAAGTTTTGGATATAAGCGGAGAAATATATCATTTCCCCCTTCGATGGAAAATGCCACTAAATTAAATAATTTGAACAAAATTTTACCGAAGCGAGTAAAAAATTATAAAAATAAAATTGATGTGCGAAAGGAAAAAAGAATAGTTGGAGATGTTTAATCACAGCAAATAAAAATGTTTTCGCTATTCAAATACATTTTTCGAGCGTAACAAAAAATTTTATTAAATTTTTTTTCTTCATCGAAAAAATGAAGTTGGACAGATACAATATTTTTTCACAGATTCGAGAATTCGTATAAACTTTATGTTCGCTGTATCGTGGCATTAATCACAAAAAAGGTGTGGAGTTGAAATCTAAAATTCTATAAAACCCAAAAAACGACAGCACTTTTGTGAATACGATTTCCCAATATATTTTTGATAACATTGAAGTATTCAATATCTGTTGTGTACTTGAAGAATGCAACACGATTTTTTTTTTGTAAATTAGACCGTAAGTTTGTAGATAAAATTATCATCATCGAATTTTAGGAATTGAAAAGCATGATAATTAAATTGATAATTAAATTACTTGTGGAGTCTTTACCAACTCGAAAGTTTACGTTATTTTCATAAGCCTTTTATTAGCTTCACTTGTATGTTTGTTGTTTTTTTGTTTGTTTTAAATTTAAGTTAAAGTTTTCAAGTTGAACGCAAAGTAATGAAAAGCCAAAGTTCAATTTTTCTCTTTAAGAGTTGAGCAAACAAAATATTTGTAAGAATTTTTTTTTACAATATGAATAACGATATGAAAATTAATTCTGTCAAATATCACATATATCCAGTTATGGCGTTGTTTTAGTAAATGAGGAGTAAAGTTATTTAAAGTTTTTTACAAAAATATTAGTTTGATGAATTTGATGAAAGACAGTTTGATTCCATTTTAAATAAGTAACTTTTTTACTGAAAATTGGTTTAAGCTGGAAAAATAATTTTCAGCCTGCTCCCTACTGCACTTTTTGTGTCCTCTTCTGAATTTATTTTAGCATCGAGTGGAAAAAAAAGAATTTATTGCATCGTGTAAACAAAAATTTGTTTGTGCATTTTATATCATTTTTATTGAGCTGGTGTTGTTATATAATTTTTTTATGGCGGATTAGTTGCACTACCACACACACACACACACACACACACACACATGACAACTTTCACAGCATTTAAAATAAAGTTAAAGTGGGTTTTATTGCTCTTGCTGGTGGTTTTACAAGCTTCATTTATAGCATGCGGCGGACACAAACATGAATATATAAAATGTATGGCTGGGAAATAAGCCACAAATAACACGCTGCGGCCGTCCTCTCTGCATTATTGTGCGCTGCAAGCTTTTTAATAAAGATTTTGCAGTGGGGCTTTATTGTTAAATGCAATTGAATTATTATTAACTCGATTTTTATCCCTTAATTATGCAGCTGTTAATATTGTTTTAATGAAGTGATTAAATTGAATTATATGGGGTAGTTTTACAAGTAGATGTTGTTTAATTCAATTTAAATCATTTACACCTGCAATCTCAGCAATTAAAGGCAATTGAATGGCTTCATTTGTAACTTTCTTTTCAAAGATGACAATACAGTCTGCCAGTGACACAAAGTAAAATCTTCTTTAAGTCTTGTGTAAGGTGTTTTTTATAGAGTGATACAACTTTGGGTTGGCATCACTGCTTTACTTGACCACCCATTTAACAGCTCATTGTTGCTTTTTGTTTAGTTTGCTTTGGCATTTCATTATGGATCGACTTATATCAGAGTAACGCGTGCAAATTGTGGAAATTTTTAATCAAAATATTGGTTCTGTTCGTCAAACTCATCGTGCACTTCGTCCATTCAAAATTTTATTTTCCGATGAAGCCCATTTTTGGTTGAATGCGTACGTAAATAAACAGAATTTTCGCATTACATCCACAGAAAATGACTGTTTGGTGCGCTTTATGGGCTGGCGGAGTCATTGGCCCATGTGTCTTCAAGAACGATGATGGTCAGAATGTTGCTGTTTGTGAAAATTGGTGTTCCAGACTGCGCCTTGTACGCGCCAGCCGTGGCGGCTACATGGCCGAAATCACATTTAAACATTAATGTCATAAAATTTTCTATCCAATAAATACCGTTTCATCGATATCAAAAACATATTACTATATTTAATTATGATAAAAACTTGTATCACTCTATAAAAAACATCCTTTATGTGTTTAAACTTCAATAGCTCATATATTTCCTTAACCAACCCATTCAAAGCACATAAAAGTCGAAGTTTGAAATAAATATCTTTAGTTATTTTGAGAAATATTGGGTGAAGGTTCCCTGATGAGCTGTATTAGCCCCAGTGAAATGCGCATATGAACTGGCTAAAACCCCTAAATCGATCACTTTGAACTTTTTAGCAAGATTTTGGAAGAAAAAGAATCAGTATATAATTAAAATTAAAGGGGTTAAATAGAATGAGTTTCAAGTGACTTATATTCCAAATTTTTCATAAAAAAGTCTTCTTAAAGTAGATTTCAAAGTTGTTGTTTAGGGTCTTGATCGTGTCCTTAAATTTGTCAGCTAATTTTTGTCAAGAACTTTGATGTGAAATTAACTGTCTGTTCTCCCCTATCACAACGAATTATTCATTCAAATAAACGACATTTAAAACAAAAGCAATTTATTAATATTGTTTTAGTTTTTAATGTTATTTATTCGAACCAACGACAGATTGCGACATCAGTAAACTGGTAGTAGTATTTTCATTACGAAGAGTCCAATTGGAATGTTCATCCTGATACCAGCAGAACAGAGAATTGATGATTTCGAGGCGTCTATAGAACTTATCTATTCAATGCCGAATCATTATTCATGACCGAAAAATATTAGCCCTTTTAACGCATTGATTAAAGTACATGGAAACTTCTGGTAGCATCTAGTAAAAAAGCTATCCTGGCTTTTGTAGAGCCTAGAAGGAGCTGCACAATTCGTTTGAGTGTCCCACTTTGGCTAGCAAGAGACGGGAAACCATCTGCCAACTCATGTTAGTGATACTGCTGCAGAGAACACAAGACTATGGCGTCATAGATTCCCGGTGCGAGTTCACACTTAGGAAACAAATAGACTGGCGAAGTAAAAACTAAAAATAGCTGCACAAATTTTCTATCTTCTACTCTATTTCTGCCTTCATCTGTCCTGTCCAATTCTACTCGGGTCATCCTCTGAGCGCTACTAGAAGACAAAGAAAGGAAGGAAACGTAAGAAAATAAAAAAGGAAAAGTGATCAGTGAGTTTTTGTTATGCCCTTGATGTTTGTCTTTAAGCTTCTCACTTATTAAAGTGGAAGTTTGAACTAAATATCTTAAGTTGTTCTAAGAAAATTTGGGTAAAGGTTCCCTGCTGATCTGCAGTAGCCCCAGTGAAATGAGCACAGGAACCAGCTCAAACGCCTAATTGATCACTTTGAATTTTTTACTAAGATTTTGGGGAAAAAATCAGCACATAATTCAAATTAAAGAGCTTTAATAAACAAAACGTTGTTGGATTTGAATTTCATAGATTTATTGTGTAAGAAGGTTTTGTACTGATGCCTTTTCATCAGACATTCGGCAATCAGGCCTGGACTTATTAAAAATGTAACCGAGCAAATAAACAAAAAAATTAATGTCCTCTCTTAGTATAATATTTTCAAATAAATACGAACCGAAGTGTCAGTACATAAAATCACTTTTTATCTTAACAAATAAAATAACAAGAATTTCCTTTAGTCTGCCTGAATAGCAAATAAAAGAAGTACTACAAAAAGCACTTCCCAACCACTCAATTCGAAATAACCAAATTGTGTACTGTGATCGACGAGAAGTGTTCAAATAACAAAAAAACTTTATTTGTTGTGCAATTCTTAACAAACAACAATTACGACAACTTATCAAAGTTGTAACGCGCTGCAGTTTTGTGAAAAAAAACAGTAAATTTGAAAAGGGAAAAGACGAAACTGGAGAAATGAAATGCAGATACTTTCCATTAGTAACGATAAATATTCAACCTATAATTTAAGCGGAAATTAAAGAGAAGGAATTACAACAACACAATGGCAAAGAGGAAACAGCTTTAGTAGCAAATGAAAATAATCCACTTTCAAATAAAACCGAAATACTGTCTTCATGCCATCGAACGAATACAAGAAAAGCACAAACAAACAATAACAATTGAAACAAACTGTCTTTCTAAGGCGGCTTTTCTCACTTATTTGTGCACTCATTTTCGTTTAAGAGCAGCAAAAGTTGACCGGCTTTCGAATCTGGTTTTTTGCATGTTTCTAATGCAACTATTTCGACCTTAATTTCACTGAATTTATATCAAAAAGTCTCCTCTTAAATATATCCCACTTAGGGAAATATCTCATATATTGTGCGAGCCGAATTTGTCTGCCTTTAATCGAATCTTCTACAGTGTTGGCTCAATAAATAGCTTGAAAATATTTCGACAACAAAATGAGGACTTCCTCATGGTCGAATGAGAAACAAGTATGAGAATGAATTGTTCTTTGGAGTATCCCATTTCCTTTTCCTCTGCTTTTTAGATGCTGTTTTAATTTATATCAGCTTATTAAATATTTATTACAATCGGTCCTGTTTTCTCTGGTTTTCGCTCTCTTTTTATATTAAGCAAACGAATTTTAAAATAAATCTGATTCGAAACTGCCGCCACTAGTTGTTGGCGAATAATTTGTGTGTATGGGTTTGTTTGTATTCTGCCAATAACGAAAGATTTTATTGTAAAATGTTTGGGGTTTTTGCTTTTTGTTTGGTAATTTGGAAATTTAATAGGACAATAGAAAATAATTTTCTAATACCACAACTACTTGTTTGATCTGGTGTCAACTCTAATTTATTTATTTAAAAATAAGTATTTATGTTTTGCCATGAAGTGCCACTAAAGGCATAACCCCTATACAAACGCAGTGCATTAAGCCAGAACTAGAAAGAAGCGGAAAGTGTTAAAAGGACGAAAGAAGCCTGATTGGGAGATAGAAGGTTTGTTTCAACTATTTTTACTTTTTACTGGAGAATTTCTTGTACAGATGACGGCGAAGGGGGTGTTGTGTTCTGCTCTTTTTGTTTATCACCGTGTTAATCGCTGTCAACATTTAAATTTCGACACGATGTTCATGACTGATTGCGGAATCGAACACGGAATCTGAGGCATCGTTGAACTCAGCCAACAGCACCCACGTTATTAATAAGACAATTTGAGATTTAGCAGAGACGACTTCTTACAAAATCTTTAAAATTTGTAGTCATTCAAGGAAAATGTAATTTAACACGTTTTAATAGATATCCTTTTGTAAAACTTGTCGTCGTTTGCAAGCTGCTGTAGAGAATGATTTTAGAAATACCTGCAGCTTTTAATTATTTTATATAGAATGCTAAAAGTTAAATTTGCCAAATTTTATTATATTTTTTTCGATCAATTCAATGTATATTTTTACTTCATCGAAACATTTTAAAGAATGAAGTTGGGAAAACAGATACAATATTTTTTCACAGATTCGAGAATTCGTATAAACTTTATGTTCGCTGTATCGTGGCATTAATCACAAAAAAAATGTGGAGTTGAAATCTTAAATTCTATAAAACCCAAAAAACGACAGCACTTTTGTGAATACGATTTCCTAATATATTTTTGATAACATTGAAGTATTCAATATCTGTTGTGTACTTGAAGAATGCAAAAGGATTTTTTTTATAAATTAAACCGCAAGTTTGTAGATAAAATTATCATCATCGAATTTTGGGAATTGAAAAGCACGATAATTAAATTATAAGCCTTTTAAAGGGTGTTTTTTATAGAGTGCGCGTGCAAGGCGCAATCTGGAACACCACTTATGCCCTATGACTCCGCCAGCCCATAAAACGCACCAAACAGCAATTTCCTGTGAATGTTAATGGGTTTTCGACAAAAGCTTGTGGTTTCTCCTCACTTTAAATACGACAATTCTGTTTATATACGTACCCATTCAACCAAGCTTGGAAAATAAAATTTTGAATGGACGAAGTGCACGATAAGTTTGACGAACAGAACCATTATTTTGATTAAAAATTTCCACAATTTTTACGCGTTGCTCTTTTGTAAGTCGATCCATAATGAAATGTCAAGGCAAACTAAACAAGAGGCAAATATCAGCTGTTAAACGTGTGGTCAAATAAAGCAGTGAGGCCAACTCAAAGTTGTATCACTCTATAAAAAACAGCCTATATTAGCTGACTTGTGTGTTTGTTTCTTTGCTCGTTTGTTTTAAATTAAAAAAATGTTTTCAATTTGAACGCAAAATAATGAAAAGCCAAAGTTTAATTTATCACAAAAAAGGTGTGGAGAAGTTGCCAGTTGCGAAATTAAAAATTTTAGAGAACTCAAAAGAGCTAAAGTGCGTTAGTGAATACCATTTCGTAAGACATGTTTGATAGCGTTAAAGTATGCGGAACGCCTAATAAATTCCACAAATTTAATAGCAATTCTCCAAATAAACTCGTTTGAACTTAATTTATCATCGCGTGAATAAAATCCCATTTAAGTTATTTGGTGGCGTATACTTAATATGCAGTTTTACAATAATATTGCTCATACACGAATTGTATGCGAACACATGTTGCATACTTTTGGGAGGCATATTATATTTTTGCCACTCTGCGTATGATTAATATTAATTGAGATTTAAATCATGTAGCCGCCATGCAGCGTTGCCATTTTGGTGTTTATTTTTTCTTTTCGAAATAACTGAATGGTTTGGTGCCTTTTAAAATTTCTCACAGTGTTATTTGTGATCTATTTATAATTAAAATTTATTTATTAATAATTAAATATATGTGCCAGCTCTTTCACAAGTTTCGTGTTATTTATATATGTATTAATTATGAATATATTTTGTTCTTTCGAACGCACGCGACCAGTTCAACTGTCATAAAATTTCTACATACTTATAGATCGGTTTGTATGTAGTAGTGCTGTGTTTTTTTCTTGTATGTGTGTTTATTTTAATATCTGTACATGTATTGGTTTTGTGCTGCTAATGCGTTACTGAAGCTCTGCCAACCAAAAACCATTATTTTCATCAAATTCGCCCACAAGCTGCAATTTGATGACAGAATAATTATGCTCGTGTGTTCAGCCACACTCGCAAACGCTTTAGAAAAATGTTGAATTCGTGCTGAGCTAATTTGAAAGACCAACTGATAATATGGTTGGTTGGAAACTGTACAAATTGTTGTTGACAGCAAAGAATGTTTTTTAAAACTCTTTAATATTAATTATGTGCTGTTTATTTTTTCCCAGGGTTTTGGCTAGCGCATATGCGCATTTCACTGGGGCTAATGCAGATCAGCAGGGAATTTTTATCCAACATTTCTTAGAATAACTAGAGATATTTATTTTAAACTTCTACTTTAATAAGTGAGAAGTTTAAAACAAACCCAAAGTCATAACAAGAACTGATCACTTTTTTTTATTTTCTTACGTTTTTGCTTATTTTTGTATTTGCTAAATCAGCGAGTTCCCCTTGTAAAAATTCTCTTTGTTCTCGATCGTATTCAAGTACTTTTTGGTTTCTCTTTAGGGTCGTTATTCGCCTATTCGTTTCATTGTTTTTATCTTGTGGAAATAAGGGCTTTATTCTCTATAAAAGTGTAAAGAACTCGTATGGAATAAAGCATAGAAAATGTTTTGAAATTAACATAAAATTTAGCCAAGTTCAAAGATAAGCTTCTGGCATTATAATTTATATACGACTACTGGCATATGACCGAATATCGGCAATAACCTGGCGAATGTTGTTCTTCATGTGGTCAATATTTTCAGACTTTTTGATGTCGAATAGTGACTCCATATATCTCCGCAGAAAATGTCCAGCGGCATTAAGTCGCACGATCTTGTAGACCAATTTACGGTTAATAGAATTATTAATGCCAATTATGTTGACAGCGTTATTCCATCGCCAGTCTATCGTGTTGAAATGCCAAAATAAAAAAATATAAATCACTGCACAGCTGACCAAATGGTCATAATTTAAAAAAGATGTTGCAATCTTGTGCCTCAACTAAAAACACATTTTAATTGAGGTACGAGAAACCTAAAATTTAGTACCAAAGAGATCAATAACTGCTCCAACTGTGTACTCACCAGGCTGGTCACGTTAACTTAAAAAGGATTAACTGCCTGTTTGAAATTTACAAACAAATCTATTGATTTTTCCAAGTTAATTTTCACAATTGTAAAGCGCTAGTCTGGCACTAAACGGTTCAATAGTACTTGACAAATTTTACAAAAGGAAAATAATAAAACACTGACATTTTTAGCTGTCAAGCTAAATAAATATCGTATACCTCATGCCACTAAAACACCCGCTGTTTTCTATTTAAATATTAAAATTTGACAAAAGAATTTGCTTTAATGAAATATATATTAAAGTTGTTTAAGGAATTCGTTTGTTACTCAACTTCTTTAAACCAACGCCTGCCAGCTTTCGAAGCTTAAATATTTGAATGTGATTGAAAAATATTTTATTCTTAAATTATTTGCAGTGGAACACTGATGCTATTGAAAGTGTGTGCGTTGTTACAGAATGTTTTTGCATAAAACTAACTTCATAATTTGATTTGCTTTGGGTTTCGATTATATATTTTTGTAATCAATTTTAAAAATGTTGCTAAAAGATTTATAATTGTATTGTGTCATATTGGATTTATGAAATTGTGAAAAGAATACGTGTGCATAAGAGAATATTTTATATTTAAATATTATTTCACATATAAAGCATTAAACACAATAACGACAGCAGACTACAGACTACAACTTGTCAAAAATAGAATACATGTGCGTATATGAGAATGATTATTTTTGTTGTTGTAGTCAAATTAAACACATTTCTATTTTGGTGAGCGACAATGAGCAGGTGCAGTGTTGCCAGCATAATACAAATAAATTCAATTATTGTAAACTTGGAAATATATTGTTTTATTACACAAAAAGAAACAACAAACTTTATTTCCCAGCTAATTAAATGATTTCTTGTCATATACTGTGGACTTTAAATATATTTATTGGAATAACACTATTTAAGAGTATTAAATAAATGAAAGCGGCTACACTGGCGTTTGAAGAGAATTCTACTACAAACAACAACTCATGGTTATTGATTGGTTTGTGCCGTTTTAAAAATAACTAAGTAGCTGACTAGGAGGCGACGATTGTAGTCAACGGCTTTTGTAGTCGGTGTTCGTGTAGCCTGCTGTCGTTGTTGTGTTTAATGCATTCAAAACAATTAAGTAGCTGACTACGAGGCGACGATTGTAGCCAACGACTTTTGAAGTCGGTGTTCGTGTAGCTTGCTGTCGTTATTGTGTTTAATGCTTAAATGCGCTTTCTTTAATTTGATTAGTTTTTGCTATTTGCGATAAGCAAATTTTATGGCCAACATTTTTGTACAACATTTCATCCCCCCTAATCCCCTCTTTCGGGCTGTTTTTACGATTTGTTAGAATAAATCCACAAAATGTCATTATTCGTGGGAGTTAGAGGGTTAATATGCTCTACAAAAATATTTGCCGCGAGGTTTTTGTAAGGAAAACATAGTTTAATATACGGATATGCTGCAAGAATTGGCCAAAGATGGGAAATTTCAACCGCTCGTAAAATAAAACTCCGATGTGATCTTTTAAAACGGTGACACAAGTATCGGGTGTTTTTTTTACAGAGTGATACAAGTTTAAATCATAATAAAATATAGCAATATATTTTTGATATCAATGAAACGGTCTAGGCGCAATCTAGAACGCCAATTTTCACAAACAGTAACATTCTGATCATCATCGTTTTTGAAGACACATGTGCCAATGACTCCGCCAGCCCATAAAGCGCATCAAACAGTAATTTTCTGTGGATGCTCGACAAAAGCTTGTGGATTCTCTTCACTCAAATTCTGTTTATATACGTACCCAAACAACCAAAAATGGGCTTCATGGGAAAATAAAAATTTGAATGGACGCAGTGCACGATAAGTTTGACGAACAGAACCATTATTTTGATTAAAAATTTCCACAATTTGCACGCGTTGCTCTGGTGTAGGTCGGTGCATAATAAAATGTCAAAGCAAACTAAATAAAAAGCAACTATCAGCTGTTAAATGGGTGGTCAAATAAAGCAGTGATGCCAACACAAAATTCTCTCACTCGATAAAAAACACCCTATATATACTTTTTAGTCTCCTCTACCAGGACCAATCGTCAGAACAGAATTACTTAAAAAACAATAAATTATTTTCCAATCCTGAAGATAATTTTCCACTTTTCCGATTTCTAGTAACAATAAATTTCATTAAAAATATCAATTCTGTGTAATTTGTAAAGAACAGAATTCGTTTTAGTTGATTATTTTCATTCAGATAATATTAAAAGTTTATATATTTCGTTTTCGGAACTGTCTTTTTGGCTTTTTTGATTTTTGTTACTTATGAATTTCTTTTAAAACTATTAAATACGAAATTTGTGTTAGTTGGCTACTTTGGTGCGCCGAATAGTTTCAGTTGTCCAACCCGGGAATAGAACTTTTGAATTTGTTTAATATTTAATACCAACTAAAAATTAGTTTTTTAATTATTTATATTAAATAAATACGGTTACTAAAAATTAGTTGTAATTAGTTACTTTAATATTCGCAAAATCCGTTGCATTTTCCACCCCTGGTGGTTTCTTTTGCTTTTCTAATTTTCAATGCCAATAAATTTCATTGAAAATATCAAACAAGTTTGAATTATAAATAAAGAGAAACAATTTGTTGTATTTGTTTATATACACATACAGTTTTCCAACCCTGGAATAAAAGTTTTATTTATGTATGTACACGTTTTAATACTGACTGTATATATCCTGAAGTATAAAACGTGGGCCAGAACGATATTTAGTGACGTCATGGGCAGATGGTAAAAGAAGTATGAAAAGTTTGAAATTGTTGCACCGTGTTGAACCGTGTTTCTAAGATGTGGATTAAGTTTAAACTCGAATTTTGTTTCATTAACTGCCGACATTTGAAGCAAAACTAAGTTGTTGTTCTCCCATAAGTTTCATTAATGCAACACGATTTACCTAAAACGTTTTGTGACCGCAATTTATTTCTAAATATTCCAATCCAACGTTACATATTTCTATGAAATTTTAAGCATCCCTTAAATAAAAAAAATAAAAATTACCAGAATTCAACAGTATTTTCGTTAGTGAAACTAAAAAAAAATATTAATAAAAAAAGAAAATCCAATCAAAACTCCACCAAAAATAAATCAACTTCAAAAAGCAGCTGCAACATGGAAAACCTCTTATTTAATTGGGGCGCACTGTAACCACCCGCACTGTACAAGTGCGTGGGTACGAAACATAAATTGTTATTTGATTTGTTTACTTTGCAGCCGAAATGCCTTTTCCTTCACAACCAAATTCTAATTTTCGATTGTTACATCTTTAACTAACACAAGCAGAATTGGAACGGAGGCTTCTATTATTTGCAATCGTTACGGTTACGAAAATGTTAGAGAAAATATTCATAATCCCATCAGCATCTTTGGCTGCAGCAAGTAAATGCCAATTGATGTTGCAAAACTGTTCGAGTTAATTGTTTTACCGTTACCTAATAGGGCTAAAACCATTATTTAGATATTTGGAAATTAAGCTTTAACGGTATTAGAATTATATACACATATACATGCGTACAGCCATGCATACATATACATATAAGTGTGTGTGTATGTATACAAATAGCGATTTCAGTTGAATTAATTCGAAAATTAATACGATTCAATTAGATGGTGCGTACAGAACATGTGAGCAGCGATGCCGATTTAGCTAAGAAAACGGTTGACTCAAAAAGCCCCCCCTCCTCAGTAACTGCCACTGGTTTTTGTGCTGTTCTATGCTTTTGAGCTCTTGGAGCTAAAATTTATTATATAAATTTTTACATCAACAGACAGCCAAATTATAAAAAGTGATTGATGGCGTTTTCGATTACTATACACGAGTCAAGAACACTAACTGATCAGATCTATAACTTCGAAGTTTTTTCGTTTTCAATTTTACTTGTTGGATGGAACAAAAGCTTCCGCTGTGGGCGAACAGGCAGGCAGATGCGCGAATCAAATATAACTTTTTATAAAGCCCATATTTTCGATTTGTAATAGCAATTTTTATATGTATATATTTTTGCTAATAAGATCAACATATATTATCATGAAAGCAGAAAAACATTTCTTGTTGCCCTGTGTAATACTTTAGAAACGAAATTGCACTAAATTTGTTTGCTTCTTAAACGATATATGGTTTTAGTTTTTATTAGAGCTTCACTTTTTGCTGGTACACATGGAACTGGCCTTTTGTGTTGTGCTACAACGCGTATACTTAATATTAATAATTAATCGTGTAACTTATACGCCACATTGTGCTCGCTCAAGGTTGTGTTGTTTAATACCAACAAGGTTGTTGGTGTGGGTTGGTTCATGTTTTTATCTTCCGATGATATGTACGCATTTTTACACTTTTTCCAAGCACATTAAAGTAAAAGATATATAATAGAAAATATAATAAAATACGCTTTTAAGGATTTTAAAATAATACTGTTTTTTTCTCTAAAAAATAATGCAACATTTCTTACACTTTTTATTAGAAAATGGCAACATTGTGTCATATGAAAATAGAGAATTTATTGGAAATTAATCCACCATCCTTTACAAAAAATCGCTGCTGCATTAAAACTCCTCGAAACTGCGACTTAAAAAATTTGAAAAAAGTTAATTAAATGATTTCTTATCATATACTGTAAACTTTAAATATATTTTATTGGAATAACACTTTTTAAGAGTATTAAATATATGAAAGCGAGTAAACTGGCGTATGAAGCGAATTCTACTACAAACAACAACTCCTGGTTATTGATTTGGTGGTGTCGTTCTAAAAATAATTAAGTAGCTGACTACGAGGCGACGATTGTAGCCAACGGCTTTTGTAGCCGGTGTTCGTGTAGCCTGCTGTCATTATTGTGTTTAATGCTTAAAGTAAAAACGTGAAAGAGGGAGAGAGAGAGAAAACGAAATAAATGTGGTACTTACATGGAATGGCGGATGCTGAGTCATGAGGATCTGGTTGATATCCTTTTTCAGAAAAATAGTCTATTTTGATGCAACTGTAAGTCTCAACTCCTGTTTGGTTCAAAGTTCACAGACATCAGAATATACGCATAGAAATTACCATTGTTGTTTTTGTTATATTTGCATTGTATCGTTGTTGTTGTTGTTGTTTCAAATCAGTCATGTAACGTTACGTTGTGTGAGATTGTTGAACATTAATAATCCATGTAGCAGGTGAAAAATATATAAAATTTGTTATACATTTCAAAATGCATGTTTGGAAAATTTATAAACCGCCACACAATTGCACGTGCTCACACGCATACATATAAGAATTATTTCAATGTATTTTTAATATAGAAACGTTTGTGTGTGTTTTGAAATTCACATGTAACGAAACATTTTGCGATGTTAATGATGATGATGACAGCGTCGTTATTATTGTTGTTGGATGATGATATCGCCAGTATAATTTGTGCCATAAAATGGTGTTGAAAAATCCAGGAAATAAAAGCGACGAGACATGAAAAAATAAGGAAAATAATTTTAATGTGTATTTTAAAGTCAAATTAATAAGAAAATAGATTTCAATTATTCCATGGTTTTTGTGGCGGCTATTCCAAGTTAACTAACACAGAAATGGTCTGCACAGTGGACTTCTCAATTGTAACGAAAATAGAAGGACTTGTCAGAGGGAGAGGTAACAGGCTGGCTTTCAGATAAGCAATTGAAATGTAAAAGTTGCCTGCAAATGTGTCATTTACGCAATCGTATTTCTAATTCTTGTGGAAATTTCTCTTTCAAATGTTTAATTGCTAAATCATAATTGTTCTTTAATATTCTTTAGCTTTGATTGTCTTTATTTTGTTCCCTTAATACTGAATTAAGCACCTGCGTTGCACCAAGTACTGCGTGTTTTTTTTGAAGTGCCACAACTTTAAGTTGACATCACTGCTTTATTTGAGCATTAATTTAACAGCTGGTAGAGGCTTTTTGTTTAGTTTGCTTTGAAATTTCATTATGATTCATTATGATTCGATATATCTTTGAAACTCTTAATCAATTCAAAATTTTATTTTCAGCCGAAGCCCATTTCTGATTAAATGGATCTGTAAATAAGCAGAATTGTCGTATTTGGGATGAGAAGAATCCACAAGCTTTTGTCGAACATCCACAGAAAATAACTGTTTGATGCGCTTGATGGGCTGGCGAAGTCATGGGCCCGTATGCTCTCAAAAACGACGATGGTCAGAATGTTACTGTCAATAGTGAACGTTATGGGAGCATGAACAGGGCGGAAACTTATGAGACACAGTGGCCGCTACAATTAATTTACTCAAAGAAACTTTTGATGAAAACATAATTTCCAATTAATTGGCCACCAAGATCGTGTGATTTAACCCCACTTGCATTATTTCCTTTGGAGTTATATTAAGGCACTTGTCTTGGTCGATAAGCCACCAAACTATTGAATACCTGGAAATCAATATTCGAAGAGTTATAAGCAAAATATGACCGCAAGTGCTACGAAAGGTGGTTGAAAAATGGTGTTCTACGCACCAGCCGTAGCAAAAATCATATTTCAACATTAATTTCATAAAGTTTCTTATCAAATAAAGACCTTTTTATTGATATTAAAAATATATTTCCTTGTTTCATGATGATTTAAACTTATGCCACTCTATAAAAAAACACCCATTAACTACGATAACATTTTGTTTGTATAAGACATTATTTCAAATTAAAACAACAAAAGATTCTTTCTCCCCAATACCTGCTGACAATTAAAAAGGGGAAAAGCAGCTCCAAATTCATCTGCAGCACAAATCTGCTTAAAAATACAACAAACAAATAGTTTCTCTCTGTGTAGTTGTTTAGTTGTTTAGACAGAGTAAAACTACTTTAATAACCAGCATTTGAAGCGCTTTGAAAATTTTACTTTTGTCGATTTTATCTCATTGAACCGCAATACCAGCAAAAGTTTTAGTTCAGCAACAAAATATTTTTGGATTTGTGTGTAAAAGAAGTTTTTTTTTATGGAGTTGTAAAATGGAGTATTTCTTATGAGCACAAGGGCAGTGTCAGTGTGTCAAATTCTAGATGCAGCAACATGCATTTCTATACAAAATTTCAAATATGTTTTCAAACCTCTTTCAGTTTCATTTTGAAAAAAAATGGCAAAATAGTTTTCGGGGAACAACAAGAAGGCACATGATCGCTTACGAACTTAAAATAATAGAAATAATTTTTCGGTCATTGCTAGTTTTATGCCCTCAGCTGTTTAGCAAATCTGTTGTTTTCCAAAATTTGTTGGAGTGAAATAATTGTTCGTACAAAACTCTGCCTCTCCTCAATATCACCACAGAACATCATTCCACTGAACAAATCACACTCTAACAAATCGGTTTTTGTAAATTTCAAGAAAGAGGAGTTTTTAACCCTCTGGGAATACAACAATTGGGATTTAGAAAAATCTTTTGCAATTGCTTTTGGTTCTTATGCGTTGATGTTCTTGTCTATTTTTTCATTTATTGTTGCTGTTCTATACCAACGCAGTTAAACTTTTTCTTACTTTCATTGAAAGTTTTCTTTTACTACAGTTTTCAGGCAATCAACTTTTCCCTTTTAATGCGAGCCGTTTTGTAGGACTGTTACTAACAAAAAAAAAAGCCAATAATATAAGAGTTTATACGAAAAATTTAACTGCACACGCGCTTATACGACTTTACAACGCTTTTTAAATTGTTTAAATTATTGTGCTAGGAAAATATTTCATTTATTTTTTATAAGTGGAAGAAACAAGACTAAAAAACTAAAAAATTTCAAGTGAAATTATAAAAGTTTGAAAGTTTTTTTAATAGACTGTAAAATCGATCCTGCGATCTGCAATTTAGCAATTTACTCTGTAAGTTTGTTCCAACTCCAATTCTTATTAAGAGTTTAATATTAAACAAATTCTTAAAATAATTTTCAAATCGAAAACGAACTGACAGCCCGTTAAAACTTTGTTTCAACTTTGTAATTTAAAATTGAGCACTTGATTGTGGTTCTTCTAAATTTATCTGTTTATGAAACGCAAAATTACGAAACAATCGATCCGTTTTAGAGTTCCAAAAACGAAAAAGTGGTCAGTGGGCTCTTGTATGGCTACTGATACTTATTTTAAACTTCTCAGTTATTGAAGTTGAAGTTTGAAATAAATACATACCTTTAGTTATTCCAAGAAATGTTGGGTAAAGGTTCCCTGATGATCTGCATTAGCCCCAGTGAAATGCTCACAGGAACCAGCTAAAACTCCTCAACCGATTACTTTGAATTTTTTAGTATAATTTTGGGAAAAACAAACAGCACATAATTAAAATTGCAGAGTTAAAAACGCTGGAGTTTTTGAACTTAAAATAAATATTGTTTAGCTGCTCGCTAGAATTCAAAATAAAATTTTCAAAGATCAATAATTCATTGGTGTTACTCCAGTTTCGATGAATTGAGTTCTCATCGAAATTTGTGAGTTTTCAGTAGCCAGGACGTATTCCTGACTAATTTTGAAAGGGTTTCACCACGTCTGTGTAAGTATGTGTATAATAATAGGACCGGCTGCTCCTTCCTTTTGAGCAACACAAACTGGCTCAAAATCGTGTTTAGTTTTAATATGCTGATTCTTTTTTCTTAAAAATTTATTAAAAAATTCAAACTTATCAATTGAGGAGTTATTTTACTGGAGCTAATGTAAATCATTGGGGAAAATTTATCCCACATTTCTTAGAATAACTATTATTTCAAACTTCCCTTTTTACAATGAAAAAAAAAAACTAAAAAATATCAAAGTCTTGTCAAGAAGTCATTGATCACTTTCCCTTTTTTATTAACTTTCTTTTTAGGAGAACTAAAGAACAGTTGATCCGTTCGTAGGATATCGTGAACGAAACAAATTCGAAATAAGTGATTTATTTTGAAACTCCGATGTTATATATCTGTGGGCGAATTAAAGCACTCGATATCGACCGCAATCAAAATAAAAGTGTTTTAGCTCGAAATGCTCAAAAGAATAGACGACCACAACAAGTGGGTTGCGACATCTCTGCGCCTAAAATCAGCGGGAACTTACAGGAATGGCCTCTTGGGTAAGACGTTTTCCATATTTTATATATTTTTTTATATTAATTTTAGTTCCTTTGAACAAGTTGTTTTAACAAATTATAAGCGCAAGAGAAACTTTTTATAACGATTAGGAATTGGAACCCTTGGCAAGAATTCTTTTCTTATAAGAGATTCCTTCTTGAAATTCGAGAAATTAGTTTATAGCAAACTTTAGCAATTAAAGAAACTTTTAAAATGAGTTTGAAATGAATTAAATTAAATTCAAAGTTTTTTTACAATAAATTTCAAACACATTTCGTTTGTTTTATGAATATGAGTATTGAATTTTCAAAATCAGCTTTAAACTGACCAAATCTTTTTCGTTATTTTCTGTTATAAATTCTTGCAAACATTTTTGTCTAAATTTTGTTTTATTAAAGAACTTTCGGAATATTTTTGGTTCGCATAATAACTTTTTTTATATATTTGTTTCTGTTTGCCATATAGCACGAACGAATTAACCGATTTTGGTCCGGCTTGCAGGGTGATTGAAGTAGTTTTTCAATACCGAGAGCCGGTTTGCTTCTGTAGTCGATCCTTAAAACGGTTTAAAAATTAATAAATAAAAGCTTGAAGGAAAAAAATGTTTCCAAGTTTGTTGAGATCTCTGAAAATGTATTGATTCGGATCGGTTCAAATTCAAATGAAAATTTAATATATATAACAATTAAAAGAGATAAGTATTAAACACAATAACTTCAGCAGGCTACACGAACACCGACTGCAAAAGCGGTTGGCTATAATCGTCGCCTCGTAGTCAGCTACTTAATTGTTTTGAAAGCATTAAACACAACAACGACAGAAGGCTACATGAACACCGACTACAAAAGCCGTTGACTACAATCGTCGCCTCGTAGTTAGCTACTTAATTATTTTTAATACGACATCACCAAATCAATAACCATGAGTTGTTGTATGTAGTAGAATTCTCTTCATGCGCCAGTGTACTCGCTTTCATATATTCAATACTCTTAAATAGTGTTATTCCAATAAAATATATTTAAAGTCCACAGTATATGACAAGAAATAATACCATTAGCTGGGAAATATAGTTTGTTTTTTCTTTTTGTATAATAAAACAAAATATTTTCAAGTTTACAATAATTGAATTTATTTATATTATACTGGCAACACTGCACCTACTCATTGTCGCTCACCAAAATAGAAATTCGTTTAATGAGACTACAACCACAAAAACAGCCTGGACAATAACCAGTCGCCGTAATGCCTGTGGTAGCAAAAATAATCATTCTCATATACGCACATGTATTCTACTTTTGACAACTTGTAGTCTGTAGCCTGCTGTCGTTATTGTGTTTAATGCTTAATTTGACTACAACCACAAAAACGGCATGGACAACAACCAGTAGCCGTGTTGCCTGTAGTAGTCTATTTTTGACAAGTTGTAGTCTGTAGCTTGCTGTCGTTATTGTGTTTAATGCCTTACACCCACATGAAACACACACATAGAAATAATTACAGCCATAGTTGAACCCTCTCAAAGATAGTCAAGAACGCTTCCTGAGATCTCAAACTAAGAAAAAGGTTTTATTATTAAATTTAAAATGATTTCAATCCCCATAGCATCCAAGACATGGCATTTGCTGTTTATTTTGTTCTGATAACGCAAAGGATGGCCACCGGGATCGTGCGATCTGACTACGTTCGACTATATCTTGCAGATACTTCTTAACTTCCATGAGTTACAATCTACAGGGGATTCCAAAATAAATAAAACCCATGCTGTAGATTAAATGTTCGTACATCATGATCAATTTGAGTTCGTTTTCACACCTTAAATTCTGTTTCAATTTAATTGGAAAATATCTCAACGTAAATATTCCATTAAAGTAAATTGAAGTTGGACATAAATTTCCAACATGTCTGTCTGTCTCTTGAATTAAGTTGTTTCAACACTTTGCCTTCCTATTTATAGTTATTACATTCGAATGCATGCTCTTGCATGCATGCATTATGCCATATCATTCTATACAATTCAATATTTATGTGAAATATATTTAAAATTATCAAGAGCCTCATGCGTCAAGTCTCCTGGGTATACACTTGCATGTGCGTGTGTGTTTGTGTGCATGTTTATGTATTTAGATTTGTGTATGGATGGCATGTCTTGTGCTTGCATACACATGAATTATATTCTATTATCTGTTCTGCTAAACATCTATAAATGCAAAAGAACGAAAATAATAAATTTACATATTTTCGTAAACAAAAACACAGAAAAAAGTAAAACACATGTTCGGTGTTTGTGTGTGTGTGTGTGTGTGTGTTAATATGCAACATGTTTGTATGTAGAAATGAATATGCACAGGAAGTCAACAAAATTTCAGATGATATAAACGAAACTAATACTCATACACGTTACACATCAGAATAGATTTAATGCACTTCGTAACAATTTCATTTTGCAGGTTTTTTTTTGAAATATTTTTATATGTACTCGTATATGTTTTTTCTATTGTAGCACAACACAAACACACACCAACAATGAATATATTGTAATTGCTGTTGGTGCTATTTTTTACATTCTAAACATACTTCAGTTCTTCGACTGTCTTGCGTACTGTTTTTTGTAGTTGTCTATCACTCAGATAAGTTTTTCACATGCTGATGTTATCGCTGGCATGGCAAAGCATGTGTGTATGTGTGGTGTACATTCAATAATATGAGACATTTATAAGACAAGCAAACAGAGATGGAAAAAGTTATTATTCTAAAATTATAACACTTTGAAAAATGTACAACAAATAAGTAACTCTCTGGGGGCTATTATTGCAACTTTTTGTTATTTAAAAGTAGGATTTCATAGGATTTTAAAATTGATCTTTATTATAGGTTCAGATAGGAAAGACCTGCTTTCAATTTATCGTAGACCCCGGGTTAAGTAAAATTGTAATAAAGGAAAAGTCATATACGTCCCAAAAAATTATACTCCTAAGTAACATCAGGTTTTTAATGGTTATATGATAGTGGCTACACTACAACTCAGGCATTAAACACAATAACGACAGCAGACTACAGACTACAACTTGTCAAAAGTAGAATACATGTGTGTATATGAGAGTGGTTATTTTTGCTACTACAGGCATTACGGCTACTGGTTATTGTCCAGGCTGTTTTTGTGGTTGTAGTCTCATTAAACGAATTTCTATTTTGGTGAGCGACAATGAGTAGATGCAGTGTTGCCAGTGTAATATAAATAAATTCAATATTGCCAGTGTAATATAAATAAATTCAATTATTGTAAACTTGAAAATATAATGTTTTATTATACAAAAAGAAATAACAAACTATATTTCCAAGCTAATGAAATTATTTCTTGTCGTATACTGTTTACTTTAAATATTTTATATTGCAATAACACTATTTAAGAGTATTAAATACATGATAGTGGCTACACTGGCGTTTGAAGAGAATTCTACTACAAACAACAACTCATGGTTATTGATTTGGTGGTGTCGTTTTAAAAATAATTAAGTAGCTGACTACGAGGCGACGATTGTAGCTAGCGGCTTTTGTAGTCGGTGTTCGTGTAGCCTGCTGTTGTTGTTGTGTTTAATGCTTTCAAAACAATTAAGTAGCTGACTACGAGGCGACGATTGTAGCTAGCGGCTTTTGTAGTCGGTGTTCGTGTAGCCTGCTGTTGTTGTTGTGTTTAATGCTTTCAAAACAATTAAGTAGCTGACTACGAGGCGACGATTGTAGCCAACGGTTTTGTAGTCGGTGTTCGTGTAGTCTGCTGTCGTTGTTGTGTTTAATGCTTAATTTCTCAGTTTCATGTTACCAGTCCCTGGTATGAATATTTGTTAAAAATTTTGTTATTTTGATTATGTGTGCAAATAAAAAGATAGTTTTTTTTCAAGTCTGACTGAATGTTCTGATAAATTTCGTTCGTACTCCCAACTGAAACAGAAAGAAAAAAATGTAAAATAAGATGTAACACTAGATAAAGTTGCAAGTTTTAGGTAACAACAACAGGAAGAGATAAAATAAATAAAAGTGAAAAATAAAATAGCAAAAGAGATGGACATTTTAAAATAATGAAACTTTTAACTCTGCAGTTTTATACAGTGAAAGGCGAAAAAGTTAATTGTGAATTTGGGAAATCTTAATATATAAATTCCAACCGGCTGGTGTGTCGTTGGTGTTCAGATCGATGAATTATCTTTTAGTTTAAGAGTATTTTAAGATCAACTCCTCCCTCTTCTTAATTGCCTGAAGTAACAACCATTTAGCTGACTCAAAATCTATTTAACCAGATTCATACCAGATAACGTTGCACTTGGCGCTCTAAACTATGAAAATAATGTGATAATAATTTAAGTAAAATACAATAAATTGCAAGACCAATAATCTTCATTTCGGTACTGCATGTTTTTGCTGCCACTGTAATAGTTTAGCTCTGGCATTTATGCTGGCAGTAGAATTTGTTAAGACTATGTCAACATGATGACATTAAATGCCAAAAAATATTTTGTTAAATTGAAAAGAAAAATGAAACTGAGCATTAAGAAAAAAGTTGTAGAAAAAACAAAAGGAGTATTTAAAAATCCATCCATTAACTGAATACCGTAATTGTTTTCTAAACTTAACTTTAACACTTAATCCAGCAATCATTACAAGTGGAGTGCTTGAAAAAAATTTTATAAAAATCTTGAAAAGCTTTGAATGCAACAGAAATAATTGGCTGGCAAGAAAACTCAATAGTTGTTATCTAAAATTGTTTAATGAGTTTTTTTTCAGGTACAGAATCTATGATTGAATATCATGTGGTCTAACTCCAATCATAAGTCTTCATAGGGAAGAAAATATTTGTTGTTGTTGTTTTTTTTTAATATCACTCAAGTGGTTTTTGTAAAATTTTTAGATTTCTTGGAATCTCATTGAAGTCTGGAAATCTATGCAATCAAAACATGTACTAAAACAAATAGTTGTTATCTAAATATATTTTCCAATGAATTGCAAGCACAGATATTTCGTACGAAAATAAGAATTATTAAATAATAATATTTTCTTCTGGAAACTTTGTATTTGTTAATTGCAACATAAACAAAATGAATACCAATTACAGAATAAAAAAGTTATAAAATAAAAACGGAAAAGTGATCAGTGAGTTCTTGTTGTGACTCTGATGTTTGTTTTAGACTTCTCACTTAGTAAAGTGGAAGTTTGAAATAAATATCCTTAGTTATTCTAAGAAATGTTGGGTAAAGGTGCCCTGGTGATCTGCCTTAGCACCAGTGAAATACGCACAGGAACCAGCTAAAACCCCTCAATTGATCACTTTGAATTTTTTTGTAAAATTTTGGGAAAAAAGCATCAGCACATAATTAAAATTGAGGAGGTTCATAAACAGTTGCGTTTTGTTAGCCTAAATCCATTTAAAAGTGAATGTTTTTTTATTAAGTTTACAGATGGTATTTAAAATACTTATCAAATGAATTTCAAAGTATCGTTGCACAGAGGCCGACTAGTGACTGTAAATTAATTATTTCGTTAAATCGAATTATATTCGTTACGTTGTATGACTGTATACGACTTGTGCTTTCATATAGAAAGTGGTAACGTGGTTAACCAAGAAAAATTCCTGAGAAGAACCGTAATACTGTCTGAGGTTTAGAAAATAGCTGCGCGAGAGAGATAGAAATCTTTAGAAAGAGAGTCAACGATCACTAGTCTGACAACCAAGTTTGATACTGACCGATTCAGAGCCGCTTTGCGACTAATTTCCGTGTATATTTTTATGGCTTCATTATCAAACAAAAGTCGCGATGGAACAGCATTCACCGATTCCTTACCTTTCTGGGTGATCGTGTTTCTTCAAGTCTTGCATGAGTTAAATTTTGTAGGCACGCAAAATCTTCCATATAGTGGGATAGTTAATCCCTCATACGCTGGCAGACAGATTGCTTAAAGCCTTCCTCTACGCTACGCTCTACAGCAGCAATGATTTCTTCCGCACCCACTGTGCGACGTCTCTGTGGAGGCGTATTATCATTTAGAGGGAACGTGTCAAGAAAACTTTCTCTAATTAATCGAATTAATTGCTCTGATGGACGACTACATTGAGCTTAAAGTAGACGCAGTGCGCGGTACGCATTCCGAACAGAGCATTGGTTTTTAAAATTAATTTGCACAATTTAAAAAAGTTGTTCAGTCTTTTAATGATGAAAAACCAAACCAAACTAAACATAAATCACTCAGGTTAGGTTATCAGGGCCATTGTCGAGACAATGCACTTGGGTCCGTAAATTCGGTCCCGCTGTGATACCTTTAAGCAGAAGGCTACTTGTGAGTTGTCCTTTGCCGCACTAGGCCATCCTATGGTCGCTGTGAAGATCGATATTCTAACAAGCTTCACACTCGCCAGGCTTTCTAGGACTGTTCAAGGCAGGGCACTGACATAGTAGATGGAGTACAGTTTCCTCCTCCTCTTCATTATTACCGCTTCTACAGAAGTCGTTGTATTCCTGACCCATCCTTGTTGCATGGGTCCCAAAGTAACATTGCCCAGTTAAGACATTCACACGTTGACGCAGTCGTAGTTTGCTGAAGTTAAGAAGATCACGTGTTCTGCAGGGGAAGCATAAATCATTTGACAGCTGATAAAACGGCCGCCACTTAAAAAAAATGTGTTGCCCACTTAAATTTTTAAATCTCAACAAAAATCTTCCATTTATATTTCTATTTTACTTTACTACTCTGTTATATTCTTCAGAGATCCCATGTAAATCGTTACCAATAAAAACAAAAATCCGTACGTTGTAAAATATCGGGTGTTTTTTATAGAGTGATACAACTTTGAGTTGGCATCACTGCTTTATATGATCACCCATTTAACAGCTGATAGTTGTTTTTTGTTGAGTTTGCTTTGACATTTTATCATGAATCGACTTACACCAAAGCAACGCGTGCAAATTGTCGAAATTTTTAATCAAAACAATGATTCCATACGTGAAACTTATCGTGCACTTCGTTCTTTGTATCACTCTATAAAACACCCGATATTTTGCTTCAGCGATTTCTCGGCTTTCTTCGAAGGGAAAAGCTAACAAAAAAACTCTATCACATCAATATAATTATGTCCGCAAGTCTTATGTTTAAAAATTTAAAATTTAAAAGAACAAGAAAAGGAAAACTATTTGCTGCATGAATCGTAATTAATTTTGCAAAAACAGTTTCCTTTCTGGTGCGAATATTATAAACTCTGTTAATAAGAATGGAGGTTGAAAACAGTTTGCAAATCTATGGCTGCTGAAACAATAGAATAAATCGTTGCAAATTTAATAACAGAAAGAAATAAAATAAGAAGCAACTTTTGCACTAAAAAAAAGATCTCTGCGCAAAGTACGAGAAGTGCATATATTATTCAATACTGACACAATGATTCCCATTGTTAATAAGTGTTAAAATGCCGAGACCTCTTTAAATATTTTCCAGTTCCAGCAGGAAAGACATAGACAAACTTCTAACACCAGGACAATGCAACAACATTAAGTTTTCCTCCTTTTTGCAGTTTCAACACTAAAGTTATATAAAAGGGAAATAATAATAAATAAAAATCATATAAAAGAAGTGAATAAAAATGTTGGAAAAAACTTGAAGTAGAAAATATTTTATATAAAGTTATGCTAATAGGCAGGCAGGCAGGCAGGCAGGCAGGCAGGCAGCATGGAAACTACTTAGTTCCGTTAACAGTTTCCGTTTCCTTTTTATATTGTGGAATATAGTTTGCGCTCAATAAGTACTTTTGCATACAAACACATTTAAAACACTTACACAATCATACGCCAGGTAGGCAAACATACAAATTGCTTTCAAATACATTTACAATTTGCTGATGACGATCAGGTTGCTGGCAGCGTTGTTGTGTGACTGACTGTTCAAGTCATTTCCACGTTGATAGAAATCATTATGATGAAGACAATTTAACATGATGACTGTCAAGAATTTTATTAAGTTTTTTTATTTTCCATTTTTGTTTTTATTAAGTTACACAAGTCAGTGTGTAACTTAACACCTTTACACAACTTAAATTCACCAGGAATGTTTGCTACCGTCATCGTCATTATCATCTGCAGGCAGTTTGTATGCATATTCCGTGTCTTGCAGATACTAAAGAAACTTGTATGCATTTGCGTCACATAAACAAACCTTTTTAATGAAGTTATATTGAATGCATTTTAGTTGACGGGCAAAAGCCACTTCTTAATAGCAAACCATAAGAGTTCGAAGGCTGAGTTGTTTCAATTTTTGTTCAAATTTAAAATGGAAGCCCAAGTAATTTTGTGAGCGGACTTATAAAAGAAAAATAAATTGAAAATATAATTTTATTAAACAAAATCCCATTTGAATTGTAACAGGACTGTATAAATCATATGACCAACTAATCGTATGACAAGTTATAACCGGCTATAGAGTGCTGCACATAATTTTTATTTTTATTATAATTTTTTTTATGCTACCTTAACACATCCTGCCTGGGGGAACGTTGAGTGTATGTACGAATACATACAACGTATTTAAGTGTTTGTTTTTCTTCAAACTTTTATTTTCCCACTTATTGCTTCTGTTGCTTTTACTACCTTTTAGTAGCTAATAAGTTTGCCATTATGTTTTATTATTTCCGTAGTTTCTATATTTGATCAGAGAAATAATAAATCCAATATACATATATAATTTAAAAAACAAAGAGGTTGATTAAACACTTTCCTTAGAATAAAATTAAAAGGGCTAAAACGAACAAAAATTAAGGAAAAAATTTTGAAATTGTTAACTTTCAGAGGTTATCGAAATATTATATAAGAGTTGGCATTTTATTATGCATCATTTAATGGATATTATTAGAAAACTAACTGCAAATCCTGTCCCCTGCCAGTCCGGATAGTCTTCTTGGTTAAAAGCGAAATCAGGAAGCTTCTTTTTGCTTAAGTAGTCCAGTTTCAGAGTCTGAAGAATAGTACAACACAAATGAGCTTAAAGCATTAAGCACAATAACGACAGCAGGCTACACGAACACCGACTACAAAAGTCGTTGGCTACAATCGTCGCCTCGTAGTCAGCTACTTAATTATTTTTAGAACGACACTACCAAATCAATAACCGTGAGTTGTTGTTTGTAGTAGAATTCTATTTCAAACGCCAGTGTAGCCGCTTTCATTTATTTAATATTCTTAAATAGTATGAAATTTATTTGTTGGGTGGTTAAGCAATGTCTATATGCATTTCATTGGGGCTTCTTACCAAATCGTCAGTAGACTTCAACCACAGTTTTGCAAAGTTTCAAACTTCTCAACTAATTAAAAGACTTCCAAAAACCATCTGAGAACTATTAACAATTCTTAAATAGTGTTATTCTAATAAATTATATAAAAAGTCCACAGTATATGACAAGAAATCATTTCATTAGCTTGGAAATATAAATTGTTGTTTCTTTTTGTGTAATAAAACAATATATTTTAAAGTTCACAATAATTGAATTTATTTATATTACACTGGCAACACTGCATCTGCTTATTGTCGTTCACCAAAATAGAAATTAATTTAATTTTGGCTACAAACACAAACAACCAGTATCCGTGTTGCCTGTAGTAGCAAAAATAATCATTCTTATATACGCACATGGATTCTATTTTTGACAAGTTGTAGTCTGTAGTCTGCTGTCGTTATTGTGTTTAATGTCTAAGAATTAATTAACAAAAATTTGTTAGTTTAAATTTGTCTTAAAAATGTTTTTCTTCTTTCAAAACTATTAATGGAACAACAATGTCGATTGCTTTTGTAGAAAAAAATGCAACATATTTCGCACTTTTTAACTGGAAATTGCAAAATTTTGCCTTTTCAAAATAAGGAATTTATTAAAAGTGAATCCGACATCGCTCACGGAAAACAATTTCTGTTTTAAAGCTTTTTTCAAAGCCTCCTTTTTTAGAAAATAAGTGATAAAATTTTACATGTTTTCTAGAAAAGAAAATGTCATAAATATTAAAAAAAAATTTTCACACAATGTTTTTTGCGAATACTTCGAAAGTGATCTTAAAAGTATTCCCGTGTCCTTTTAAATATCCAACGACTACACACTACGTATGACATTAGAGGCCTTTAGTACCAGCGAAAAAGCTAAAAAATAAATTTTGTCACGCCCCTTTTCACTCTTAACTCTGCGCCTGCAGTGTGCAAATAAAAGATGCGGCATATAAAGGAGAGGAACCACAAACGAATTTTTAATATAAAAAATTAATAAAAATACATTGAAATTTAATTTGGATATTCAAAAATTAATATCAGTGCGTTGTCGGTGTTCTGTATTTAATTAGGCATTCATAATTAATAATTATAATTAGTATAATAATTATAAATAAGTATAATTAGATTCCATAAACGAATCCTGGAATATTTAAGCTTTCAATCAACAATGGACAAGCAAATGTGTTCTTATGTCCATTCTTAGGCTAATAAATTTTTGATTAGTAAAAAACTCCCCATCCCTGAAGATTTTATGATCAAAAATTAAAATAAGATAAAAAAATGGCCTCAGAGAGAAAGTATTATCAAAGTTGCTGTGAAAACTATCATTTAAGATTGAATAACGAGAGCAACTCTCCAGCCGTTGTGTTGTCAAACAACATCAATAAATCATGTAGACGAAATGAACTAGAAATGAAATTAGAGTTACATTTTAAAGAATGATTTAATATTCGGAAATAGATACATATTTAATTGATAGTTTCAAGCGATTGTATATTTTTACAATATGAGTTATTGTTTTACATAAGAAAGATTTAAAATATGTAAAGGAAGTTAGAGTTTTATAAATCGCTTGTAGATAAAATATCCCAGTCAATCCTTGAAAATGTGATTTTCACTGTTCCATAGTTACCGAAGAGAAGTCACTGCGCGTTCTTAAAAAAAACTTCCTTCTTACAAAAAGCTCTCGAAGAGCTTGTTGGACTTCTTTGCTCATGTTTCCAAAAATTGTTTGCTTTAATGTTTTATTTGAATACTTGATTTTGTCTCTAGTACTCTTTACTTAAATTTGCATCCTTTAGTTTTTTTTTCCTGGGAATAAAACAAATATTTAGTCTTGATATTCATTTGCCAAGTTCATTATTAACTTTTGTTTGACAACATTTTATTTTAATAGTCTATTTGACGAAAACTATTGCCGAACTATTAAGTAGAAATATAGTTAAGGTTTGAATAAGTATTTGTTTTCAATGGAGCATAGAAAATTTTTCAACATTTAACTTTGTCCGAAGTAGTTTGTTTGCTTTTTGCTTATTCTTCTTCTTTAAGGAAGTGCATACAGCTTCACAGCAAGCAAAGGAAAAAGAGCAAATTCAAATACATTTATTTGCTACTATTCGTTCTAAGTTCATATTTTAGATTAATTTTATGCTGATTTTTCTCCCAACAACATTTACAAACTGCTAAAGTTTCGTGCAGTCAAATTTGAACAACTTTTTGAGTGCGGATTGAAATATTAAAACTATTTTCTCAAAGGACAGCGTAATTGTTAGTCTTTATACTGCTGCTGCATTTCAAATCGAAACAACAATTCTCTAATTTCAATTGAAATATATTTAGAAAACGGATAATGTTTGCTTGTTATTATAAATGAAATATTAAATGGATTTTATAAAAAAGTATTTGGATTCATATGTTTTATTATATAGGGTGTTTTTTTATAGAGTGATACAACTTTGAGTTGGCATCACTGCTTTATTTGACCACCCATTTAACAGTTGATAGTTGGTTTTTGTTTAGTTTGCTTTGACATTTCATTATGGATCGGCTTACACCAGAGTAATGTGTGCAAATTGTGGAAATTTTTAATCAAAATAATGGTTCTGTTTATCAAACTTATCGGGCACTTCGACCATTCAAAATTTTATTTTCCGATGAACCCCATTTTTGATGGAACGAGTACGTATATAAGCAGAATTGTCGCATTTGGAGTAAGGAGAATCCACAAGCTTTTGTCGAAACACCATTTTATCCACGGCAATTTGCTGTTTGGTGCGGTTTTTAACGATGATGGTTAGAATGTTACTGTTTGTGAAAATTGCTGTTCCAGATTGCGCCTTGTACGCGCCAGCCGTGGCGGCCACATGGCCGAAATCATATTTAAACATTAATGTCATAAAATTTTCTATCCAATAAAGACCGCTTCGTTGATATATTACTATGTTTTATTATTATTTAAACTTGTATCGCTCTATAAAAAACACCCTTTATTATATTATACCAATAAGAGGATCGTTAAATTTATTGTCTGTCACTGCAATTCTGTTTGTAGAAAATGAAATTTCAATAAAATTATGTTGAGGAAATTGTCTAAAATGGCTTTTTAGAACAGATGATTTTAAATTCCTGACTTGTAATAGTCAAACGTATCTATCATCATTCTGGATGCACACATTCACAAGTACATAATCAGCCATGTGATAAAAGCTAAATAGTGCAGTTTCAATTTCGAAGTCGAAAAAATTGCAATCATACAAAAAAATGTGCTATTTGAAGTGAAGTGAAGTGACTGTAAGGCGAACTTGAATTGATTGCAAAAAAAAAGCATAAGTAAAATTTAATAAGTTTCTATATGTTGTCCACCGATAACATTTATATATAATATTTGGAATATTAAATACATCCAAACCGTGTAATTTTGCTAACTAAAGTTTATAAAATTAATTTTGTTTGAGTTGCTGCTGCATGAAGGAAAAGTTGTGCCAAAAGGTTTCAAACTTTTTTTACTTTCTAATTATTGATTTCGATAGATCCACAATATATGAAGGCTTCTTATATAAGAGGTTTAGCTCAAAAGCTTCAATGTAATCCTACACATAGAGGATATAAAAAAAATATTAACAATAATATGAGCAAAATAATATCACCAATAAGCATGACCAGCATAATTATTAATGTCTTTTCCGTGAGAAATTTTGTCACAAGTTACAGCAAACCGGGCTCAGCATCAAAAGTATTATCAAATAGTTGAAAATAGTATAAGATTTTCCATTAAACTCCATTTTATTATATTTCTCTTGTACATGGACATGAAAAATTGTGTAAAAAACAAGTAAAATAAGTTTATGATAATTGACATGACTTACCCTGTAACGTTGTACAAATTATCCACAAACTTGATTTAGTGTATCGCGTAATAAAGGCACCATCATCCAGAACATTAAAGTTAGCGGTGCCGTTATATAAATTATTTGGCAATTTCTCTTCCGTAAATAGCCACTGAGGTCCAGCTAAAGCTGCAATAACAATAGCCACAGAGATGCTGAAATTGCAAAAAAAAAAAAAAAAAAATGAATAAACAAACAAACATATAAATACATTGACAACCGTAAAATAAATATGTACAAGCTGAAAGTGATAAGAGAAAGAATTAAAACGCTTTCAAATACTCATGGACGAGTACAATAAAAATATGGAAACATTTTGCAATCAACAGTAAAGTCAAAGTTGTTGAGTTCGTTACTGTTGTTTAGTGCTGTACGAGCATGTATGTGTGCTGCTGCTGTTGCACCAACAGCACCAGTGCTGCCAAGAGCTGGAAAATAAGTGACACTAAATTAAAACTAAAAACAGCTGTTGTAACAAATGATTTGTAAAGGGTGATCTACAAAAGACGCTACAAAAGTCGAGCGACAAGGGCAGCAAATGACGCCATATTTCTTGCCGCTCTTTTGACATTTCTCTTTATTAAGGTTTTCCATTTTGTTATGGAAAGATATACAAGCCAACAACGAGTCGAAATTATTAAAACTTACTACCGCAGTTCGGAGTCAGTGGCCTCAACGTTAAGAGCGCTACGTCCGATTTATTTTTGGCTGAAATGGCTTCGTCAATAAACAAAATATGCGAAATTGGTCAGACAGCAATCCACACGTACTCCATGAGTCATCATTGCATCCCGAAAAAATTACGGTTTGGTGTGGTTTATGGGCCGGCGGCGTCATTGGGCCGTACTTCTTCCGTGATGATCAAGACCGGCACGTTACTGTGAATGGGAATCGCTGCCGTTCAATGATAACCGAATATTTTTGGCCCCAATTGGAAGATATGGACTTGGAGGACATGTGGTTCCAACAGGACGTCACCACAAGCCACACAGCGAATGTCAAGTTTGGAGAACGTGTTATCTCATGACATGATCCAGTCGATTGGCCGCCTAGGTCGTGCGATTTGACGCCGTTAGACATTTCCTGTGGGGCTACGTCAAGTCTATGGTCTATGCCAACAAGCCAGCGACGATTGATGAACTTCGTGAAATTGCAGCAGTATCGGCCGATTTATGCTTGAAAACCGTCGAAAATTGGGTTCAGCGTCTAGACTTCTCCCTGTGTGCCCCTGGTGGCCATGCAAAAGACATCGAGTTCCCTACATAATGGCATCAAACGTACTTTCACAAAAATAAATAATTTAATTAATATCCTTTACTTTTCGTTATTTTTTCTATGGAAAAAGTCCAAAAATATATATCAATTTAAAGCTAATAGAAGTGTTTTGAATGTGAACTCGCACACTACGTACATTTAATGCAGCCCAAGTGAGCATAACTCTGATACAAAGTTAATATTAAAGTTTTTTCGTATTGATATTCAACATAAACTTCTTATTAATTTAAATTCTTCTTATAATTATTCTTTAGGCTGTAGGTCCTAGAGCCTGAAGAATAATTATAAAAAGAATTTAAGTAAAAAACAAGGTCGAATAAAATACAAAAAATAATTGCTTCTTATTAATACTTTAAGAGCCATTATGACTGCTTTATGGCGATGGAAAGAAGCATTTTGTCACACTTATAAAAATATTTCACTTTTTACAACTTTATTTAAATTTATTGAGAACGATAAGTTGAAGGCAGGTACATCCTATAAAATTCTACTATATATAAGAATAAGAAGTTGTAATAATGCTTGTAAGAGCTAAATTTCTAAATAAAACGCTTATAATATTATATTCCACCCTGGCAACACTGATGACAAACAACACAACAACAATTAAAGAACAACTTTTCCATCTACGAACTCATAAATAACAAAACAACATGTAAAACACAAGAGAAATTAAACAAAGCATAACGGATCTCTATCTCTACTATGTAGCATACTTTTAAGGGCCAGCAAAAAAGGAAAAAAAAAGAATTAACTGCCGGCGCGAGCACGAGCAGCATCCAGTATTTTTTTTTCGTATATATTTGATAGACCTAAATTCTAACAACGTGAAAGTAAAAGGTTTAACAAACTTACAAAAAAGTATGGAATTGTAAAAAGCCGATTGTTTTCCTTTTTGTGTAGAAGTATGTGTGTGTATGTGCATGTGTATGAGTGCTGATGCCTGCACAAGAGTTTAATAGGGTTTCCCAAAATGCACTCATTGATAATACCTGCTTACAGACAAGCTACAATTTTTCGAATTCCGTTCGCCAAATTTTTTTTCCCCGCAAAATGAGTGCTAAAAAGGGTTTTATGAAAAACTGTAATTTCACAACAGCTTCTCGGAAATAATAATTATTTTTTATAGATCTAAATTTCCGCTCGGAAAATTTGAAATAATAGGGAAGTTATTGATGTTACCACGTCTTGCGAAATTCGAGCGTTCCTGACTAATTTTGATGTCCTGTTAGTGTGTTGCATGTATGCGTGTGTGTGTGTAAATGTGTAACTTTTGAACAGTTTGACCAGATTTAGGTTTTCTGTGAATGGAAGTCAGTAGATTTCGAGATATTTAACACACAAAAGATCAGTATTTTCAAATTAGTACATATTTTTGGGTATTGTCGTCTTTTAAACCTCTTTAGTTTTAATTTTGTGCTGATTCTTTTTTCCCAAGGTCTTATTAAAAAGTTCAAAATGAAATATTAAAGAGTTTTAACAAGTTCCTACGCATATTTCACTGGGGCTAATGCAGATCGATCCTCGTAAAACGGGTCAAAATCGTTTAATTCGTTTGCGAGGATATGGTAAGTTAGTGTGCTTGACTATTTCATAGAACTACCTCCTGAGAATCGGTTGATTTATTCAATAACTTAAGCAGCTTCAAAATTAAAAGAATAGCGCTTCATCAAACTCCCAGTAATCTTTGCAGCTAAAATTGGCGGGAAGGCTCAGTAATGTCCTTTAGGATCAACCATTTTTCTCTCTATTTTTATTAAAGTTTTCCAGCCATTTTCTTTGAATATTCTAATTAACAATAAGGCGATAAAATTTTACCATTCAACACTAAATAAAGAGGAATTTAAGTTATTTTTTTTTTTATAAAGAATAAAATATTAATTGAAATACAATTTTAAACATTTTTTAAATCTATTACATGACTAATTTCTTTATGTCTGAAACAACAAAAAAAAAAAAGGTTTCACTAACTTCATCATTATTCTAATCCACAAAAACTAAAAAAAAGTTTAAATTTCAGTACGCCCTAATTTTTTCATTCGAAACAATTGTGCCTTCCAATTCCAGTTGATGGCGGTGCTGCTGCTGCTGATGGTGATGACTAAAGTGTTTTCATAGGAAACCGTAATGAAATGCTGAATGTAAAAATGAACTGAAAATAGCAACAACCAGCGCAGGCCAACAGCAAATTTCGCGACAAAAAGGTCAGTCCAACTGTTATAAATTTAAGCTGAAAATGTAATTTAAGTAAAACTTGTTTCTAATCGACTTAAATGAGCATTCAGTTTGAGTACGAGTACCGTCCTTTAAAATAATTTTACCAAAAAAGAGTTGAGACATGAAAATATGAAAGAAGGAAAGAGGTTCCTGCACTCCTGTCCCGTCTTCGTTTTCTCTGCTTAAGTGCATGTTTTTCATAACAAAATTTAGTTTTATTTGAAGGAGAAGGATACCCTGTTGGTCTGACTTACTTTTAAGGTCCATTGGTATCAGTCTTCAGCCGGTAGCATTTTGAAATGCAATAAATAATTTTTATTTGAAATATGAAGAAGGGGTTTCAGTTCGAAAGCAGGGATAGTATTGACAGCAGAGATTAGGAAAAATAAAGAATCTGTTGCGCCCTTTTTACTTCGCAGTCGAAGGAGTCTGCTGTGTTGAGTGAACTACTTAAACCGAACTACTTAAATGATATGAAATAAATTGCAGCAATTTATTTCTTTGCAAAAGTCGTTTTCTATTTTAAATTTTAGCTGCCATTCGTCTCTGCACGGTGCATTACGCTGCATGTCCATCTGTTTATCTTCTTGCAACATGCATTCCAGGATTCCTTCCTTATTTTGTTTAGCTGATGTTTTTTGTTTTGTCTTAATTCATCGTTGGGGTTTGTTAGCTTTATTTGAAATTTTATTTTATTTTATTTTATTTTTCAATAGCTTTCAAATGTTAACTGTAAAATGTGTGTCAGACCGAATGGCTACGCGGCACGGCAGCATAAAAAATGCAGTCAAGAATTAGGTGGTCAGTCATTAAGTAGACACGAGCAGACATTTCTCTATGGCCACTAACACAATGTGGCCCTCAAACCGTAGATGCAGTTGGCAATAAAAATACTGTTATTTTTTAAGTGTTTAAAAAATTTGGTAAAAATTTAGTGCTAATTTTTTAGGAGAATATAAAATTTGAGGTATTTTGCAAATGATTTTTGCCACGATTTTATTATTCCCGTTGTGTACTTTCAAACTTTAAGCATCACACTGAAGTTTTCTATAGGAAAACGGCAATGAAATTTTAATTGAATAAATGTTTAATAAAAGTTCTATGTAATTAATTCTCTTTCATTATGTTTCAGTAATTCTGCTTTAAATTATTTGATTTTTTTGTGCTCGCAAAAGGAACTTCACAATCTACAAAATAAAAAAGAAACTATTGAAAAAAAAAAACAGCGCTTATGCTGCGTCCATCTCCTCAACGACATTTAAAAAGTGAACGAGTAAAAAGAAAAGCAGTCACTGAAATCTATTTAATTTACTTTTTTCTTTCGCTCTTTTTATATTTTTCACTTTTTATCTAACGCTGTTAGTGTAACCTCAAGTCGCAACACTTTTCTATTTTACCATAGTATTTTAAAATCTGTGTGTGTATGTGTGTGTGTGTGTGCGGGTGTGTGTATTATGTGCCACTTACTATAAACAGTATGAAAGTGTCATCTTTGTACTGCTGAAGTTAAAAGCTCTCCAGGCATTAAAAAGAACGGTGAAAATCTTTCAACGGTAGTCCTTCGCTGCTGAAGAGACTGTAGATTCAAAAGTGATGCTTTAAAACAATTTCATTTTGAAACGTTAAATAAAATCTTCAGAAATCTCTGCACAAAATTGTGTGGTTAACATTTAACGAAAAGATTTTGCGCGAATTAATAAAAATTTAATCTATTAGATTGAAGGCGTTTTCTTTTCTGGAAAATGTGTAACATTTTTCCAGATCTTTTCTAATTTGACTGCAGTTTGAAGGATTTTTAAATTTAAATTCTTTTTCGTAAAGAATGTTGAATTAATTTCAAATAAGTTATTTTTTTAATGACAGTATGTTGCCCGATTTCTGTGAAAAAGTGTACAAAATGTTGCACTATTTTCTAGAAAAGAAATCAACATGAGATTTCATACAAATTGGCTTAATGCATCAGGAGATTTAGCAACATTTTTCTTATTTTTATTAATTCACTGAATGTTTTTATATTCTTTTTTCAACAATTATGAAATATGTTAAGAAAAAAGTTCTGTAGAAAAAAAGGTTATCGCTGTTTGTATGCTGGTCTATATCACCAAATATTTTTTTCAATATCTGTAGATGGGTGTAGTTTAATGGTTACCACAGTTGCCACTGTGGTAAAATTTAACAAAAAATTGTTGTTTTTTTACTTTTGGTTCGCTGGTTCATTTTTTTTTTCTTTTATGAAAAGTTAACGATTATAATATAAATAAATTTTGAAAGTTTTATCATGCCTGTAAAAATGTATTTACGAAAATTATTACTCTTCACATAAAGTAAAAGATTTGATTCTTTTACAACACTTGATAGTAATCGATTATTATCTACCCACAGTAGTAAATCAAAAAGCTATATTGGCAACACTGATCGATTGTTACTTTTGTTTACAAGTCAGAAATTGACAATTGGACTTCAGTGTAAAAAGTATTGTATTATGCTGGTATGAAAATAAAATTGAAAAATTGGTTCTCTTTTTTATTTTGGTTCCTTTTTATGGATTTTGGTCCCGAAGAAAAATTTGGAGTGGCAACCGTGATGGTTACATGCTTTTTTGGGCATCTTTGATTTTAATTGCATAAAACTTAAAAATAGGCTTTTAATAATGCAACCAGATAATTTTTTTAACGACAGCATGTCATATTTAAACCGAGAATGATGTTTGCAAATAAATATTTGAATAATCAGCTGTTGGCTTAGATAAAAATACAATTGGGGTATTCACACTGTGTGCTATTTAGTCATATTGCCATAAAGTCATAATATTTTAGAGCAGTTTAAAAAATTTGTTGTTGTGCTGCATACAAAAAAATCATAAAATAATAGCACTCCCTCAGGTGTGTTTTTATATTGTCATTTAGTCGATTCACGACTAAAAAACGGCTAAAAAATTATTCATATTTTATGTCTGTACATTAAATCACATTTTTATAAAATAAAAATATGTGAAAGAGAATGAAATCGCAAAAACTAAATATTGATTTCTTTTCTACAAAATAATGCAACATTTTTCACACTTTTTAACTGAAAAAGGCAAAATTCTGCCATTTCGAAATAAGTAATTTATGAAACAATAAATCCAACATCTGTCAAGAATATTAATTTCTTTTTTAAAACTTTTCTAAACCGCCGCTTTTTAGAAAATAAATGGAAAAATGTTACATGTTTTCTAGAAAAGAAAACGCCTTCAATCTAATAGATTAAATTTTTATTAATTCGCGCAAAATCTTTTCGTTACAATTGTGTTGATTACAATTGTGTTGTTATCTTATCAGCTGATCGATGTTTCAAATAGTTTTCTAAGTTATGACGGGTTGTTCACACTAGTTATATATTTTGTGCTATTATTTTATGACTTATGACTTTATGCCTACAGCGTAAATCCCACAAATATATCAGAAGCAAATATCATATGGATAAATAATTGTTATTGTTACATTTACAGGAAATAGAAAATATATATTAAAATTATATATCTTGAAATGGTTAAATAAAATCGCAATTTTGCTTTGAGCTCGTTGTATTTTGAGCTGAAAGACAATAAAATTTTTAAGTAAAGCTTTGGAATTTCTTGTTAGTTAGAGCGTTTTGCTTTTCAGATGACGATATACGGCTGTTAGTGAATTCTGTAAAACTCCAATTTCGGCAGACATTGACAATAACATGCACAATGCTTAAAATTATCTTTTTATCTTGGCCCAATACTCAGGGGATTTCCCCCATATACGTAATGCTTTGCGCAGCAACTAAAAGGAGAGAACAGTGTGAAGAAGGCAGATGAATTTTGTCTTGGACCAGTACTCAGGGTATGTCTCCTACATACGTAATGCCTTGAGCCACAACTAAAAAGGCCGGAACAGTTTTAAGATGGCGCATGAAAACGGATTAGAAGACAGTTAACTTTGTTGCAGATATTTTTGCTTTTTACTCCCCTGGTGAATATATTTTCTACAGGTACCACTGATCAAGGAGGGTGCTGTGTTCTGCTTTTTAGTACATGACAGCGTTAATCGCTGTCGGCAATGTTCAGGGACCCGTGCTATGCGTTCGTCATTGAGACAAGCCGACAACATTTAGCCAAACTTGACATTAAATCAGGTGAGAAAAGGGTGACACCATATTCATGATTGAGTGCGTAGCCGAACTTGGGATCTAAGGCGCCGTAGTCACATGCGTGGATTGTCATTTCCATTTCCAATAATCTTTGCAAGTCTCTACTGAAAGCCCACAAAATGTATTTAATAATATAAATTTTCCCCATTTGCAACGCAGCTGAATATTTTGAATGGAAGTTTTGTGGTTGTGCTTAGGGTATTCAATCGAGAGAATTTCATTTCAAATAGGTTGTTCGTTGGGTCAAACGTCTTTCAATACATCCATTCAACCGATGAATTCTAATTATTTTATTTGTGTTAGTATTGTTCGCCTTTAAGTTTTCCCTTGAACCGGGAAGTTATTGGCTTTATCCCCTTTTAAAAAAAATCGAGCGTCCCTTAAAATCCCACATTTTGATGTTCCCTGACGCTTCCCTTGTCACTATGTCTGTATGTGTGTGTGTGTGTGTGTGTGTGTGTGAGTATATGACCCACTTATAATTTTTGAACGACTGAAACGAATCAAACCGATTTTTTTTAGATCTTCTGAAAAAGGGGCCGATTCGAAATGTTAGATTTTAAAATATCACAAAAAAAGCTTAAAAAATCAGAACTTTTAAGTGTTTTTTTTATAATTCAACTTTTTAATGTCTTCATCGGTCGATTCGACAAACTAATTGGCTCTTGCCGAAATCCGGCTCAAAATCGGTTGATCTTTTCGTACGATATCCTGAATGACGTGAGCGAATAAAGCAATTGTTTTTATTTAAACTCCGAAAATATGTATCGAATCAATTAGTCTTCCCACTCGTTTATAGGAAATCGAAAAGTACATCTGTTATTATCCATTGATAGCCCACAATCTTTGCCCCGAAATATGTAGTCTGGTACTAAACGAGCATTTAATCGATTAGTAGTTAATCGGTTATGTACCCTATATTTTGAACAATCTGCCACTCAGTTAATTAATTAGCAAGAATCCTGATAACTCTAAATTGTCTAGTAAAAATTTTTTTGAATAATTTTAATAACCACTGGGTTTCTTAAACTACAATCATTCGTGAAAACAATTGTGCCTTCCAATTCCAGTTGATGGTGCTGCTGCTGCCGATGGTGATGACTAAAGTGTTTTCATAGGAAACCGTAATGAAATGCTGAATGTAAAAATGAACTGAAAATAGCAACAACCAACCCAGGCAACCTGCAGATTTCGCGACAAAAAGGTCAGTCCAACTGTTATAAATTTAAGCTGAAAATGTAATTTAAGTAAAACTTGTTTCTAATTGACTTAAATGAGCGTTCAGTTTGAGTACGAGTGCCGTCCTTTAAAATAATTTTACCTAAAAAGAGTTGAGACATGAAAATGTGAAAGAACGAAAGAGGTTCCTGCACTCCTGTCCTGTCTTCGTTTTCTCTGTTTAAGTGCATGTTTTTGATAACAAAATTTAGTGTTATTTAAAGGAGAAGGATACCCTGTTTGTCTGACTTACTTCTAAGGGCGAATGGTAGCAGTTCTCGGCCGGTAGCGAATTATTAGTTTCTTACCCCCCAATTCATAAACGATTGTTAAAGTTAATGAATGCTTTAAGGGATCTTCAACCATACATAATCCATGCTTTAAAGCCACTTTAATTTTAATAATCGTTTAAGAATTAGGGAGTTAAACTAAAATCATTCATCAGCTTTTCTTTTTCTATCTGAAACCTAGACTTATTGACGTTATCCCAGAGAGTGCGATGTTTTTATTCAAGTGAATGGCATTCTCCAGTGTTTTTTACAGTGTATTTCATGCAGTTGACGTTTCCAAGCTAAACTATTGCAATGAAACAGCTAAAAGCGTTAGTAACAATATAAAAAATGAGAATCTCCAGCCCTCTTGTGTTGGCCACTGCAGAGACGGTTTGTTAAGTTTATTTTGTTGCATTCTGTTTTGCACCTCAATTATATCCTTTTGTTATCATTTGATGTTATTATGATATATAATATTTTTTGAAATTAAATATTTGCTAGAATAACAAATAAAAATGAAACGTACCTGGCCGCAACAGGTGTTATAATCCATAAATAACCGTTTGTATTGCGTTCGAGGGATGAAGAACAGGGGTATTGCCGTCTATATGTTGTGAAGTCTTCCATCGTTTTCACTTGTTTAAAATCATGCTGTTGAGTTGTTGACTGGTGCTGTCGTTGTTGTTGCTGTTGTTGCTGCTGTTGCTGTTGTTGTTGCTCTTGCTGTAGTCTTATATGCTCCTGTTGTTGGACACCATTCAATTTAGCAAGACTCGCTGATGAATTATTCATGGCAACATTTAGATCACTGCCCATGGAAAGAGTGTGTTGGAGAATTTTGCCATCTCTCGGCTTGGCTGGTGTTAGTGAGTCAAGCGTATAACCGGTTGATGGTATGCTGCCGGAGATTGTATTTATAACACCCAACATGTTGTTATCATTTGAATTGTTTTTATGATGGCCGTTGTAACTTTGACTATTGCTATTGGCGTTGTTGCTACTGTTGTTATTGTTGTTAGCGTTATATTGCTGTTTATGTATGTCAACACCAGCGATTGTGGTGTCGCTGGCCGTCACCAGTGATAAAGTTGGAACAGCCGATACTGTATTTCTGGGCAAAGTTGCATACGGCGGCGACTGTTGTGAGTGTGCTTGTGAAGTAGGTTGGCATTGTGGTCGTTCTATAGATGCATGTGTTGTTAGTTTATGATGCTGTTGTTGTTTTTGTAAACTATTATGATTGTGCATTATAAAGTCAAAATCATTTTTCGCTTTTTGCTGCTGTTGAGATGAGCTTGTTTTTAATATTGTTGTTGATATAGATTCTACTGTTGTTGGTAGTTCAGTTGCTTTATTTGTTGTTGCAGTTGTCGTTGGACTTGTAGCTGTAGACGATTTAGATGTTTGTTGCTGGGAAGTGGAAGATTTTCGTAGCGCTTGTTGTTGACCACTAATGTTGCCATTCAGTTGTTGTTGCTTTTGTTGTTGCTCCCTTAACTGTCCTGTGGGTAAATTAGCATTTGCGCCAGAAGTAATTTTTATGTCACAACCACCAGCAGTAGCACAATCTATGTCAACACTCTGTGAGGATGCCACACGAAAAACATTTGGCACTGCAGGATAATCGCGCATAATTTATTTAATTTTCGTTTTATCTTCTGCCACACCAAATTTTCTACTCTACTCGTGCCATCCACACAACTACCGACCGCTATCGCGACAACTGACTAAAAATCTAATACTGTGAAGGCAAAACTAAAACAAAACTACTGGAGAAAAAAAAAACAAACAGAAAAATTAAGTCAAACAGAACAAAATTTAGAGTATAAAAGTTTTTTCTTAAACGAGTATTATTTTTTCTATTAACCGACAGATTCCGACTGACGCATTCGCTCACTACTCGAGTCACGCATACTATCAAACACAACGAAATTGAAAACAAAAACTTTAAATTATGCAAAGCGCCGCAATGTATGTTGTGTTTTTGTAATTATAAACTTTTTTACCATCGTTATTATTATTTTAATTTTACTTTGCCGTGGAACTTAATTTTTTTTTTTTTGCTCATTTTGTTTGTTTGTAAATTCAGTGGGAGTTGACTTAATTGCAGAAAAATGTTGATATTTAATTATTGTTGTTGCATGTAATTTATTTTGCCACAAATCTTAGTGTTAGTGGATTTATAGTCTCATTAATGGCGGAGTAATTAGTGCAGTAGAGGTATTTAAAACTTTTCAGTTCAATTACGTAGACTTTTAATAAACTGATGAATGTAAAAACATTTTTATCGCAATTCGACATGTCGTCTTCATACAGTGCAAACATGCCAAACATAATTTTTCTCAGGTTTGTAATAATCATTTTCTTATAAAGAAAACTATTCATTTGAAAAACGATTTGAATGCTGCTAAAAGCTCTGAATACCATCTATATAATATTCCCAAGTCCTAAAGTTGTTGTCTTCTTCTTGAACCACAGCAAAATTAAATATAAAGAACTGCAAAATACGCAACGCAACCAATTGGCAGTAAGGTTGTAATATCTTTGAGCCCAGAAATGGGAATTAGCACTACGATAACCCATAGCTGTAGAAGTCGTTTCATGTGAAATATCTTCTATAGCGAAGTTATAATGAATTCTGGTTAAGAGCTGATCCTGAAAAATTTATCTGGTTCCTTAAAAGATATTTTCTGCAAATATATAAAATAAGATGCTTCTGAAGCTGCCTCTGATAGCAAACATTTTATTGATATTAATTAATTGATATCGAACTATTTACTGTCATAATAAATTAAATCTCAGAGGCTAATTGCTCGAAAAGTTTTTTTAATTCAGAATAACATTACAAATATTCCAAAGCTCAGGGGAAAGTAAATATCAGTTGCATATATTCAACTGGAAAAATAGAGCTGAACAACTGTTTTCGCAGGTCACTACACTTTCATCATCAGTACTCATGTGTATTTGTATTTATTACACTTGTTAGATGGCTTGAAATAGGACATGAAGAAAAATAATCAAACGGCAATACAGGCTCTTAACTAAAGTGTGTTACTATCGGTTTGATATAGTTCTCGTATGCTTTTTCCAAATAAAATTGCTACAAATAGAAACTGTTAATACATGCAACAAATCCAATTGACAAGTGGTAATAATGCACATGAGTACTGACGATGAAAGTGTGGCTTGCGAAAACAGCTGTTCTGCTTTGTTTTTTAACTTGAATATATAAAACAGATGCTGAATTTTCCTTGTGCTGGGGAACATTTTTAATGTGTTTCTGAACTAAAAATATCTTCCGAACAAGCCTATAAAATCAAATTTAATAGTTTGTTGATTAAAGAAACGTATTGTTGTTTAACGCTTTAACTTTTCATTTTAATCGTACTGATACATATTTCTCAAAATATTTAAAACTTCGTTGACTTTTTTGTTAGGATGTTTAACTTGTTCCTCTGCAAATGCCAGATCAGCTTGATCTTGACTAAAAATTTGTTATGAAATTTATTGTTTGATAAATGATCACACTTTTATTGTAAATGATATTTATTTGTTAGTGAGTACGAAACGTCTATTTTTTTGGTGCTTTACGAAATCATCTGCACAGTTTTAAATGGTTTCAAACCTCTTCTTAACGAGGGCTCTTATGCGCCAGTTGTAATGAGCGCCTATCATTCTATCAAGGCGACGTTGTTCATGCGCTTTTTGACTTCCCGCTAAACCACGTTTTGACAAAAATCTTCTTATCAGATCTCCACATTTTGTTCAGTAGCAGCCGTGCCTGACTACTTTTGAGTGGGTGTTACTATGTCTGTATGTAAAGGGTGTTTTTTATAGAGTGATACAAGTTTAAATTATAATAAACCATAGTAATATATTTTTGATATCAATGAAACGGTCTTTATTGGATAGAAAATTTTATGACATTAATATTTAAATATGATTTCGGCCATGTGGCCGCCACGGCTGGCGCGTACAAGGTGCAATCTGGAGCACCAATTTCCACAAACAGTAACGTTCTGACCATCCGCCAGCCCATAAAGCACATCCAACAGTAATTTTCTGTGAATGCTCGACAAAAGCTTGTGGATTTCCTCACTCCAAATGCGATAATTGTGTTTAGTTACGTACCCCTTCAACCAAAAATGGGCTTAATCGGAAACTAAAATTTTGAATGGACGAAGTGCACGATAAGTTTGACGAACAGAACCATTATTTTGACTAAAAATTTCCGCAATTTGCACGCGTTGAAATGAATGTCAAAGCAAACTAAACAAAAATCAACTGTCAGCTGTTAAATGGCTGGTCAAATAAAGCAGTGATGTCAACTCAAAGTTGTAAAAAACACCTTATATGTGTTGTTGAGTCTGTGTGTGTGTGTGTGTGTGTGTGTAAGTAATAAACCGCTTATACCTTCTAAAGACTGTTTTCAATTTAAACCGATTCAAACCCTTAGATTTCGGATAATATAAAAAAAAACTACAAAAAAGCGCTGGACATTAAAAACCACTTCGATCAAAAACGGATAATCCGAACAAAAAAATGCATAAGTGGTGATTTAAAAAAACTCCTGAAATTATATATCTGATCAGTTAGTGCTCTGGATTCATTAATAGTAATCGAAAACCACATCAATCTCCGCTCATCACATGGGAATCGGCATTTGCTTTCATAAATATTTCTATTGAAATAAATATTCTTTTTATGGACAGGCCGTGAAACTTTCGATTTAATTTATTAACAAATTTTCATTAAGATTTATGTGCATTTAAATATTAATTTTATTACATAAATTATATCATCCGTTGTTTTATCTGGAAAGGCGGCACCTTTCATATTAATTTAGAGTTAATATTCACTATTTATTAATATAATTTTAAAACTTTGTAATTGTGTTTATTTTTATTCACTTCAATAATTTAATTTCAAAGCTTTTGTAAATGCTTTAATAATTAATTTTGTAAATCACCTCTTTATTAATGAAAATTTTTTACAACTCCTGTCACATATTTTAGTTGTTATAATATTATATGGATGCTTTGCATGTATGTGCGTGTGAATATGTTGCCATTTTTATTATTGTTATTCTTGTGATCCTTTTTAAAATTCTCTCCTCGTCTAGCGTTTGTTTAACCGTATCGTTCGAAAGTTTACATGTAACTGATTTGAAAACAATTTGAAGTGAAATACCTTTAGCTCCGTCTTACATACTGACAGGATGGCGAAGAAACTTTGTCTAGTTGCAAACTTCATCATCGTGTTTCAATTGCAACATTTTAGCCAGACATTCAACTGCAACATGTTGTGAGAGGAGACCTTTTACTTTCCTGTAGTCTCTTATCGAACAAAACACAACATGTATGACAGCAAAAAGAAAAACTCTTTTCAAATCATGTGCTTCTCAATGTTGAAAACATTAAAATGGGGATAACGATTATGCGGGTGTGTAATACTAAAGCGGTGTTAGTGGCTACACATGTATATGCGTGTGTATGAGTGTGCGTGTGGGATAGTTTATATGTGTTTTTCGGATTCCATTTACCAGACATTTTTACTAATTTAAATATTTCCATGTCGTTATACTTTTTCTCATTTTCGTGGTTGTCCTATAGCGGCGTGCTTGTGTGTGTGTTAGTAAAAATGTTTGTACGCTGTTGCTGTTTGTTATCTCAACATCTTTTACATGTTAAACACGTTCTGTGCTGTTTGTTGGTTCTTCATTCGTACGCTTTTTCAAGTGTATCACTGTATTACACAATTGTTTTTTAGTTTGTGCAGCGATTGTATTAATTTTGTGAGCTCAATTGTATGTGTATTCCATTCTCTTTTTCTGTCCTCTATGCTTTCAAATATTGAGGCAGCTCCTGACTTTTTATTTTGACTTTGTTTTTGCCCAAAAAGTGATTATTATCTTTAATAAGTCGATTTGTTATGGAAACTATTAAGAAAAATAAGGGTTCAATCAAAAAATTAGCCATTTCTAAGACAATTTTTAAAAAATCGATTTTTTGAACTAAGGTGTACCCCTTATGAAATTTTCAATTTTCGCTTAGGTCCTATAAAATGAAAAGTATGCTTCTAACCTTTCAAAATCGATTTGTTTTGGATTCTATTGGCAAAAATAAGGGTTCAAACAAAAAACTAGCCATTTCTAAGACAATTTTTAAAAAATCGATTTTTTGAACTAAGTGGTACCCCTTATGAAATTTTCAATTTTCGCTTAGGTCCTATAAAATGAAAAGTATGCTTCTAACCTTTCAAAATCGATTTGTTTTGGATTCTATTGGCAAAAATAAGGGTTCAAACAAAAAACTAGCCATTTCTAAGACAATTTTTAAAAAATCGATTTTTTGAACTAAGTGGTACCCCTTATGAAATTTTCAATTTTCGCTTAGGTCCTATAAAATGAAAAGTATGCTTCTAACCTTTCAAAATCGATTTGTTTTGGATTCTATTGGCAAAAATAAGGGTTCAAACAAAAAACTAGCCATTTCTAAGACAATTTTTAAAAAATCGATTTTTTGAACTAAGTGGTACCCCTTATGAAATTTTCAATTTTCGCTTAGGTCCTATAAAATGAAAAGTATGCTTCTATCCTTTCAAAATCGATTTGTTTTGGATTCTATTGGCAAAAATAAGGGTTCAAACAAAAAACTAGCCATTTCTAAGACAATTTTTAAAAAATCGATTTTTTGAACTAAGTGGTACCCCTTATGAAATTTTCAATTTTCGCTTAGGTCCTATAAAATGAAAAGTATGCTTCTAACCTTTCAAAATCGATTTGTTTTGGATTCTATTGGCAAAAATAAGGGTTCAAACAAAAAACTAGCCATTTCTAAGACAATTTTTAAAAAATCGATTTTTTGAACTAAGTGGTACCCCTTATGAAATTTTCAATTTTCGCTTAGTTCCTATAAAATGAAAAGTATGCTTCTAACCTTTCAAAATCGATTTGTTTTGGATTCTATTGGCAAAAATAAGGGTTCAAACAAAAAACTAGCCATTTCTAAGACAATTTTTAAAAAATCGATTTTTTGAACTAATGAAATTTTCAATTTTCGCTTAGGTCCTATAAAATGAAAAGTATGCTTCTAACCTTTCAAAATCGATTTGTTTTGGATTCTATTGGCAAAAATAAGGGTTCAAACAAAAAACTAGCCATTTCTAAGACAATTTTTTAAAAATCGATTTTTTGAACTAAGTGGTACCCCTTATGAAATTTTCAATTTTCGCTTAGGTCCTATAAAATGAAAAGTATGCTTCTAACCTTTCAAAATCGATTTGTTTTGGATTCTATTGGCAAAAATAAGGGTTCAAACAAAAAACTAGCCATTTCTAAGACAATTTTTAAAAAATCGATTTTTTGAACTAAGTGGTACCCCTTATGAAATTTTCAATTTTCGCTTAGGTCCTATAAAATGAAAAGTATGCTTCTAACCTTTCAAAATCGATTTGTTTTGGATTCTATTGGCAAAAATAAGGGTTCAAACAAAAAACTAGCCATTTCTAAGACAATTTTTAAAAAATCGATTTTTTGAACTAAGTGGTACCCCTTATGAAATTTTCAATTTTCGCTTAGGTCCTATAAAATGAAAAGTATGCTTCTAACCTTTCAAAATCGATTTGTTTTGGATTCTATTGGCAAAAATAAGGGTTCAAACAAAAAACTAGCCATTTCTAAGACAATTTTTTAAAAATCGATTTTTTGAACTAAGTGGTACCCCTTATGAAATTTTCAATTTTCGCTTAGGTCCTATAAAATGAAAAGTATGCTTCTAACCTTTCAAAATCGATTTGTTTTGGATTCTATTGGCAAAAATAAGGGTTCAAACAAAAAACTAGCCATTTCTAAGACAATTTTTAAAAAATCGATTTTTTGAACTAAGTGGTACCCCTTATGAAATTTTCAATTTTCGCTTAGGTCCTATAAAATGAAAAGTATGCTTCTAACCTTTCAAAATCGATTTGTTTTGGATTCTATTGGCAAAAATAAGGGTTCAAACAAAAAACTAGCCATTTCTAAGACAATTTTTAAAAAATCGATTTTTTGAACTAAGTGGTACCCCTTATGAAATTTTCAATTTTCGCTTAGGTCCTATAAAATGAAAAGTATGCTTCTAACCTTTCAAAATCGATTTGTTTTGGATTCTATTGGCAAAAATAAGGGTTCAAACAAAAAACTAGCCATTTCTAAGACAATTTTTTAAAAATCGATTTTTTGAACTAAGTGGTACCCCTTATGAAATTTTCAATTTTCGCTTAGGTCCTATAAAATGAAAAGTATGCTTCTAACCTTTCAAAATCGATTTGTTTTGGATTCTATTGGCAAAAATAAGGGTTCAAACAAAAAACTAGCCATTTCTAAGACAATTTTTAAAAAATCGATTTTTTGAACTAAGTGGTACCCCTTATGAAATTTTCAATTTTCGCTTAGGTCCTATAAAATGAAAAGTATGCTTCTAACCTTTCAAAATCGATTTGTTTTGGATTCTATTGGCAAAAATAAGGGTTCAAACAAAAAACTAGCCATTTCTAAGACAATTTTTAAAAAATCGATTTTTTGAACTAAGTGGTACCCCTTATGAAATTTTCAATTTTCGCTTAGGTCCTATAAAATGAAAAGTATGCTTCTAACCTTTCAAAATCGATTTGTTTTGGATTCTATTGGCAAAAATAAGGGTTCAAACAAAAAACTAGCCATTTCTAAGACAATTTTTAAAAAATCGATTTTTTGAACTAAGTGGTACCCCTTATGAAATTTTCAATTTTCGCTTAGGTCCTATAAAATGAAAAGTATGCTTCTAACCTTTCAAAATCGATTTGTTTTGGATTCTATTGGCAAAAATAAGGGTTCAAACAAAAAACTAGCCATTTCTAAGACAATTTTTAAAAAATCGATTTTTTGAACTAAGTGGTACCCCTTATGAAATTTTCAATTTTCGCTTAGGTCCTATAAAATGAAAAGTATGCTTCTATCCTTTCAAAATCGATTTGTTTTGGATTCTATTGGCAAAAATAAGGGTTCAAACAAAAAACTAGCCACTTCTAAGACAATTTTTAAAAAATCGATTTTTTGAACTAAGTGGTACCCCTTATGAAATTTTCAATTTTCGCTTAGGTCCTATAAAATGAAAAGTATGCTTCTAACCTTTCAAAATCGATTTGTTTTGGATTCTATTGGCAAAAATAAGGGTTCAAACAAAAAACTAGCCATTTCTAAGACAATTTTTAAAAAATCGATTTTTTGAACTAAGTGGTACCCCTTATGAAATTTTCAATTTTCGCTTAGTTCCTATAAAATGAAAAGTATGCTTCTAACCTTTCAAAATCGATTTGTTTTGGATTCTATTGGCAAAAATAAGGGTTCAAACAAAAAACTAGCCATTTCTAAGACAATTTTTAAAAAATCGATTTTTTGAACTAAGTGGTACCCCTTATGAAATTTTCAATTTTCGCTTAGGTCCTATAAAATGAAAAGTATGCTTCTAACCTTTCAAAATCGATTTGTTTTGGATTCTATTGGCAAAAATAAGGGTTCAAACAAAAAACTAGCCATTTCTAAGACAATTTTTAAAAAATCGATTTTTTGAACTAAGTGGTACCCCTTATGAAATTTTCAATTTTCGCTTAGGTCCTATAAAATGAAAAGTATGCTTCTAACCTTTCAAAATCGATTTGTTTTGGATTCTATTGGCAAAAATAAGGGTTCAAACAAAAAACTAGCCATTTCTAAGACAATTTTTAAAAAATCGATTTTTTGAACTAAGTGGTACCCCTTATGAAATTTTCAATTTTCGCTTAGGTCCTATAAAATGAAAAGTATGCTTCTATCCTTTCAAAATCGATTTGTTTTGGATTCTATTGGCAAAAATAAGGGTTCAAACAAAAAACTAGCCACTTCTAAGACAATTTTTAAAAAATCGATTTTTTGAACTAAGTGGTACCCCTTATGAAATTTTCAATTTTCGCTTAGGTCCTATAAAATGAAAAGTATGCTTCTAACCTTTCAAAATCGATTTGTTTTGGATTCTATTGGCAAAAATAAGGGTTCAAACAAAAAACTAGCCATTTCTAAGACAATTTTTAAAAAATCGATTTTTTGAACTAAGTGGTACCCCTTATGAAATTTTCAATTTTCGCTTAGTTCCTATAAAATGAAAAGTATGCTTCTAACCTTTCAAAATCGATTTGTTTTGGATTCTATTGGCAAAAATAAGGGTTCAAACAAAAAACTAGCCATTTCTAAGACAATTTTTAAAAAATCGATTTTTTGAACTAAGTGGTACCCCTTATGAAATTTTCAATTTTCGCTTAGGTCCTATAAAATGAAAAGTATGCTTCTAACCTTTCAAAATCGATTTGTTTTGGATTCTATTGGCAAAAATAAGGGTTCAAACAAAAAACTAGCCATTTCTAAGACAATTTTTAAAAAATCGATTTTTTGAACTAAGTGGTACCCCTTATGAAATTTTCAATTTTCGCTTAGGTCCTATAAAATGAAAAGTATGCTTCTAACCTTTCAAAATCGATTTGTTTTGGATTCTATTGGCAAAAATAAGGGTTCAAACAAAAAACTAGCCATTTCTAAGACAATTTTTAAAAAATCGATTTTTTGAACTTAGTGGTACCCCTTATGAAATTTTCAATTTTCGCTTAGGTCCTATAAAATGAAAAGTATGCTTCTAACCTTTCAAAATCGATTTGTTTTGGATTCTATTGGCAAAAATAAGGGTTCAAACAAAGAACTAGCCATTTCTAAGACAATTTTTAAAAAATCGATTTTTTGAACTAAGTGGTACCCCTTATGAAATTTTCAATTTTCGCTTAGGTCCTATAAAATGAAAAGTATGCTTCTAACCTCTCAAAATCGATTTGTTTTGGATTCTATTGGCAAAAATAAGGGTTCAAACAAAAAACTAGCCATTTCTAAGACAATTTTTAAAAAATCGATTTTTTGAACTAAGTGGTACCCCTTATGAAATTTTCAATTTTCGCTTAGGTCCTATAAAATGAAAAGTATGCTTCTAACCTTTCAAAATCGATTTGTTTTGGATTCTATTGGCAAAAATAAGGGTTCAAACAAAAAACTAGCCATTTCTAAGACAATTTTTAAAAAATCGATTTTTTGAACTAAGTGGTACCCCTTATGAAATTTTCAATTTTCGCTTAGGTCCTATAAAATGAAAAGTATGCTTCTAACCTTTCAAAATCGATTTGTTTTGGATTCTATTGGCAAAAATAAGGGTTCAAACAAAAAACTAGCCATTTCTAAGACAATGTTTAAAAAATCGATTTTTTGAACTAAGTGGTACCCCTTATGAAATTTTCAATTTTCGCTTAGGTCCTATAAAATGAAAAGTATGCTTCTAACCTTTCAAAATCGATTTGTTTTGGATTCTATTGGCAAAAATAAGGGTTCAAACAAAAAACTAGCCATTTCTAAGACAATTTTTAAAAAATCGATTTTTTGAACTAAGTGGTACCCCTTATGAAATTTTCAATTTTCGCTTAGGTCCTATAAAATGAAAAGTATGCTTCTAACCTTTCAAAATCGATTTGTTTTGGATTCTATTGGCAAAAATAAGGGTTCAAACAAAAAACTAGCCATTTCTAAGACAATTTTAAAAAAATCGATTTTTTGAACTAAGTGGTACCCCTTATGAAATTTTCAATTTTCGCTTAGGTCCTATAAAATGAAAAGTATGCTTCTAACCTTTCAAAATCGATTTGTTTTGGATTCTATTGGCAAAAATAAGGGTTCAAACAAAAAACTAGCCATTTCTAAGACAATTTTTAAAAAATCGATTTTTTGAACTAAGTGGTACCCCTTATGAAATTTTCAATTTTCGCTTAGGTCCTATAAAATGAAAAGTATGCTTCTAACCTTTCAAAATCGATTTGTTTTGGATTCTATTGGCAAAAATAAGGGTTCAAACAAAAAACTAGCCATTTCTAAGACAATTTTTAAAAAATCGATTTTTTGAACTAAGTGGTACCCCTTATGAAATTTTCAATTTTCGCTTAGGTCCTATAAAATGAAAAGTATGCTTCTAACCTCTCAAAATCGATTTGTTTTGGATTCTATTGGCAAAAATAAGGGTTCAAACAAAAAACTAGCCATTTCTAAGACAATTTTTAAAAAATCGATTTTTTGAACTAAGTGGTACCCCTTATGAAATTTTCAATTTTCGCTTAGGTCCTATAAAATGAAAAGTATGCTTCTAACCTCTCAAAATCGATTTGTTTTGGATTCTATTGGCAAAAATAAGGGTTCAAACAAAAAACTAGCCATTTCTAAGACAATTTTTAAAAAATCGATTTTTTGAACTAAGTGGTACCCCTTATGAAATTTTCAATTTTCGCTTAGGTCCTATAAAATGAAAAGTATGCTTCTAACCTTTCAAAATCGATTTGTTTTGGATTCTATTGGCAAAAATAAGGGTTCAAACAAAAAATTAGCCATTTCTAAGACAATTTTTAAAAAATCGATTTTTTGAACTAAGTGGTACCCCTTATGAAATTTTCAATTTTCGCTTAGGTCCTATAAAATGAAAAGTATGCTTCTAACCTTTCAAAATCGATTTATTTTGGATTCTATTGGCAAAAATAAGGGTTCAAACAAAAAACTAGCCATTTCTAAGACAATTTTTAAAAAATCGATTTTTTGAACTAAGTGGTACCCCTTATGAAATTTTCAATTTTCGCTTAGGTCCTATAAAATGAAAAGTATGCTTCTAACCTTTCAAAATCGATTTGTTTTGGATTCTATTGGCAAAAATAAGGGTTCAAACAAAAAACTAGCCATTTCTAAGACAATTTTTTAAAAATCGATTTTTTGAACTAAGTGGTACCCCTTATGAAATTTTCAATTTTCGCTTAGGTCCTATAAAATGAAAAGTATGCTTCTAACCTTTCAAAATCGATTTGTTTTGGATTCTATTGGTAAAAATAAGGGTTCAAAAAAAAAAACTAGCCATTTCTAAGACAATTTTTAAAAAATTGATTTTTTGTACTAAGTGGTACGTACCCCTTATGAAATTTTCAATTTTCGCTTAGGTCCTATAAAATGAAAAGTATGCTTCTAACCTTTCAAAATCGATTTGTTTTGGATTCTATTGGCAAAAATAAGGGTTCAAACAAAAAACTAGCCATTTCTAAGACAATTTTAAAAAAATCGATTTTTTGAACTAAGTGGTACCCCTTATGAAATTTTCAATTTTCGCTTAGGTCCTATAAAATGAAAAGTATGCTTCTAACCTTTCAAAATCGATTTGTTTTGGATTCTATTGGCAAAAATAAGGGTTCAAACAAAAAACTAGCCGTTTCTAAGACAATTTTTAAAAAATCGATTTTTTGAACTAAGTGGTACCCCTTATGAAATTTTCAATTTTCGCTTAGGTCCTATAAAATGAAAAGTATGCTTCTAACCTTTCAAAATCGATTTGTTTTGGATTCTATTGGCAAAAATAAGGGTTCAAACAAAAAACTAGCCATTTCTAAGACAATTTTTAAAAAATCGATTTTTTGAACTAAGTGGTACCCCTTATGAAATTTTCAATTTTCGCTTAGGTCTTATAAAATGAAAAGTATGCTTCTAACCTTTCAAAATCGATTTGTTTTGGATTCTATTGGCAAAAATAAGGGTTCAAACAAAAAACTAGCCATTTCTAAGACAATTTTTAAAAAATCGATTTTTTGAACTAAGTGGTGTACCCCTTATGAAATTTTAAATTATTTTTTGAACTAAGTGGTACCCCTTATGAAATTTTCAATTTTCGCTTAGGTCCTATAAAATGAAAAGTATGCTTCTAACCTTTCAAAATCGATTTGTTTTGGATTCTATTGGCAAAAATAAGGGTTCAAACAAAAAACTAGCCATTTCTAAGACAATTTTTAAAAAATCGATTTTTTGAACTTAGTGGTACCCCTTATGAAATTTTCAATTTTCGCTTAGGTCCTATAAAATGAAAAGTATGCTTCTAACCTTTCAAAATCGATTTGTTTTGGATTCTATTGGCAAAAATAAGGGTTCAAACAAAAAACTAGCCATTTCTAAGACAATTTTTAAAAAATCGATTTTTTGAACTAAGTGGTACCCCTTATGAAATTTTCAATTTTCGCTTAGGTCCTATAAAATGAAAAGTATGCTTCTAACCTTTCAAAATCGATTTGTTTTGGATTCTATTGGCAAAAATAAGGGTTCAAACAAAAAACTAGCCATTTCTAAGACAATTTTTAAAAAATCGATTTTTTGAACTAAGTGGTACCCCTTATGAAATTTTCAATTTTCGCTTAGGTCCTATAAAATGAAAAGTATGCTTCTAACCTTTCAAAATCGATTTGTTTTGGATTCTATTGGCAAAAATAAGGGTTCAAACAAAAAACTAGCCATTTCTAAGACAATTTTTAAAAAATCGATTTTTTGAACTATGAAATTTTCAATTTTCGCTTAGGTCCTATAAAATGAAAAGTATGCTTCTAACCTTTCAAAATCGATTTGTTTTGGATTCTATTGGCAAAAATAAGGGTTCAAACAAAAAACTAGCCATTTCTAAGACAATTTTTAAAAAATCGATTTTTTGAACTAAGTGGTACCCCTTATGAAATTTTCAATTTTCGCTTAGGTCCTATAAAATGAAAAGTATGCTTCTAACCTTTCAAAATCGATTTGTTTTGGATTCTATTGGCAAAAATAAGGGTTCAAACAAAAAACTAGCCATTTCTAAGACAATTTTTAAAAAATCGATTTTTTGAACTAAGTGGTACCCCTTATGAAATTTTCAATTTTCGCTTAGGTCCTATAAAATGAAAAGTATGCTTCTAACCTTTCAAAATCGATTTGTTTTGGATTCTATTGGCAAAAATAAGGGTTCAAACAAAAAACTAGCCATTTCTAAGACAATTTTTAAAAAATCTAAGTGGTACCCCTTATGAAATTTTCAATTTTCGCTTAGGTCCTATAAAATGAAAAGTATGCTTCTAACCTTTCAAAATCGATTTGTTTTGGATTCTATTGGCAAAAATAAGGGTTCAAACAAAAAACTAGCCATTTCTAAGACAATTTTTAAAAAATCGATTTTTTGAACTAAGTGGTACCCCTTATGAAATTTTCAATTTTCGCTTAGGTCCTATAAAATGAAAAGTATGCTTCTAACCTTTCAAAATCGATTTGTTTTGGATTCTATTGGCAAAAATAAGGGTTCAAACAAAAAACTAGCCATTTCTAAGACAATTTTTAAAAAATCGATTTTTTGAACTAAGTGGTACCCCTTATGAAATTTTCAATTTTCGCTTAGGTCCTATAAAATGAAAAGTATGCTTCTAACCTTTCAAAATCGATTTGTTTTGGATTCTATTGGCAAAAATAAGGGTTCAAACAAAAAACTAGCCATTTCTAAGACAATTTTTAAAAATCGATTTTTTGAACTAAGTGGTACCCCTTATGAAATTTTCAATTTTCGCTTAGGTCCTATAAAATGAAAAGTATGCTTCTAACCTTTCAAAATCGATTTGTTTTGGATTCTATTGGCAAAAATAAGGGTTCAAAACAAAAAACTAGCCATTTCTAAGACAATTTTTAAAAAATCGATTTTTTGAACTAAGTGGTACCCCTTATGAAATTTTCAATTTTCGCTTAGGTCCTATAAAATGAAAAGTATGCTTCTAACCTTTCAAAATCGATTTGTTTTGGATTCTATTGGCAAAAATAAGGGTTCAAACAAAAAACTAGCCATTTCTAAGACAATTTTTTAAAAAATCGATTTTTTGAACTAAGTGGTACCCCTTATGAAATTTTCAATTTTCGCTTAGGTCCTATAAAATGAAAAGTATGCTTCTAACCTTTCAAAATCGATTTGTTTTGGATTCTATTGGCAAAAATAAGGGTTCAAACAAAAAACTAGCCATTTCTAAGACAATTTTTAAAAAATCGATTTTTTGAACTAAGTGGTACCCCTTATGAAATTTTCAATTTTCGCTTAGGTCCTATAAAATGAAAAGTATGCTTCTAACCTTTCAAAATCGATTTGTTTTGGATTCTATTGGCAAAAATAAGGGTTCAAACAAAAAACTAGCCATTTCTAAGACAATTTTTAAAAAATCGATTTTTTGAACTAAGTGGTACCCCTTATGAAATTTTCAATTTTCGCTTAGGTCCTATAAAATGAAAAGTATGCTTCTAACCTTTCAAAATCGATTTGTTTTGGATTCTATTGGCAAAAATAAGGGTTCAAACAAAAAACTAGCCATTTCTAAGACAATTTTTTAAAAATCGATTTTTTGAACTAAGTGGTACCCCTTATGAAATTTTCAATTTTTAAACTAGTAACAATTTTTAAAATCGATTTTTGAACTAAGTGGTACCCCTTATGAAATTTTCAATTTTCGCTTAGGTCCTATAAAATGAAAAGTATGCTTCTAACCTTTCAAAATCGATTTGTTTTGGA